>OZ016540.1:3597424-4797424 GCA_963966675.1 Lasioglossum calceatum | reverse complement strand
ATATAGTATTTTACTGTTAAAATACTGTTATATATATTATTATTTTCAACCTATAAAACATACATATTAAGAAAGAAAATAAATTCCCACTTCAGTCTAGTTGGCTGCTCTTTTCCTTGCGTAACCAGAAATGTTTGCCTTTCTCCTACGTAATCCAGTAGATTTGGGCGAGAAAATGCCAAAAATCCAAGTTTACATCCTACAAAATGAGTACTTAGTTCAAGAGTTATGAGCGTTTAAAGATGAGCGATTCACAGTGTTTTTTACAGATAAAAATTCCGCCATGTTAGCAAAACTTCCTGGTTACGCAAGGAAAAGTTCAACACCCTCTAGTTTGTTGCAATTCAGACAGAAAATTTGTATTTTGCATATAGATCCGCTATCTAACAATGATACACTTGATTTATTTGATCGAATCATTTTTGCCAGGGGTAGTACATAGAACGACCGGCCGTGCTACGATCGGAAACGATTGACCCTTAGCACTCGAGTGGTGACTGACAGTCACCTTAAAAATTGCTATAGCATTATTCAAAATATTGTTTACATTATCAAATAAATTGGTATCTAATCAACTAAGACATTTAAGTATCGTATGAGGTGTTCTATCAATTTCATATCCATGAAATAAACAAAAATTATATAAAATGGAATTATTCTAGCTAGGAAGATTGTTTAATTTTCGAGTTAAAATACAGTGACTCGAATTAATATTAGGACGCTCCAAAAAAGGCGATAACTTTTTTAATATTGTAGTATACGATTTGAACTTTTTTAGAAAGCTAGAGCAATTAGTTTACTACAGAATGCGAAAAGAAATTTTCTTCAAAAATTGCAATTGATCGGAATTGTAGGAAAAATACTAAAAGTTGCATTTTACAACTTTTTTATGTCGGACCAAAAATACGTTTTGTAGATCTGTGTCAGTTATATGCACAGTGAAATCGATTGATGCACTACGAAATCGGTTGATGCGGAAAAAAAACAGGCATTGAAAGATGTAAGAATCCTTAGATTTGTTGCAGTTAGAGGCCGAAAATCGTGAAAATCTGCAATTTTGACCATCTTTAAACGTTTGTAGCTCATTGCAACGTCGACCGATTTTCACAAAATTTTCAGAATATATTTAATTGACACGGATCTACAAAACGTATTTTTAAAATTTTCAATTTAGGCCCACATAAAAAAGTTGTAAAATGAAACTTTTAGTATCTTTTCTACAATTCCGATCAATTGCAATTTTTGAAAAAATTTCTTTTCTCAGCCTGCAGTAAACTAATTTCTCTGGCTTCCCAAAAAAAATTCAAATCGTGTAGTACAATATTAAGAAAGTTACCGTCTCTTTTAGAGCGTCCGAATATTAATTCGAGACACTGTAGCACCGAGTGCAAAGGGTTGAAAGTGATTCACAAGAAGGGATTCTAGAACTTCAGCGAGAAAGCCATGATTTTTTTTTCGTGCGCGCCGAATCAATGCGAAAAGTACAAATTATATCGTAGTGGGATAAGAGTGTGTGAGAGAGAGAACGAACGAGAGAAAGGAAGAGAGAGAGAACACATAAAAACGATCGATTGCGTCCCAGGCTTCCGGTTCACCTTATGTTCACACCCCCCGCGACACAGTGTCACCGGATTTTTGAGTTGATCCGTTTCTACTAGATAGCAATCCGCGATATTTTTCGCGTTTTTCGAGTGGAACAGAGACATCCTCGGACATCCTCGTTGGTGTTGCTTGGTGTTTGAATTGCGTGTGATATCGGGGAGAAAAAGTATACTCGTCGATGGTATATCATTCTATATGGTGTAAATAAAACGAACGGTTTTTATGACAATAAACTGTAGCTGTATACGACAAGCCGGTAGAGTATAATTAACATACACACCCGGAAACACTAATGAATCGCCGGTAATAAAAAACGTGTTATCTGTTCAATTTCAATTCCCCCACCCGCACCAACTGCCCATTTCTCAACGCTGTAATCGGACGGCGGCCGTTTCAGCGCGTTTGTATTTTTATAGGCTCGGTTCGTATACTGGAGAGTCCAGGCAGACACTCGTTTTCACTGCCACAACACGTTCGCTGCCACTGTGATTCACTGGTGATCGATGTTAATCGCTAACAGTAAGACATTGCTGCGATTGATTGAATTGTTAGCGTCATGGGACGAAAAATGTACTGTAATGGCTCGACATGTGTGAAATGAAAGAGGCGTGCACAGTATTTGTGAAAAATTTATCCATACTATTGCTTGAGAAACCATTCAAATGGATTTTATTGATTTTTAACCGACTTCGAAAAAGGAGGAGGTTACTCAATTCGATATGTGTGTGCCTTTTTTCGCTTTTTTTTCTATGTATATTCACCGATTACGTCGAGATGGATGGACCAGTCTGAATCTTGTAGAGTATGTCTCCCGATTGGTCCCTTGAAAACAAATTTTGCATTTTTTCATTCTTTGCGGCTTTTATTGAAAATAACCAATAAGACCGAAAAACCATCCTACGGTGTTCTACTAATTCTGCTGGTTCCACTAAAAAGTGTGAAATAAAAAAAATTTATAAAAAAAATGAAACCGACTTCGAAAAAACGCACTAAAAATATGCACTAAAATGTATGAAATAATTTCCATTTAATTTATGTGAATGCACACGAACTTAAATACAATAGAATCTCTTCGGGGGGGGGGGGGGGGCGCAAAATTGAAAATTTTCCAAATGACAGATGTTGCTGATTATGATTTCATTGGAATATGGTGGACGTGGAAATCAGTATTTGGGAAGAGAAGATACATTAATATGTGAAAGCATGTAGAAGAATTTAAGGATTTTCGTAATTTTCAGTGTCGAAAATTTTCAATTTTGCGCCGCCTCCGAAAAGATTGTATTGTATTTAAGTTCGTATGTGTTCACATAAATTAAATGGAAATTATTTCATACTTTTTAGTGCGTTTTTTCGAAATCGGTTTAATTTTTTTTAATGAGATTTCAAAGCCGGAATCCATTTTAATTACATGTGATCATTAGTAGGTTGATCGCCACGTCCAACGTGTTGTTGGCACAATTTTTTGTTCGTTTCTTAATATTAATTTTTGTCGTTATTAATTGAATCCGTGTAGGTAAACTTTCATTAGATCCGCAAGAATGTCGTGTTTCCGGTAATTGCTTTGGCAGACAACGTGTCTATCGTATTAATAGTTGAAAAGGAAACAAATTATTCGTTCGATACTTCAGTAAAAACATTACATTGTTGTTAAGTTGTTGTATAGATTATAAACGTGTTGAATGTGCACATTTTGAGATGTGTGTAAAGTGGCGGTCGAAAGAGAGTTTTAATTAATCAACCGAGTGAAAGAACACGAAAAATTCACCGTGTGAAAACATATTAATCTACAGCTTCTTTCTACCATAATCCTTACATTGAACATTCCATCTTGAAGTACACCTTATTGCATGTACATACATTAAATATAATTTTCCGACAGCATTCAACACAACAAGAAGCACAACTTGGAAAAAAGAAATAATTAAAAATGATGAGCTTTATTTTAAATCATGGTCGATTAAAATTCCTGAATCACTGCCATTCAATTAAATCGCGATGGAAGAGGGTTGGAGAACAAAACGGTCTTCGAACCCGTAATATTAAACTTTCTTTCAGCCCCCACTATAGAAATATACTAAACCAATAAGATTATTTCGATTTAATTTCGTTCACTATCCCGAACAGTTTACTAGGCATGAATGTGATCCAAAGCCGATTGGTTTCGCGCCGGATCATCGAGTTCCGCAAAAGTTCTTCGATGGAGCATGTAATAAATTAATCGTTTATCGATGTTAACCACCTGAGTTGTGTATTCGTGTATATATGTACGACAATAAACGTTGTTTTTACCACGCTGGCGGACTAATCTAATCCTCAAATCATCTCCCAGCCGACTAACCATTCAATTTTTCTTACAGCTGCAGTGATCAGAACTGTTTTGTCCGTAATAATTTCAGCAGGTAATATTATCCGTCACATTGATAACAAATCCGATTTTCACACTCTAATAATTTCATCAGTCACTGCAGTATACATTATTTAAAATCCCCGTCACGAGTGCAATTGTAACTAGACCGTGGATTTTATGCATTTGTGAGAAAAATGAGTGCGACTTCATGCAGTGGACAGATTTAAACAAAATTAAGTGCATTAACGTATTAGTTGCAGCTTAATAAGATCGTTAAATGAAGAAAGAAACTTTTATTTGGTAAATAACATGTGGGAGTGAGAAATTGCATGAAGATCCACAGTCTACGTATAATATGGGAAGCATTTAATAGAAATCATGGTGGAAAAAATGGAAGAAACGATGATGCACATCGTCGGCTTCTTTTAATTTCGCAGCGCGCACTAATTCCCTTATCGTTAACGGAAATCGCAACGCGGAACGAAGGATACGGCCGCCCACGCGATTCGGTTGCTCATCGAGCGGAGGACATCGAGAGGCGTTCAGTTAATTAAACACTCTCGTCCGCGGCTGGCTCTCGTCGCCCGGAATCATGGACCGCGCGTTATCATTTATTGTTCTCGGATCGTTGCTATCGAGTGTCGTGACGTCGAAGAGCACCTGCAGCACTGTTGCAGATCGGTCGGGGGCCCCTTTGATCTTACGATGCACCGAGCTGACAGACTTGAGGACCTTGGACCGAGCGAAGAGCAACCCGACGGCCATTCAAGTCACCGACTCAAAGATCAAGAATTTGCCAGGGTGCCAAAAAAAAATCGGATTTCTTATAAAAGAGAAGAAACTTCCTTACTTTGACACTAAACCTACCACGAGAGATCAAAGGACCCATTTTAGACTTTTCATTTGACAATTATTGAAATTGTAAAGGTGTTTTCATGGGAATTTATTGAATATATTTTTTGACTCCAGTATTATATTATAGTAAAAATCGCACAAAATAAATTTAATCTTGTTATTTTTATAAAACTATAGTATTTATTTTAATATAATACACATCGGTCACTTTTGATGGTAGGTAGGTTCAGTGTTAAACGATTTATGCAGAAAGCAACTAGTATTCCCTCTCAAAATTCCAGTTAATAATTGATTAAGGATTTTATTTTCGATTTGACTTAATTATTAGACTGCGGCTTTTATGCACTTATGACGAAAAACGAGTAAGTGCAATTCAATTCAGTGGATCGTACCTCTGGTGGCTGGGTAAAGGAATTATTACTAGTAATTTTGCAAAGAGAATGCACGAAAATTGTAAACTATTAACATTGGTACATAGAACGTTGGCTGGTTAGGGGGATAATTTTTTAAATGCGGAGTGCAACCCGACGGCCATTCGAGTCACCGACTCAGAGATCAAGAATTTACCAGGGTGCCAAAAATCGAATTTCTTATAAAACAGAAGAAACTTCTTATGCTTTAAACGATTTATGCAGAAAGCTACTAGTACTCCCTTTTAAGATTCCAGTTAATAATTGATGAAGAATTTTATTTTGGATTTGACTTAATTATTAGACTGCGGATTTTATGCATTTATGACGAAAAACGAGTAAGTACAATTCAATTCAGTGCATCGTACCTCTGGTGGCTGGGTAAAAGAATTATTGCTAATAATTTTTAAAAGAGAATGTAGAGAATGTAGGGAGATAATCTTTTAAATGCGGACTGTAGTACTTTCTACGAGAAGTATTGAATTGTACATTGTACGCTTGCGAATATTTATGCGAATTCCTCGGAGGATTCAGCCGCGGACACGCGATATTTCTCGAATTTCCCGACTCACGGGAAACTAAATTAGTACAAATTAAACGAGACGTTTGAGTTTCGCTATTGTTGCAGCAAATAAGCGTAATCTACGGTGTTCAGGATTTTATGGAACTCTCGCGCCATTGAAGAACCTAAAACGTTCGCATATTCTCTTATCAACTTTGTTCTGTTCCGTATACGTTTTCTGTGTGCCGTATAACGTTTATTAGAGGAGTTACTTCATAATCGCGAAAAGGCTTAATTGGATTATTGTTTCATCGGATCAATGATAAAAATAATTCTGGGGATTTGTTACGCGGCGCATTGTTTTTGTATCAAATAAGGAAATTACAAAGGGAGTACTGTATTGTATTTTATGAAAACGGATTGAGAGATAATACAAATATATACGTATATAATAAATTACACTCTGCTGATCTTTAATAAATAGAATCTGTTTATGATTTATATTCATTCGAACTTCAAATATATCATTCACTTTATAAATTCCCTTTATGAAATCAATAATCTTTGTTGTTGAAGGTATTACTTTATCGAATTAGTAATTATTAAATAGCAGAAAAATGTACAAATGGATTGTCATACTGCACTATACAGGGACAAATGTGGGCAAGACAGTATATGGATAATAAGTTGCTCTCTAGTCGGATCACAATTTCTTATGAAATCTTTCTGTGACATATGTATATTCGTTCAAACATACTGTTCCCTTTATATGTAGAATCTTTTTGTAAAATGAATAACCTTGTTGGGGATTGAAATATTTCCTTATGCAGATGTATCTAGTATAGGGCTAAAGGCTACAAAATAAGACAGTGTAATTAAAAATCGAAATGTCAGATAACAAGTTCTGTTAATTTGCAGATACGCGTTTGTAAGATTTGCTGGAACACTGAAGAAGCTAGATCTGCATGGAATTGGCATACAAACAATCGATAATTCAACGTTCGCGAGATTGGCGAACTTGGAGGAGCTGCTACTTTGGGGCAACCAATTGCAGGTGACGTGTGGAAAAAAGATATTTTATTAATTTTTCGAATTTATTATAACTTTGGATAAACTTCGCACTGACTAACATATATTTAGCAGATTTATGCACAGTGCAACCCCTTTAATCGGGGATGATTAGTTGATAAAAAATCTTTCAGAAGCTTTAAATTTCCTCCTTAATTTAATGAATAATTCATACACTGTTCTTGTGTCGCAGTATCCACACTGACGTAAGCTACATCAAAATTTTATTTAACTTGCGTTGCGTCCTCGCAAGCGTTCATAATTGAAATGTCACCCCGTTGAATGGCAAAAAAACTATTAACAGTGCAGCTAATGCGCTAATCCTAAATATAATTTCATTCAACTCTGAACACAAAGTACACAACCGATAACCTGTAAGTAATTGAACTGAAAAACCTGTCAAAATCTTGTAACAAACAAATTCTCTAGCTAGAAAGAACAAAATACGACAATAAAAATACCTAAAGAAATACAGAAAAAATACATGTACGATTCCAAAATTAATCAGTGACGATCTTTATGCATTCATTATGCAAGAAACATTGCAATTTTTCAAGATTTTCGGCCTCTTTACCACTTTTTATCGTTTATATCTCGTAAACCAATTAATGAATTTCAATGAAATTTTCGGAGCGTATATAATTTATACAAGTTGACCAAATCTTTTAAATTTACGTTATTGGGGCCCAGCTAAAAAAGTCGTAAAAATCAATTTTTACTATTGTTTTTCTCAATTCCGACCAAATACATCTTTTCAACATATTTTTTAGACATTAGCCATTTACTAAACCAATTCATCTAGCCTTACAGAGAAATCGAAGTCGTTTGGTCCATTCGTAAAAAAGTTATTCTGATTTAAAGTGTGTGCGATCAGTTTTGCTCCTAACTGTATATAATTATAAAATTGAAGTCAGTGTACGGAGACTGCTTCGCGGGCACTCCGAACCTGAAGACATTGGACGTCTCGTTCAACAACATCCGGGTGATCGACTACAAGGTGTTCCTGATGCTGCCCAATCTGGAGAATCTCTACTTCGACTACAATCAAATCAAGTTCATCGACTACTCCATGCTGGCCTACCTAAAAAACCTTAAAAACGTCAAGTTCGAGAAGAACCCGTTGAACTGGGGGTGAGTGCGCGCAACTTCTTTTTCCAATAATGTTAAACGAATCGCGAGAAAACGCCAGGGACAGGGCTGAAGTAACAGGGTGGGGGATGGTGGAAGGCAAGGGGGGTGGCCGAGGAAACGAAGGGGACAGACGTTTCTCCTATTCTGAAAAGACTTTTATCGACTCCGCGCGACGAATGCAGCGCATTGCAATATTCATCGGGTACAGCGAGATCCTGATTAGCACCCGGGATACGATCCCGGCAATTTACACTTGACGAGGATATTTTAATGCGGCATTAACTCTTTCGCACCTGGTCATTTCGGCCAACTTTCTCTTCTTTTGAAAGCGTTCTTCTTTATTTCACCGACGCTGAAAGGGAATCGCTTGTTGAGCGGGTGCACGCGAAATACTTCAACCCTTATGCATTCCAGAAAATGTAGCAGCGCAGAGATTTCCAGAAATTTTTGCACTGTCCAACAAATTCAAACTTCTTTTTTACCTTTCGATTCTCACGATGCGATTCTTATAGAGTTTTTCGCGCTGATTCCGAATCTGGCCTTAATTTTTCTCCTAGGCGCATAGTTTTTGAGAAATTTGGGTTTGAAAAAAAAACATATTTTTCGACTTTGAACAAAGATTGTGATGTTATTATAAAAGATATTGTATTGTTCTTTACATAAAAAGATTCTCTAGACTTTCCCGAATCCAGTGATATATAATATTAATGCATTATGATTGTTTAAACATGTATAAACCGCTCCGTATCCTGTCGCTGCGACCGTATCTCGTCCCGAGCGCCACTGGCGTCAACGCATGTCGGGCGAAGATATTTTGCTTTCTGGTTCGGTAAAAACATCGGTGCTGCAAACTTCCAAGGGGGGTTTTTCAAGATAAAAGTCTGCTCTATCGCGTGGTATAGTTCGATTTTCCGCTGGACCATTATTTTTTGAGATAAATTCAAAAATATCCTCAAAAATTGGTGCAAAAGTGGTGTCTCTCCGTCTTTAACGATTGTTTAAACATGTTTAAACAATCATAATGTATTACTATTGCACATCACTGGATTCGGGAAAGTCTAGAGAATCTTTTTATGTAAAGAACAATACCATATCTTTTATAATAACATCACAATCTTTGTTCAAAGTCGAAAAATATGTTTTTTTTCAAACCTGGTGCATTCAAGGGAGTGCCGCAGTGTTGAAATGTCCAAAAATCGTCACTTTATCATTGATCTTAAGAGTCTCGCTTCGATGAACATTGTTAAATAAATTTCACATTTTTTCATGAAGTTGTGTACCTTGAAACATTCGTTTTTTTTGCAGAATGACATTTCTTCGAACGAAACTTCAACCCTGGTGCATTCAAGAGAGTGCAGCAGTGTCGAAATGTCCAAAAGTCGATTTTTTATTATTGAGTTTGAGAGTCTCGTTTTCTATGAACATTTTAAAATAAATTTCACATATTTTCATAAAGTTGTTTACCGTGTGACTGCATACTTCTTGATACTCCGACTGCAGTTGCTGGTTTCCGTTACCTTTATCGCTCCATAAAAGTAACAATTCTCAACATTCACACAATTTTTGTTTAAATTACTCGTCAATGCACACACAATCAACCATGAAAACTATTAGAATGTCCACCGATTCGTATCAAGGTAATCTCACTCGGGAAACACCATTGATTTTTGCTGTACATATATTTGTTTCTTTCAAAGAGTCTCGTTAATGAATTTATATTTTTGTAATTGTTTTTGGTAAGTGCAGATACCGGGCCCACTTAACGTGGCAATTGGACAATCAGAAGGTGAACCACGGAGAAGTATGGGAGGACTGGGCGTGGATGAACACTATGATCAAAGAATGCGCGGAAAGTGGACGCGGGGAAATACCGAAAGACACGGTCCTCGATTGCGTAGTCGGCGAATTGCTCGACTTCGCGCATGAAATATTTTCCATGGAGACGAGACAACAAAAGAACGAATGCACCGCTGAAACGGAACGGGCAGTGAGGTGCATGAGACCCCAGAATGTTACCGGTAACACCGATAACGAGACCATCAGGAGGATTCTCGAAAGCTACGTCGCCGGTGTTAGGACACCATCCACGAAGTCGCAGGGACTGTTTTCTATGTGGTTCTCCACGTACTAATCGTAACAGGCTCTTGATAGCTCTAAAAGCATACCGATTGAATGCTAATGATACACTGTATAACGGCGAGTTTCACTAATCTTTATTAATTATTATCTCTTATTACCCCGCAATGCTACGGGTCAATTTGAAGAAAATAAAACTGAAAATAGAGCAGAGGTTTTACTACATCCCAATGAACGTAAATATTTACATTGTTTGAACGTTTTTCTATGCTGAGTTTCAAAAAGTTGAAAGACTATAATTGCATCAAATTCGTGATCTAGTTGTAATGTTGTGTAGCTTTATAAAATTCTGACATTCCAGTATTGTTTAGAAATAATTACCTAATGGATTTTTAAATATAAAACCAATAAAGGGAAGATTGAAGTGTCTATAAAAATATCCCATTGCGTTTAATCTTTCAACTGCACATTTATTTCAATCGTTTTTAAAAAAAGAGGAAGTTTAAGGAAGTCGAGCGGAAGTCATTTATGATTCTTCTTGGTATCTGAAAGTTCGTTTGAAATGAGTTGGATCAGTTTGCGAAAAACAGTTCATTTAAGCTTGCTTGAAACTTGAAACTTATAATTGAACTGTATTAAAGTCCACTCAACTTTTTGGTAAATGGCACTGTTTGACAATTATTCGACAAAGAGCTCGTTATCTATGTGTAACACAGTTCTTCCTGAAGTTATATAATAATTTCAAACATCATCGTTTAATTTGTCCTACGCTTCCTGTCACTTGAAATGTTGTAATTTTAATAAAAACGTTCTGAAGTTGTTCGCAAGGTGAAAATCAATTTACGAGCAATGTAAATTTATTTATCGTGCACATTAACCCTGATAAAATTCGTAACATTGATTAATCCGATCACACATTATCATAATTTAACAGCTATCCATTTTAATTCGTTTCTAGTTGCAATGGAGCATGTTCTCGTATCTCTGAGTTGAAATGATAATTAGACATAGTTACACCTCGTAACTTCATAATGTCGAATTTTTACAAAGAAATTTTTGTGAAATAATGTCGCTTTGCCCGGAAGGTAAGATATGAACGTTTCCAAATGAGACTTGATTGCGTTCTTATTATCGTGTATTATGTGCCCGTGTAAAAATGATTCAAATGCCAGCCTGCAGATGTCAATTAGTCGTGACGATATGCAGGCTCGAAGGGCCGCGCTTGCGAATGCAAATTCCTTATTCGGAAACAATTGGATTTGTGAAGCAACGACTTGCCGAATTGCTGCAAGAAAAGCATCGAAATTGGAAACCGGATAGGATGAAGCTTTGGAACCGGGGTTTTTATTTGGAAGACAATCGTACCCTCTCCGATTACAATTTGACTTCGGAAGATCGAATAATGTTGCTACTCGACGACCGTTGTTCCCTTTGATGCAACAAAATACTGTTCGTTCGTTTCCAGAAGAACCTGTGCGAAATCCAAGATGTACAGTGACTCACAATCAAAATCGTACACCGAATACAAAAGTGTGGTTTACAGTTGCTTGTCATTAAATTAGGACTATGAAGACTACACACATTTCACTTTTTTTATCTCATATGAAACGTGTTTTTATATGTAGTGTACGATTCCGGCTGCGCTTAGGGCGCTTTACTGTCTTCCTTCATTCGTTCTTGTTTTAGTTTAAATAGTTACAACAATAATTCTTTTCGCACTTCTGCAATTATGTTTCTACGTTTTTCTTGACTCTGAATCTTTGAGAATTTTTAATTTATATTTTTAATGGCGTTTTCGATATGTTTATTGATTATATGTACTTGTTTAATAATAAAAACAACCCATTGATTTTCATATCACTGTTTATTACAAGTTCATCATGAACTGTAGCATTATAAAATGATTATAAAAGAACTAAACGTATCACGCTTGCGTACTGTAAGTGCGCTTTTACGAACATAAACGAAACAATGATCTAACAATGATTTAACATTTGATGACGCATTAAAATAACAATAATTAAAACTAATTTTGATTGTCAACGTACTTCATATTGAGATCTCGCATTTATCTTATTAAAATTGATTATAAAATATCTTAAAATACATATAAATATATTGTTTAACGTAGAGAACCTGCTATTGCCAGATTTTCTGTAACTTGACTCTTTAAAAAATCCATTCTTCTACAGCTTTCATTTTTATAAAAATTCTTACGATTTCCTTGCAAAAATATCATAGACAAACTTTTATTTCATTGCGTAAAAAATCGAAATAGCATGGCATTCGGTAATAATTTGTGCTATCAGTAAAAACTAGCTTTTACAGTTCAATCAGTATACAATATAATCATATCATTAAACACATTAAATTTAGTGAGAAAAATGTTCATTTAGCTAAATCAAATCCTAAAATATCATACGTCCGATTTAAATATTTTACACCCTCTATTGTGTCTCTGGATTTAAAATTGGATTAAAACGTGCCGAGCTCTTTTATTATTTATCATGCTTTCGGATCTCTACGTTATATAAATAATATCTATTAGCTATGGACGGTTAGAGATATATCAAACTTTGTTACTGTTTTAATTGTAACGAGTGTAATTGTCCCAGCCAACTGGTGATCCAACCACGGGATTAACGCCTAATTTTTGTTCTGTACGATACTGCTCGCTGTCCTGGAATACTGTTCAAAAAACAAAAAACAACATAAACTGAACATTATTGATTTTTTAATTAATTTTTTAAATTATTGCGATGCAATATTAATGTGTTAGTTAAAGTGAATCATCGAGAAAGAAAAATTTTAAAAATTGTTAATAACTTTTTGTAATTTTTTAAACAATTGTTAAAGATTTAATTATTTGATCTATCTAAATGGAGGAAGAGAATTCTTTTTCTATAAAAAAGAAATATATCTCGGCTAGTTGAACTACATATAAGATTCTCTAAAAATTCTTTGTTAAAAAGTCCTGATTAAAATCGATATCTGCATCTCAAAGAAAAATATAAATACAGGGAGGAGTATATGTATGTTACGGAAGGAGGATGAAGAGATTCGTTTCGTGTGTACGGGTGGCCTGAAGCGAACCGAACCAAAACAAACCAAGTATGTATTTATGTATCATATTACATCCCTAAGCGTACGTATCATTTCGAACGCGAAGCTCCTCCGCAGTTCCCTCTTTCAACTAAACATTCTAAACTGCGTACAGTGGGTAACGAAAGTATTCGAATGTCTTTAAAACAGAATAACTTTTTTGTAATTGTACTAAACGACCTGATTTTTTATAATCAATTAGAAGCATTGGTTTATGAAATGACACGCAATAAAGATTTTGCAAAAAATTTTGCAAAAATAAAGAAAGGAATTTTTAAAACTTTTTAATTAGGGCCCTTAAAGAAAATTGAAAATATATGTTTTGTAGATCTATGTTAGTTATACACATGCTGAAAATTTCATCGAAATCGGTTGAAGCAGAAAAAAATGACACGCATCGAAAGATATACGATTTTGTGGATTTTAAGCAGAAACTGATCAAAAGTCGTGTAAAACTACGATTTTCAACATTTTTAATCGCTTGTAGCTCGTGTGTATGTTAATCGATTTTGATGAAATTTTCAGCATGTGTATAACTAACATAGATCTAAAAAAACATATATTTTAAATTTTCATTAAGGGCCCAAAAAAAAAGTTTTAAAAAATGCCTTTTTTTATTTTTTTTCTAATTGATTATAAAAAATCAGGTGGTTTGGTACAATTATAAAAAATTTATTTTGTTTCAAAGGGCGTTTGAATACTTTCGTTATCCACTGTATACAATACATATGAACTTCATCCATAAGTTACTTTCATTAATATTAATGCTATAATACTAATGTAGTATAATAGTATTAAATTCAAATTATTTTATTGCTGGATAATATTGGTATAGTAAAACGGAAATTATTTATGAAATTATTTATTAACTAAACATTTTCCACTTCCACTTCCACTTACCGCAATTTTGGAATGTTGTAGATATGTAGTTGTACATCTTCGAGCACGCCGCAACAATCGCATCTTCCGTCGTGGTCATTATATCGCCGTGATATTCCAATAGAAGTTGTTCATTTTTGAAAATGGTAATCTAAAAAATCAAAACAAAAATGTGAATAAAAAATTATTAGGCATATTTATTTGCTTTCCATTTCATTTTTAGAAATATAAAGCATATAGCACTTACTTTGCAAACGAAATTCGGCGAAGCAGCAACTTGCAAACAGTTGAAAAAGCAAGATGCACTGAACTCATCTTTAATAAAATTTCGCAAAGCGGTCATGTGCAGCAAAACAGGATCAGCCTTTTCATTATTATTGTAGTCATTCTTAGGTAATTTTGAATTCTGTTTTTTGATCGAAAATTGCTTTTTACGATTTTGATCTTTATTCCGCGAATGTGATATTGCCACAGCTTCATTGATACATCTCTGTCTTTCCAACATTTTCGAAGCACCGATTGGCTTTGCCCAACTAATTTCCCAACCCTCGGCA
The DNA here is from genome assembly GCA_963966675.1 of Lasioglossum calceatum. Classification (NCBI taxonomy): domain Eukaryota; kingdom Metazoa; phylum Arthropoda; class Insecta; order Hymenoptera; family Halictidae; genus Lasioglossum; species Lasioglossum calceatum. The sequence continues at coordinate 4,782,898 of OZ016540.1, read as the reverse complement.
TCGGCAACACCATTTGGTTCTGAAAATTGTTTAAGAAATATGTAACTATATATTAACAAGGCACAAACGGAAATCAAATTAAAAAATTAAAGAATTAATACACACTGGTCATAATGCGCAGTACAGTTTCGGCTGCTTTACGATTTTCATAGTGAACGAACGCGAAGTGATTAATCTTTTTCAACTTCAGCACAGGAATCTTGGTGGTTTTTTGAAATAATTCTCGAATTTTCTGCTGCGGCATGTCCAGCGACAAATTTCGCACAAACAGAGCCGTCACCTGAGAATTATCAGAAACTTCGTAAATGTAAAAACAACAAAGAAGCTGCATGGATCAAAATATGATTTAATCCTTGCAGGAAGGAGATAAAATTCAGTGAAACCCACACGCGAAGAGACATAAAACTAAAAATATTTTCTACCACGTATGTATGGATGTATTACGTTTTAGAATCTTACCGTTTCCATGATATCCTCGTCGATAGGGTCTCCAGGCTCAGGATCAGCCCAATCGACCGCAATTTCGTGGTCCCAGAGCATAACTTTTCCGGGGATTAATTTCCGTCTTGCCATGGCAGCAGCCCTATGATCCTTAAATTCTACAAAAATGAAGCCCCGGTTCTGGGTCTTATCATGCGCACTCGGATAGAGATAAACATTAGTGATGCCGTCAAGGATTTTATTCAATTCTTGCAGGAATTCCTCTTTGCACTTGTTCTTCGGCACTCCGCCAAAAAATAGCCGACAATTATCAACAGATTTAACAACGCCGATTTGATGTCCTGGTCTAATCGCGAAGCCATCAAGTTTGGTGCATGCGGTCCTCGCTGTTTTCGCGTCTTCGAACGACGCGAAAGCGTAGCCTCTTGTGGATCCGGAAAAATCAAGCATCAATCTCAGCTCGCAGAGACGACCGATTTTCTCGAGAATCGGCATCAATTCGTCCTCGTAGCAATTGCGCGGTAAACGCCCGAGGAAAATCTCGGCACCTTTCACACGTTGCTTTTCTCCGCTTACGATCTCTGGAGCTGTCAGCCTGCGTTGCCCGTTTTCCTGCACCAGTTCGTATTTTGTTCGCTGCAGCATTTCCAGCAATCTTATGGTTAACTGACACTCGTCCGGGGCACCGGGTACATTACAAGCAGCTATTGACTTTACTACTTCCATAGCGAAACTTTCGATCGCCGTGAAAGCGATAGACCAACTGACGAACTGACTCTGACTGCGATCAACAGATCCTTTTTTCGTCACCCCAGATCTCTTGTCCTCTTCCAGCTCGGACCCCCTACTCGACCGGCACAATTCTCTGAAATTGACGATCCTTCTTCCTCCGATGGGGCGGTCATGGTTACTCTGTCACTCTCGAGACTCCTCCGTGTTTTCAGGAAGAGACAACAGACCTTCCGTATGTTTTGCTTGGACGTAAAAGCGCAAGGGCACACGCAACCCGTACGAAGGTCGAGTTATACCACTATTCGGCAAACTGCGGCTCGCGAGCTACATGCGGCTTTTTGGCTACTTCAGTGCGGCTCTTCCACGAATGACGTGTTTAAAATTAATTTATTTCATTTTAATTCAACAGTATTTTCATACAATTTTCAATCACCCTGTGTGTTATTTATACGTATTTTTATTAGTTACGATTAATAAAGCCTATGACCGTATTACTTTTATCATTATTATGTTATCTATCATGTCACCATAAGGAAAATAGAAAAATTCCGATATATATTTACATGTATTTATTTCGGTACTACATACATACATATACATATGTACATAATATCGGTTTCGGTACAGCCTTGTTGGCGTAACACCAGTATCAAAATGATATCGGTTTTAAATCCTTGCTTTAGTTTATTAATACTCTTATATACGTATTAGTGGATAATTAATATACTACTAGTTTATTGGTTTACGTGTAGTTTTCTAGTGTCAAGCATAATTCTTAATTGTTTTGTGACTGTAAGCGGGAAATCTCATTAATATTATATTATGTTGGGTAATGGGTTTCTAAGTAAATGAAAACGCGGGAGATTCTGATTTAAAATATGTTTTATTTTCGACTAACGGACTCGAAGTGAAGAAGAAAAATGTGTGCAGGGGAAACAGAAAATCAATCACCCACTTGTGAAAAGGAAAAGACCAAGGTTGCATCGTTTGTTGCCCTGGCCCTTGGGTGCGAGAAATACCAGGTCTATAGAGTCTGATGACATCTGGTCTGTTATTTTACGTTAGAGAAATGCAGTATTTCTCATTCACAACGCAATTCATTTTTGCTCCTTGGCAGTTGCATTATTATTGCTAATAATCTAACATATTAACTAAAATTTTAACAAATTCATTTTGTAAAATTCATAGAAAAACATATTTAATAATTATACTTGATGAATAAATTTTATTATTATTCACAAAAATTTGCTATAATGTGTACTAACATCAATTATAACAAATATGAAATCAAAATAATAACAAATATGAATCGCGGAATATCTCGTTTATATATCGCGTATCCTATACATTGGAAAAACCGAAATCTTTATCGATAAATATAGCCAAATATAGGCCAATAATATGTACAGTACTGTGCAAAAGAAAGAAGCCGCTTAGCTTGACATTAGCTAATTAATAATTATGCATGATCGGGCATCGAAACACTATAACCATCTAGCGGTGGATGCTCGAACTAAAAAGCGTATGACAAACAACAGTTTGTTTCGAAAATCGTTAATGATTAAAAAGTCAAGGTATTTTCCTCAGTCGTTAAAAACCGCTAAGCAATCACAGAATATTTAAAAAAATTAATTAGTGAAAGACTAACCGCTACAACGACAGCGTGATGATGGCGCGATCTATACGGCAGGTATACGAACTAATGTTCTCTTATTCCTCATTTGTAAGACAAGGATAGTGATAGTATGCGACGAGGACAAAAGAGGTGTCGCACTCGCGCTACCTACTTTTTTAGCAGAGCTTTGAATTCCCTGGTAACTTACCAGTGGTAAGTATTCGTGGAACATGATAATGAAGTTGTTACCGACAAGGACAGACATGTGCGATTTGTTGACGTTGACATCTCGTCGGTGCCAGTGAGAATATGAGATCGAGGACAATAGAGAAAAATTAATCAAGTGGCAATTCCACTATCTGTTGATATTATCACAGACGAGATATAAGAGTAAACCAATCACCATATGGGATTTCGTGTCTCACACAATAACAACTGGTTGAACCAGTTGAACTGGTTTTTGTTACGCCCTCTACGCGCAAGGAACGATAAATGTTGGAACTAGATCCACAATTTTTTGTAAATAAAAATTTTATGTAAATAAACATTTTTGCCCAACTCTGGTCATAACATCACAGACACAATTTGTTGGCCATTTGTATTTGATCACTTTCGTGGATCTAGTTCCAAAATTTATCGTTCGTCAGCGTAGAGGGCGTAGGGCTCTGGAGCCCTACTAGCGTGAGACAAAAAAATACATTGGGTGATTGCCAATCATTAGTCTACTCCAGACTAGTCCAGACTACTCCTATACCTCGTCGGTGATATTACTGATATTATTCAGACAATTTTTATTTTGCACAAAGATCCGTAGTCTACTGATTATCTACAGTCTACAGCGTCTCGAGCATTTGCGGCAAGTGGTACTAGCGGGTTTATCCATCGGCTGCCGCAGCACAAGCGAGGTATAGCAGTATATGTATATACAATAGCTGTGGACTGATGATCATATCTACTAATATAATTTCCGTACCTCCCTGTATGTATGTACTATGTACTGCAGTATTACACTACATAGAAATCTGACAGTGTGCCTAGCCGAGTCTCTCCCAGCTAGTCAACATTCATGTTATAAATGTTTAGAATGTAATATACATAAGTTATGTACATGTACAATATACAAATATTTTATGTATGAATTTACAATGAATAAATAAAGACTATGTATTAAAAAGAATATCTGCGTATATACTCATTGAACCACCAATTTTTTTCGAATGTTCCACTTGTAGAGTTATACAAAAATGTACTTGTCATTGAGTTGTACTGATTTGGAATTGCAAAAATATTCCAGCGTCTGGCTTATGGTTGAGTTGCACTACTGAATTTCGTGCCACCTCCTTCGATATCATGTTCTAATACAAAAGTCAATTTGAGAGGTTCTCGAAAATTTTTCTGAAGATCGAATTTTGTATTAGGAGAACCATTGCATCCATAAAATATTTACTGTACCTTAAATTAAGAAGCTGTAATTTAAAAACATGAGGAAGTCACGGGGTGATTTAGTAAGACCGTAAACGATTGTGTTAAATGTATTTATTTCAACGATTTATAACTTTTACGATTAATATACGTTTCGTTAGCATCGTACACACTTTACATTAGATTGCATTATTATACGCGGCCATATACATATTCTTTCTATAGATCTGCAAGGATTGAAAACTCCTGTACACACTACATACCAGTTTGTTCAGAACTCTCCGACGAAATATCGACGTTTGAGCGACTATCGTTTTTCCTCGACGTGTAATTTGCAATCCGGTGCAAAGTAAATACTTCGTTTAATATACACATCAATGAAAACTTCTCTTCTTTACAATTCGTTCGGAGCCTGCCGGTCAGCGACAATGGCGTTTCTCGAAGGGGGAAAAATAGTGGACAGAGTTACGCAACCGATCTATTATCAAATGAATAAATGCAACGAGCACTATGCAAAACAAATGGTATTGCGTGCGTGTTGTGTGTGTCGGACACCGAAGTAAGCGTGACTGAAAATTTCTATAAATAACGTTCACGCGACTCGCATCGTTTCGCGTCGAACGAGTTGTTTATCTTTTTGTACAACTGATGATATAACTCTATTGCCTATAACGATCATCATAACTCATTAGAACGACGTGTATCAGTACTAAAGCTAGCAAGCTATTTTGGAAAACGATACATCACACCCTCTCACACACTCGCGACACACATTCACATATCCGTGCACCGCATCTTTGCTAAACACAAATGAAAATGTGACAGACGTTTAAACTGAAAGCACATACCAGAGGAAGAAGTCAGAGGTGGTCAACGTCCACTCTAAATAGAACAGTATGTTCAAGACCGTTTCTTTGAATTTCGAATATTTTTAAAAGAAGGAAGTCTTATCTTTAGAAAATGATGAACTGTGGGAAAAATGAATCAGTGTGTATGGGATTCTTCAGTGATTTTGGCCACCCGAATTCCTCCTCGCTATAGTCAGTATTTGTTGTAACAGCTTATGTACATATGTGCTTTCAATCTAACTCGCATTTAGTAACATAATTTCTTTGCTATTACACATTAGGTACCTACGTGTCCACTCGGTCATATTGGACAATATACATTCAGTGCCGTTTCCTTTCTTTCCACATTTCGTACTGGTCCCGTACAAAATGGGGAGAATAAAACCAACGAGCATGGCACTAAGCAACATCATAGAACACGGATTTAGTAATCTTAAGCATACAAAAATAAATTATAATAATAATCGTGTATCTCTGAACTTATACATGTACAGTGAATACTATATTATTTATACGTATATATATATACTATATATATATAGATATATAAATATATATTTTAAAGTACACTATCCCTTATAATTACTCCCGAGTTAGGGCACAATTCAAATGCTCTTCGTCGCTTTTCTTCTGTTTCTTTTTTTTAATACATAATAGAACACCTAGGAGACTTTATCTCGTACGTTCTGCGCTCGCATTTTCGACCTAAAAATAAAAAAAGAATGCCCGCCGTCTACGTTGAAAATTCCAAGATATTTTGTGTTGTTTTACGTCTGCCGTTATACCTTTTTATTCGAGACATATGTATATACGGGATTAAAGTGGTGAGTGACGGTACTCGTGTTTGTTGTTCGAGGAACACGTGATACCGCGAGTTCTACTGTTTTGTACCATTTGCTAGACCTCGTTCGAACAACAGGCAAGAATACTGACTTCGTTCTTTTTACGAATCTATATTGACTGTTACTCATTTAAAACGCGCCTAACTAATCGATCGTTTAAAAAGTATAATACACTAGTGACATTCGGATCTCCTAGACATTCTTCCTTCACTAAACCCACCATTGCATCTGCTGGTGTTCGCTTTGGCTGCAGCAAATTACCTAGGAACCAAAAGTTAACGTATCAGATCATTGTTGCAGATTAAACGAGGCATGTTACATGTATGTGGTAGTCTTTGCAGTCGTACTAGTGCTGAAGGGTGTACAAACAAGAGCGGAAAATTTAAATTTGGCGCCATTGCTGCTGCTGTGCTTTGAGAGTCAAACCATCATCAGTATCATCACAGTTAGATGGTAGACAGTCTGACATTATTAACACTAAACCTATCACGAGGGGCCAAATGACCCATTTTAGATTTTTTATTTGACAATTGTTGAAATTGTGAAGGTGTTTTCATGGGAATTTATTGAATATATTTTTTCACTCCAGTATATATTATAGTAAAAATTATTTTTATTTATAATACTATACACGTCGATCACTTTTGATGGTCGGTAGGTTTAGTGTTAAAAATGGATCGTTATTCGACACAACAAAACCCCACGAAAAACCCTATTTTTGCATTATCGAGAAATGAGAAGGCGTATCCCGCACCCTGACAATCCTGGAAACGAGGTCTATGGATTTCTTTCTCTGGCGATTTTTGAAGTTAAAAGCCCACGATCACCCAAGCCTTGAAGAAGGAGATTAGACGCTGTATCCCCGAAATCCAGCCACAATTATGCCAAAATGTGATTGAAAATTTCGTCAGAAGAACGCAAATGTGGCAGCAAACCCGAGAAAGGCATTTATCAGATGTGTTGTTCCAACATAATTCCCACATGTCTACTTTATGATTAAATACAAATTTCGTTAGTAAATAAAAAAACCTGTATTTTATTTGGAATTTAAATATTCAACTCTTGTGTTAGGACACTCTTTATTACTGCATGAAAATCAACAAGTTCACTTGTCAGGATTGAATACCTAATTATTATTAGACAGTGCATCTTTATGCAAAATAAAAGTTTTCTACATTATTTACAAGGTACTGGGACCAAATAAAAATTTATTTCTTCCTTGAATAATGTTGATAAATTAATAACAATATTTCGATACTCTTAACTTCCCCTTATCTTTCTGCTGTTTCTTGTTTCACCTACTAATCTTTGTCATAAATGCATAAAATCCACAGTCTAATAAATAATCACTGAACTGCCACATAAGATACTTAAAAGCGTATGAATCGAGATACTCACCTACATAGTTTAAGAAATTCAGTAAATTACAGACTTGTAAAGGCACAGGACGAGACGACTAGGAATAATGTTGCCAAGGCTAACGTGGGTTGAGATGCATCATTATTCGGTTGAACTGCTAATAGAATTGATGAATTTATCAATAATTTTATCGTCTTACTGGTTTACTTAATAAATTGATTACGTTGTGTTCGATACTAACCATTTTCTTCTGCTTCCTCGATCACGTACTCTGTAAAGCAACAGAAAAAACACGTAATTAATAAAACAGTCCTATTCGTTGATCATGAGTGATGCTAATATTTCATGTACCATTGTAATTACATCTTGCTACGAATAAAACAATATTCTATCAAGTTGTGCTATATTATTGTCTGCAATATGATAACACATTATCTAGCCGCGATTATTTCGTAGCTTTTAAAAGGCTATGGATTTTTTAACGCAATTTCAATCGTAAAACAACAACTCACCTTCAATATTGTAACCTAATAATTTCGTTTCGAACTATTATAGAGAAGATAATTGTTAAGCTTCCTTTTTGGTAGTGATAAAGTGTTAATGTAATAAGATAGTACACTATCCAATCGATATGGTAGCCAATCAATGATACACTAAATGGTGCGTAACTTGGATGTATCTTTTCCCTTACCTCCCGTAAACGTGTACGGCTTCGAGGGCTGAGACCATCCGAACTCATTTCTAGCTACAAGAATCGCTTCGTACGATTCTGGCTGAAGTCCTTCGATCTCGTGTTTGACTGTGAACTGTGTGCCTTGGCCGTTCGTCACTGTCGGCTTCACAACGATCCATTCGTGTGTTCCTTTGCGACGGTACTCCATCTGCAAACAAAATTCGCCGGTCGTTAACACTAAAAAAATCAAAAAGTGATCGAGTAAGATATGAAATATACAGGGTGTTCATTTGTAAACTCTCCAGCCGAATATCTCGAAAAGTATGAAAGATATTAAGTAAGTGTAAAGCACCTTTCGATGGATTTCGAGGGGGAATGAGGGGGCAGTATCAGTTTTTTATTTGGGTGGTGTTTTCAAGATCATTTGAAGGTCAACCTTGTTTTTTCAAATGGAAACCTATATTTTTTATTATGGGATCTTATTGTACGTAAAAGGACCAGCAATTTTTGTGGAATACTTTTTTTTATCCGCTGGTTTCCATTTGAAAAAACAAAGTTGACCTTTCAATGACCTTGAAAACGCCACCCAAATAAAAAACGGATACTGCTCTTTCCCCCTCGAAATCCTTGTCTTTCACTTTTTTAATATCTTTCATACTTTTCGACATATTCGGCTGGAAAGTTTTCGAATGAACACCCTGTATAATAATAATACCGTCTTCATTCAGAATATGTATGAGGACGTACACCGTACGTCGTTCGTCCGCACACGATAGATTTATAGATCGTGAGGACGTACACCGTATGTCCTTTGAGTCGGAAGGGTTAATATTTTTCTTTACATAATAATGACTTCTTTGTGTACCTTATATTCGGTGATGGGCGAATAGCTCTGCACCCTCCATTTTAAGATCAAACCTCTGTCAGTCCTGGTCACCTCACCGCCAAATATCGTTGCTTGCGATGGAGCACCTGAAGAGCAACAGTCTCAAGTTGAGGGACATTATTAACAGAAGAAAAACTAGTTCGAGAGAACTAGTTTCAGATGCCATGCAATTTTCTGTTTGATACATTTTTTCCATGTAACGAACAATCGACTAGGAACTCAAGGTGGTAGAGATAGGAGACTCATCTTGTATGTCTTCCTTCAGTGTCTGGATTCTCGATTGAATTTACAACATTCTTTGCAAGGGTAGTTTTTTTTATTCCAGCAAACAAGTAACATCAAATTCGACAACCCCAACAACACCTAACAAACTGATCCATTTATAATCAACCCTGCAGAACTAATCTATCCTGCATAGAAATGACGACGCCAATTAAAAACATGGGTAGAATTCTACATTTTTCATTGAACGACAAAAATATTCTACTTTACAACGAAGAAGGATGCATGAAATGAAATAGTTTCATTTAAAATATTTTCAGCGCAAGATTTGACTGTTCCAATTATGAATGATTAGTAGGCTGCGGATTTGATATATTTACAACAAAACCGAGTAGACGAAATTTGAAACATTGAAGGAATTTAAGAATGTCGATCTATTATTTTTAGGCTGTTAAATTGATCAAAGCAAGAATGACAATGTTATTTGGTTCGTGTTTCTTATAAATGATGCAGACAACTTTTATTTTGCAAGAAGATCCGCAGTCTACTGATTTAGTTATCCAAGGTTCACAATGTACAATCAACACAATTACGAACTTCATGCAACTTTTTACTGAACCCTTTGCACTCCTTTGTCGAGTGTGACTTGACATTAGAGAAAGACAAATATAAATAAAATGGGTTTTTATATCTATTTGGTTATTCCCTTATTTATTTAATTGTCTTATTGTTTAGTTAAAAACAAATACAATTTCCACAAATATAAATTGCAACAATGTTTGAGAGATATAATTAATATAATTAGTAAACAAAATTGTTTAAAATAAGTAGCAGTACAGGAACTGTCCTTTGAAGTAAATTTTAAATAAAACGCTTAAAATATTAAGGGATTGTTGGCAACAAAATTGAAAAATAATTCGGAGTGCAAAGGATTAATCCACTGGATCCTGGCCCACTTGTGTGCTACTTCAAATTAGACAACCACAAGGACCCCTACTATGTAGACTGTAGACATCTTCACAAATTCTAACTAAGTAAGACATACAGTAGACAGTGCCCTAACACCTACACTCCAGATCACGAGAGAAAACTAGAGGGAAGGGAACGGGGAAAGAAGCCTGACCATTCCTCTTGCCCCGTTCCCCTCCCGCTAATTTTCTCTCGTGCTCCACTATGCTTCAGCTAAAAAATACTTACCGGTAAGGACAAGAGTCTTCTCAGTCCTTCCAAGTTCATTCACCGCGACGCACGTATATTTCCCAAGGTCCTCCTGTTCAGTGTGGAGGATTTTCAGAGTATGGTGATTCTTCTCCATTCTGATTTCGATCTTCCCAGTCTGGTTTCGGACCTCCTTCTGATCCTTGTACCAATGCACCCTGGGTGCCGGATGCGCATGGATCACACACGTTAGTTCCGACTCGACTTCGAGTCCAGTGTGCACCGTCTCCTTTTTCGCCTCTATTTCAGGAGCATCTACGAAAACAAATATCAGCCATCAGGTCGAGTTCCACGCCGTTTGTGGGACGGTTATATATAGATACGGTGGACCACCGCAATTCTGGAGCAAGTTTTCGGGATGCTTACAATTCACGATGACCGTGATGACTCCCACCGGCGGGTGTGCAGAGCCGTCCTCTGCCAAGCAATGATAGACGCCGTTGTTGTGCTTGCTGATGTTCCTGAGGGTCAGTTGGTTGCTGCGGAGACCCTCGTTGTGGATCCTGATCGACTGTAATGGGCCAACAAATTATATTCTGCTACCATTTTTAAGATCTTCGCAGGAAAATGTACCTCAATCTACCTCTATAATGACCAGACTGAGGATCTTTATGCAAAATCAAAACGCAACGGGAACTACATAGAGATTCAATTCCTTTTTCATTAATTTTAATCAGTTGGAAGTGTTCCAGTAAGATTCGTAGGTTCTTTAAACGTTTTTAGAGTTTTGTATTCAGTCGGGTAATTTTTGTCATAAATGCATAAAATCCGCAGTCTAGTTAAAGCATCATTCCTTAACCCTCATCCGTCCCTCGTGTCAATTTGACACAGTTTTCCTGATATAAGTTACACTGTTCCGTCATTTGTAGGTAAATTTGTCCGAAATTTCGTGACATTTACTGTTTTAATGCGAAACATATAACTGCAAAAACCTAAGACGTAAATGTTAACTCATCAATTTCAATGAAAAAAACATGGAAAAGTGGCTGTTTGACTTGTTATTTTATCGATCTTTTTTATCACTGTGTCAATTTGACACCGAGGAACAGATTCAGTTCGTGAAATGAAGGACGGATGAGGGTTAATTACTGTAATGGTTGACTGGTTTGTTGAAGTTGAATCGTTTCTCTCCGTAAAATTCTAAAAGCAACTTTTGCAACAGTAGAGGAATATTGTATAACTGGACGACCAGTGGAGGGAACTTGTAAATATTATAACGGTCTTACCTTGTGGTACCATTTGATTTCAGGATCAGGTTGCATAGAAGTGTTGCAGCCAAGGGTGATAGTCTCGCCAGCGTTCGCGTGAATAGTCTTCCTAGGGTAGACGTGGATCTTGTTGTCATCAACCACAACTGTGTGCTTGATGGTGATGGGCGGGTCCTGAAGAATAGTGCACTCGTAATCAACGGACGCGTCGTTCGCCGTCACGTTGTGGATCACCAGCGTGTTGTTCGGTAGCCGAACAATTCTCATGCTGTCGTTTGTCATCGGCGTCGAGTCGTAGTACAGGTTCTCGTCGTTTCGTTTCCACGTTACTGCCACATTCTCTGAAAAATTGCATTCGTTCCCACGTTTAAAATGCTGCCAGCTTGGTCTTGATTTCATACAATGATGGGCCAAAAAATTCCTCCAATAGGCCGCCAATTTTACTCGGAAAGATTCATCATCCTTATCGGGAGGAATTACTTTAAATACTTATTTCATAGGAAATTAAAATGGTATCGTTACGAGAATCTTTAACGTGAAACAATGATTGTAGAGCAGAACACTATAGCCTTTCATTCTCACTAGCTCGAATAATCCTAACTAACCTCTAGCACTAGTCTAGAACCTAATTAGGCTAAGTAACAGTCCTGAATGCCAATGCGGGCGTGGTAAACAGTATATAAATCATATTTTGACTCAAAAAGATGGATTGATGAATATATAAAAGAAAATTACTGTGTAAGAATTTTAATGGTTGCCACGAAATGGTCAGAACAGCGTTTGCTGCCCAAGGCTTAAAGGAAAATTGTCAATAGACTGGGGATTTTTTGTGAGAAATAAAAATTGTCAAAATGTAACCATTATAAACATTATAAAAATCTTTTAAATATCATAAAATGTAGAAAATAATATAATACAACAATGTTCTTAAATTCTTATAAGCACACCTATATAACTTCCAAAGTATGCGTTGCACGAAAAAGTTTCGCATACAGAAATTGCATGAGCTGAAGGTGTACATTATGTAGTGTATTTATTTTCTTTACAGGTGAAAGCGTTTCGGAGATTTGAAGGTCGACTTTTTGTTTTTTTAAATGGAATACTATATTTCTTATACCAAAATAAGGAAGAATGTCGAACTCTGAGTAAAAAAGTATTGACCTTCATTAGCTCTACACCTAATATAATTAACGAGTCAAATTTTCAGGAAATATAGTGAAATTACTCGTTAATTATTAGGTTTAGGGCTAATGAAGGTCAGTACTTTTTTACTCAGAATTCGACATTCTTCCTCATTTTGGTATAAGAAATGTAGTATTCCTTTTAAAAAAACAAAGTCGACCTTCAAATCTCCGAAACGCTTTCACCTGTAAAGAAAATAAATACACTACATAATGTACACCTTCAGCTCATGCAATTTCTGTATGCAAAACTTTTTCGTGCAACGCATACTTTGGAAGTTATATAGGTGTGCAAGTTGCGTGAACCACCCTGTATAACGATTCGAAAGAATTGCACAGCAAACTAAATATGTAACACCATGAAGATACGAACGGAGAGGTTGATTTTCGCGCAGGAAATTGCAAGATATGTTGCCAGAGGAGAAGATGTGAGTCAGTGAAATGGTCAGCGGTATGACTCACCTGTGTTTTTGACGGTACAAGGCAGCCAGATAGTGCTCCCATTGGTCGTGTGTATCGTTTTCGCCGTGGAGACGATTTGAGGCGGTTCCTCGCTGGTTCCAGGATCATCGTCGTCATCAAGGGCTTCGTCGTATTCAGATGGCGGATCGTCATCGGGGTAGTCCTGGCCCTCGGCGCTCTTCGCCGGTTTGCACAGAGCTGGAACAAAAGAACAGTCGAGTTTAATTAGCGATCGTTCTCGCAGGGAAACAGAGAGATAGCCGCCACCGCCGACTTGGCGGTCGCGTTCCGTTACACCGTTGTAACGTTCGCTTTCAACGAAACTCTGCGAAACTCTGCGAGTCCGCGGCCCCTCGGTGCAGAACCATGACTCTCGACTTATTTGCATAGGGCACCGGGACACTCGAAGAATTTCAAAGGAAATTCGATTAATCGCGCCCTGAGCCTCGTTCTCTCGCAATTCTAACTAACTTACAGTTTCGTCCCGAGTTCCACGCTTTTGTTCTCCCTTTTTGTACCACGGGCCGTATCAACATCGATCTTTTTATTACGTTCCTTCACATTCAAAGCGACTAGTGTTGCTTTATGAAAGTGACTAGATTTAATTCTCGTAACACGTTCGCTGACACCGGCACAGATACAGTAGTCTCTCCGTAACTGTCGTATCGTCGGGTCTCCCGAGAGACAGTTCCAGAAGAGGTGCTACATTCTTTGTAGCGTGGCGAACGTAGAGAAGAACGACGATTGAAGAAGAAAGAGGGGACTGAGGTTCGACGCTTCGACTCTCTGCTTCTCGTCCTCTTTCACGCTTTTATCGCTTATTATTAGGTCGTCCAATAAGTTCGTGCCAACTTTTGTGTATACGTTTCACGCGTCGATTTATAAACATACGGCGATGAGGGACCAATGGTGTTCGGAAACAGTCTACAAGGTTTTCGTGGGTATAAGATCGTGAAATAGTGAACACAGTGAAAAGTTCCTAGCAGTGAAAAATGATGAGCGAAATGCGTATCCATTTCCGACATCTCATGTTATATAAATTTCGGAAAGGAAGTTCAGAAACAATCGCCACGAACAAATATGCTGTTTACGGAGAAAGTACGCTTTCATCTTGTACCTGTAGGAAGAGGTTTCAACGTTTTAAATGTGGGAATTTTTATTCAGAAGACGAGGAACGTTCCAGGCGTCCTCCTCAAACAGACGAAGATAAAATTCGAGACCTTGTACAAAAATCACGAAGTTCATCAGTTGAGATGTCAGATGTTCTTAAAATACCTAAAACGACAGTTCATAGGTATTTAAAAAAAATGGATATGCAACCGCTCGAGAAACGGCACGAACTTATGGGATGACCTAATACACAAGTAATTATGATCGTATCTCAATACAGTAAATTCTCCATAGCCGCAAACGCCTCGGGGGGATTTCTTTGCATCTATCGATCTTGGTCCTACTTTTTTCGAGCTTCAAAGGCCGAGCCGAACGTAGAGAAGGAACCAAAGGCCGAGCCGAACGTAGAGACGGACAGCGCGTGTAAAGAGACACCACGGCAACCGTCGATGCGACGGCACCTGTCCGCGTCTCTTTCTTTCTGATGCGCTGTCCTTCCTTGCGTTCGAAACTCTCATTGTCGATTAAACCACTAAATTCAGTTCAAATTATATCGTGTTTGGTATCATTTTGCATTAGAAAAATGCCAGGAATATGTTGGTGAAAGTCCCATGAAAAAATAATGGAAAATAAAGAAGATAGAATTTTGGTATAACGTTACGATGACTCACGGGCGTTTGAACTGTGCCGACGACTGCGACTCTCCGCGTCGCGTTAGTAGTGGCAGATTTCCTCTCTGGTAGTGGTTCACATCGATATACCGAGCCGAGATCAGTGTATTGAGTTGGAGGGGATATTTTATTGGCGTCTATCGTGCACGCCCTGTTTGCGACTATAGAGCATTTACTGTATATCGTGTTTGGTGTCATTTTAGTTATAAAAACAAGACGAGTACGATGGTGAAAGTTTCATAAAAAAGATCAAAAATTAGTAAGTTGCGATCTTTTCCTTATACCAAATGCTAAATTGTTTGTATTTACACCAGGTGCGTCGCATTTAATGAAACATTATAATTTTGAAGATTGGAAACGAAACAGATGGTGGCGGCGCGGCGTAGGTATGTAATGCGTGTTTGAATTAAAAGTTTTATTTAATTATTTCCCACGAAAGGACGTCTGTAATTTCAAAAATTGTAATCTGTATAATTTCATCATTTTGATTCGTTACAGTCTGGCATAGTATTACGAAGGGAACGGTTTTGCTACTTCCGTTACTCAGACTCACAAGTGTCCTTTATGTAACAACTGTGATGGAGATTATTCTTCTTTTATTAGCTTTTAATAACGACGGGATGATCATTGTCTTCGGTATCTAGATAAAAAGCATTGGGTAACTATTTTTCGTCGCACTTGAGAATTCTAATTATAAAATGCTATATCTGGAAATGCTCAAGGATAATTAGAATGTTTCCCGGTCTCATCAGAATAAGTAATATTCATAGTTAAATCGTTTGCGGGTTTTTAACGTATACGAATGTAATTAATCTAGACGGTTTTATAATTAAATTCAGTTTACACTGTATACTGGGAGTATTGATTTCATCGCTTCAATATTATCAGTTGCATCTCTGCTGCTGCGAGTGTTAGGGGAATAGAGAATGAATCGTGTTCATCGTGTATCAAATGTTCGGTACATATTAATTGCAGATCCAACAAAATTTCGTTATTATACGTAACCAGTGACATCGAAATTATCCATGCAAAACCGAGAGAGATGTGATAATTGTATTTAAAACTAGTTATTAAAGTTCTTTTGTATAATGGTTATAATATTGTTCTAAAATTGATTAACCTTCATTATATGGTTGCCATTGTATGGAGCCCTTTCAAGCATAAAGCATATAAATTAGGGGTGTGCGGGTAAATACCCGAAATTTCGCAAAATTCGAAAGCCGCGAAAGTTTGCAATATTCGGGAACCCGAAATTAAAGTTGGGACAAGTCTGCGATCCAATCAGCGTTTAGTAAACCGTGTTTACTACAAATCGAAATATTATTACAACCGATGATTGGACATCTTAATCCTTAGCACTCCAGCCTAGTGATTTATATAGTATACCAACAACTCCAGCACTATTGTATTAGTAAGCAAAAAGTTGTGTCGCCGTAGCAGCGACAGCGACATATCGCATTACTACACTGTCCAACACCAAATTTGTTCCCAATATGCTGTTGGGTCCTTCTTATAGAGTTTTTTGCGCTGATTCCGAATCTGACCTTAATTTTTTTCCTATACGCACAGTTTTTGAGGGACATGGCTTTAAAAAAAAAACATATTTTTCAACTTTGAACAAAGATTGTGATGTTATTATAAAAGATATGGTATTGTTCTTTACATAAAAAGATTCTCTAGACTTTCCCGAATCCAGTGATGTGCAATAGTAATACATTATGATTGTTTAAACATGTTTAAACAATCGTTAAAGACGGAGAGACACCACTTTTGCACCAATTTTTGAGGATATTTTTCAATTTATCTCAAAAAATGAGGGTCCAGCGGAAAATCGAACTATACCACGCGATAGAGCAGACTTTTATCTTGAAAAACCCCCCTTGGAAGTTTTTGCGGCATCGACGTTTTTACCGAACTAGAAAGCAAAGTATCTTTAAACATGTTTAAACAATCATAATGCATTAATATTATATATCACTGTATTCGGGAAAGTCTAAGGAATCTTTTGCTGTAAAGATCAATTCAATATCTTTTATAATAACATCACAATATTTGTTTAAATGTGAAAAATATGTTTTTTTTTTTAAAAGCCATGTTCCTCAAAAACTGTGCGTATAGGAAAAAAATTAAGGCCAGATTCGGAATCAGCGTAAAAAACTCTATAAGAAGGACTCAACAGCATATTGGGAACATAAAAAAAGTTGAAATTTGTTGGACAGTGTTATCGGCGAAAACGGAGTGCAAAGGGTTAATATGCACAGAGTTATTTATCACTGCTTTACCACAGACTTGCACCAACTTTAACTTCAAGTACCCGAATATTGCAAACTTTCGGGACCCCGACTCGACTCGACCCGACTGCCATTTCGGGTACTCGAAATCGCGGGTACCCGAACTTTATAAACTTTCGGGGTCCCGACCCGAGCCGAACCCGAAATTTCGGGTACTCGTATACCCCTGATATAAATATAAAGTGTATAATGTATACGTCAAATACCAAACTGAGAAGATAATAGAACGATTTAATGATATTGTTACATTAGTTTCGAATTTTTGAGGTCATTCAAATAGAAAATGTAATTTTATGTAACTTCAGTTTCTTATAATAAACTTTGGAAAATTTTATTTGGCATGAAAATCTGCAATCTACTTATTACGTACTGTAAATATTTTCCGCAGCAGGCTTTCTCCCATTTTACGCATCAACTCCAATGAATATTTTAATGTTCTCCTAGAACAATGTAAATGCAAATGCCTGTTTACTCCGCTTAAATCAGATCAAACTCAATTAACGATATACTTAAACTAGCTTCGCTCGGTTCACAATCAGTCTGTATCTCCGAGCATCCTTCGACGTTCAATGCAGAATGTAATCTCATCGCTCAGCGAACGCTATCGACCTGAGACAAAGGATTGCGGGGGCGTGGAGTGCCTCAAAGCAGGGAGTAATTTAGTCCGCCTTCAAATTCGCCAGGGCCTTATCAAAAGACCATTCTAAACCTGAAAATCTTCTCGGTATCGAATCGGGGACAGCGTCTCATTACATTAATTGGTGATCCTTGAACGTTAAAGAGAATTCATACGAAATGTAGACATTTTAATATCTCTTTCCAATTTTTTTTACACGTAGGATGTAATTCCTTCCCGGTTCCATGTCTACATTGTCTACTAGTCAAAAAACCGGAACTTTTTCTAAAATAAGTACAAATATTTCTTTACCATTTTTGTTACAGTCGTATTCGTTTGTCTTGTAAAAATTCAAGAAGAGGGTCTCAGCACGATAATAAGGTCTAGCATGGTCCAGCGGCCCCCACGATAATTTTTATTAATATCGTATGCAAAAAATACTTTTAGGTTGAAAGATAATCTTGCAAATTTTAAGTCTCCAACCCCTCATTTAAGGGCAATATGAGGGTAAACACCCTCAACTTGATCATTTTTCTCTCGGTTTTTAATTAAGATATTACGATGAAAAAAAACCGAAAATACTCAAACTTGTTTACATATTTTTTCACAATTGTGAGTAAATTATTAAGAGTAGAAAAAATAATTAATTTTTTAAGGGTTAGGGTTGCAAGCAATCCTTCAAGTGACACCTATCAAAAAATTCAAGAACAATGTTCTGTTACCTATCTAATATATCTGAAAGTTTTAAGATGATCGGATTGGTGGAATATAGTTAAATAATTGAGAAACAAATGAAATTACGCCATTACAATATTATAATATATAATGCAGTGTTTCTTACGATCCTGATTAATGATTCTTAGCAGGAGATTAAGTCCGTTGTTGATCAATAATCTCTTTCGGAAGTTCTGTATAAAATTTCGCATAATTAGGAAGGTGTGCGAGGGGTCATTTTTCTGCTGGTGGGTTCGATGTGGGTCAGATCGCGTGCTTTTAGCCGACGAGGGCGTCCATAACGAAATCAGAAAAGTCGGGAACGAGAGAGGTTGTCCAGGGCCCGGCCGGTGACAAGTGGTTTGCCGGAACGATCCATATTTTTCGCTAATAAGGGCGCGGCTTCTGGTTAAAATCGAACGAAAGAGAAGCCAAGCCGCTGGACACACGAGAAAGGAGAGGTCGACGTGCCTGAAAATGGGGTAAACTGGGTGTAGACACGCAGCCGAGGGTGTGGACCTCTTATTTCGTTCGTTCTACCGTTTCGTTACCCCACCCCGCGTCGTGTTCATTGTTCGGCGAACGGTACACCTTCTAGCACCGACAGGCTCGAACGCACGTTGGAAAAGCATTGTTGGAAACGCGGCTATGGCGGTATTATTAGAAAACGATGTGCTTGCATACGTTGCTGCTGCCCTGAAATTAAGCGCATGCCGTGCACTAGAAATCTAATTCCGACCGTCCAATGGGCCTTCCCCTCCTTCGTTTCTGTCCCGTCGTCTCGTTACTAGTAAATTGTGGATTTAGGAGGAAGGAATTCTAGTCGATGGTGCTCGCCAACGAAGAGATACGCGGTCGTTCACGAGTTTTAAGTGTTCTATGGAGAATTCGGTCCGACAAGGAGGATTGAGAATTAGCCTGTAACCACTGGATTGCGTGTTTTATACGTTCCTGGCGAAAATTGGTAGCTGTATTTTGGACGTGTACAAAGGATTTCAAAGTAGCGATGTACTATTTTTTAGCTTTTCGAAATACAGTAATCGCTCCTTCGTTGTCCTGAATCGTGGTCACGATCGTTGTCCAGTGCCTACCCACTCCACTGCCTGTCAACGAGAGGATTAGGCCTGCGTGGATCTGGTCGCCAGATGTGTCCCAGGACTCTATAGACCCGCGTAGAACGGAGAACAATAGGAAAGGAATATGGCAAGGAAATAAGGAGTTTTTTAAAGCCAGACAGTTGACTGCTTTTGACTGCGAATGCTTTTCTTTGTCATTTAACTAGCCGTTTCACTAAAGACGCAGTCACAAATCAAAAATAGTGTCCGGGCACGGTCGTTGTCCGCTCAAACCCCCGGCCTTTGGACAACGAAGGAGCTTTTACTGTAAAACGATTTCCACAACGAATCGCTGACATTGCGTACCTGCGGAACCCGTATTCGATTCGGATAATGGAGGTTCTATTAAATGCGATCCAAGCTGTACCGCGTCTGGCATCATTTTAACCAGAAAAGTGTCAGAAATGCGTACATAGAAATTCCATAAAGAAAGAATTAAGCACAAAGATGTTTCGCTAAGAAAAGAACGTTGCTCGATGACGTAGGCCAACTTACTCGATGCCTATCTCAACATAGGGCCGTAAGGTATCGAAAACGGGGATGAACTTTCGCTGCGGCAAGCAATTTCGTCCACGAACCTCGATCCTCCGTTTAAGAAGCGTGCTACATCCGCGATTGTGGCAACCGCGAGCAGGAGTCACGTAAGGATACCGTGGCAGTATGACGTGTACCCTTTGTGGCAGAATCGCGAGCGTGATCAGGTCCTTTTTTTGGCGATGCCGGAGAGTCAGCGGGATGACATCACCGCCCGTAACGCGCGTGTGCCTAATGCAAAACGGTTTTGCAGTTTTTCAGGCACGTCCGTTATTCTTTCGTGTGTAGGCTAGCGGCTAGCGGCACCCGCTGAATCCCAATGCAATGGTAGCCTAGCCTATCCCGCTTCTGAACTGTAAAGGACGGACGATTCTCTCTTTCCTCTTTTCTTTCCTCCTCCCATTTCGCAAGACCTCCCTGATGAAGCTGCGGCCAGTTCTTGCGTCGTACCTTTATTGCACTTACTCGAATGCCTGGTTCATGATGCATCGCGTATTGCCGAGCGGCTTCCCATTCACCTTGGACGCCTGTACCGAGGATGTATACATACATACATCGGATGTACGGCTTTCAGACGTCCCACCTTTTGTCCGGCGAAATGGGACTGCGGCCCCGCGAAATATCCACGGATTTAATGCGCCCGTAACTTTAGAAGCCCCCTCGGAGCGGAGGTCATTTGGAAAATTCATTCTGAATGAATACTTCGCTGTCTAGGTGATTTGCGGATGCTCCTTTAACCCCTGTCGCCCCTATTGTACGCCGACCGGGTTCACGCATTGACTACCAATGTGACCCATCAATCGCATCTGGTCAAACGTTATAAATTGTCATTTTTAAAAAATAAACACGACACCTTCGATTTTTTTCATGCGTTTTTTTTTCAATCAACGAATCGCTGATTGCCCTATGTACCATCGCTGGCAAAAATGATTCGATCAAATAAATCAAATGTATCACTATAGTCTTTAATATTTTCAATGTGGATGGACAGTGATTTAGGCGAACGTAGAATAAATCGGAATTGTTCAGAGATTTCATGAATCATAGTATGTATTGCAATTGTTCAGTTTCTGTAAACTATTTTACGTTGCGGGCAATCCTAAAACTTGTTTCTTTACTAATTTTTCTCTTCATTCCTCGCGATTCTTTGCAAGACGCAACTAAGTAAATGCACCAATTCCAATTTTTCAATGCGATTTATGTGTCCAATTTGTAAATGTATAAAAATACTAGAACAGGTCGAATAATTGCCAATGAAAAATTCCGAATAATTTCAGGAATTTCAAAATTACTGAGCGCATAAGACCGCACGACTGAAGTGTTAACTTTTATGGCGCGACGCACACCTGTGTCAGTTTCTCGCTCGCTCGGCTAAACTCGGTTCCCCGAATTTACCCTAATAACGTTTCACCTCCGAGCGTGACGCATCAGACTCATTCACCGTCCACGTAAAATTATGTACGCGGTGCGTCTAAACAAGTTTTCACTTCAACAACTCTTTTGAACACAGAATTAATTCTAATAACCAGTTAAGGTAAATAATCTTGATTTCTATTGAATTATGAAACACGGAATCAGTACGTGCCATACAACGGTCCCTGCTTTGCGTCGTATACGTTCTGCGTCCCGGTAACAAACCGACACGGTTGGCCAGGCTAGAAGGGTGGTTCGGAGACAACCAAAAGTACGTGTGCTCACTTTGACTTTCACGTTTATTATGATGACCTGATTGTCACCGAAGATCGGCGACTGCCGAAGACGCACTACATACCGTCAAATAAACCATAAACTAAACTCTGTAAATACGCGCAATGAAAAAAAAGGTTCAAGTACCTAAATTCTATTAAGTTTAATTAGAGGTAACACAATAACAAAAAATCAATCCTACTTCCCATTTAGAGGAATGTTGTTCCCTCCCCTCCTCCCCAACAAAAAATTACCCCAAACACACCTGTCTGTTTCTCGCTCGCTCTGCTAAACTCGGTTCCCCGAGTTTACCCTAATAGCGTTTCACCTCGGAGCGTAACGGATCAGGCTCACTGACTGCCTAGAAATTGCGTACGCGGTGCGCCTAAGAAAAGTTTACACTTCAAAAATTATATTTCTCGAGTATATTTGTAGTGTAAGCATATTTGATATCAATTCATCAAATTGAAATTAGCATCTTCCAACAGTTCATCGAGAAAGCGAAACCGGGCGAAGTTTCAAAGAGGCGAAAGAGTGGCTCGCACCGCATCGATTCGCCTAATTAAAATCGATATTTGAAATCAATTTAAAGCCGCGGCGATAACGGTGGTAATCCCGAGAGGCATTACGTTCAATTTCCGCGGTGAACGTCGGGAAACCGGCGTCCCAGGGAAACTTAATTTCAATTGGACACGCGAGGCCGCGGCAGAAGAAGGACGCCGAGCGTGTCCATAGGGCGAGAGTAAATTGAACAATGGGACATCGTGGCGTCTTTTCTAGGTCGTCGCCAGGGGAGTCTACCGCCGCCGACATCCTTGGCCAGGGGTTGCAAGCTAAGTAGAAACCAAACTACCGGCACGTGGTAGACAGCCATTAACCCAGATTCATAGGTCATTTTCGGTTTAATCGTACCTCCTATTTGACACGCTGCTAAATACGCTTCCGATGTCAAATACTTTCGCTTCTCTTCAATTCCTCAACAATATTCAGATCATAGCAATCCTGCGAGAAGAACATTGTTCTCTCTAAACAATTTCTTTGCTGAATTTTTGTCTACGTATTTATTATAAATAATCACATTTGCTCGATTTTGGTAGAATTTAGCTCGTAAAGGGGTGTAAAAATTTTCTGGGTAGAGCGAGGGCTAATTAGCAAAAATTTGGGGGTGTATAGGACTCAGTTGGTCAGTTCATAAAATTGAGTGTAAACATTTTCTGAGCATGGCGCGGGTTAATTAGGAAAAGGGGTGTATAGGAGTCGGTGGATCCGTTCATGAAATGGGGATTTGAAAATTTTCTGAGCACAACAAGAATTAATTTGTAAAAAGTTGAGACTACATATACAGGGTGTCCCAAAATTCCTTCAACAGCCGGAAATGGAAGGTTCCTGAGATTATTTGAAGCAACATTTTCCTTTGCGAAAATGTTATCCGCGGCTTTGTTTAGAAGTTATTAATGAAAAACACGGACCAATCAGAATGCGACTTAGACGCGAGTTTGCACAGCCAGCCCGGTGCGCTAACTGTCTATTGGCCGACTGTGTCAACTCGCGTCTAAGTCGCATTCTGATTGGTCCGTGTTTTTCGTTAATAACTCCTAAACATAGCCACGGATAACATTTCTGCAAAGGAAAATGTTGCTTCAAATAATCTCAGGAACCTTCCATTTCCGGCTGTTGAAGGAATTTTGGGACACCCTGTCAGTGGGTTAGTTCGTGACATGGGGGTGTACCAATTTTCAGGGCAGACTGAGACTCAATTTAGAATAATTAGGGAGTGTATTGGAGTCAGTGAATCCGTTCATAAAATGGGGATGTATCAATTTTCAGGGCAGAGTGAGGATTAATTTAGACAAATGGGGGGTGTATAGGACTCAGTGGATCAGTTCATAAAATTGAGTGTGAACATTTTCTGAACATGGCGCGGGTTAATTAGGAAAAGGGGTGTATAGGAGTCGGTGGATCCGTTCATGAAATGGGGATGTGAAAATTTTCTGAGCACTACAAGAATTAATTTGTAAAAAGTTAAGAGTACATATATAGGAGTCAGTGGGTTAGTTCGTGAAATGGGGGTGTACCAATTTTCAGGGCAGACTGAGACTCTATTTAGAATAATTAGGGAGTGTATTGGAGTCAGTGAATCCGTTCATAAAATGGGGATGTATCAATTTTCAGGGCAGAGTGAGGATTAATTTAGACAAATGGGGGGTGTATAGGACTGAGTGGATCAGTTCATAAAATTGAGTGTATACATTTTCTAAGCAGAGCAAGGGTTAATTAGCAAAAATTTTGGAGTGTATGGGACTCGGTTGGTCTGTTCATAAAATTGGGTGTAAAAATTTTCAGGGCCGAGTTAATTTAGAAATATGGTGGGGGTGTATAACAGTCAGTGGGTCAGTTAGCATGACTTTGCATGCCACGCCATAAAGGGGTCATTCCAGCACTTCATCCTTACGTGACCAGCCGTGGTTATGATGAAGACGCGTATTTACCCGGGAGTACGGTTTCGCGGCTATACTGCGCAACCCCTATACATCAAACAGGGAGATTGTAAATTAGACGGGAGATCAGGTGGAGGCGATCTATGTGTATGCGGCTATGTGAAATGTCAGGGTGCCTCTAAAGGGTGCAATTACCTTGGGGATGCAGACAGCGGAGCGATTTATACTGCGGGCAAATACGATTTTATTCTCCCGTCATCAGCTGCAAGGAGCAATTTATGCGTCCTCTACAAGCAAACTGCGGATGTTCATGGATTTACGTTAATTACGAATGGGAACGGATCGATAGAATCCGAAACAATGTTTGGGTCAATGTCGCCTGCGCCTCTGTGTCGCCGGGCGTTAACTTTTGTTTCGTTTCAGATTTAATTCGGATGAGAAATATATTATTTTGTGTAGAAATCTTTGGTTCATTTATGGGAGGTTATTCTAAAGATTATGTTTATGAATTTACGCTAATCGGGAACAAGAAAAGTTTGATAGAATGCAAAGCACAATTTATAGACTGTGACTTCATTCAAATATCTTTTTGATTCTTCGTGTGAGATCATTCAAAGCACGCGTAATCCTCCCAGATCATTAAACACGCGAAGATTAAACATTATTATCGAGGAGCATGAGGTACAGAGATAAAAGGCTAACAATAGAAGATATATGCTTCATCCAGTTACGGAAGATAACTCAAGATAATTTGTCTCCTGTTCGCAATGCGCGTAATTAATGTAGCGGAACAAAACCGTCGAACACTGCAGCAAACACAAGATGATCGACACGATCTAACAAGATATCGTTGGAACTCACAATGCAATGTAACCTTTCGTTCCGAGATCGCAATCGATACCGCATATCGATGAGGAACAAGCAATTACGATTTATCGGCGCAACTAACATTCTCGGCGTTTTATAAAGTGTCGAGTTACAAGAAGGAATCAATGGGATAGCTGTTGCGGTTTCTCTTGGTAACCGGGAAGCATAATTATTGCTCGGGTTCTAAGAATTTTCATTGAGACCGGACACGGGCTACCGTTTACCTACTGTTTCACATACAATGCCATCTTCTGAATAATCCCACAGTGGTGTGAATCATGCTCCTGACGTGAAAAAATGGAAGGTCCACCTAACATGGACCTTTTTTCAACGATTTCACGCAGTCGTGGTTGTAATCATGATTATATTTATGCGTATCAATATTTATTTTACGCACACTGCACCCCAAAAAGTTGTGGAAAACGATCTGTCTTCTAAATTCGATTTTCTGAAGTTTGACAATGTTTGAACTGTTATAACTTCGTCAAAATGGGCCGTATAAAAATGAACCTGGACTCATTTTAAAGCTTGAAGCATCTACTTTCGCAAGGCATCGTTCATTTTTTCTTAAGATATCTTTACATGATACAGCAAGAATACGTTAACTTCGATAAATATTTTCATCATCCGAACCTATTCATCAATGTTTCTCCGTAATTTTCTGTTATTCCACATCATCTCAGATTCCATTTAAGAAGAGTCTCATTGCTGCATCTCACTTCTGCCGAAAGATCCACGATCTCGTCACAAAAATGTTTCCATTGCACGTAATTTCTTCTTCAGAAGCAATGCGTTTAATGGCGAGCACCGCCTCCATTTTGCGAACAGTTTCCACGAAATCGTCCAAACGATCCCTTTCTAAATTAAAACGGTGATGAACGGGTCACGAGGGAAACGCGAGAACGTCGAAGAAGCTCTATCGTCATAGGTTTTGTCAATAACACCGAGATCTTATTTAAATGTAAATTTCGGTTCGTCGTATTCGAATTTGCTAGGATTTACAGCCGCGGATCGTTCGACGCCGCGTATGATTCAATTAACCCTCCGAGACCCTCTCGGGACGATTGTCTCGTAAAATGCGCCGAGGAGACTCACTCGTTAGCTGGGGACATGTGCTTTACAGCACTTGAGACCTGATGGATATGTCGTGGAATTATTCCCACTGTTATTGGCTGTTTCGCTATTGTTGAATCGACCAGGTTCAACAGCCGAGAAACGTGGACAATATTTCTTTCCTTCAGAAAAGGCTAAGGGACGGTACTTTTCCACATTAACGCACTGGAAACACCAGTGTCATTGCTGTCAACTTTATTTCTGTTTATAAACAAACTTTCCATGAGCAGTAGAAGCAACAAAGTCGTGTTCAGTGTAGCTGTTCGAAGCAAAGGCTAAAAATATGTCCTACAAATTGTGTTTCTTATAGATTCGTTTTCAACTGAAGATTTTTCTACCCTGATTGATATTTAATTTGTTCGAAATTTAGTGTAGTTTAAACGTGCAAAAAGAATTGTGCATTTATCGCGATGTGAATTATTTTTTTGTGTGTTTCGAAATGGTGCTTGTTGTAAAGGTTGGGATTATTATACCTTTCCAAGGGTACAAATTATTTTGCGTAATTCTCATCCTCCGAAATTTTATAGATAAAAGACAAAATGTGTGGGAAACGTTTACAACCTTTACGACAGTCCCTTACAGTCAGGCAGAGTTGGGAAAAAATTGTATTCAAATAAAAATTTCGAATAAAGTGGGTTTTTTCCAAGTGGGTACATAAGTGTGCAAGATCTACGGACTGTGCTTTCAATTCTTATGACAATATCCGAGTATCCTGGTGCCTATTTTCTATTTGTTTTCAAAAATTATTCGAATGTTCTTCCTCGTCGAAAAATTGTCATACACTTGTACTTTCTTGGATAATTATCAATTAATTTACACGATGGGAATAAAAATATACGTTGGCACCATGAAACGATTGAATGATTGCGTCATTAACTTCTTAAAGGAAACAAGGTTTGCTAATCTGATTTCTGGAGTATTTCTCCGCGAGGTTCGCAGACATAGAATCACTTTAGTCCAAGAGATAGAAAATGTTCACGGAAACGAATAGGAAGACGCAGCTTAACGATCTCAGACTATCGATCGCGTCTTTCTCCCCTATGGAGAAAGTTTGTTTGCCCTGACAAACAGTCCCCTCCGCGAGGATGTCGTTGCATTGTGGGAGAAACTCGACGTGTTATTGATGCATTAGGCGCATTAACAGAAATCGGTAATTACTCTTGATCGATGTGATTATTAGACTGCCGATCTTGATGCAAAATAAATATTGTCTATAATTCAATCCTGTTATTGAAGTGCAAACTTCTTTAGGCGCACCGCGTACACAATTGCTGAGCAGTGAATGAGTCTGATCTGTCACGCACCGAGGTGAAACGAGTTTAGCAGAGCGAGCGAGAAACAGGCAGGTGTGCAATCGCCACAGAATTTTTCACTTCGGTCGTGCAATCTTATGCGCTCAGTACTGGTCTGTTTTTTATTATAAAGGAATATACACGTCAGTCTCGTTTAGGGCTCGATAGTGTTAATGGATGATGTTATCGCTAACAAACGCATAATCGGCGTTTTACAAGAACAGGGCGTGTTCTCGCAAGCGTCACGGCAGCAACGAAAGTAACCAAGAGAGTCGGAAAGTCCCCTCGGATATTAACATTCAGAATTTATCCTTCGAAGGCTGAGGTTGACAGCGCGTTCGATGGATCACGAATGTTGAATGAGTGACGTCAGCCCTCGCATTCCCTCACGCCTTAATGGTTATTATTGCTAAGAGGCACGCACTCTTATTCCGAGAGGCAGCCCTCTCGTTTCCACGTACACGCTCGCGTCACTTGTGTGTGGCTTTTGCATTTATGTGTGCGCGTCGGTAAACATCTCTTGGTCGGTGCTCGCTTGTAAAATACCACGAAAAGAGGTGGGAGTCGGGTCCGATCGTGGCCCGTGGAATGTGCAACACGGCGTGCACCGTTCCGTGAGCCGTTTTATGCATGTATGCACGCGAGTTCCTACAGGGATAATAAAACGGGGAGTGCCATTGGCCGAAATGACCCCCGGCGATGCAACACACCGGCAACACGCCACGACCCCCTAAAATTTAAAACTAACCGGTGCCGCTCTCCGAGGAATCGTGAGGTCACCGGTACAACACGTCCGACACGGTTTCACCAAATGCTAAATATCGGGGACAATGGTTTTTTAAACGGTGTTTCGTCACGATCGCGAAATTTTTCGGCCCGCGTCGCCATATATGGCCCCGCGCGGTTTTGAAACTTTCGAGCTCTCCAGATGCTTGATATGTAGTGGCCTGCGGATTTCATGCATTTCTAGTAAAAACGAGTAAGTGCCATTTCGGACTAGACGGGTCAAAATAATTTGAGAATATCAGTGTGATATTTTCATCTTGTTAAAATTATTAGATAAAGAATGCAATTTTGTACAAAATTTTGTTTAAAATTTCTTTGTCGTTTGTAATTTCCTGAAAGAAAAAGAAAATATTGTATCCCTATATTGTCACTAATGGTCACATATCGACAACAGAGAAATAAAATTTTATTTCACTTCATCAGAAATGAATACATATCGTTCATTCATAAGAAAAGTGACAACTCGAAATATATTTCTAACAAAGGTATAATATAAATAATAAATATACATATAGATTGTGGTGTACTTTATAACTAATGTACACGGCAATTAACCCAGTATCGCAATAGGGACAAATTATTTTATATTCCCAAGGTGGTGATATATAATTAAAAAATTGGCAATTTTACTTTAAATTTTGTTTGAAATCATCCTCGCGAGTCTGACTCGATGATAGGGCAAGGGGTTAACAAACATCTTCAAGAGTCACTCATTTTCATGAAGACCAGTCCGTTCACGAAAGAACAGACGTTCACGCGACCTCCGTGTCGCCAATCGACGATTTACATAAAACCTAACAAATTGATCGTCGCCGATGAACATTCTAATTGCATAATCATTCCGTGCCGATTCTTGTAGAAAATAGCTTGTGGCTACAGCCGTTTTCACATACCGCGAAGACGCTTTATAGCTCGCTCTAAAAACTTTTATGGCGACCATTAGAATTCGCCCAGGTTCTATTCTTGCGCATTTACTTTCGACCAAGGAATTTTCCCTTACCTATGATATGACTGGCTCTAATCCTGTTCTCTGAAGTTATGAGCGTATATGTATTAAATATGTGTGTTCGGCGTTCGGATAGAGTGTCCCATTCTGTGATCTCTGCTTTATCTGCTCTGTCTTCCGAATTCGAAAATATCCGCGAGGATTCTCCGGCACAGCTGCTGACACACTTCTCGCTTGTTAGTAAGTTACTTCTATGCTCGAGTCAGTGAGGAATTTCTTGTTATTCGATATAATCTCTCTTTACCTGGTTGCATTGATCGATGCAAATCGTTTGGGTATGATGAAAGAGTAGTCGCAGCTACAAGCATAAACGAATTGCTCTTAAGAATTAATTTACTGGTGTATCGTGTTTCCATCGCTTCTGAGGTCTCTGATCACTACACTTGTACTGTAGGTTCTTTGGTATTTTTACTCACTGCTCTGAACCGTGAATGCATTATGAATTAGACTGCGGATCTTTATGCAAAATATAAATCGTCTGCATCGATTGCAAGAAATAGAAACCAAATTAAATGTTATGTCTTCCCTTAATGATTTTAATAGAGGAAAAATCATATATTTTCATCTTCAATTTAAAAAATTTTCCAACTATTTTAAATATCATCTACATTTACTATAAATTCCTAAAGATCCGCAGTCTAATTATGACTTATCCATTTATGATAAAAATGATTAGACGAGATTTGAAGCAGTAGAAAGACTCGAAAAATTAAAGAGTAATACCTTCAACTTACTAAAATTATTAC
The DNA here is from genome assembly GCA_963966675.1 of Lasioglossum calceatum. Taxonomy (NCBI): domain Eukaryota; kingdom Metazoa; phylum Arthropoda; class Insecta; order Hymenoptera; family Halictidae; genus Lasioglossum; species Lasioglossum calceatum. The sequence continues at coordinate 4,752,804 of OZ016540.1, read as the reverse complement.
TAGACTGCGGATGTTATGCATTCGACAAAGCTGGGTGAGTGTTATTTGTGCTAGTAAGAAACATAAAAGAATCTCGGAATATCAACGCATATAACTTAGTAAAACTACAAAATAAAGAAATTAACTCTTACACGGTTCTTCAGTCTAATTGTCACAGAATGAAACGCACGTGGCTCGTGTCTGTTGCAATTGATGAAGGAAGACTCGCTAAAATTATTACAAAAAGAAAGAACATTTAACGCGGCTTTTTCTAACACTACGCGTCTGTACTGCGTTCTTCCAGCACGTTGAATCATTTCCACGGTTCACACTAAACCCCACGTGCGACCACACAAATAATTGAGCTTCGAAACGAAAGCGGAGCTACTCGGACAATTAATATAATTCGTCTTAACGATAACGTCTAAGCCGAAGGGCTTCATCTCAATGACTAATGGTCCAGTTCTCACGGCGTCGTATTTCAATCGTTGCGACACGAGTCTTTCCCTTTTCCCTGGAGCTAATGAATTGCGTCAGTGTTTCTCGTGGCCGAAATCGAATGGGGAGACTCCGATGTATATTCCCGAAGACGCGTAAAGAGACGAAATCGTGTGAATTGCGCAACAATGCGAACGAATCGAAATAATCGGAGGCTGCATGGTGCGAGAACTATACGCGAACATAACCAACCGCAAAGGATACATAGAACGAAATAGCGAAAGGGACGGGGTTAGGCCATTGGCAGTGTGCCAAACGGGAAGATAACGTGGGATCACAGATGCTCCCGATACTGAAGCTGAAGACGAGTCAGAAGGGAACCACGGAGTAGACTCGCCTTGCTGGCCAGGATTTTTATGAAGTCCAAAGCGGCCTGATTTAGACGCAGCTCTCGTGGCGGCTGCAACCTCTATTCGTTTCTCTCTTTCTCTTTCTCTTTCGGTGTCTTCCTCCTTCCGTTTCTGTTCCGCTTTCGTTCCGACTCCGGGACCAGCTAGACGCGGCGCCGTTTGCTCTAGCGATGGAATCAAGTTCAATATGTACCCTATCGTTCGTTTAACTTCAAATTAGTTGAATGCGACTCTCGAGATCTGAGTAAACCGCAGCGGTTCGTGACCCTTTCGAGGACTTGGATACATATCGAGGTGTGTGCGGAACCCGGCTCGATCGGGAGGATTCGCGAACGACGCTTTGCGCTATATTGCTCTTCTTCTTATGTGTTGTGATCGATGTGAGTGTTTTGTAGATCGACCAGTGTATGCAAACAGAGGCTCCTAGTGCACTGGCAACGGCATACACTGCAGTAGCCAAAATTGTGCATAGAAACGCGGATATTTTGTAGTTTGTAGTAAATAGAATTAATTCTATTGCTAGCGATGACAACATTCTTTTTATCTGTTTGAACTACACTTGCGATCTGCTCGGTCCCGTCACTACCCAGCTCCGATTTCACAGCATCTACACTGTGTACGCTAGCCCGGTTGCATAGGCCCGGGAAATAATTCACCGTCCAAAGATAAATTCCGCGTGGAATGTTAACAAACAGCCTCGCCGGTACTTTTCTCTAGAATTGATCACACGCGGTCGGAACATAATGAAACCATGCCACAAGGGCTGCACGACGCTGTCGGTTTTGACAAACAGTGAGACGGCGCTTTTTGTGTGTGCGTGCGTTTGCTCCCTGCTTTGTATGAGATTCTGGGAATAATGGTAATCGGAACAGATCGTTTACTCTTTAAGCTGAACGGGGGACTGTTCGAGAGTGGAACGCGTTTTGATTAGACGCAGGTTTTTGATAGGGTAGGTATTTACTACACTTCCTTGAGCAGAGAGTCAGATTACTTCCTTACGCGGAAGCAGAGATTTGTTAGCAGACCTTGATAGTTGCTAGATCATTATACAAAATAAAAGTGTATCGCATTAGTTACAGACAGCAGGGGGGGGAGAGAGGAGTCAGATCAAGAAATTCATTAATAAATTGAAAGTAATTTAATTATCGTAATTATATTTTTAGGGACAAACATATTAATAGATAAAGATCTGAAGCTCCGAATTGATTATTAAATATTTATAATAGAGAAGAGTATGGGAATAATAAAAGAGACCATTGTGTATCCTGTTTCCTTGACAGGAACCGAGAAATTTGTATTATCAAAATCTGTGTTCCGGGGGCGAATGATTCTCTTTTTTCCGCAGCAAGAAAGAGAGCCGCGAGCAAAGCGGAGTATTAAGAGCAAAAGGGAATTATAGTGAGTAGCAAAAAGGGACAGTTCCGCGCGAGGAGACGAGCGTTGTGCGTAAAAACTTTCTTAATAGATTGAAACGACCGCGGGTTCTCAAGGCCCTCGGTTTATGCCGGCGAGCAGGATGTGGTAATTATTTGCTGGCCGCGTACTCATCTTGCGCTAGTAGGCGAATGTCAACAGTTTATCGCTCTTTGTGTAAACGGTGACTACCGTGGCCGTGCACGAGACGAATATGGGAACAGATGACTCGGTCTATCAAGAATTCACGGCCGGCGACGATTTATTTGACGAACGTTTACCGGGTCAAGTGTCATATCCCTTCTCCCTCGAGACTGAACATCGTTCTTCAATTTTAAACATGTCTTACATATCCCAGATCCATTGTTGACAATTTCAGTGCGGAACGAAGTAGCATTTTAAAAATGATCGAGTTCACCATTTCTGCTCAGCTGTATTATGTATATGGTATCCCTTGATAATCTCAATCTAAGAAGAAGCAAAAGAATAAATGGCACCGCGATGTAGCATTTTCAAATGATCGAGTTCACCATTTCTGCTCAGCTATATTATATGGTACCCCTTGATAATTTCAATCTAAGAAGAAGCAAAAGAATAAATGGCACCGCAATGTAACATTTTCAAATGATCGAGTTTACCATTTTCACTCAACTGTACATGGTACCATTCACAAAAGTTCACTGAAGATGTTGAAGACTAAGTTAAAAAGTAATATTCAAATACTTTGTAGCTACGGTCTACAGTCTACATCTTCGTGTAGGTAGCCTTCCACCATGAATGAAGTGAGAATGACGTGACATGGGACGATAGTTCACCCTTCCCAGCGCCATTCAGAGATGCACAACGGGATTTGATAATACGACACCAACAAACACGAGAGGGAAACCAATCAAGGGTTTTCTACAGCGTGTAGATTCGCCCTCTCGGTGAACAACGAACTTGACCCATGGGGAATCGATCGTGTAATCCGGTCACGTGGACATTTAACCCTACGCACGTCCCCCTGCATCTAATACTTTCCCTTGTTTGGAAACGGCGTTTCTGGGAATCGTGTACCGTACAAAACAAACCCACGCACGTATCTCAATCTCTCGTAACCGTCACGTCGGCCTGATCAGATGCGCCTCTCTGAACCCATAAAACTTTCTAAATCTAAGGATTATACGGAAATTTTTACCGGTGGTCCCTCCTTTCCGAGATTTATAACGACTACTCGTGGCACGCGTGGATAAATTACTCTCGGGTGTCCTTAGCTAGAAAATTGTTCTACACACCTGGATCAAACGATAGCACGCGTGTGCTGTCTTTAACCGTTTGCACTCGATGCAATTTTAAAATTAATTCCAAAATTGTTGCGGGGCGGTAAGAACGATCTTGAGGTAACCGATGGTCCGGCGACGGTCAAAAAAGTCGAAGACACCTGAAGCACCGGCTAAGTGTCATTGAAGATGATCCAAAGTGTCACCAAGCGACGCGAAGGGCAGTCAAAGGTCTTGTAAGGAAATCCAGAGGTACAAAGAATCTCGAGGGACCTCTCCAAGGGAAACTAAGGGCCTTATGCTTGCTCTATAGAAGCTTAAGCATGTACAAAGGCATTCGAGATACCGACTCAAGAGACCACCAAGCGATGTCGACCTTGTACAATCTTTCTTTCGTATTTTATCCACCTGTGAGTGAACATTTCTTTCGCAACCATTAAACTAATGCTTTAATCATGTTCTGCACGAATTTCCAACTTCCAATCAAGTAAGTGTTAAGTCCGGACCATAAAATTCGTTTCCAAGCGTGATCCGCCCACGCACTTCGGTTGTCCCTTGAGCACAGACCTTAAAGCTCTATGGTGTCCTATAAAACCACGGCATCAACGATTTAGAGAGCTGATGTTCAAGGTAGGGCCCGCTGCCAGCCCTCCGGGGTGTCACTTTCCAATCCTCCCCATTGATCAAGGAGCCAAGGAGCGTGTGCACGGCCCGGGAGATCTTCGTGGTGGCGATTAAACAGTCGTTAAACGGTGAGTCAGAGAGCTCGAGGCGATCGTGTCGCGAGAAGAATACAAAACAAGCCGGCTATCCAGCGAATAGTATCCACGCGGTCGGTCGACTGACCAGGGCGTAGCCATGAATGCGATTGATCGACCGCAAGGTATACGTGTCCCTTAGACATTTTTGTATAGCTACCGCGCCGCAAAGGAGCGCGTCCGCTGACACGTCTGACGCCCCGTGTAATGGCATTATCTTCTTCATTACCATCGGTATAAAAGGCCAGCGAGGAATGACCAGGGCCCACGGGGCATTACGAACCGTATCCCTCGCTCCTTTCCACCCACGGCGTTGGATTACACCGAACGAAATTCGATACGCCGCTTTGCAAGCAGTCTCTGCGAATTCCAATTCGACCGCGTCGCAGAATACGCGGATATTTCACTTATGGTTCCTGCGATGCGCAAGGCAAGCTGGAACAGGTACATATGCACTAGGAAATTGCTAGACAATGCCTCTGTGAACTTCGTTGGTCGCTTCGTTGGTTGCTGGGAACCTCATCTTCTAGCATCCGAAGGGCAGCTAATCAGCTTCACTCCCATCCTTTTTTCACCTGTTTTCAAGTTCATTTTGAGGAATATTCAAAGGTTAATGAATTGACCATCGCCAATAGAACAGTAAATTTCCGTCCGGTTTGTGGCTTATCACCTCGCCACTCTCCATTTCATTGAGAGAACATCGAATAGCCGTCGCTCGGGGTCCGACATCGTGAGTTAACAGGCTTCTTTGCTCTATCCATTAGAGCCCATAGCAGCCGTTAATAGTAGCGGCGCGGCGGCGTCGTGTTTTCTCGCCGCACAATATTGACAAGCCGATACTTCAGCTTCGGCTCGCTGAATCTCGACCACGTGCCACTGGTGCCGCACGATGATGTCATCCCGTGAAATCATGTCTCCTCCGCCTCCTCCTTCGCTATCCTCGATTACAACGAACTCGTAATTACCGTCGCAATTAAAGCAACAGGCGCACAGCAGTCTACGCTCTTCGTAATCGTTTCTCTCCGAGAGGCGTACACTCGCCCTGTTCTCTTTCCGTCTGACAACCCATTTTTCATTCACAATTTGTGTCCGTCGAGTTAATTGTGGCAAATTTTCTGAAAGCGGCGATTAATCACCCCGATAAACACAGGAATCAACGGATGAGCGGGGATAACGATGACTACCAGACACAACAATGCGTATCGCGCTGCTAATTACGGAACAAGTTTATAAATGACTTGGCAGAAAGAAATGCTAAGTTTGTGCTATCGGCTTGTGGTAAGAGACAGTGCGGATGTGTGGACGTCGCTGGCGGTGATCGGGTCTGGTTTGACCCGAGGCGTCCAAACCGTTGTTTAATTATCAGAATATTGTTATTTTTATAGATATATGTACAGAAATTATATATATATATATATACATACATATATATATAATACAGTTCCAGGAACCATTGTATATGTATCTCGCAACATTGTATCTCGCGGTATCTTTAGGTATCGAATCAAAGACAGAGCCGCGCTTCTTTTGGTCCGCCGACGTGTCCCATTCAGATGTTTTTCGTTTTCAAACGTATCGACGAGCTGCCGAAGTCAGTCAGTCTAAGCCTAGCCTTAGTAGAGGAAACATCGATCAAATATCGTTCTAAATCAATATCTGTTCTTTTATTCTTTCTAAATAAATACCTTGCTTCCCAAAACCTACAATTTTTAAATATGTTGGCATATTTAATCAATTTAATCAATTACTGTACATTTAAGTATTGTATGGACTATTACATCAGTTTCATATTCGTAAAATAAAAACATCATATAAAATGGAATTATTCTAGGACAGAAGAAATGTTTAATTTTCAAGTTAAAATAACTCCGACTGCAAAGGGTGCAGACCATTTAGAAATATCGATGCATGGTTCTTATGGCTCGTAACATAAATGACTTATAATTGAAACTGTCAGCTAAAAAGTCATAGTCCGAACGAAACAATGGTCAAAATGGATCCACCTAACGTGAACCGAAGGTTAATGATTTATGAGACCGTGTAACTCGGCGTTCCCGTGCAGGAACAATGCGAATCGAACGAGTTTCGCGAGCTACCGGTCATGAGTTCCTTATTCAGAAACTGGTAATCGGGACTGGTCAATTAATACGGTTCCACGGGCGCACGAGCGGTTCAGCAAGAATGGAGCGACCGATTCGCCAGTGTCAAGGGACCGACTGCTTATCTAAACGAGTCACGGCTCGTCGGCTTCATTGAGGATTCACGGAAATCCACCGCGGCGGCGCACGGCGGCTGCTCATGATTTACCGAAGACACTCGCAAGTGGGTCAACCGTGACCAAATCGTGAGCTTATCGAGTCGCCACGGCCGGTTCTCTATTTTTTCCTTTATCTATACCACCGCTCTTCCCTCTCACAATTTACATCTCGTCAATGCCGTCGGCGAACCAGTCTCGAGACGTTCCTATCGATACCCGGGGTCGATAAGCATCGATAACGTCGCCTAAATATCGACAAATCCGATTTATCGTGTTACGTTCATAGGATTACCCAGAATGTACGTCTTTGATTTAATTCTGCTTAGATAAATGTATTTCATTGCCATTTAATTTATACGTCTTGCAATGAATGTGAACGATCTTTATTTTGCATAAAGTCCCGCAGTCTAGTGATCAGTAGAGATGGGATCAAGTACCTCGCAAACAGGATCGAACTTTGATTTATTGAATTTGAACACTCTATAAGTACTTTGGAAAATAGAAATAGTACTCCTAAGTATACTCGAATCTATGCCAGACAGTTTCGAACCTTTTACAAGTACTTTGGTAAATGGAAATAATACTTGCAAGTACATTCGAATCTTGGTCGAACAGATTCGAAATTTTTATAAATATCGTACCAGAAATTCTCTGATTTTTCTAATCATTATATTTTTTACCTTTAAAATCAATTACGTTGTTCTTTAATGCATAATTTAATTCCACATGTATAACTATAATTTCATAATCTATCGGAAATATTATTCTTAAATAGTTACGAATTTAATAAAGAAAGTGCTTAAAACCTACTATATATACATATGCGGTTCTGATTTCCAAGATTCGAGTACTACTTGTGAAAGATTCGATTCCTTTCAACACCGAAGTACTTATAAATAAGTATCTTTTCGAAACTTGTAAGTACTCATTCCGAGGTTCGATATCAGTTTGTATAAAATGAATACTTTTCAAATATAATCATTGAAACATTATTGCTTTGAAGGAGTAATCAAAACCCATGAAATGAAACTTGGTTATTGAAATTGACTCGAATTCGTGAGTACATATTGAACTTCATCCTCCCCATCCCTAGTGATCAGATTATTACAGTCACAGTACGATAAATATTTTTTCGTTCATCATGCGATAGATAATATTGTCTTAAATGCTGCTAAATGTACAACTAACTGTGTGGACATTTATTTCTTCTTCGAATTCTCTTAAGGAGTTAAAAATACTAGAATAGACTTCTATTAAATTCGCTAAATGTTTCCACTTGCATTCGATCTACACGTTTCTGCCATAACTGCGTAAATATCTAATAATGTCATATTTTGAAGAAGACAAAGACACAGAAAAAGATGTCAAGCATTTCGCAGAATCCAGAAACAGAAGATGAGTGGACATTTACCTCGAACAACGTGCAAGAGTTTCGAATTTTAGAACATGAAATTTTCAGCAGAACATTTGGTATAGATTTACGTAGATTTTCGTGACTGATTGTTCGATTGTATCGTTAATCGATGGCAGCATCAGTCACCTTCGTAGAAAATCGCTCGGAACTCAGGCCAAAGAGCGTTTCCTGTTTTTCTGGAAAACAACAAGCGGAACATCATCATATTGTGTCGAAGCGATTCGATTTTCTCGGCCGACCCCTCCGCCTTTGTTTTTTTTATTGTTTCGCTACGTTGCAGCGTTTTCTGCGAAGCCAACCGGAAATCGTAATTTATATGCAGACTGGCTCGCGACGTTGTGCAACCAGGGGGAGCTCCTCTGGTGCGAAAATAAATTGGTCACTTCGAGTAAAGATCGGTTCGAGTGAAACTTCCCTGAGAACTTGGAACGGTAAACTGGAAATGATCGGAATTAGTCGATCTTGAAGGAGATGACGCTATTAGTGGACTGAAGATTTTGGCGACAGATGTTTAACAAGATTAATTGGTTGCAAGAGTGATGGTTTGGATGAAGATGAACTTTTCTTTCCGGATCGGTAATCAGTAGTGCACATGGAAATACCAGGAACAAGTTGAATTCATTATCTAGGAAATTTTGTATTTTAAAAATGTGTAAATATGAGATTTTTACTGTGATTCTTTCATACCGATATAATGATTGAAAGGTTAAAACAAAAACCGAGATTTCAAGAAGTATTGTGTTAATCTCTTCTTCAATACTCTTACACATATCTACAAGAATGAATGTCATGAAATCTACCCTGTATACCACTGAACATCAATCTACAAATAGTAAAACGAACTACATAGATCATAGTATGTAGTAAATGGTTTAAACTTCGCGATCAAGTAACGAACAACGCTAACCACATCCACAAATAAAAATAAATAAACCTGGTTCGAAACGCACAAAATTCGCACGTCTCGAACGATCGGGTCAACAGGCCGATTTCCCAAGCATATCGTTCACTCGGAATCAATGAGAACCGTGCAGAATTGACTTCGTGGGAAGGCCAGGGGTTAAATTCTTCGGAAAGCATCAAGTTTGCCGGTAAAAAAATACAGTGAGCAGCTATTAGCATCTCGTTTGGTCGAACAAGCGAGCATCGATCGATCGTCGTCTCGATCGGAATGATTTCGGTCGTTGTTATACGCGCACATGAATTATAGTCGTTTCGAATGGCGGACTCTCTCTCTCTCTCTACGTAGCGTTCTGCACGCTAAGGTCAATGGAACTCTTTACGATCTCAGGCCACGATCGGTATCGGGACATCTCTTTATCCTTTCCACTGCCGGGAGCAGGCTGCCCGGGACTTTCCAATAAGGCTTGCCTCGCCATATACGAAACTCGACAAACTGGTCGATTGAGTCTTTGTGGAAGTGTTCGTGTAACAGTCGGCCGGCTACCTGAATTAAGGAAAAAAAAATCTGTCACGCCGCGCGGCTCTCGATAAGAATCCGAATCGAGATTTATGGGAACAGCTGAAGCCCGGTATACATACTCGATTCAAGCCCTCTCCGCACGATGCGATGCTCTGTTTATTTACGGATTTGTTTTCCTCTGGTGTTTACGCTTATCGGACACAGATTATTATTGGCCTGATCGATCGATCCGTATCTAGCGACAGACCAATTAATTTCTGATTTGTCAATTCGGATTTGTTTGATCGACGCAACGGCAAATATTTGTTGCCCTCCCTTGCTTTTGAATCGACTTAATTTGAGTTAACATGTTCGCTGCCATGCGAATTTTATGCCTCTCGCAAGAGTGTAACCTACTTCGTTCATGGAGACGATCAGCGTTATTGCTTCACAATAAAGTTCTCACCTTACGCCACACTGCTCTCGTTAATTTCAACGTTAACGGATTGATATTCAGTGGAATTATTTTAAAGAAATATTATAGTGGCGTTACCTATGCTGTTACATCTTTGAAGATCGATTTAATGATACAAAGAACCGTTTCAGTATTTCCTGCATCGATTCCACGCGATTTTCTGCGGGGGAAAAGATAGGATTGGACGGCGAAGAGTCCCCGCGTTATCTCTCGCAAAGTGGATCGATCCTGCGAGGGTTCCTATTATCGAGCCGAAGGATAACGTTTGATTCTTATTGTTCTGTTGCGTCTGCTCTCCTACCGATATGGACCAGGCGTTGATTGAGAGCGTGAACGGCGAGTGCAATCCGCGAGGAGATGGCAAAGAAACAGCAGCAGCGACGTTTCTCTATCTCGCTTTCTTTCTCTCTGCCCCTCTGGTTCTCTCGATTTACGATCAGACCGCTAGCATTGACCTTTGCGAATTCCTTCTGCAGTCTGCTCGTCGAATCAAGACCGTTTCATCGATCTGTCTCGGCGCATAACAGCTCGCGGCTCTAAATGGTTTCGTTAACGACCTATCGTAACGTTGCGAACGTTCAGCCTGTCGACGTGTACCTACGATTTTATACAGTCAGCCAGGTCATTCGCAGGCACACTTCAACGAGTTTAGGATCGTAGAATGAAGACAAATCCGATAAACCTGTTGGCTGAAGTGCGAGCTCAGAGAAATCTCGCTCGGCTTTATCAACCGTTAATGAAACCCGTGGAATAATTGAAATTGATGCTGTGAGAGTTACAGTGTAACTCCGTGTTTTAGAGTAAACGCTCACTCGGAAAACTCCACCAATAACACTGTGCAACAAATTTAAACTTTTTTTTATGTTCCCAATATACTGTTGGGTACTTCTTATAGAGTTTCTTGCGCTGATTCCGAATCTGCCCTTAATTTTTCTCCTAATCGCACAGTTTCTGAGGAACATGACTTTGAAAAAAAACATATTTTTCAACTTTAAACAAATATTGTGATGTTATTATAAAAGATATTGAATTGTTCTTTGCAGCAGAAGATTCTTTAGACTTTCCCGTTTAAACATGTTTAAACAATCATAATGCATTAATATTATACATCTGTAAAGAACAATTCAATATCTTTTATAATAACATTACAATATTTGTTTAAAGTTGAAAAATATGTTTTTTTTCAAAGCCATGTTCCTCAAAAACTGTGCGTATAGGAGAAAAATTAAGGACAGATTCGGAATCAGTGCAAAAAACTGTATAAGAAGGACTCAATATATTGGGAACAGATTTGGTGTTGGACAGTGTAATTTGCAAACAAAAGACTAGCCAATATAAAAATTGTTTCATACAATTTTCATCGAGTTCTACTTTCATTTCGTGTCTCAATGTTCACTTTATGGTGTCACGTATATTTGAAAGTTCAGAGAATTCTGAAAATTTGTAATTTCACAGATTTCGGAGTGACATAAAATTAGGACGGCTGTTATCAGTACGATAACGTGTAAAATCGTTATCGATATCTTGGTGCTCCAATCTGTCAGCTGCCAAAGAGTTCGATTTTTTATTGTAGTATTAATATTTAGAGCCCTTGGCGCTCTAACGTCGTGTAAGTCCTGCTTTAAAAAATTGTGTAATTCTTGCGTCGCTATGAAGTCTTCTTTTGAACTTATCTTGCGCACGTTTCTTGAATTTTTGATCGACCTGTGCAGAGACGACAAGTAAAATTCTACGACGAGTAGAATCCGGAATATATAAAAATACGTAAGACTTCAACTGGAATTTTAGAAACACTAAAAAATGGACTTGCCCGGTATTTGAACAGAGGTTATCATTTTTATTGAATGCTTGAGGTACTTGAGGTGGTACCCAAGGTACTCGATTAATGAATAAGTCGACCATACCGTTGATTCATAAGGAAAGTGACACACCTCAAAATATATTTCTCAAACAAGTATAATAATAAATATATAAATTGTGGTGTACTTTATGACAATTAACCCAGTATCTAAATAACAACAAATTATGGTGATATACAATAAACAAATTGGCAATTTGAAGTAATTTTCAAATGGCTCTCCTATAAAATTTCCTTCTTTGACTTATGTCTAGACTGCGGATCTTTATGCAAAATAAAAAATGTTTGCATTGATTGCAGGACTCAGGAGCCAAATAAAAATTGTATCCTTCTTTTAATTATCCTATTACGCTGAAACTAATACATTGATGCCCTTAAATATTTTTAACATGTCCACGGCTTTAAATTGCATGCTCCCATTTTTTGTCATAAATGCATAAAATCCGCAGTCTACTTATGTCACTTTTCTTCTGCATGAACAATATAATTCAAGGTACACTTCTCATCTGTTCCGAACATATTCATCCCTCCGATAGAATATGAACAAAGTAGTAAATTCGATGCTCCACGGTACTCGATTAATGGATAAGTCCACCATATAATTGAAGGTACACTTGTCATCTGTCCCGAACATATTCATCCCTCCGATAGAATATTAACAAAGTAATAAATTCGATGCTCCAGTTCGCGTTATCGCATCGACATGTAGGTCGGTCGAAAAAATACCTGCAACTCCCACGAATTATTCGACCAAAAACACTTCTTCGTGCGATAAAAACAATATACGACCATCGCCGTCGTCTTTACTGCTCGCGATAACGCGCCAATTTAAATAGTTACGGTGTACTTAACTATTCCGATAACGCTTTCGCGTATCTTTTCAAGGTAAAAAGACGAAAAAACGGAGCGAGATATGATAATGCCGGGGAGAGAGAAAGCGTGGATTCATATAAGAAGGCAGATAAAGTGTATGCGCTATTATCGGCGAAATGTTATAGCGAGAATTCACCAGATCGTTAAAGCACTATCATAGAAAAAATTTGCTTCTACCCATGTATAACTTACGAATTTGAGTTATTCAAACTAAAAAAATTCCCGTTAATTCTTTATGATGTCTTGATCTACTTTCAACTACAGTTATAAAATGTGCAAGTACCGATAAATGGACTGTGGATTTTTATGCGAATTCCTACTTTAACAGATTACCTTATCGTGGGACTCTTCTTGGTAAGAAAATTTTTTCCAGCAAAAATTAAAAGAACACACTATTAATATTTGTTAATACACACTCCCTCGTGTAGTTTATATCTTTGCAAATGTTGTAAACGCATAAAGATCTGCAGTACGCATACGATAAGATATTATCCGTTTCGCTCATATTGTAATCTCGTTGTAGAAGTGGCACGATTAAAAAAACGATATTTTTATCACAATGAAAATGTTGCAAAGACGCTCATTGACCGATTATGAAAATCCCATTCATTTATCTTCACAATTTGATCAGCAGGTGTGGTTCCCGAAGAATAGAAAATTCATTTAATCTGTCTATTGTTTTATAGTGCACCAGCTCGTTTTCTCGTAATTAGACTGCGGATCTTTATGCAATGATGGCTTTTGAAAATTTTCAAAGATTGCTAGGATATAAGATATGACAGAAGTTAGTAGGATTTTAATTTATTTCAGATCTAAAAGAAGGCTACTACCACGGAAAATAAGATTCTATTTTATTATTCCACTGCCTTAAAATTCATCTACAAAAATTGAAAATTGCATAAACATTCGCTGTCTACTCATAATGAAGCAACAAGTGCAGTACAGTGCTCAGTCGTGCAACGTCGTCCCTGAAGGGTTGTGGATTCATTAAATTCAAATTCATTAATACTAAAAAATACCATCATCTCCCGTAAGAGCCCCTGTACAATCACGACGACAATCAAACCAAAGACCAGGTTTATTTGATCGCCAAGGATAGATATTAATTTCTCAGAAAATGATTTCCTCAACAGAGAAGAAAGCCCAGGCGCCATGTCAGTGTCTGCTACGGCTACCATGGCTACCCTATAATTCAAGGACACGGTTGCGTAAATCTTGGACATATTAGGAGTCGCGTAATCCGTGAATGCTCTTCGTTTATGTCGCCGTGAATGAGCCCTGGAAACTACGGGGCGGAATTCTCGAGATGTAAATGCGAGAACGACGGCACAATGGATCTCTCTCTCTCTCTCTCTCTCTCTCTCTCTCTCTCTCTCTCTCTCTCTCTCTCTCTCGTTCTCTCTTGGGGCCGCGTAAGCGCAACTGGTTGCATAAGCGGAAGCGCATTCGGCTACGGCCGCATAATATATGCACTGGAGTACGGGCCGAGGGTGATTTATAGCGGGAACAAAAGGGGAGACGCTGGCCTTTTCGTTTGCCGAAGGTGCACACCGAAAAACTGAACAAGCTCGCGGAGATTGAGATTTAAACGAGAAGCGGAAGGCCCACTCTCCTCTGCGTTTCAGGAGGATGAATAGCGTCCCATGAAACGCCATCGACAAGAAACAACGCTTTCATTTTTGCTCGTCCACTAGCCAACTGGTTAACCAATCTGCGTTGCAAGGAAAAATGTAAATAATCTCTTATCGCCAATATTTATTAGGTTCACTTTATCATCCCAAAAATTCTCTGGTATAACCATTTTTTAAAAACATTCTACACACGTTGGAAAGCAACCTGTTCGCAACGATACATTCTTTCCACATTCCAGTGCAGTCCAACTTAAAATTCATTGCTATTAATAAAAATTCAACGGACTACTAACGAGCTGGAATCAACTTTGTTGTCAAGCCGGTATTACTGTAAAAAGTTGTTCGATTGAAATTCAAGAAATGTATTTTTTACTTGCCAAGGACGAAGGAAATCATGCAAAATCAATTTCCATTAATTCCAAGTGAACGTTGCTATCGGTATTAATTGAAATTCGATTTTTATCGCCACTATCCTGTTCGCAACCAATATGATGTCGCGTTTCGTCCCGGAAGTTTCTGTATATCAATCAAGCATTTCCGTCATTCGAAAGATTTTTATTTACCCGCCACTTGTTGAATAGTGAAAGGAGAAGGTCAAACGGAATCAAATGGAATTGTTACCATTGTGCTGTCTGAGGAATCGCGCGAGATCCAAAATGGCTGCGTCTTTCTTTGCCACAGGTTAACGATCCCTTCGAGGAATCAAATATTTATGCGACGTTGCTCGATGGATTCCTATCCACAGGCTTATCGAAGAGAAGAACGAAAAGCTTAAATGGAATCGTCACTATTGTCCTGTCGGGGAAATCGCTGAGCAGTCACGTGCATTCAAGATGGCGGCCCCTTTCTTCCTTTCAGGAGAACTTACTATTTACACTGCATTCGTTGACGAACTTTTACTGGCTCGTTTATGCGTAGAGAAGACGACAGAGAAATTTAAATTGTTACCATTGTCCCGTCTGCACCTCTCGTTTGAACCAAAACGTGAAAATTTACAAAACAATTTCATTTGTATTACTAGATTTATCAAATTTTACAATGTGAATTAGTAATATTTAGACTGTTGATTTATAGGCAAAATAAAATTCATGTGCACCGATTGAAAAATACTGGAGCCGAGTAAAAAGGTCTTTCATTCATTAATAATACTAATATTTTTAAATATTTTTAAATTCTTTTAATCATTGTACCGTTTCAAATTGCACCTAGGGTAACTGCACCAGTGAATGAACATTTACGAAATTGTTCTGGAAGATATTTAATTTTTTTAAAAATATGTGAATTAAAGGAATCTCATATATGCCAAATGGCTCCTTATACTTCATTTGTCAAAAATAAATGAACACAAATAAAATGAAATTATTATTATTTTTCTTTATTAAACGTTAAATAAAAAATACAAAAAATACCAGTCAATGAACACTACATTCTTAGTCTCAGGCTTAAAATTTGTTGAAATATACAATAGCGTTCATTTACTGGTGCCCGTTTATTCACTGGTGCAGTTACCCTACTCAGTTTTGTTATAAATGCATAAAATCCGCAGTAGACGATGAATTCCCATTTCTGGAAGACAGAATTATCTAGATTAAAAACAATCTTTCATACTAATGTATTCAGTGTACCAAAACCCGAGAGGATGTGAAAAATGCAAGAAGATGGAAAGAGTACTCGATGCATCTGAACGTTCCAACTTCATTCAATGAATCGCTTTGATTTCATGAGATCTTTGAGGTTCCTGGATTAAGATACAAGATCTAGGAGGTTGGAGCTATTATGCTTGATTCACGAGTTTTCCTCATTTAGTACAGCGACGCCTTTATTAGTCCCTTTCCGGTCTCCCCAGCATCCAGTAAATTATGCCTCGAAGGTCTCGAGACATTTCAGGAAACGATTTCATCCGGCTCGCCTTCGCTCGTTGAATTTAACTACGTTAATATTCGCCTCCCACGTATACCCTTTCGAAACTCCTCTCGGCGCGGTGGCCTGAGCACCGCCATTAGAACCGGGCAAATATTTGCCAGCCGCTTTTGGCTGCTCTTCATCATCCTATCTCGCAGCGTGTCCCGGGCTCCAGGTAGAGGAACAGTAAATAAGAAATGATTTCAGAATTCCGTCGAGCGAGTCACCAAGTCAAACACATAGCCTCCGACAACCGGTGTCCTCGTCACGTTGTCATTCATCGTTCGACGGGGATGCGCGAGGCCCGTAGGTCGGGATCGAGGGGATCCATAGTCGCCGCGGGATTCACGATGTCCCGAGCACACCACCGCACCATTGTCATTCGATTTTCATGTTCTGAGGGGATCGTTTGTAACCGTCCGATCGGACATGATTTCTGGTATTCGACTTCGAACTTGTTCCCCGAGGGATGATCTATAGGCTTGTTATCGGTCAGAGAGACTGTTCTGGAGACGGTGGTGAATAAAAATGCTTGCTCAAATGTTGTCACTAGATAGCGTACACAAACTTACGTATTCAGAATCTTGGGAGAGAGAGAGAGAGAGAGTTGGAAGCGTATTTGTGCTTTTAGTATTAATGTTACGGTAAATGTAATCAATTGGTGATTATGTATAATAACCGGTTACATATCATGCATAATCACCGGATTAATCACATTTACCGTAACATTAACACCAGAACTACCGAGTTCTAAACGAGACTGATTCTTTTGTAATAATAATTAATTTGCGGATTTGATATATTCGTGACAAAAATGAACAGCTACAATTTACGATAGAAAAAAACTAAAAACAATAAAAGAGTCTATTAGCATCGACCTACTAAAATTATTGAAGGGAGATTGACATTCCTAATTAGCCCTTGTTACTTCTAAGTAGGGATGGGATCAAATACCTCACAAACAGGATCGAACTTTGATTTATTGAATTTGAACACTCTATAAGTACTTTGGAAAATAGAAATAGTACTCCTAAGTATACTCGAATCTATGCCAGACAGTTTCGAACCTTTTACAAGTACTTTGGTAAATGGAAATAATACTTGCAAGTACATTCGAATCTTGGTCGAACAGATTCGAAATTTTTAGAAATATCGTACCAGAAATTCTCTGATTTTTCTAATCATTATATTTTTTACCTTCAAAATCAATTACGTTGTTCTTTAATGCATAATTTAATTCCACATGTATAACTATAATTTCATAATCTATCGGTAATATTATTCTTAAATAGTTACGAATTGAATAAAGAAAGTGCTTAAAACCTACTACATATGCGGTTCTGATTTCCAAGATTCGAGTACTACGTGTGAAAGATTCGATTCCTTTCAACACCGAAGTACTTATAAATAAGTATCTTTTCGAAACTTGTAAGTACTCAGTCCGAGGTTCGATATCAGTTTGTATAAAATGAATACTTTTCAAATATAATCATTGAAACATTATTGCTTTCAAGTAGTAATCGAAACCCATGAAATGAAACTTGGTTATTGAAATTGACTCGAATTCGTGAGTACATATTGAACTTGACCCGATCCCTACTTCTAAGCGATACAGGCAATTTTTATTTTGCATAAAGATCCGCAGTCAAAATTTCTCAAGATTATATTTCTATAACTTCAAAAATTGTAAAGGAAGAAATAGTAGTTTCTGTGTTTGTTGTTCCGACTTTTAAGGTGGACTATTTTTTCAAACGATTGCCTCGTTGGAAAGTGCATATTGTGTTATTTACAGTAATTTTTTACGGGAAAATACAGGTGCCAGATAATCTACTCAAGGATTAATTAGCACCGATCAAACCGTGAAAAGCGTAAAACACCTGCAATTATATAAACAAAAATCTACAACCTTATAAAAAGTCTACTTCAACCAAGTCCGAACTTAAAATACAGAATTAGGACGATGGAGGCGTTTCGTTCGGATCAGAAATCGCCCATGGTACTCGTTTTTGCATTCCCAGCTCGCATAGGTCTCGCCGGTCTCGGTGGTTGGCAACGATGACGCAATTGTTTCGATCCCAGAGGCGAGGAGAGCGACGGTTTGCGAAGCTGCGCGAAACGTGCACGCCATGCCGGTGTTCACGGCGTCCCATGCATGTATCGGCTGGAAAGCATTGCTACGGTATCCATAAACCACAGAGGGGAAAGAGATATGTATGCGCTCTCGGAATAGGGGGTCGCGTCATCCTGATATCCGATACCGCAAAAAAGACATCCGCTCGCGCCTGTGTTACGCCGAGTCAGACTCGGATTAATTGGTCCAACGCGAGTCGATAATCAAAGGCTCCCTCTCATAGTTAAGATCGACCGTAAAAACCGTCGATATCGGCGAGGTAGTTACACTTCGTGTTGATCATGATTGGTTATCAAACGGAGACTCGATCTTCGAGGCTGAATCGTCCGGTGGTTGGAGAACGCCGATACATCTTGCGTTTATAATTTTTATTTTACATCAAAATCCGTAGTGTATTAACCCCTCGCCGTATCATTTTCTTTACAGTTGCAGTGATTAAAACGCCTCTATCCCGAAAAATGTAGAAGGGAAAAGAAAATTCATATTTTTTGTATGGCTGCATTTATTTTAATGCTTAAATATTAATTACAAACGAATCAAATATTGTTTCATTTAAATAGAAAAGCGTAACATATTCATATTTGTTAGACTTTTTTTGAAAACTTCACGACGAGTGTGGGGTTAATGAGGTTTTAATAACATTCCGCTACGAGACAATAATATACATAAAAGATCAAATATTGCATTTACTTTTCCATAAACTGTCCTTTGAAATTGCAAATTTACGTATCTCAACATCTACAGTCTTTTGAACCATATAAATAATTCGGTCACGATTAATTTAACCCACAACAGGATGAACATTTTCAATTATATTTTTCGACGATAAAGATGTAATAATTATTCATCTATCAAGAAAAATTTCCGAACACAACCGGTTTCATTACAGTATCTTTAACAAATGTTTCTCATTTAGCCATAAACATTGCTATGAAACAAGGACAAGATCCTAAGGTATATGAAACCAAGCATAGCAAACTTCTCAGCGCTATAACAATAACATCACGGTGTGTCGTTTACAAAGAACGTCGCGCCGATTACTCTTATCCCATTGCGCAGGCTGCTCAACGCCGAGCTATAACAATAACGTCAAGTCCTGTTTATAAAGAATGACGTGATGATTGCTCTTATCGATTCGCGCCAGTAACAGTTCACGAGACCGATATAAACGATCATTTAAAGGTTGTCAACGCTCCGACGAGCTCCCACGACGACGTATATTTACGTCTAGCCTAAGTGGAATTTCCATTCGGAGCCGTGACGATACATTACCAACGGCGCTCTGATTGGTCCGTGTTTCTCGTTAACAACTCCTTGACAGAGCCTCGGAGAACATTCTCGCAAAGGAAAAAGTTACTTCAAATGACTTCAAGGAAGATACAACGTTCTTGGAACATTCTGTATATCAAATGTAATAAAAGAATTGAACTCGAAAAAGTAAGTACAAAATTGCAGCCAATTCGAGTCATTAGCTTTCTGTATTAAATTCGACAAGAAAATCAACTTCGATTTTAAAGAAGTATCTAAAGAATTACAAGATGCGACAAGGTGTAAACAATACTCTAGCGGTTCATTCAAATCCTTAGCCATTTATATGAAATCCAATATAAAAAGTCAGCATTGAATTCAAAGAGATAGCTGTAGCCTATACAGGGTGTCCCAAAACTCCTTCAAGTCCGGGAAATGGGAGGTTCGTTAGGTCATTTGAAGCGACATTTTCCTTTGCAAAAATGGCCGCAGCGGCTTTATTTAGGAGTTATTAGCAAAAAACACAGACCAATCTCACCAATCAGAGCGCGACCTAAACACAAGCTGGCACTGTCGGCCCGGCGCGCCAACTGTCTATTGGCCGACTGTGCCAAGTCGCGCTCTCATTGGTCCGTGTTTTTCGTTAATAACTCCTAAACAAAGCCGCGGCGGTAATTTTTGCAAAGGAAAATGTCGCTTCAAATGACCTAAGGAACCTCCCATTTCCCGGACTTTAAGGAATTTTGGGACACCCTGTATAGGGAAAAGAGTAAAACACTATACATATGTATTGTATAAATCCAACCACAGCCTCCCCAGAATCTTCAAAAGCATTTCCTCGGAAGAGTTAATCGTCACGGAGAGCCAGCGACGAATTTACGAGAAAAGTGCTTAAGAAAATAGTCTCGGTCACCAATTAAACCTGTCAACGCTCTAGAGTAGTTTCTCGGGAGTCTCTTAGAGCGCCTCGCTGACAATTTTCGTAGTCCCCGTATGCTATCCCGCTCGCTGTCGGCCAAGTGTGTTCTCGCGGTACGGTGCGGTGTTTCAAATAGTAAACCGTGCTACACCGCGGTAACACGTTCGCGTGTCGAATCGACTTTCCAGCTTATCCTTCCGCGGGGCGACAAATGGTACCGGGACAAAAAGGACTCGCATAATAACGCTAGGCTATATTTGGGACCGTACAAGGGGGCTGTACGTTATTTTCGATGGCGGGGTTCGTTGTTCCGCTGGCCGATGACCCGCGAAAACCGAGAAACCAACGCGCGAAACCTTGCGCGATGTTACGGAGGATTGTGCGTTATTAAATTCCCCACATACTTTTGTCATTCGGAGCGTCGCGAAAAGTTGTGTAACGTTGCTGGAACGCTTTTGCGGGATTATTAGTTTTTCGCTTATTGCTTTCCAGCTACATATCTCTTTAGTTCGAACACAATATGTACAGCCCACGATAAACACAATGTTTGCATTAATTGTAAGACACAGGAGCTATTCTTTTTCAATAATTTTAATGAGAATTGTGAGGATCCTCGGGAACCGACTGCTTAAACTTTTGTATGACCACTTCTGTGTCAACCGTTAATTAAGACTTCGTATTGTTAGAGTCAGTTGTGTATTTTACAAATCTATCTGAGGGCCTCGAATTTTATATATTATTCTGAATGGGATAATATCAACGAATTTTATAAATGTGGAATTATTGCGTCGTTGGCTTCTCAAGGGAAACAAGATTTGTTCTCCATGGGGTTCGCAGACATCGAATCACTTAAGAACACGTTAACGCTATCATCATACTTTCTAGCTGGCAACTATACCTTTCCAACGGTATACATTTTCATGCGTAATTCTCATCCTATGAAATTTTATAGCTAAAAAACAAAACGTATTTCAACCCTTACGACACTTACGTCTCTTACAGTAAGATTTTTAGATTCTTTAAATGTCTCCACAGTTTTGCGTTCGTATAACACCGGCGGCAGATAGATTTCGATAGCAGAGGTTCTACAAAACACAGATAAAAGTAATTTTTCAAAAACAAGTAAACGCGGTGGGACGGGGGAAAATGATCGGGGCAATTGCTACAGGAGATAGCGGTGAACGGGTGAATAGGAGCGAAACGATCTACTAATTAATGAGTCATTGTGCTATCCGAAATGAAGAGTCGAGGACTATCGGGCCGATTAGTTTTACGAAACCGAAGAACGACGGTGCACAATGGAACACGTTGGCCTTAATTGATCGCAACGCCGCGCCGGGGGAGGAACGAAGGGGAAAGGAAAAACGGTTTGAACACGGTCATGCACACGGGCATTCGAAACGATTCGGCGCAACAATCGGATATGGGACGATTCGAACAAGAGGGCCTTTCATCGTCGATTTCCTTGTTTTCACGTGGCGGCTGTTCCACCCACGAGCGAGCGCGCCGAAAAGCCCGCGGTGCGTGACGCCCCACGCACTCTTCTCTCTCTCTCTCTCTCACTCCCTCTTATTTTCTGTCTTTTCCAAGCATGCTCTCCAGTGTATCGCGCAGGCCCTGATGCATTTTTAACACCCGCCACGCGTGTAAGCCCGTCGAAATACGCCCTAATAATAGAACCCACCGACTCGACAACAAAGGGAGCAGAGGAACCCTTTTCTACAGATGCTATGCCGGAAAAATTTTCTATGGAAAAAATGAATGTGAGACGATCTGCTAGGATCTGGGAATGCGATCGTAAATAGACCTTTGAGAGGATTATGCTGACGCCGGCGAAGAGAAATGGTCTTTGAAGTTCGCGCGACTAAGAGGATCTGTGGAACCTGGATGCTTTGAGTCGCTTTTTTCAGAATTTGCGGATTTCAGGATTTTAGGGAGTAACTTGTTACTTTTGTGTGGTTTTTAAGACTGCTGATAAAAATGCATGTATTCTTTCCTTTCACATTTTGCATTCTAGATATATGTATAATTAATAAGTTAATAAGTAAATGTCCAATTTACTCTTACGATACTCACATGTTTAGTAATTTACAAAGACAAATAATTTAAGAAATATTCTTTTTGAATATAACCATTTTTAGTGGCAAAGGGTTAATAATTTCGACGAGTCGAGAATATGTATTGTAATAATACTCATCTGAAAGACTTGTCTTGGACAGATAAATTCCTCTTGCTATGCTAGAGAAATGAGGACACCTAAAGATAGCTTCAATAGAAAAGAAAATAACCTGTCATTCCAAAAACATAAAGAAAGAGTATACAATGTATATTCACTCTGACCTAGTATCCCTGTTGCATTCCAAACAGCGATCAACATGATAGAAAGAACAATATTTCATAAAGCTCACGATGTAAAAAGCTTCGAACGAAGTGCTTTTCCGACAGTCGCATGCGAGTCATAACCAAATGATTACAGTAAGTCATGCAATTGTAATAACCGTCATAGTAGGAAAACTATCTGGTTTTGACCATGGGACTGATAATGTTATCTCTCGTGTTACTATTTATATTCACACAATACATACTTGCAATTTTTAAACCAAGATACTCAAAACACAGTAATAATTCAATGTGTCAGGGTTGGTTGTTTCAATGGAAAATAAACAGTTTAGGCAAGTGTTCCTAATAACTTGCTGCGCTATTGGTTATTAATTTATTGTCTGATTTATTCGATGTCTCCCAAATAAATATACGATTAAAAAAGTTCGTTGCAAACAGGACATTCTGTACCGACTTTTGTGCACAGATAGCACGTTCCACCCTCGAAAAGCGATCAAGCTATAGCGAACAACAGGAAAGAGGAAGCAATGATCGCATAAATACCAATCACCAGAGATTACTTAACTGTCGAGGACTTCAGTCACGCGACACAATGGACAGACAATAAAAATGTCTCGCGACAGCTCCGTTGGATTCCAGCCAAGCGTGTTGCTTGTTCATACAGTTACTCCCGGAACCGACAATGCGAAATCCGCGTGAGACAACCATTCAATCGACAAAAATCGCGTTTCGTTTCACCTGAAAATATTTCGGTATAAACATCGTAATTGGAATCGTTTTAGACGGTGAACCACACTTTTCGGAACCAGGACCGAGTTTTACAGGGTCCCCAATTAGATTCCATTCGCCTGCGATCAACCGCGAAGATCTATTTGCGAACGGCGATCGATCAGCGGCGATCGTTAATTAGCATCGCTCTCCCCTGTTATTTTGCTCCGAACGAAATTCTTCGTCGAGAAAGAAAACCTTTCGCCTCTTCCTTTTCCCTTTTCCTCCCTAACATCTCTTCTGGTGCCCTCTGTCGCGTTTGCTGCCCTCGGAGAGCCCGATCGGAATTCGAGATTGACAAGCCGCGCGAGAACGTTAATTAGCTCGCCGGGGCCACGATATCTCGTTAATTGTGGGAGACCCTCGCGCGACGACCCGTTTCGACGAGAAGGAGAACTTTTATGTGCACGAAAGGAATTGCCGCGCGCGCGCGAGCGGTCTCTTTCTCTCCCGGTATTGCGCGCGCTTCGATGTAAATTATGCGCGCACTTAGACCTCTGGCGATAATGCAAATGGGGCCACGATTGCCTTGCCAATGCCGGAATTCGCCAGACGTGTAATAGTTCTGCGTATTATCGGCGCATCCTTCGGGCTGACTTGCAATGTTTAGAGACGAACAGGAGAGGAAGAGAAGGGGAGAGGGAGTGTTACAATTTCCCGCAAATTGTTATTGCCTGCCGTGCCCATCGCTTGTAGAACTCGATATAGAACAGTTTTTCCATGGGTTATTATCGGCTCGAATTGATAGCTCGGTTCTGCATGGTGTTTTGCGTAAATCGTTGCAAATGCACACGTTTTGATTAATGCTGTATCCAGTTTTGCAGCACACTAGCAACGATTGAAGACATAAATTGAAGGGTGAAGACTCGGCTGCCTAGAAGCAACATATTTTAACTAGGTCATTAGAGCGGAAATGTATAAAAATTGAACTTGAAATCGTGCACCTTGGTGCAATAATTGTGAATTTTGAAAAGTCGTGTGATATATCTTACATTTCTGCGCATGCTAATGTTCATTTTACATTTCTCCAGATCTTTCAGTTCTTTGATATAGAGAAGGGTTAAAACATGATAAAACTATAAATTCTAGTGCGAGTCTGGAAACCAATATGGCTGCGTTCTAACCTCTCAAACGCGCTCGAATTCGAGCAATTTTACTCGTGTGTGAACTCCGCACACTGAAACTTGGATTCTGCGCACTAGAACTGAAAGTTTTACCATTTTTTCTTTTTTTCGTCGAATTGTATAATATTACATTTATCGCGCACTGTTGTTCTAATATATGCTATAATAATTTTAATGCGTGACCTGCTTTTAAACATTTTGATTTGATCGGAAACGTTGATAAACGTTCTCATACGTTTAATACGAATGTAGGAAGTACGATAAAGTTAAATGCATAATCGCCTTGATCCCACGTTTGCAGATTAGGTTACTGAAACAGGAAGGAAACTCCTACTCAGCTCCAGGGAAAATTGATTTTGCATAAAGACCCGCGGTCTAATTTTTATAAACGGCGATTATTAATAGCAGTCGAGAGCCGAGTATCAAGATAACGTTCCTTTAGCACTTTTGCATAAATTAACACCAGGAGTACAGCTCCTGCGAGCGATAGGCTGAGTGGAACGCGACCCATGCTGTGACTTTAGAAATTTCTGCACGAAACGACTAATACATATTCGTCTGTGAAGCATGGGAAACAATTAATCGCCGTCTCTCTCACAATAATAATGATTACTCTGTAAAACATCATTTCTAATATAGGCAAAAAGCACACGTCCCGATTTTCCGGGATTTATTTCGATTTCTAATTCCATTTTCTGCAGATGCGTTTCTAGGATTTTAACTTTAGCATGGAATAAAGCAAATCTTTCTTCCAGACACGACGATAGTCATCGCAGGATAGCATGAATGTACCCACCGTTTAGCGAATGACACAGGTGGCATTTCGCCTTTCGGCTAAATGACTCATCGCAGATAAGATTAAGTTTGATTGCGTACGAAAAAGAGGCGTGTTGCGTAACGGTCCCGAAACCGACATTGGAATCAATTAAGCCCGGAATAGTAATGAATTCCCGGCAATTACGTCATCATGACCGGCATCGTCCCGTGTGCGGGTGTACGCGTGGTTTAACCGCCAGAAAAATGGCCCTTGTGAACGAGAAATGCGGCGTGGAAGTGATCAGGCAGGTGCCCGGAACAACATAGGAACCTCTGTCTGTTCATAAAGTCCGTTCATAAAGATCGCCCTTATCCAGCTGTGGCCTAATTCGTGTATGGACGATGTATGGTGTGTATGTATACTTTGGAGCGGCCCTGACCGACGCCATTAGCGAGCCTGATGGCGTAAGTTCGGTATAGTTCGGCCCACCTTTTTGGGGAAACTCCTTAATATCCCTCCACATTTTTGTTGAAACCAGCATTTTGCCGTAGCAATTTAAAATTCTTCATAGATTGTAGTGTTCATTAAGGAATTTGCATAAATGGTACATACTTTGCGAGAAGTTGGCATGTTTGTGTAACACCGTTGCTTTTAATATTTCCATGAAAACCGGCAGTGCCTAATTAAGTTAGAATTTTTCATAAATTGTGGTGTTCGTTAATGAATTCACATAAA
Source organism: Lasioglossum calceatum (assembly GCA_963966675.1). NCBI lineage: Eukaryota > Metazoa > Arthropoda > Insecta > Hymenoptera > Halictidae > Lasioglossum > Lasioglossum calceatum. Next base: position 4,726,713 of record OZ016540.1, on the reverse strand, counting down.
TGGTACTTTGCGAGAAATTGAAGTGTTTGTGTAACATTTGTGCAACGCAGCTCACGGAAACTGTAATAAATAAAAGGACGAATTCAAATGGCAAACATTCTTACATTTATCGAATGGCACAAAGTGAGTTTACAACTTTGAACAGATTCCAATGCATGTTCTAAGGAGCCAATCACTTTATGTTCATGTTTGCGATCGATTTGTATCGTATCGCTTTATTTAATGAATGGTGGGCGTCTTTTGTTGATCCAACTTAAAAATAGGGTCACAGAACGCGATCGCTAATGTCTATCGGAGCTCACGACCATAGTCGTCCACGCAGAACGCACAGAAACGCGTTATCACGGTGCCATGATAAATTCGATCGGTACACCCACTGCTATTCAGATTTCCCGGCGATAATTCAGTCTAATTTTTCTATCAGAGAGGCTAATTCGATTGGATTCCCGGCGACCACGCTAATCTCCGGGTTCCGTGGCCAGCGATTAATTGAAATTGAATAACGGCCACGGCGTGTTTCGCGTAATTACACCGAGATCGATGTTCTACACGCGATAATTACTAGCAATTACCGTGACGGAGATTCATTTCGCGTGATCGGGGAAAATCGAATTCGTTGAAGCGACGCAAATTTCACCGTTCCTCTGGACCTTGACATTCACGTGGGTCAATTCTGACACACCAATCTCTTCGGTTGATCATTACACCGTGGACCTTTATTCGTACATCTTCATTATAGTCTTTACACATGTTTCAAATACAGGAGAACATGTATAGTAACAAATATTATTGTTATTGATTTTAATAAGCTGATGCGAATCAATTGATATTGTTCGATCCTTTTTATCTGTTCGCTGCTTCAAACTGCGCTTATTCGTGTTTGTCAAAAATCCATAAAATCCCCATTCTACTTGTCAGCGTGCACATGTCGAATCTTTGGTGGCCTAACCGACAAAATGGCAGCCAGCATCCACTGTTACCCATAACTTATCAAGGTAATCATTTCTGTGCCAGCTAGACACTTAGGTCGGGCATTCCCGGGGCCGGGTGCCAAAAGTTGCACGCATCTCCAACTATTTCCCCGTATGTATCACGTGACTCGCTAGAAGCACGTGCGTACGTGCGTGCATGTGTTCACGAAGAAGCAGTGTTCGTCTGCTGCTCTGTATTCGTCCGGTGATCCATCGTCTCTACGCCTAAAAATTCATCTATGCGTACTTGAGGACGGTGGGGAGTGGGCGAACACGAAGCAGAAGAAGAAGAAGAGGAAAAAGAAGAAGAAGAGGAGACCAGGACGGAATGCCGCGAGTAGGTTCAACGGCCTGACACCGTCTTCTCTTCGTCTTCTCGTGATCCCGATGCAACGCGTTGCATCCTTCTGCTGCAGCCTCTTGGAAATAATGCTCGCTGCTGTCGCCAAACCACCATCACCGACGAGAGACACGGAAAAGCAACGAGTAGGTGAACAACGATGTCAAGTGCGAGACCGTTCGTTCATGATTTACGAGCGCAACAGGGACTGAAGGGCGTCCGGACCTCTCGAGCTCGATGGCTACGGTACTGGGAACATTTGTAACGCGATAGCAACTTCCGATTAGATGATCTTCTTCTTGCACATCTCCGTTTAGCGTCGATCTAGCGATCTAGGTTGCTGCTCGTGAAGTTCGTCGATTAACCCTCTAACGGTGAACCGGTTTTATAACTGTGTAATTGAGAATGTTTAGCACCATCTGCGGCTTTATTTACCAATTTTTTTAAAAGATATTTCTTACGATAATTTTTCGAAAGAATTTATAGGTTAAACATTGATCAAGTTTTTGTCAAACCAGCACTACTGTCTTATTTAGTGTGCCCGAGCATCGTGTAAATAAGCGAAGAGGTTTGCAAACGTTTGTCGAGGAACTTTCCTTCTTAGACCCTCGTTTGTTCCATAAACGCGTTTCCTGTGTACGTTTCTGCTTTGCAAAATTCAGCGAAAGTTGACTCTGGTTTCTAAACACTTCCAGCATTTCCCAGAAAGTCCCTCGTTCATTTAAAATCTGAATCCCTTGCATTCGCATAATGCACCATGAATGCTAGTGCACTGTTTTCCTTTCATTACTAATATCAGTCAAAAATGAAAGCCCTTTAACAGTTTCACTTGATAAATTACACAAATATTCGATATCTGTGACCAAGGGGATTTCTGGACTTCACATGTCAATGTTTCATGTCTTTTCCCGTTTTTTTTCGTTCTTTATCGATAGTATCGGGTTTTTTGTTTGGTCGGTCACGCTCATTGATTTCTTTTTATCGGGCCGGACACCGTGTTATCGCGTGAACGGATTAGCGTGCATCTCTTCTCGAACGGAAAAAATGTGGAGACACCATTTCGGGGCGTAATTATACATTTTAAGCATGCCTCGGGAATACTTGGAAAATGGTGGTGGCATAGAGGCACGAAGAGAGTCGTCGCACGCTGCGCTGCGCCGCGCCGCGCCGCGCCGGCACATTGAATATTTTAGCCGTTTCTGGGTCAGGGAAAATTATGTCGTCGTTGAATTAAAGCCGCTTTCGTTGTCGTACCACTCACTCGTGTCGAAGAGAGAAATAGTAAACACGCGAGTCCCGACGACGGAGTCGAGTCCCAGCTCTCCGTAACGAGAGGAACGACAGACACGATTACACTTAAGACCCTCGGATCATGCTCGAGTTACCTAACTCGTAAACGGGGTCGTTTTTACAACGCGCGAATTCCCCGGCTCAGCTGTCTCCTGCCAAAAATTCTCGCAACGGTACTACTTCAAACATTTCGCAACTGAGAGATGGTTCTGCAACTTTAACCCTAACCTTCCGCAAAAGGAGTAATCAGAACATCTGCGGATCTTGTGGTAGAATCATCACGAGATTGTGGGTCCTTATACAAAATTAAAATGGTTTGCTTTGGTTACAACAAACTGGAGCCAATCATCATTTTCTGTCTTCCTTTGATCATTTCAGTAGGTCAAAATTGATGTATCAACACTCTTCAATTTATTATTCTATTATTAGTCTTTCGTTTGTTTCAAATTTCATCTACCCAGTTCCATCATAAATGCATCAAATCCACAGTATAGTAATGAGTAATACATAGTAATGACTGCAATTCTTTATGCAAATTCCGACATTCATTATCTTATAAAAACTAGGTTTAATTTATCCACAACATAGAAGAGATGTCGTTGATGTATTTTAGATTTTCTGCATTTATGATAAAAATGAGTAAATGCAATTTAAAGTACTGGATAGATTAAAAGAATTTAAGAATACCAATGTATCAGTTGCAGCTCACAAAAATCATTTAAAAAAGAAGAAACTTCTGGCTGCTGGGTCTTGCAATTGATAAAATAATTATTTGAAAGAATGAAATTGTAATTAGAAATGTTCAATAATAACAATGATATTGTTAAATTATTTAATACTTTTAACGAGTCGCATGTCCCCATTCAGCGATTAGCAATTCCAATGAGTGAGTCACTGTAGTTAAATATAAGTGACCAATTAACACATACACCTCAATGAATAAGAACCAAGTTGTTGGCGATGTGCAAATCAATACGGAATCGAAGATGCATAGAAAGTTGCAGTTAAGTATATGCGCACATATGACGAAAGGCGAGCCATTCACCAGCAAATCCAAGAATAACAGAAACACACAATCTCAAACACGACCAACAAATTACCACTTTCAGTCAAACAAACACAATTTCTCCAACAAACGTCAAACAACCATCCGCCGACAAACGAACCGATAGAAAGTATTATTAACCAGTTAGCTGTGTATGAGTAGAATGGGTACGGAATCAAATTAGCTACGTTTAATGTCAAAATTCTTGCGAAAATTAAAGCACATTTGTAGCATTTTGAGTAAATCAATGAAGTATTTCAAAATTCTTGGCACCGACTCAGAAAATCAAGCTGCACGGATTGTTCAGGGTGTTTCTTAGATCGAACCTTTACTGTAGGTACGTAGCAAAAAAGCAATAAAAACAGACCAATGACCGCACGACCGAAGTGAAAACTTCTATAGCGATAGCACACCTATCTTCTCTAATGTTCCTCGCTCGCTCAGCTAATCGCGGCTCCCCCGAATTTACCCAAATAGCGTTTCATTTCGGAGCGTGACGGATGAGACTCAGTCACTGCCTAGAAATCTTGTACGCGGTGCGCCTAAAGAAGTTTTCACTTCAATAACTCGCTTGAACACAGAATTAACTCGAACAACAATTAAGGTAAGGTTTCCGCTTCAATAAATTGAAGAAGGTTGCGAAGATGCGGTTAAATATAAACCACCGTCCTTCCCGTTGAACAGGCAAGAAAACGTTTCCTATGAAGACAGCGACGAGCTGAATGGCTAATATACACGATGCTTGTTCTCGAAAAGGCGATGGCGATCGAAGACGTTAGCCGCTAGAAGAAGAAGAAGCGAGTGAGCCTTTTCATCGAAGCCGATGGCGCCTGTTGCGACGCGATTCGTGTCGAAGTTTAATTAATGGAGCGCGGTTATGGCAATTCGTAGGCCCGTTACGGGGCCCGCGTACATCATAATAATTGTCAGAGGGAACCGAGGATGAAGGGGGGTAAGAAAAGGTGTGACAAAGAGAGGAAGAAGCAGAGGATGGCCGGTCACGTATGCAAAACTGTGAAATATAACGGGGTCGTCGCGGTGGGCGAGATCGCGAATACTGATGTAACATTTGAATAATTATCGGCCGAGATTCGGACGAGCAGCCGCCGCCCCTTACATAATAAAACCGAGCCGCGAGGATATATGGCGTGCTAATTTCAATAGCGAGCCGAAGACGGATTTACAATTCAAAGTCCCTCGCGCGCGCGGGGCGCGAAATTCGAATCACGGAGACAGGGTTCGCGGAACCGGATGGAAATTCGCTTCTTTCCATTCTGGATCCTTAATTATACAAAGGAGCTCGTTACGAGATCCTATCAGCGACTTCAATGAACCCACGAGCTATCTAGATCGGCGATATTAATTAGAGTCACGATGGTTAATATTTGACGCTGGTGATTGTATTATTATGGTCAGATTCATTTTCTTGAAGCTTCGGCGGCTACGATTACGTTGTTGCGAATTTCCTTTTGCGGTGAAATGGTGATAAGTAGCCTGCGGATTATATGCATTTATAACACAACTGGTTAGGTGTAATTCGTTCAGTCGCAAATACGAAAGTCTGTTCCAATTTTGGTTTGGTCGTGACTCACTGCAAACGTAGGATCTGACAGAATTCCAGAAAAGACAAAAATGCAGCTTTACAAAAAGACAATAAATCTTGTCGGATACATACAAGATAGCGTGAAGAGCAACAACAGAAGATTACAGGCATGCTGACAATGCACGCTATCAGCGGCTCCTCTGCCCACCAACGATCGTTCCCTGCACCCTCTCTTTGCCTCGCCTCGTCATTTCTGGAACACTTTCGGTTCAGGCCACTTTCACTTTGGTCCCAGTTATCGGTTGCTCGCGTTATCCATCCGGGAGACCTTGAGGCATCACGAATAGTCCAAGGACAGTGGCTATCAGCATCGACATTAGTCAGAAAACCCGCTTCCTGTCGCTCCCTCGATTATAGTTACATTTCCAGTCGCTGCGTCATAGTTCACCAGCATTCCCACCCTTTTATCTTTATGACGGTACCGCGAGTTGTTCGGGGGTTTGTTAAGAACCGGCTGTGTTTCGGGTGCGAGCGTCCGGCGTGAAAAGGCACCAGGGTCGAGATCCACCCCAGCGAGGGATTGTGTTTGTAGACTTTTCACGGCGTTCTTTAGCTATGCTTCCTGTACAACTATACCGACCCCGTATAATCGTTAAAACAGACCAGCGACCTCCGCGTCCGCTGACAACCAGTCCTCTTCCTCCGTTTACTCACGTGCTGCAGGATTTATTATCGGTTGTCGCTCCGGGACCGAGCCAAGACTAATTATCTTCCATGGGGATGAATGCCGAAGGCCGTCTCCCCACACCATGGAATCTCTTTGTAGCCGCCACCATGGCTACTTTCGCGGCGAATGTACGCGTATTTTCGACGACGTGTAGCGGTTTGATGCGAAACCAGTCGCGACGCTATTAAACGGGCATTGTTATTTAACCTCCGACCCCGGTATACATGCACACGTCGCTCGCGGAAATATATTCGCGGTGATCAAACAGCCAGATGTCAGAAAACGGAGAACGTTCGTCGCCGGCCTGCAAAATCCTTCGTGCGATCTAAATCGGCGATGTTTAAATTGTTATAACTCTGAAACTAGGCGTCGTGCAATCATGAATCTACAGTCGTCTTAAAGCTTGAAGCCTCTACTTTTACATACTCTGTCGTTCAATTATTTAAAAAGATTTTTTGCACAACGTAGCAGGTGGAAAATTGGAGACATTTTTTCTCTGAAATACCAAAAATCGTAGGAATAAAACGTCTCTGAAAACGTTAGACATTTTGTTGGCTGAATCGATTCTGGACTTGAAGATTGAGGCTTCCTCTTTATAACGAGTCCTCGGAACTTGATGTACGATTTTTCTTACCCGTTTTATAAACAAAAAATGTAGATCAAGTTCGGCCCTGCAAAGCTCTCATGGTGTACTTCGGTGTGGTCAATACCGTTCACTTAAGCACCTGATAAATAACTATTCATTTATTAATAACTTGTCATTAAGACAGTTCTTATTTTCGGACTTTGGATTAAACGCATTAGAAACGTGACTTGTCCGCACGGTATATGGTTCGCAATTACTAGCACACCCGCTAGCCTGCAAGGATTACGAACAGCCGGATCGAGAGCTCGTGACTCAGGGCCGATCGTTCCCGATCGGTAATAACGTTATTACTTAATAATCTACGGTCGTTCCGGGGTTCTGATACGCGTCGGAGAGCGAACGGTGGCAAAGTGGGAGCAAGTAGCTTTAATCGAAGAAACGTGTAGACAAGATTTATATGCCGTCTCGACAGCCGGATCGGTAGTATCGTGTGTCGTAGAATACCAGAAGCGTTGGAAGTGTTGCGATCGGTGAACAGCAATTAATTAGTCCGAGAGGACGAGGGTGGTGGCAGAGAAGAGCCGAGGAGAGGAGAGGATGGTGGGTAACGGGCCCCGCAGGTTCCCTGGGACCTGATGTAGGTTCAGGTTCACGTTTAACCCGGCTTTACCTGGAACACCTGCCCCGAAGAATGCGAGCTCGAGCCTCTTTCGGCTTGGATTTTTCAGCACCTGGTTCATGTTGTCCCGATCCTCCATGCTTTACACTTTCACTGGGCATTCGATAATTCATTCATCCTCTTTTGTCGCTTTCAGCCTCTACGTACAAGTCTTTCAGGTTCCTTTCTTCGAGATCGTTGAAGGATAAAATTCGGAGACAACTCATTTTCTCGGTGGAACGAGAAATTTCTACTGGAGAGTCTGGTTTAGAGACTTTAATTGGCAGAATTCGATTGGGACGATGAAGAGGAGATCGAACTTATAGGATAAAGTTCGGAGAGGACTCATTTCTTCGTTAAAAACATGATTTTTGATTGAAAAGTCTTACTTTCTGGTTTCCAATCAATTCTATTACTACTAGACTGCGGATCTTTATGCAAAATCGAAATTGTTTGCGTCTGAAAATTATATGTTAAATATCTTCGTAAAAAAGGGTCATTGGCAGAAAATCTCGGACACGTGTCTGCTTATTTTGTCTCTAGGATCACCACAAAAAGTATCATTAAAGTCGGCTACCCCACTGGTGTGACCTTCCCTTGGAAGCAGCACGCGATTTTTTAAATAAAATCCTGCGATTCTCATTCTCGGCAAAAATTGCTTTACCATTTCCCGGAACAGTGTCGTATCTGAAATCTGCGGTGGCCCATGTGCAAATATTAGAGCAGCACGTTTGACAAAACGCTCCGCAAACGGGATAAGCGATCGGTACAATTTCTCTTTCGAACGTCTGGAAACATTTCACTTGCGAGCACCGTGTACCAGATAAGATCGGACGCGCATTCCGTCCATCTATTGTGGCGTCGGCGTCGCGTCATTTGTTAAACGTTACAATGCGACGGACGCAACAGCGAAACAGCGAACAACGCGAAAGAACGGGCCATGTCGAGCATAAGGCGGCGTCATGGCGCGATAACGATACTTCCAGAACGATTGTTACTGGTCCACGGGTGAAAGTATTCCCTCGGCTGCTGGGAGAACGCGAAGAGCGTCTTAAATTTACCAACGACGCGACGATCGAGGGAATGCGGTTTTCTTGTACCGAGACTCTCCTTGTCGCGAATATTCCGATTTTCTAGAAAATGTACGATTAAAGGGGTATTCTAAAATAGCAAGGAATTTTTTCGGAAAATCTACTGAATTTTCTGCATTGAGATTTTTCAAATGTGTTCATTGTTATTTGAAGTCCACGTGTGATTTTTGCCAAGTAACAATAACTGAAATTACAGTAGTTACATATTTTTTTGTAGAACATCTTCTGAAAAACATGGACGGTTTCAATGATTCCGGTCTTTCTACGATACGAAAAAATGGAAATTATTTACAAAATGGCAACATTTTGAAATTAAATTACCGATTTTTAAAATATTTTTCGATCTTCGGTCCGGCAAAAATTAAGATATAAGACAATTTTTTATTTCGTATAAAGATCCACAGTCTAGTCACGAGAGACCGCGGTATATCAGTGAAGGGTTAAACGCATTGCCATCGGGTACGACAGGGACAAAAGAAAGAGGACTTTCCTCAACGATTAGGATCGAGAAATCAGCCGGTCGATAGGTTAATCGCGAGAGGCTCAAGTCGCGAACGCGCTTTTGTCTCCTTTTCGCATATTCATGATCGTCAGTGATCCAATAGGATTGGAACCGGCTCGGCGCGGCGCGCGGCTGCATATTCATCGAGAGAGGAGCTCGATCCTCGAGAGCACGTGGCGGTAAAAGCACTTCAGCCTGCTTCAGCCCCGGTAATGCACCGATCTTCAAGGTGTGTATCGCGATGCGAACGTGAACACTGAACGCTGTCGGGAACAAGGAGAAAAAGCTCCGATAGAAGATATTCCGGACGAACACCCCCGAGGCGTCATTTGTCTGGCACCTCCCCGACGATTACACCGAACCATTTACCCTTTTTTATCTTGCTCGAGGAACACGCCGGTCTTTTTTTCCTCCGGACACGTTTCAGACTCTGCTAACCCTTTTTTTCGAAGCGATAATGGGCTCTTGACGAGGGTTGCAAATGGCTACCGAAAGACAACGATTCTGGAGGTCCTCAGCTTCCTCCGGAAAATTCGTCTTGCGCGAGACACAGCCACTGGCATTTCAAATCGTGCACCTTATTCCAGCTTAAAGGAAATTGGATGCTATTTATTGGATTCTGTTCGAAATCCTCGCGACGAGTGTCAGACTCGATGTATCTATTATGAATATTACGATTTTGCGCTTATTCAAGACGAAAAATCTCACCAACTAAGTAGCGATCGTCAGCACGGTTACTTAGGCGACTCGGTGGAAAATTCGATCCGCCTCAGAGATAGCATTCTTTAATCGTCTCGGGTTCGTCTCGGCCATTAGGGTAGTCGTTCCCGAACAGGCTAATGTATCGATCGCTCGCGCAATTTCCCGCGCAAGCATCCGGCCGGCAAGAACTCGAAGCTCGGCCGTGTAATCATAGTAATTTTCTGGTGTCGACTGGTCGGCCCTGTCGCGTTCTGGCTTTTTAACAGCACAGCACAGCACAGCACAGCGACCGAGGAATCTTTGGATCGCTGCACATGCAACTGACGCCGCCGTTGCCTCGGCAGCCGCGGCGGCGTATCGGAGAGGAGAGAAGAGAGAAGAAAAAAAGAAGAGGCAGAAACATGGAGAGGAGAAAGCCGAGTGGTTACACAGAGGGAACTCTTCGGGAACGAAAGAACCAGCGCTCGGTTGCCGAGTCATGTTTACAAACGCTTTGCCGAACGGCCCTCGGTTAAATGCCGATTTGAACCCCGGTGAAATCGGGCCCCCCTGCAATTGCACAAGCCTAAGCGACCAATGCGTTTTATCGTGACTTGCATGCCCCGCGATTCGCGCTTTTAATCTGATACCGCGAGACGTCGTTACACCCAGGGCCACGGTTCCACGAAGAAAGCCGTTTGAGGACCACGACCGAAGGAGTTAATGCCTTGCTGACACTCTGAACCCTGGCGAAAACACGTGCAATTGATCTACTCGATTGTCCCGGCGCGGCGTTGTTTTCAACGATAAACCTACCATCGCTGGTTCAATCGCCGGTTTCCTGTTCTTTGTGTTGCAATTGGATTTTTATATAATATTAACCCTTAGCACTCGAGGTGACTCTGAGGCACCATTAAAAATTGCTGTACCATTATTCACAATATTGTTTACAGTATTAAATATGTTAGTACCTAATCAATTATTAGACATTTAAGTATTGCATGAGGTATTATATCAATTTCGTATCCAGAAAATGAAAAAGAAATCATATACGTACAATTTTGAAAGTTAAAATAGCTCCGACTGCAAAGAGTTAAAATACATCTCTCTAGTCCAGCACATATTGTTGTAGAAATTGTGGACAATTCTGGTACATTTAGTAATGTTAGTTCTATGTATAAGGTGTCCAGGTTTCTAAACTATGTATTTTGGAAGTGTCCAATGTTCCTCGGTGAATCTCGCTTTTTCTGTTCCTGGCACCTCAGAGTCGCCACTAAAAATTGCTGTAGCATTATGGAAAATATTATTTACATTACTCGATGTGTCAGTATTTAGTAGATTATTAAACATTCAAGTGTTGTACTAGATTTAAAATAGCTCCGAGTGCAAAATGGACGAAAATAGAGCTGGACGTTGTATGTACATAGTCAAAAGCAGAAGAGGAACTACTGAAAAACAGTGGACCGAATAATTTACGCCCGACATTATTCAGGCCCCAGTTATGAAGTTCTGAATATTTAGTCTCACTGCGTTTATAAATACTAATCCGCCAAGATCAATAGAAACTTATTTCATTAGCCCCGACGCCAATAATCCGAGCGCCGCAACTTCTCCTCGCGATTAAAACTTTTTACTCGAGTCGAAAAATCGTGAAGTTTAAATCCTCGTTCTCTGAGAAATATTCTCCGAAAGTGCAACATATACACACACAGAGTGCTTGTCGGGACAAAAGTCAATTAACCTATCGTAACCTCGGGAAGAAGAATCGCCTAGTCATCGATTACATGTGCACCGATGCTATTACATCTGGCGCACACGTTACACGAAGATTCAATAGATAGAGCGTCTTCAGGGAAGGTGTTAGCCTTATGCAACCGAGTGAAACGACGATGACCACTTATGCAGTCGTCCTCCCATCGGTATTCGTGTCACAGAGACACCTCCTCCTCGAGTCTCGAGATCGCATTCCTCGGAGAATAAGCTATCTCCTGTTTTCGAACCGCTCGATACACCTGCGAACTTTCGAAACGATTTGCCCGAAGTCGAATAATCGATTGGTCGAAAGCCAGACTTGTGGAACACCGTCTTTATTGTTGATTACAAATCTTCTTGTGGAACCGCCTTCTCCGACGCCCAGTGGGGTATTTGACCCGAAAAGTCGAAAAAAAACTATTTTAGCGTTATTTATGGGCTCAAGGACTCATGATACAGTAGGTCGTCAAATTCGTATTAATGTTAGTTATAACATTATGAAATCAAAAATGCATTTTAACATTTAAAAAATCAAAATAATTTTTATCTTCACTAACTTAAACGTCAATTGCATGTCCGAAAATATTATTTACCATAACTTCTTTGTTTATTATTTTTTTAAAGTAATACTTCAGCACCACCTAGCACAAAAGAGGAAATTTAAAAAAAAATGAAAAGTGGGGGGCTACTCAAAAAATCGTTTTTCTCGACTTTTTTGTCTTATTTTTTATATCATAGTTTTAATATTCTAGCATGATGTAGCACAGCTTAGCTGTTGAAATTATTTAATTCAACGAGCGCGCGGGGTTAACTTCTGGGTGGCAAAATTGTACGACTTACACCAAATTTCGAAACCGACTTTTTCCTCTTTTTAGGTCAAATACGCTACTGTGCGACGTTTCAGAGACATTGCGGCTAGCTTCGCTAGAAGTAGAAAGATACATTGGTCAAATTGTTTTAGGTTGTCCCATAAGTTTCTTTTGAGCACAAGCAAAAAGCATGATCGTGGGTTTACTAAAAGTCCGCAGTCTAACAATAACCAATAGTTGTCCAACAACATTAAGTGTGTAACAGATTCACGAAAGCCTAGAACTGTCCATCTTTAGTGTACTTTTGAGCAACTGTATGTGCAACGGTATTTTGGGATCGCGTGATTCACGTCGAGGAATCTGCAACGTGCAAAATCTCGAATACCACTGCGGTTCCGCAATTAGGCAATCTACCCTAACCACGTTCATTGGTCTGTACCTCCACACCAGGTTTCGTTGAACTTTTGCTAGATGTAACAACGGTTGCAAACGTCGAAGATCGTCGATCGAGGTGTCCGCGGTAACGAGTGCGCACCTCGAGAGCACGCGTGCGCGATCGATGCGATCGCGAATTTCAATCACGGTGTTCCCTTGTGCACAGATTATCGGGAAAACGAATCTTATGACTTCATTTCCGAAGACCGATTGGGACAATAATCCCAGGGTACTCGATACTCTGTCGTAATGCTGGTTGCATGATTCTGATTATCGATTCCGTGTCTGTTCGCTCGTGTGAAAGGCCGAGTCAATTATAGAAATGATACCTCGTGGCGGGTTTCCATGTGTGATTCTCCGAGAGAGATTGGCGGGTTCGTGAGAGACTGTCAGTGAGGCTGATGATGAATCAATCGGGAAAAGAAACTGTTCCTTAAACGTTTCTCGAATGATCTATGCACATAAAATGAGTTTACATTTTTTTCTTTGAATAAAACACCATTTATTTGTGGCTGTAAGCACCTCACTCCACATCTTTAACCCTCCGAGTGCTGTGCCGGAGTCATTTTTGATCGGGAACACCCAAATTGTCATTCGGGTACTCTATTTGTGGCAATTAAACTAACTGAATAGCTGTTTCATTGAGGATATCGGAAAGACTAATGTCAATGAAAGACACGAGATATCATCAAAAGTAAATTTTAAAAAATTATTAATTAGAGCTGTGAACGGTCCTAAGCATTGCCAATTGTATAGCTGTAAAAATCGTGCGTTGTCCGAGGGTTAAAAAATTCTAGCACCGTCATTTTGTACAACAGCAAAACGAAAAAATATTGCCATACTCCTCAAAGATCACACAAACCAGCCCCAAAGACAAAATTTCCGATTCACCCCCATCAATCTCGTCGAAAAAACTAAATTTCTAACGAAGGTGCCATTTTCAAAGAGAACCGAACGTCTCTATCTTTAAAAAACACTGGCACCGCCATTATGAACAGCAAAGAAAAAAATATTGCCACACTCCTCAAAGGTCACATAGTCAAGCCCCAAAGACAACTTTCCGATTCAACCATCTATCCCGTAAAAAAAAAGTCTAACGAATGTACCACTTTACCATTTTTTAGATACCTAAAATGTTTAAATTATCCAGATTTCAATCCTGCTTCCTTTATAAAAAAACGCTTTCGGCCATTCGACCGCTAATCAGAAATCAGCAAAGAGTTCAGGCTCCTCCCAGCTACACCTGGAACTGCGACTTTCGATTCCCACGAACTACGATTCGTAGCGCAATTACCACTGCCATGCCCCAGCGAAGCCGTTCGTCCTGTATACATATACCGCGGCACGAGCGCAAGGTACACAAATCCATTAGCTTAATAAAGTTATTAAACCGGGCTCCATCAGGGGCAATCATCAAGCAATAAAGAATCAACGAATCCCTCGGAAACAGCTTTCCGAGAAACGCATCTCTTTCTACATAGGTTTCCTCGACGAATACCTGAGCCCTGATTCGCTCGTGAAAGGATGATTGTTGCGACCTTCGGTCCACGGGCAACTTCCTCCTCGTGTCCGCGACAAATAGCTGCGATTAATCACCAGCCAGGTAAATTTCAGGGACCGTTGCGAACGTGCCTCGTGGCGACTTTGACGGAAAACGTGAACGGAGGCGGAAAATCATCAGGTTGTTCCTCCGGGTCATATATTGTAGTTAACAGTCTGACAGAAACGTGTCACAAAAAGTGAATTTCCGGAATTTTTTTGGAAAAACGAATGAAACTTTCTTTTTCAATGAGCATGTTACCTGTAAATAGTAAATACGTATGTACATATAATGGATTGTCCGGGTTATTGAGAACAAAAATCAGCCTTCAGGAAAAGATGCTGTCACTCAATAAATTTTTCAGATTTCTCAATAAAAAAAATTACTACTTACAGTACAATGTATGCACTTTCGAATGCAATGCTTGTTTAGAAGGAGGTTCCACAAACTTTCTCGGAAAGAATTTCGAAAGATCGCACCTTCACCAGACTGTTAACTAAACATCCGTTACGGGGTTCGTTTCGCGGAATCTTCATCTTCACCCCGCAATTAATCTCTCGGGGAACGGCGTCTATAAAACTCCATGCCCCGTGTAATCTCCTTCCGTTCCTTCAGATGCTATAATATTATCTCTCTGCCAAGCCGAGCCTCGTGTAAACACCGTATACCTGAAATATCCTGGTCCCACGATAATGACGGCAAACATCGTCGCGACGGAAAGCAGACCTTTGATATCTCGAGACCCTTCTTCTCGCCTTTTCTTTTTAGCCCGAGATACAAGGTCTCTCGCACCGAGTGCATTCTCGCCGGTGCACCGTTGATTTGAATGTGCGTTGCTTTTCTTACGAGACCGCAATTGCTGGGGCCAACCACGCCCGCAGATGGAGAACGTGGATTTTCATTCGTTGAAATGGGAAAGTGGAATGTGTGGTCAAGTTGGAATTGGTTAGAAAAACTTCTGATTCGTTGCAAGGAAAAATGTAGAATTGTTTGCTGTATGTCTGCACGCTTCTTTTAGTTTTCTAACACTTTGATTGCAGAAACAATATTATGAAAGGCTCATAAAATTTAAGTGATGTGTTGAATGCTTTAATTCGTTAACTTTAAGTTAGTCGTTTATGGGTGACATAATTTTTTTATTAAGAAAGGTTAAGTCTTTCAGGAATAAGAATACATGGATGGTTTATTTCATTCGGAGTCGAGTGATTTAAAAACAGAATTGTTGCTTCCTGTACATTCTACTTTAGCAGACATTAAAATATATACATATTTTTAATTGCAGCTTGAAGGGTTGGTTCCATCTAATCGGTACGATAATCGATAAAGGAGTACGTGTCAAACATGTCTTTCGATAACTATCTTCACGTTTTCGTCAACATTGACGTGCCCAATTCGAACGTGCCAGCTTGTGAGTGTCGAGTGAGACATAGAACGACAGTGAGTCAGTTCCAAGAAGCGTCAGCAAACTAATAAATTCACCCGGAAATGCAAACTGGTCACACCACTGGTAAATAAATAAATGGTCAAATTATTGTAAAAAATCTCCCCTGCTTTATAAATATTCTAATATCAACATATGTACTATGTACGTGGGAACCATGATAAGCAATTTGATATAGTATTTCATACTGCAATTCTCGAAACTACTTGAGGATAAAACGTCCATTATCCTGTAACCTGGTGAAGTATTCTGCTTGGTAATATTAAGCGACCTCGAGGTTCCTCGATAGTTCAGTCGAATTCCACAATTTGAATTTCAAAGCGTGCCTCGATCGGATCGCATTAAAATACGCGAACTGCGAATTAGCGTAGTTGGCACGCTTGACGTCTGCCCACTGCTAACCAGACAATTTGACGCTATTTGCCTGTTAACTTTTATGAATTAACAGCGAGGTCCTTGACGGTAAATCCCATTCGCACGTCTGCTGGTCCTTGTTCCCAATACGCGGCTTAATTTTTCTTGCATTTTAAATGTGGGAATCGCGCTGACAACTCGGATGGAGAAACTGAATAATGTTAAAGCGTGATAAGCTTGGATTACTCTGCTGTTAGTGGTTCGATCGGAAATTTTGTTAGCAAGGAGAGCTTTAAAATAATTGTACCAAATTTTTTGTCGACCCTATTTTCCAGAGTGATCAAAGTCACCTTCATTTTTTTATAGGTAAACCTACAATTCTTTTACACCCAGCTTTTCGGAGATACTGAGACGACTTCGCCAAGCATCATAACAAATATTTTTTCTGAATTTAAATACATGAATTTTGACCATAGATTCAATTAAGATGAATGATATTTTTTTAATGTTCCTTTGGTTTAGAGTTTAGATGAAGAAGAACTACGTTTTATGGTGCATGCCGAATTCGTCTCAGTATCTCCTAAAAGCTGGGTGTAGGACAATTGTAGATTGACCTACAAAAAACTGTAGGTGATCTTGATCGCTCTGGAAAAAGAAGGGTTGACAAAAAATTTGGTATAATTACCTTAAAGCTCTTCTCTTGAACCACGTTACTTTAGCTAAAAAAAACTTCCGATCGATCCATTTGAACTGCAGAATAATCTAAGCTGATCTCGCGTCGTGGTCCACCCTGTAGGGTAGACTATCTATTCAACCATAGTATGACGACAGAAAATAGTCTAAGCGCATTTCGTGAGGGTATGCAACGTAAGATGCACAATTTTAGAATACCGAATGAACTGTACGAATTTAGAATGAACAATTTTAGACCATCAGCCGTTTAGAACATCCCATTTAGAAGATCAGCGTGATTCGAATCCGAAATTTTGCGATATTACTGACATCAACGTCTAACAATAAGATAAGAAACACGAATCATTGCATAACTCGAACAAGGCAATTCCCAGTCAACACAAAAATTTCTCTTTCTCAAAGTGTTCGGTAGACTGTACGCAACAGTACTCGTAAGGCACTAGTCGCAAGGTGAACATCTGGCATTTTAAAAATGAAATCCACGACAGGGAAAAATGACTAAACTCATCATTCTACTCCTATCCGCATACATTAAACAACGTCGATGATGTCTGACGTAAATCTCCAAAAATTTGAACCTTTGATCTCAGTTCTACAATGTTTCGAACAGTATATCTAAACGAACTTTCATCAGACACACCTAATATCAATTAAAAAGCTATACTGTTCCCTGAACTACTATCCTCCTATAATCCTGGGAGTCAATAAAAGATCAAGACACTACTTAAAACACAATTTAATGCATTACCATGGCAACAGCAATAAATCACACTCACGGACACGGCTCTTTTGTTAAGACAACGTTGCCACACGGCCTCCCATTAGAATATTACGAAACGCTTCGGAAACAGAGTTGGGCTCTGTGAAAGTCATTGACTGAGAGACTTTGTTGTCAAATAGAATGGGTGGGTCTCGCGAGAGGCACTTTCACCCTGATTTTCTCTGAATCAACCCTCATCGGAGCCAGTTGGGACTCTTAATGCCCGGATTATGGTTGGAGAAGTACTATGGGCCACCCACGAGCGAATCTATCAAACCTTGATTCCTCAGCATCCAATTTAGGTAGCCCTAAATTTTTGTTCCTGATAATATTATACTGTGCGTCAATAGATTCGTAATATTTAACATTTATCATAGGTAGATAGCCGATCTTACAAGGAGAGGTCACAGTGGTGGGGTCGTTGATTTTAATCAAACTTTTTCTGGTGAATCTAGAGAGAGTTTTTGACAATATTCGTTATTTATTAAGATAATCAACATTTAATTTTATGATCTCATTTCTTAATCATATCTTAACATTGCCGGGCTTTATCTCAAGAAATTGATATCTGACAGATTTATTTTTCCCAACGTGAACCAGGTTTTCCTTCCAAATGATATCAGAACAGCAAAATGCCAATGTAATTCATTGGCATCCATAAAATGTTCATACTGCCGAAAATACTTATGTTTCAAATGTTTTTATGAAGCATACAAATTAGAGTCGCACTATTGACAACCACGCCAATAAAGAAATAGCAAGATTAAAAAAGAAGAAAGAAGAAAACATTTTCAAAGAGTAGAGGACTTAAAACTCCAAATATAAATAAGAAAATCGAAAGTAAAAAATAAAACAAAAATTAAAAAAACCATGAAAATGAAACAAATTATTAATCGTAAGAAGAATTTGGACACGTAACCTGTACCACGTCCGCTGCCATTAAGAAATGAAGTACGTATACAGGGTGTCCCAAAATTACCTTAGTTTAATGAAATGGGAAGTTCCCGAGATCATTTGAAGCGACATTTTCCTTTGCAAAAATGTTATCCGCGGCTTTGTTTACGAGTTATTAACGAAAAACACGGACCAATCAGAGCGCGACATAGACGCGAGTTGGCACAGTCGGCCCGGCGCGCCAACTGTTTATTGGCCGACTGTGCCAACTCGCGTCTAGGTCGAGCTCTGATTGGTCCGTGTTTTTCGTTAATAACTCCTAAACAAAGCCGCGGATAACATTTTTGCAAAGGAAAATGTCGCTTCAAATGATCTCGGGAACCTCCCATTTCATTAAACTAAGGTAATTTTGGGACACCCTGTATATGTAGTAATGTATTAAGATATTTTCTGGATACGAGTACTCTCTGTCAAAAACGCTTGAACATGGGCCTGCTTATTTTCGTTCTACATTCACCAGAAAAAGTTTCATTAAAGTCGACGACACCGTGACCTCTCCTTGTTAGTGCAAAACAGAAATTGTTTACCCGAGTTGCGGAGCATTTGAATGAACAAATCGCTTGGGAAAATCATTCTGCATCCTCTCCGCGACTCGTGTATGAAAAAAAATCGCAAGCCTGGTGTTCCACAGCAGAGAAGAACGCGAAATGCATCGCAGAGACGGTCGCTTTGTGCGCGGATTCGCGCGATAGCGGCTCTTTTCCCCAGTCCGCGGCCACAAGAACCAATTTATACTTAATTAGCGCGAGTGGCAATAAGGGCCCACTGTGGCCAAGCCGTCTTCAAGAAGCTTGCGGGTCTCGACAAGCATCCGTGGACCACGATGTGCGTCAAATCACATGCCAAGGGACACACGTCTGATCAACTGCCAGCCGTGAAACACTCGAGCCGACTCGTGAACCAAACCACGGACCCTCTGTCGAGGTGTTGGAAGACAGGAACCACGGGAAACGAGAACATCTGTGCCCTGGAATGCTTCGGGCTTCGGTTAAACTCGTTTTCTACTGATACTATTAACCGTACCGGCTCTAATAACTGCAGCCGATGCAACGATGCAACGCTGCGCGGCTCGCGACCTCTGCGCTCATCATTGCAATCATTATCAACGGTAGCTAGTTCGTAGACTGACCTGACCTGCCGGACTGTCTAGGAAACTCGCGTGCTCGTAAATGCTTCGCGCTGGATACTCGGAACTACTCGTCAAGCTAAGAATGTTGTTACATTATGTTTGATTCGTAAAAATTAATGAAATAAGGAATACATTCAGTACATTGTGCGTTGGCCACTGTTGGCTAGCCATAAATGCTACCAGGGCTAGGGTATGTACTCATCAATTGATACTACATCGGTGTTAAGATAACGGTGATCACCTTAGGGCACCGAAGCAGAGACTCCTCCACTGCATCCAATAAAAAGATTATCATGTCTTATCTAGAGACCAAAGAACGTTTGAATATGTTTTTGTAATGAAGATCGTCGGTGATCCAATTCCTCCGATGATGATGATGTCGAGGAGGTCTGTTGATCCAGTGCGAGGCGAAACAGAGGTACAGATCATGCTCGGATCAATAGAGCGGATCAATAGAGAGGATCGTAGACCGTCGCGGAAAAGAGTGGTCCGAACGATTCCATTCAGAAGGATTGCGCACGTGACCCCTTGGCCTTATTGTCTCTGATCGATTGACGTCCCGATAGCTCTGTGGTGAATCATTCTCCTATGGCGTAATACTATGAACGCAATACGAGCATCGTCGATAAGTCAAGAACAATGGGGAGAACGAAAACCGACGTCGAACGCGATGATAGTTCCGACAAGCAACGCGAGACAGCCTCGTAAAGAGAGAATTTTATATTGGCCGCGCGTTCATGCTCCATTCATAAGTCTTGTGGAAACATGTAATGACTCACGAGGAGTAATAAAAGTATAGATATAAGTCTCTATAGTATAATAAAAGCACGACAGGATCCACACCTCTGTTGATTATACATTAACAGACTCCGGAAAAAATTAAAAATTATGTACATACCGATATCCTCTAATTCTTTTAATCTATATGTACTTTTTTTGCTCTCCTACTCATTTTCCTCATAAATGCATGAAATCTAATTATTAATTACGGACAGAAGAGTGTCAAGGCTTGCTAGAATCCTGGAATCTGATTCTGACACGGGGGGGGGGGGGGTTTACATATTTCTTAAAATGAAAAACTACCCTTACAAGATATTTAGTTTGTTTCGTGACAGAAAAATGTTCAGGTAGATTCCAGCTGTTTGATAGGAACAAGACCACTATGTAAAGGGTCAAGCGCACTGTCATCTTGATCGTGTTGATCGCAGGATCTAGCTCCCAGCTCCCAGATCCGATGAAATGTCTCGTGACGGAGTTTCGACACCGTAATCATTCTTTGGGCCCCGCTAAGTCTTCCGTGTCCTCTCTACGTGCTGCCCCGAGGAATGCACACCATCATCATCTTCTTCATCATCATCATCATCATCATCATCATCTTCCCAACCAGCCGAGCGAGTTAAACCTCCCTAATCAAAGCTGGCTTGGCTGGTACACAACCACGAATTCCATGGGAGTCTTCTGCCCCGCCGGCTTTCTTCGCGTTACCCATCCAACCCTCGTTAACGAAAAAGCCTACGGTGAACCTCCCATGGCGAACGGACACCATAGCCGTGAACTCGACTGTAAAAAATCTAGATACGGGGCTAGTGGCAATTAGGCTAACTGTAAAACAGATTTAATTTCAAGATTCTTTGTTCTTTTGACGTTTAGGAGAATAGTGAACGTTTAGACATTCGTACAATTATGGTGGAGAATATGAGATCCTAATTGTATAATCTAAAATTACCACTGGTGTGGTCAGCACGTTGACTGTCGACAACTACAAAACATTCCCACAAAATCAAACTAACAATAAGTTAGTGAACTATCTGCATTCATTGCAAGAATACCCGAAGAATATTGGTGTGCTGCATGCATACAGCAAAGGATACATCAATAGATAAATTCGCAAGCACGATTCAACGCCCACCGCAGGGCTAATTAACGTCTATGGGCGCAATTGCGCGAAATTATTCGCGTCCAAGTTGGAAACGCTAGAAAATGGCAGCCCCAGACGATTTTCGCCGGGTATATGCACCGACCATCGTATTTATAGACAGACAGAAAATGGCGAGTCTCCTGTTCCCTGTACTCCGCGAATTAATATCTGTCAACGCGCTCGAGACCAGATGAAAGTCGACCTATCACCTCGTAGAATGACTTCTGCGTTGCATGGACTTGTCAAGGACGAAACAGATACACCGGAAGTCCGGAGTGGGCGATGGGTTACCCATTTAGAGATTACTTCACCCTAGTTGTTTTCTCTAGACTCCGTCGCCGTCGTCGCCGACTTCGCAAACTGGATCCACCGAAAATAATCTTTCTTTGTAGGTTGACGACGTGACTCCATCACGTCTTCGTGGTTAAGCGAATTTGCTCCCTTGGGTCTTCTGCGTCTTCTACATCGGCTTCACAGTCTGATAATTTTAACTACTGCATCTCTCTAACCCCTTGACTCGGCGCGGCGGTTCTTTTGCTAGGCTGCGAGAAGACTTGTTTTCAGGATTTACTGGAAACTTTAATTGTTCTTATTTACGCATGTACTGTCAATCAATTAATGCTGTCAATTAATTAATGCATCACATCTATTAATCAATTTTATGGTATTTTGATATCGTGTAAAACAGATGTAAATATATTCATGAACAATACAATATTTCATTAGAAAGACAGAAATCATTTCAGCACCCACACAATTCAGTGTTTCGGTTTTTCATAGTGATCCTAGTACGATATTTTAAGACAGTGATTTATATTTATGTGCTCCAATATTCTCATTTCGCATGACTAGAATGTCTAGCGAGCAATTTTCGCGAAGCTCAAAATGTGTAGCTAATAGAGTATCTAATCTATGATGAAATAGCATGGGTGTTAAAACGTAGATTAGGAAACAACTTTAACTGCTTCTATTTAAATACCTTTTCAACGTTGACGTACCACTTTACGTCACTAAACAATCAGCTTAGCAGTCTTTAAAACACTATAATTGCAAAAATTCCACAATTCACTTCATAGTACAAATGATATGGCCAGACAAAAAGTGTTTACCATTTCAAGCTTCCCTCTTACCTTCTATTCTATCATGAAAATAACACTGTAAGTTCAAGTCGGATTCCAGAAGACAGTCCAGTAAGAACGATAAAGAGCACAATAAAAACTTCTCCAACGGAAAGACAAGGTACAAGGGAATGCAGTTAGCAACGAAACCAAGATAAAACGCCGGTGCACCAATGCAACCTTTCTTCCGCAGGATCGTAGCAAGAGCTGGACCTAAGAGGAAAGCGTTCTGGCAAGGGAAAACGCATCTGAAAACTCGAGAAGTTCGACGCAACTTCCGGAATCATTGAAAAGCTGCTCGCGTCGGGAGCCCTTATCATTTTTCTTTCGGTGTGGTGGGATGAGAAATGCCCTGCGACGGTTAAGAAGAGCACCTGGGTTTCCGATAAGACCACTAAGACCGTCTGCTAGCTGGCTTGTTCCTCAGAAAAATCTGACTGGTGCAGTCTGAACGCCGCAGGAAAGTTTTACCAAAGCGTGCCGACAAGAACGAATTTTACACAGCATTTCAGAAAGGTGTATACGAACAAGTAAAAATTCGTACAGAAAAGTGTAGCGTTAAAATAAAATTTGATATAGGGTTTTACCAAAGTGTACCGTTACAATAAAATTTGATATATTCGGTATGGGAATAAGTTTCCGCCGTTTTGACAGATGTCGTTCTTAAGCACCGATCGCATGTTTGATGGAACGTACATGTTTTTGAAAGATGTGTGAACAGCAGTTGATTTTTCGACTGATTTTTCAAAAATGTCGACTTTTGCTCCAAGTAAGCAGCATTTGCGGGAAGTTATGTTGCATTATTTTGGTTTAAAGAAAGGTGCCGCGGAAACGCATCGTTTGCTCGTGGATATTTACGGGGACGATGCTCCATCAGATACAAGTTGTAAAAAATGGTTTCGGCGGTTTAAAAACCATGATCTCGACGTAAGGGACAAAGATTGCGATGGTGCGTCGAAAAAGTTCGAAGATACAGATTTGTGAGCATTACTTGATGAAAATCCACGTCAAACACTTGGAGGACTACAACTGTTACGTTTGAAGTGAGCGTTACAAGAAAAACGACCGGAATGGGACAACAGGCACGAGAAGCTGATTCTGTTACACGACAACGCTAGGCTACACGTCGCAAAACCTGTCAAGAAATATGTACTTGGAAAGAGTGAACTGGGAAATTTTGCCCTACCCGCCATATTCGCCGGACATTGCTCCTTCAGATTTCCACTTGTTTCGGTCCATGCAGCTGGCCCTATCTGGCGAGCAGTTCACTTTCTATGAAACTATCCGAAATTGCCTCGAGGAATGGATTGCATCGAAACAACCAGATTTTTTCTTTGAGGAATTCGTTTATTAATTGAACGGTGGAAGAAGGTTGTAGAATTTACTTTCCATTTGTATTTCTGAATAAAGAGCTTCTTTTCAACAAAAAAGAGCGGAAACTTATTCCCATGCCCGATAGAATTTCACCAAGGTGTACCGTTAAAATAAAATTTGAAAGCGAAAATCGAGAAACATCACCATAATTGTCTAATCTGAACCCAAAACGCTTTCCCATCACACTGACTGTGCACCAGTCGCACACCGAGGGCGGCAGAACACGATTCATGGTTTTTTCTTGAGGTTCACGGGTAAGGACGCAGCATGCGCGGGTGCTATGGAGTGGTCCAGACCTTGATGGGCTTGCCAGGCAACTATGGCGACCATGGTGCATCGTGCAGCGTTGCCACGAGGAGTGAAACACACGCGAATGCAAAAGAGCAAACCGAACGAACCCCGTTCGGGGCTGATTGGTCCTTGGGCTAGCCGCGAACGAATGGACTCACGGATGACGACTGTGATACAACCATGACGAGGAGCGGAGAATGATCAAGATGCCATGGACAAAGAGGAGGAGGAGGAGACCACCGTAAACGTCGTGTCCCGATGCTGATAAGAATGCCGATTCCTGCGGGCCAGCGGCCTTGAACTTGACAGCCTTGACCCCCGTCGAGATCCAAGACAGAACCCGTCCTGTGCCCGCAAGGAACTCGACGATGACGAGGGTCCGTAAAATCTACCAGACCTGGGATTCTTTAATTATTTTCCACCGATCGTGATCAGCTCGTGTACCGACCCCATATTTTCGAATCGCTTCATGAATATTAATCCAATAAATCGCATAAATGAATTAATCCAATAAATCGCATTATAGCAGACTCTAGCACCCTCTATAATCGTATTGATTTCTTTACTGAGTCTTTGCACAATTTTAAAAAACAATTACGCAGGATTATACGATAATACTACGAGACATTACAGCGCTAATGTTTATTTTTAATTTTCTCAAAAAATGTAAGATTAGAATTTAGCGCCTACCGTTTATATTACATAATTCCACTTTATACATATTACATATTACGTTATATACTTCTCTAATTTTTTGTAAAGTGTTAATTCTATGTATGCTATATAAACCAAACTAGGTTTATCGCATCAATAAATAAATAATTTATTAATTATAGGATAATACCATATCGTTTGTACCATTATTTTCTGTGCACGTCCCTTCTTTGTTATTCTTTGTTATTATGCGTGCGTGTAGTCCCTTATCCTTTTCTATTGTAAACACTTATGTAAAAGGACCTCGGTCCGTCTATAATAATAAATAATAATAATAATAACAATATTTATGCGGTAGACTCCCGTACACGCGATCAAAAAATTGTTTATACAGCGTTCGTTGACAAATGCTACAAATAGCTTTGCACTCATTTCGGAAATGTTACGGATTATATGTATAAACGATTCTGTTTGCAATAGAAGAGTTCCCAATAATGTACAGAATTCATGAATATTTTCGAATCTCGTTATCCTCGGAATTTCACGGAATCGATCCGGTGGTCTCGATCCACAGCGATTCAAGATATCCGATGACTTACGAACGAGAATGTCTATTGCGAGCGTGCAACGCGATCTCCACGAAATTTCTCGGTTACAGGGGAACACTGTTACGATCGGTAGACGCGTAACAATTGTCATAAAATCCAATGTCGAGCCGCGGTGGACGCAGAACCGGCTGAAAGGAAATACAATGGTCGCTCCGGCTCGAGAGTTAAGGTAAAAGGTAAAAAACATTCCGTTCTTGTACCTCGCAACGTAAAACTTTCAGACATCCGTAGGAAAAATATGAATAATGATATTCAACCGATTGAATAATTTCTGCATAAAGGTGGCAGTGTGCTAGCTATGATTTTCGATCTATAGATCGTTGCAATAATTTTAATCTCTATCATATTATTGTATCAGACTAGTCCAGAAAATATTTCGAATCTTTCATTAACGCGAATCATGCTCCAAACAATCGAACAACGTCAAATTTCCTGTACAAACCGGAAACTTGGATGTTAAACTCGATTGTTGAAATTGAATGTTAAAACTAATTCTCAGTCTAGCCACTGGGATGGAGTATGAGCATGGGCGGCCCTTATTATTGTCATCGGTCGATTTATCGGACTGTGTCGGACTCGATTTGCTTGCGACACCGTTTTGGCACGACGTCTGCGACCGGCGATGAGAACATTGTCCAATTTAAGGCCGTGCCAGACGATACCTCGATATCCGGTTCGACCGTCACACCCAACAGATCTCGAAAAGTAACGCGTTCGACTCGCCGACAGCTTGATCGACGGAGCTGGATATTACTTTCGATTTTGCTTTCGGTCGACGGTAACGTGAAACGGACGTTTCGCCTCGTAAAATACCAGGGAAATAACGAAAGCGCCATTTTTCTTCACACCATCCTTCGTGCACTAAATTACATGCACCACTCTTGCTGCTACACCACACTCTCCTTTACTGATTTAGTCTGGACAAGTCCAATTCAAGTCTTCGCTTCGTACTCTGCATATTTCAAGACTACTCTCTCAAATCTGATTAGAGTTATGCAAATTCTTTAGATGAGAAATCAACTTTTATTTCATTCCCATTGGAGATTTATTCAAATTCTTTACAGGAGAAATCAACCTTTATTTAATTTTTATCGGATTTGTTAAAATTCTTTAGATGAGAAATCAAGCTTTATTTAATTTTTATCGGATTTGTTAAAATTCTTTAGATGAGAAATCAACCTTTATATGTATAATGTAAAAATTGTTAAACAAATCTTTTTAGCGCATGCAGTATACTGATTTAATTAAATACGCAATTGCTGTACATTACCAACAGCAGAACAATAAACGATCGTCAAATTCGAGGCTTACCTGCAACAAAAAAACACAAAAATTACTCCCCATTCGACACCGAAGATTAAAATTAAACAAACGATCATTAGTGTCAAACTCGACTTAATCACGACGCGATGAGTAACAGCTCCGAGACAATCGTTTAAAATGCCGAGTGCAGTACAATTACTGCACCAAGTGATGCAATTATGTCTCCGGTCGCCGCTATTACTATCATTATGAATTTCTCTTAAGCTGGAAACGACACAGTTCTGGTTAAGTTGGTCGCGCAGCCACGTAATCACTTAGCGTCCGGCGAAAAAGTGCTTCTTTTTGTGAACGCGTTGTTCCCCGCTGCAATTTCAGGAGGAGCGTGCACCAATGGAAAAAAAAACCGACCTAAAAACTTGTCTCTAATAATGTATGACTCACAGTGGCTATTCACTTATCTATCTAACCTAGGGGTTTCCAGGCTGCGACCCACAGAAGATATATGTATCTAAGCAGTTGGTTCCACCCTCGTTTGATACACTTCTGCGAGCGAACAGACTGTAATCGAGTCCACCGATCTACATAAATGTAATTCGATTCAACATGTCGTTTCCCAGTTTTTGCCGTAACTCTATTATCATAACGACGTATCCGGTGTCTGTCAACGCGATTAAAGAGTTAACCGCTTGGCGCATTTTTGTCGTCATAGCTACAACGATTAGAAATGTTTAATACTTGATCACCTACGGGAGAAATAATATTCAATGCTTGAATATTGATAAATAGAATTTTATTTCGGTTCACAGGAAATTCTTCACCGTTTAACCGAGAATGACGGATTAATTCGTCAGTAGAGTTCGATTCAATCTTCCAGAAATTTTCCATTTTTTCAGTTTTTCAATTCAATTCAAAAGTGCTTTGAAATTTCCAAATGTAGGGCTGTGTAAATCGGACACGAAAGATAATATAATCGGAGTTTGATGTAGCTTTCTTTGGTTCAAATTAGGGGGAATATTTCCCGTGCAGTCGATGCGATTATTTTCTAAGAGGCAAAGAGCGTGCGATGACGTTACGTAATACATAGCGATCTTTATAATCTTCTTATGCAAACTTCGTGGCACGTTAATCCTTCGGAGATGGAGAACTGATCCGTTTCATAGTCTTGCTACGGAACAGTGCACTAAGAGGACACATTTTTTAAATGATTAATGCTCGGCAATCTAGCTACCTCGGGAATTACATAAATTCAAAGTAACTTATTTAAGACATCGAGCGTCGGACACTCGCCCCTCGAAATGCCATGAAATCAATAGAATTTAATCATTCCAATGAAACTGTAAAGCTATATGCATATCAATCAACGTATTAATGAAGCAGAAATTGAAAATTTAAAATGTATGTTACTCTTGCATTTCAAGATCATAATCTAATTTGAAACACTGAATATATTAATGCAAGAATTCAGTTTTCAATGTAGTTAAATAATTCTGGAAGACGTGGCTCTCAAAGTCTAATATTTATTAATAACTCTCAAAAAGCATGAATATTATACAGGGTGTCCCAAAATTACCTTAGTTTAATGAAATGGGAGGTTCCCGAGATCATTTCAAGCGACATTTTCCTTTGCAAAAATGTTATCCGCGGTTTTGTTTAGGAGTTATTAACGAAAAACACGGACCAATGAGAGCGCGATCTAGGCGCGAGTTGGCACAGTCGGCCCGGCGCGCCAACTGTTTATTGGCCGACTGTGCCAACTCGCGTCTCGGTCGCGCTCTGATTGGTCCGTGTTTTTCGTTAATAACTCCTAAACAAAGCCGCGGATAACATTTTTGCAAAGGAAAATGTCGCTTGAAATGATCTCGAGAACCTCCCATTTCATTAAACTAAGGTAATTTTGGGACACCCTGTAGAGGCTCGCCGTATTCCGTATGTCCGACTGGCATCATATAAAAACTTTAACAAACGAGAATTGAATTTGCGGAACGAAAGTTCAACAAAGATTGTTGAATTGAAAAAAATGAGGATTCACTGCATGGAATGAGAAATAAACAAAAATTGTATTTCTTCGTTTAAAATAAATCATTCACAGGGCGACTTTCGAGCACACGATCCAGCAATCACCGGGTCCCTACGATCGTAAACCGCATAATGGATAATCTCACTAACCGAACGGCGCGGCGGTTCAATTACGAAATTCCTCGATCGGATCCAATTATGCAATTCCTCCGGAGCCACGTGCGTCCCTTATTACACGCACGAGCTCGCCAGAAGAATTCACCAATCCAATTCGTCCGATTCGTCGTGTGCAAGAAAAAAAGAGTAACACAGAGAGAGTGAAAAAGCGAACGATTTAATTCTCAGGGAACGATAATTTGACGAAGCGAATAGAAATAGAAGCGTAACGTAATATATCGCGGGGACGATAACAGCTCGGTAGGATGCAAAACGTGCACTCCGTCGGGCCGTTACGTATCAATTAAACCGCGGACTACGGTTTACGGGGCATTGAACGGTTGACTGCTCTTGTCTCCGCGGATAATGCCTGTGTTTATAACGATATTGATTCGTTAGCTGCAACGGGTTACCGTTTGACCGATCCCCACCACCAACAGATAACCGACGAGATGTCTCGTAACATTCGGTGCATCGTCTTCGTGCGCGCCTTCGCGGTTGCATCATGCTGTAGCGGATGTCAAAACGATTCGATTACCCAGGCGTCAAATTAACGGTTGGACTGCGAATCTTCGTGCAAAATACATAAAAATTGTTTGTAAAGGACTGTCGTAAACGAGAAGACGACATGTACGTTTGGACAGCGCTCTTTTCCACATTAAAGCACTGGAAATACCGAAGTCACGGTTGTCAACTTGATTTCTGTTCGTAAACAAACTTTTCATGAGCATTAGAAGCAACAAGTCGTGTTCAGTCGTATCTATCTATCGTTGAATCATACCTACGAAAACATCATCAACTGTATATTATAGTTGTAAGAACGGTTCGCCGTCCGAGGGTGGCACTCAACAGCTTTTGTTCACTGCAGCATCAGGTGCTACCTTATCCCTTCTTTGCTCAACGGATTAACCTAGCTAATCCGAAAACCAAGCTGTACAACATTTATCTCGCGTATCTAGGATCGAATTTTCCTTTCACGCGGTGCGACGGTGATCTATTTAACCACGGAATGAGTAAATCCGTGCTCGCGCGCGGCAGGTGTAAGGGTACCTCGACGCAGCACCGCGAGAGATTACGTGGTTTCTCAGGAATGGATCCAATTACCGTGTTGCAGTGCACAGGTATGAATGGAGTTGTACATGCGGTTTTTTTCAACCCGGACCCCTTGTATGGTCGGTTGGGTTTTCACCGAGAATTAATAGGCGATCGAGAATGCTTCGCGCCGCGAGTTTAATCGTCGCCGGTTCTCTTTATACATATAACGAATGTTGCGGCAGTGTCCGTCGTTATCTTAATTTTGCTTCATTAAATTCACTGATCTCAGCACTCCAGCTTCCACGTTGACCATATACAAACGTCAAAATTCTTTCGCCCAACTTGGAAATCAATTTTTATTCCGATACATTATATCGTGTGATATGATTCTACATTTTCTATTCGGTCGCTCTAATGAATTTTGAAAAAATTAGTAGATAAACTATTAATAAATGTTTCGATTATATCGATCGTATATTGTTGTTAAGAACTAAATTTTAAATGCTTTCGGCGCACCGGTTCGATCGAGTATACTATATAAACACTATTTGCAAATTTTCACAAAATCTTTATTTCAACGTTTCGATCTTTTTTTAGATCATTCTGAAGAAATTTCTAAGGATTGCGTCTGTAAAATAATAATAAATGCTGTATTTTATAAATATGTGACTTTAAGCCATTAAGGACAGATGCTACTTACTTGCTTAGTGCAATATAAAGTAATATTTCATGTTATGAATTTTAGTGAGACACGTGTTGACGCTATGGCACTGTATTAGGTAATGATATACCGCGAAGACACATAGAAGCGAATAATATGGGATATAAGGATATGAAATTGTTATAATACCTCATACGATACTTAAATGTATAAACAATATTGTAAATAATGGTACAGCAATTTTTAGTGCTAAGGGTTAAAATTGTTAAGCGAACAAATTCATTCTTACGTAACTCCTCTTTCTCGTAATTGATGCAGACCATTTTTATTTTGCATAAAGATCTGCTGACCAATCGATTATCATTCGAAATAATATAATAGTTCGACCAAGTTGCTCGACCAAAAAATAACTTTAATAACGCAGAAAATAAAACAACTTGAAAAGAAAGCTAGTGAGAGAAACGAACAATCGTCGAGTCCAGTCACGATCGTTCTCCGAATTTCATGACATCACTGAAGCTTCGAAATCGATGATGATTTCACGTCTACGACTAGAATCTCAGCGACGTACATACTGGTGTCGAGTTACACGTTTGGTTACTAGAAGACAGATCTATTTTTCGCTTTCCGTTCTCAATCATCGATCAAACGGCGCGGCGTGCTCTCGAACCCTTCGCGGATGATGATGTCACCGATACGAAACGCGTTGTATGCACAGGATCGTCGACAGCCGAGCAATAATGAGCGCCGGGATGATGATGATGTCACGGAGCACGGACGATGCCCTAAAATTACGAGGCCCGACGCGGTTCACTGCCGCTCGGAGAAGCTAATTTTAAAGATCGTGTCCTTGGTTAATTAGACTGTGAGCCGGGTATTGAACGAGTTATCGCGTTACGTAAGTGAAAGTCTGCACCCGATGAATTATCGGGGAATTCATTTCTGCACTCCGGTGGAATATGTATTCCGATTGCGAGAAAAAAACCGGTCGCGAAATATTCGTCCGAAGCAATTCGCGATCGAAGTTGCGCAGGATCGAAGTTCGCGTTGTCATCGAATTGGGGATAATTGCGTGGGCCAAATAAGGAGATCGTTGAGCCGAGATTATCGTATAACCTATATCCAAAGAAATAAATTTGTTGAATAATTCCTTATGGTTGCATCCTTACAATCTCAATATTAATAAATTGGAAATATTAGAACGCTTCGTTTTGACGAATCCCGTGTACTTAGTGTTAACATCTAGCACTCGAAAAATCACTGTACCATTATTCAAAATGTTCACATTATTAAATATGTTGGTATCTAATCAATTAGTGAACATTTAATAAAAAGAATAGAATTATTCTAGGTCGGAAGTTTAATTTTCGAGTTAAAATAGTTCCGAGTGCAAGGGGTTAATAAAATGCGATACAACTGTATCCACTGAAAGTTCATAAATATCAGAAAAGCAGTAAAACACCAAATCTCAGCAACAATAACAGTACATCACCTTTGACTCGTTGAACCTAAAACTAGAGAATAGAATTTTGCGAATTCACTTTTCCCAAATGTTTCGGCAGAAATATAAATTTTCTGAAGCGTCCACGCCACACTCCGAACCCGGCGTATAAACAATAGCAGCCACTGTCACGGTAAAAAACGCCATAAGCAAGACGAATTGCGAGGTCAGGACGGATCGGTGGCGGACAGATGCAGCAACTTGCAACGCGTCGCAACGCAGTGCATCGCAGCGTTTGGAGGCCATTCGCAGGACACATTTCACAGTTTACGATTTTCAGTCGGTCCTGCGGAACACGGACAACCGCGACGGTTAACATAAAACAGTGTCGTCGCGTCGAGTATACTTGACCCAGTTGGTCGGGCCGAACATCGGATTGCGAATGAGGATGTTCACGCTTAGCATCGGAATGAGGATGTTCACGCTTAGCATCCGACCGAGGATGTTCACACTTAGGCGGCCCCGTTGGATCTGATAATCCGCGGAACGGGCCCATGTGGGACAATGGGACGATTCTAATTTTAGAGTAATAATCATCGTCCCGTAATTACCACTGCGTTCCGTTTAATCGTCGATTTTATCGTGACTTGTTGCACACAATGGTTTGCGACGTCCTTCTTGATGTTCACGAGTTTGATAGAGACTTTTGCAACACAGTGCTTCACAAATATATTATTAGGTTTACAAATTAATTCGTGGGCCTTCCTTCGTGAATTTAATAATTACAAACAAATACGTTCTACCCTATACATTAATCTACATTTAATATAATGGTTAATTAGCTATGGGAGCCACGAATTAATTGGTACACCTAATACGTGTAGAAATAATAATAATAATTATTATTATATCTGGACAACCCTACAGACAATCCTAATTCATCTAAACTCTGTAAAGCCTAACTTCTACTGTTTCTAACCAGGTAAATCCAAGTTTGGGACCAAGTGCGTCTCGTCAACGGTGCAAACGGTGCCACGGTGGAGCGGAAGCGAGGCGAAGCGTCTCGTATTAGTAATTTACGACAATACAATCGACCTACATCGTGGTGTGGTCGGAGGGTGGCCAAGCATGGTGGTGGTGACGGTGATGGTGGCGGTTTCGGCGGAAACTGTAAATTTTCGTCGAGCAATTCCGATCAGAGCCTGGCACCGAGCTAGCAACGCAGCCAACGGCTCGAAACGGGTGGAAACAACATTCCCCCGTCAAAACGGCTGGGCTCGTCAAGTTTATAGGGTGACGTCACCTTTGCCAGCCATCTGTGGGCCACTGTGCTCCACGACTTGCGCTTCTTTTTGCCAGAAATCCTCCTGCGGTGTCCTCCTATCTAAATACACACTCTCATGCACGCCAACCCCTCGCGTCTTCTGCAATTTTGCATCTTATCGTGCTAGTTGCACTTTCCTGGTCGTGAATTTTATCGGTCGATCGATTCGACTACTATTTTATGGGAAACTCTTGACGCTCGAAGGAGGGGCAGTTTTTATTTTTATTATCAAAATTCTCGTGTGTGTTAGAAATATTATAAAGATCTCTCGATGACTTGAACTTTCTGATATTTTAACTAGCTATCCTCAAATTCTCGAGAGCGAATAACAATGCATAAAAACACGTTGTTTCTAATAACCTGACCTCTTGTAATCGATTTTAAAATATTCCTCGGAGTCGGCGTGCCGATGCCGAAAACGAAGGGTCAAAAAGAATTACGAGTTAAATGTGGGTTGAATATTTTTACCGTGGAATATGGTAGACGATGTAGTTCATCAACCACTTTTACGATGGGACTCGCACGAAGGAGACAAACGTCTCGTGTTTTATTCGAGGGAACGTGAAAACGGATTAGCGCGGGTTGTAAAATCAATTTCGTTCGTTGCGAGTCGTGAGAACCCGAGCAGACGAGCCTCGTTATTTCGGAACGTTGCGAGGGACAAGCATACTTGACCCCCTACCCGACCTTCCGTAATTACCAATTGATAATGCAACTCGTAATTCCCCTACTTTCGATGGCATTTTAGAATTGTTCAAGCGGGCGCAACACTGTAACTCCGAACGTGGTTAAAGTTCGAGAACTGTCTCCATATACAATTCCGTGCATGTACTGATGCTGATTTCATCGACACCCCTTGTGGTTTGTTCACACATCGATACGCAGACGAAAAATGCTTTGCAGTAATTGCATGTGTAATTATTAGACTGCGGGTCTTCATGCAAAATAAAAATTGTCTGCATTAATTGCAAGATGCACAAGCTACATAGACACTTATTTCTGTTTTTAATCATTTTAATCAGTCGAAAATTGCACAATATTTTTAGAATCTTCCAATACTCTCATTTTTGTCATAAATGCATAAAATCCGCAGTCTACCAATCACCGATTCCGTTCCACGGATGTCCCACTGTTCCTCATCATTACATTTTAATTTCCACGCAGATTTCGAAGGCAATCTATTTAACCGGTCGGCTAATTGAAACAAGCGATCAACGGAGGATTCATCACCGTCGCCCGAAATCCCCGGAGATCCCTGTGTCCCAGTTCACCTAATCCATCGACAAGTTCCTGAGCGTCCAAAATTAATCAACATCGACATCGCGTTCGCAAGAAAAGCGTAAACAGTGCACTTAAAAATGTGAACGGAACAATCGTCGCGGATCTAGCAAGGCGATCGATCTTCACGCGAAAAGGGGGCGTTTTCGAGAGCTCACGATCCCATATCGCGGTGTCCCCGTGTCTTCAAGTTCGATTTGTTAGCCGTCAGGATGACTGTGAGAGAGGAGGCAGGGGGATCGTCGAGACGGGCTCTCTCCGCGACCCAACGAGCAAGAAAACCGTCTCATCGTCTCGCCTAATAACGGTACTAGCGTCAAAGCAGCTCTCTCGCTGCCTCGTGATTTCAAAGGCTGCGGAGAGACCAAGATAGAGAGAGAGAGAGAGAGAGAGGGACTACCAACTGCGGGATCCTCGTTGCCGAGAAAGTCTGTCGAGAGAACCAGAGAGAGACAGATGCAGAGAGGAGAGACGGCAAGATGAAAGGGCCAGCAATTGCGCGCACGTTTCCACCAGTTGACCTATTCAACCCTCGATTAGATGCAACGCCGAATTGTAGCCGGGCCACTCTCGCACCGCCATTTTGCTGCACTCCCTTCCTCCATCTTGCTTCGGGAAATTGACCAAGAAGACGGAACATGAATAAACACTTCAGAATACTTCGTCACGGTTCACCCATGACCCTCATTGTCAATACCCAACAATTTTTTAATGTATCCCAACTGCAAATGGTTAGTCGTAGAAAAATGTTCTGCACACCTCACCAATTTTTCTTTATTATTAGACCGTTGATCTTTGTGCAAAATAAAATGGTGTATATCCATTGCAGGAAGCAAGAGATAAAATAAATACATATCTTTTTCATTAATTTTTCTAGTATGCTAAAAATAATGATGTCAATCCTTTTACTGTTTTCAGTTTCACCTCCTCGTTTAAATGCATAGAATTAAAAATATATCTCAGTATTTTGTACGTCATACTTATTCATATTTGTGTACTGTGTTAAATCTAGCTCTATGAATAGCAATTTTTCTTGTATTATGGTTATTGGCCTGTTGCACGCAAGCGAAAGAAGAATTTATTGGAACAATGCCGGAGTTCTAAGAAGGTTTGAATGGGACAAAGAAAGACGATTTTCTTGTTGTATCTCGTAGACCCGAATGCAGCCTGGTAATCCTAACAATAGGGGATATATGCCGGAAATACCTCGGTGCTCGCGATCATCTCGATACCATTATAAAACAAATATACAGTGGAACTCCATTTGACCGAACTAATTTTGGCACAGTCCCCGGGTCCACCGAACATGGCGCTGGGCTTTTATTATCTGAACTCAAGCCACGTGCTTGAGGTATTTTACTCGTGGTGCGAACTCGCTGAAATGTATTCCGCGAAGAGCGTTTTGGAACTGACTGCAAATGGTCAGCCCATTTGCATCGTAACACGGAATCAAAAATGTCCGGCCACCTCACCAATTTTTCTTTATTATTACACTGCGGATTTTTATGCGAAATAAAATGGTTTATACCCATTGCGGGAAGCAACAGATAAATACACACCTCTTTCATCAATTATTTTAATATGCTAAAAACAATGATGTTAATCCCATAACTGTTTTAAGTTTCACCTCATTTAAATGCATAAAATTAGAAATATACTTCAGTATTCTGTGCATATTTCTTATTCGATAGACGAATTGCTTCAACAAATAACTGTTCGCGCTAACTATCAATGCCATCAAAGAAGGCAATACGTTTCAGTAATAACGACAAGAAAAATTGCACTGTCGAGACTATCAAGTTATTATATTACAGTGTGGAAGGAAACAACATTGCAGCAACAAACGGCCGATAGTATTTCTTGTCGGCGGTCTGCACGACTCAATTTTGCGCTTACGAAACTACGTTAAAAAATTGCATATACCGTAACCGGTGCACGGTGCAATCAATATTTTTCCGAGATGTTACCCAACGTTCGAGAAGCACGTTTCAGCTAACGAATACCACGACTCTTTATTGCAAAGTAATCGGTGTACTGCACCGCTCGTTGCTATTCAAACGATTTTAAGCGTTGACTGGGACTGGAACGTTGCGGTGAGAAAATATAATAATAGTTATTTAGACGTTATTCAATATTTTTTGCACTCTGTCCAGAATTCTTGCTACTCGTCGACCTAATTTTGTAAATGGGTGATCTTAAAAATGATTTTAGAGCATGCCCTATTTTAATTGTTCACCGCATGCTGCTTCATAATTGGAAGTCTTCATTTTACTGTTCAATTCGTTCCAAAAGACTTGACTAAAATTTCACCAAATAAAATTCAGGATGAATGCAATTAGACCCCCAGCGCGACAAGAACTGCGTTAACTGTTCCATTAAAGAGTCATTTCCGTTAACAATGACGCGATAGGGGTTATGTTTAATTAATAATGAATAATTTCGATCGAAACTGTATATTTCCACACGACCGTCGTACCGAGAACTAAGGAAAAATCGAAAGAAATCGCGAGTGAGCGACGAAAGCACGTGAACACTTGAACAACCTTCGAGCTTGTTTAATCGAGGACATAGCCAGACATTGTCATCGAAGGGGGAAAAAAGTGGAACGTTTTATGTAAACGAAGCCAAGGCTCGCGCCGCCCGGAACAATATTATCCGAGATAACGGGAGAAACGGTAATACACGGTAAGTGCCACGTGTGCTTTAACCTAAAAACAAATTGAACGGTGCGAGCGCCATTTTCTCGCAAGCGCGAACACCGTCAACGTTATCACAATGGAATACAATTCAAAGTCAATTCAAGACCATTATAAGTATAAGTTGGGACAGTGCTTTTTCCACATGAAAGCACTGGAAACACCAGTGTCATGGTTGTCAACGTTATTTCTGTTTATAAACCAACTTTTCATGAGGATTAGAAGCAACAAGTCATGTTCAGTTTAGCTGTGCCAAGCAAAGGTTAAAAATACCTCGTGAAAAGTTTTATTGTGTTTCTTACTGATTCGTTCTCAACTAAAAATTTCTTTTTCCGAAAATATTGTCTTCATTATTCAGTCATCATGTTTTATCCATTAACGCTTTAATTATACTTTCCACAGCAAAAATGTAGCTGGCAACTATCACTTTCCAACGGTATAAATCCTTTTGCGTAAGTCTCATCCTGCGACATTTTATAGCTAAAAAACAAAATGTGTCCCAACCTTTACAACAGTCCTTTACTATTACCAGACTATTAAAAATATATACAAGAAGCATCTCTAGAACCTCCAAAAGGAATGCTTTGGTCTGGCGACGCGTTGGGTTGCCCCTTGGGGCAAAACCCACGATCGCTGCAAGGCACAATGACCCAGTAACATACGGCATACGGGATCAGCCAACGAGCGTTATGCATTCCGACCAATGTACGCGGAGCCTCAGGACCGCTCCGGTCACCGGCAGTGTGTCGAGGAAAACGTTTTTACGGAGATAGACACACGCGAGCGTCTACTAATCCGAGTTAATTAAAGCCAGCCGCCTTTATGAACCGCACCGCGACTATTCAACGTGCCGAGCATGACTTTTTAATTTCCGTGGTGGGACGTCGAACCCCGTGCGCAACTTTTTCCAAACGATTCGGCACTTTCATCTCCGGACTTGATCTCCGAACTGCAGCTCTTCTTGGAAAAAATAAAATAAGAACACTAAACAACCCGTCATACTAACGAGTCAGACTTGTAATGAAGACTTCGAACAAAATCTATTTAATATGTATGTCATTCATTTCCTTGAAACTCAAAGTACAAGACGTTAATATTGGGTTCGAAAGAAAGTTCGTAGTGTTTTCAAATTAAGCATCGAAGATAAAATTAAGGTTATTTATTCATGTTTATTCAGGGAGATTACGATTTCCGTGGCCCCTCGTTTTGAGGTTATATTTGTGTTGTTGGGGTTATTTTAAGAAAAAAATGTATATATATAACATGGTGTCGAATCAGCCTGGTTTAGCCGGTAAAGTAGATTTCTCGTTTTTTATAAATCCGCAAATATTTCGGTAACTATGCGAAATATGAGAAAATATCAAGAGATCTTTTTTGTAGAAAATTAGATTTCCAACAATTTATGTTGTATGACATTTTTCTATTAGCTGCGCAGTTTTCGAGTATATTTATATTTCGGTGAATTTGCAGAACTGCCTCTCCCGCGAAATAATGGTCGGGGGAACGTAAAGGCTCCGTTCTGAAAAGATCATATTCTATGATAGGATGACATCTACAACAAGAAGATTATGTGAACAGAGTGAGTTATGGTTAGATCGTGAGAGGGGGCGGAGAGGGCCGGCCCGTCCACACATACGAAAATACAGGGGTAGTGTAGTAGTAATTTCAAAAAAATCATTTTATTTTTAATTTAGTTTCGTTTAGTTTAGTTTGGTTCAGTTTGGATTAGTTTGGTTTAGTTTAGTTTGGTTTAGTTTGGTCTAGTTTTGTTTAGTTTGGTTTAGTTTGGTTTAGTTTGGTCTAGTTTTGTTTAGTTTAGTTTAGTTTTGTTTAGTTTAGAAAAATATCAGAGGACATAAATTGTTGGAAATTTAATTTTCTACAAAAAAGGTCTCTTGATATTTTCCCATATTTCGCATAGTTTCCAAGATATTTGCAGGTTTATTAAAAAAAGGAAATCTACTTTACCGGCCAAACGGAGTCCATTGGATACTTGTTATATACACATTTTTTTCTTAAAATGATCCCAGGAACACGAGTATAACCTTCAAAGTAGGGGCCACGGTTATCGCGATCGTGCCGTTTATTCAAAAACACGAGAAGTTACCTCGAAAATGGCAAAAAGTAATAGAACAGAATGGAAAATATTTTATCGAATAAATCTATGAATAAATATCTGAATTTTAGCTTTCAATTATAATTTACAAACGCTACGAACTTTCGTTCCAACCCAATAAGAAAATAATGGCACGTTTTGTTACAGCAGGTTGCTCACACGGTTCCAAAGTTCCAAATCCGTCCAATTCAATTGGGATGTAACGAAACAGATTTCAAAGGCAACCATGGTCTCCAAAATGATAAATAACAGGCCATACACTGACTTACGTTATTTAATTTTTTGCTCAACTGTCCGAGATAATAGTCAATCGTTGTTAAATGTTGGTTGAATAGATCGCCAGAGAAATGTCGATTCTTGTCCTCGAATACCGGTCTTCCTCGACTCGCCTCTTTGATATGAATGCGAATCTTTATACAGGGGTCATTAACGCGTGAATGAGGCCACTTCAGCGTTACGTTAATGTCAAGGACGCGGAAGGTTGTCCAGCGTGTGCACGAGTACATACATACTACTTTATAGTTAGTTTGATGGCGAACGATGCCCTGGCCCTCTCGCTCCGATCGAGTACTTGTTCAAGTGGCACGAGCACGTGTGCCCGGGATCTAAAATTGTTTCAATTAATCTGCTCCCTCTGGAAAAAGCCGCAGCGCTGCTTCGGGTACGCGCGTGCAACCATAAACGCACGCCCTTTGCGTATACACACTTTCGCATTGAAAAATATATTCACCGAGCGTTCTGAATTTATCGAACACAAAAAAATGGAAAACTTGGCCAATCTATAAAATCTCATCAAATTGACCATTGAATAACATGATTAACACTTTAGATTGACTATTAGACTGCGGTTCTTCGTGCAGAATAAAAATTGTTCACACCGATTACAAGAAATGGGAGCTGAACAGAAAATTTTGTTCTTGCTTCATTGATTTGAGGAAGTTGAGAGGAAGTTCGTTTACATAATTACAAGCTCTCGCAAGACTACTAGATCTCTCAACAATATCAACCATTTGACTCCACCGCGTTCCAACATCCTGAACTAGTATTTAATATATTTGATCGATCGATCCTTGGCGTGTAACTTCATATCGAGAGCCTGTCGGTTCCTAGATGCACCAAGTTGCATTCTACGACTTGTAATCTACCTGTCTCGGATACTATTAAGTCCAGGGTGTGTCCAATCAGCATGCATGACTTCGGAGTTGTCGATATCGGGTATAAAGCGAATCAGATCGTATCGTGCAACTTTTCAATTACAATGCGAGTCTTTCTGTTTCTGTCCGTGGTTGAAACTCGTGTCGAGTGACGCTTTTCTCCACGAAGAACAACAATTAGGAAATGAGGGAATCCATCTAAACACTTAAAGGGTTAACAGTAGCAACCCTTAACATTCAAAATCCTTTTCTCGCCAGTCCATGTAGGAACAATAAATTCCACACGAGTCAGTTTCTCGGGCTGTGTCGGACCTCTTGTCCGGATAAGATCTCATTAAGCACCGATTCATCGTGCGAGCAATTATCGGTACTCCGTAAATCCTGTTAACGATCGATCTTATCGCAGCTCGGCGTTACGTGAAAACTTCACGGTTAATAACCATCGGGATCAAGAATTCGATTGCACAATGTACCTATTCGTGACACGCGCACTCGCGTGGCCCGAAAGAGAGCTATTACACTTCATCGGAACCGGAGCCTGGTCGGTTTCCACTTTCCCGCGCATTATACTCTATTCGAGCTTGAAATCTATTTACATCAAAGGACCCCGCCCTCCCTCGATCGCTGTATAAAACGGACGCTGACAAATTCATTCTTCCGCGACACAAAGGCCCTTCCAATAACTCAGGTCGATCTGTCCCGCGCGCGGGACGATGGGAGAATGAGCTCACCGATCGGAATTATGCGAGGCGACCGGAAGAGGAGCCTGCAGACACTTCACTCGGTCTTGTGATCAGAATAATGCATATGTCTCGACATTTTGTAAGATTTTTTCTGGAGAAAAGTTTTTTCGTACATATAGACATATGCTCGCCTGTGTTAGTTTTCTCACTGCATCGTCATTAGTGATGGCGCGAGTAAAACGTGATTCACCACAGTGAACGTAGGACCACGTTCACGGTCATGCTCCAACTTTATTCACGCCATGATCGTGTCTTTTTAATCTACAGTGAATTTGCTCACTGTCATCCCAATTTTTCATCTCGAGAATTATGTAGTTCTTTTTTTAAATGCATCAATTAGCTTTTACAGCAAAATATCCTCATACAATGTAAATTTAAAATTACGTTATATTGGTTTTATTTAATGATAAAAATAGAAAATACAATTCTATTTTCTTTTGCGTACTTTAATTGCAGTATCTTGAAAAGTAAAATATTCATTCTTCCTCGCGAGATTTCGAAATTGTAATATTCATTTAAATAATGTAAAAATGCAGACAATTTCCTTGGTGTTTATATATGTATATGCTATGTATAAAGTTCTACAAAATATCAATGTACTATGTACTTAACAATTATAGGGAACGCGAATGATAGTTGAACGAAAGGTAATTTATTTTGATGTCGTTCATAGAAAACATACAGATTATGTCTCTGCGAGTTGCGCGAAGAACAGTTATGCTCTCCGCCAATCAGAAGCGAACACGAAAATCGCGAATCACTGTGAAAAATCATTGTGATTGGGAACGACCGTGATGGAATCACGACTGATCAAAAAGTAGCAGTTCACGCCATCCCTAATCATCACATTTTCAAGCTTGATTAACATTCTTGAATAGACTAGCAGGGTTGGTCAATTTTCCTATCTACTCGGTCCGATTTTTAATATCCATTTCAGCGATTGTTTGTTGATGTACAAGTCCGCCAGACTCTCGAAGTGCATCGGTTGCATTCAAAGGAACTCGAATCACGGTCGCGGTCGATCACAGACGGAAAAAGAGAGAAGGAGAGAGAGAGAGAGAGAGGGCGAGGTCGACGTTGGCCGCTAACACGCTCCTTGTAATTAGAATGAGAACACGACATTTGAATTCTGGACGGAGAAGAAAGGGGACGGAAATAGAGAAGGAAGATGGAGAGACGGATCATTAGTAGTCCGACGAGTACACCAGTGACTGACATTCCTTTCCCTCGCGGTGAAAATCGTACCGATGCGGAACATCGATGCGTTCTATGCATTTTGTTATCGTTCTCTCTCGACGTTTTTCATTTTTCGTCTTTTCTTCGAACCACAACCGGCACTGTTCAGGAGAATGTGTGGCTCGACAACGGTCGGAATGCGACACTGTTGCACTCACCGGGTGTTACGCACTACGCGTTGAACAACAGTGTTAACAATTTCCTGTTTCAAGCGTTTCAAACGAAACGTGCTCTTCTTCGAGTCTTTTGAACCCGATCTTTCTGAAGTGTATTACAGTAAAAGCTCCTTCGTTGTCCAAAGGCCGGGGGTTTGAGCCGACAACGACCGTGCCCGGACACTATTTTTGATTTATGACTGCGTCTTTAGTGAAACGGCTAGTTAAATGACAAAGAAAATCATTCGCAGTCAAAAGCAGTCAACTGTGTGGCTTTAAAAAACTCCTTATTTCCTTGCCATATTCCTTTGCTATTGTTCTCCGTTCTACGCGGGTCTAAACAGTCCTGGGACACATCTGGCGACCAGATCCACGCAGGCCTAATCCTCTCGTTGACAGGCAGTGGAGTGGGTAGGCACTGGACAACGATCGTGCCCACGATTCAGGACAACGAAGGAGCGGTTACTGTATTAGACTGCAGATCTTCATGCAAACTCTCATTTTTATGAAAAATGAAAAGAGGAAAGAATTTCTTATTGGGAGATCCATTGCGGTAAAAATAAAATAACTTCAGATGCCTACTCTACTTCAGTGCAGGGCACGGTTGGGGCCCCCTCGAACGATTGCTTCCCACACCAATCTTTCTTCGACCTCGAACCGAGGTTTATTAGCATCGAATAATTACCATACCCCAGGATAATTGAAACTAAAACGACTTCCTCGTCAAGCAGAAGACGTAATCGCGAAACTGTCGCGACCAGTGTTCCACTGTCTGCCAACGATAAACAGTGGACGTTGGCGAAGATATAGTGATTAATACCGCCAGGCGTTCTTCGACTCCGCGACAGCTGATAGACAGGGTGAGTCCTGGTGAAAAAGAAAAATGACGGCAAAAGAACCGGCGAAGAAGATACGATTCTCGATCGCTCATGTTTCCTGACATCGTTGAGCGAGCATGATCGTCCTCGGCGTTATCGGTCGAGGTGGGGAGGAGATCGAACGAGGAAACACAATGACAATTAATCGAAGAGTGTGTCTTCGACGATCCCCTAACTATTTCGTCGTGGTGTCCCCCCCTCTCTTGACGCTCGATGAAAATAAATGAACCGGACTAATAGGGTTAACAGATAAAATTATCTGTGACTAGCGTGATCGGTCTTATCGTGCCCTAAGCTACACGGTTTCGAAGTGACACCTAATGTGTTTCAATCGCTCGGGTTTTCAATAGAAGGCGGGTCAGATCTTTATTCGAACGCACCTAATGGGCATGGCTGTTGCGGCTAATGGAATGGAAAGAGCGTTCGATGTTCAATCAATAATTAATTTAATTAATTGAACTGTTTTAGTATCTCAGAGGTTTTCTGTGTACAGCTCAAAATTTCTAGGATCATTGGAACCTATTTTTGCATGGTTGAATGTTTAAAGGCAGCTTCCGTTCCATGGAATTCAATCTAACCCTGCATCACTAAAAATTGCTATACATATGATTATTCAGAATATTTTTTTACGTTATCATGTTTGTATTTTACGAATTAGTAAACATTTAAATATTGGTAAATTCGGTCAATTACATAAAATAAAGATAATTACTTGGAATGAAAATATTTTTGAATTTCAGTTAAAATAACTTCGAGTGTGAAAAGCTAATACAAAGCAATTAGATAGACAATAAATATTGCTCTTTTTCGGTTATTAGTGCTGTACCTACTGGTAAT
Organism: Lasioglossum calceatum; assembly: GCA_963966675.1. Classification (NCBI taxonomy): domain Eukaryota; kingdom Metazoa; phylum Arthropoda; class Insecta; order Hymenoptera; family Halictidae; genus Lasioglossum; species Lasioglossum calceatum. The sequence continues at coordinate 4,682,460 of OZ016540.1, read as the reverse complement.
GATTAATAATTTCTCTCATAAATGTGGCACTGGGAATCGAGGGTATTTTAATCAATTTTTCAATGGCGACACAGCAATTTCACACACTCGTATCTTGTACAGCTCGTTAATTTCACGTTCTAGATTACATGGGATGAATAGAAACGCAAATTCCGATATTGCAATCGATCGATTTAACCTTTGTTTCGCCTTGAATGGTTCCACCTAACAAGTTTCTACGATCAATTGCTGTTCTCGGACAACTATCATACCCCACTCGTCTCATAAGCAAACAAATTTAATCAAGTGTTTTCAAATGGTTCATAAAAATCGTTCAAGGACGACTGCTTCGTCGATAATTGCAAGCTTTTGCGTTTTATTTGGTATGTCCAGTAGTAAACAATTATGTAAGCCTGTTTGTTATCTAGTGCGGTTTCTAACACGCAATGAGGAATATTACATTTAACATGAATGCGTGTTTTCTAGAAAATTTTATAAAAATGATGAAATAAAAAACATACGCGTGGAAAACCACGCGCGGCAGAAGTGAAACTTCTTGCAGTCTAGTAATGTTTAGAAGTAAATTAAGATTGGAAATGGTAAATAATCCTAATGAAGCGACAACAAGATCAGGAACAACTCTCGATGCAGTATTTGCAAGACATTTAGACAAAATTGAATCAAGAATATTTATATCATATTTTAGATATCACAAGCCAATTGTTTCAATGATGGAATCATAGAAAATCATAGAAAAAATAATGAACGATCAAAATTTGCGACGCAAAGAAGGAGAGCGTATGGGAAATGCTATGAACTATGTCTCTTTCTTTCACGTACAGTTGCTTTCGGTAGAGCCTTTTGAAAATTTCGTTATTTTTGCGGTAGGACCGTTCCCAACATACAGCCATTTTTTATTTAAGACTAGCTCGGCTAACCTCCCCACCACTTCCGTTATTAGGCTTACACCCTGCCAAAAGAAGTTTCACTTCAATAAAATTACATTCTCTACTTTGACACAGAAATTTTTAATAAAAGGAATCTTATTACAAAAGAATTGAACAAATATTTCGAATCAGGAAGAACTTACTAAAATTATTAACATTTTTTAACTTACTAAAATTATTAACCCTTTGCAGTCGGAGCTGTTTTAACTTGAAAATTAAATATTTCTACCGACCAAGAATAATTCCATTCTGTGTGATTTTTTCCATGTAATACTAAATGTTATTAAATAATTTTAAAACTAAATAATATTAAATGTGTATGTAGTAATTGATTAGATACTAACATATGTAAAAGAATGTAAACAATATTGTGGATAATGGTACAGCAATTTTTAGTTGTGACTCTGAAAATGAATCACCTCTCGACTCGACTGCGAAGCGTTAAAAGAAGAAAGGAGTTTCAATTTCGCTCCTGTCTCTTGCAGTTGTCTGTTCATGAAACTTGTTTAACCCCGAGTTAAAAAGGGACAATCTGCATCGAATGACCGATTGTAAATACAATCACCGAGTCATCTATCGAGTCATCCACCTCTGAAAGTTTCGTTTTTCCTTTACAACGGTTCGAATCACTGTTCACACAGCTGGCACACAAAGTTGCAAGCCAAGAAGCGTGGGCAGCGAGCTCATTACAAGACACTGCGTGCTATCTCCATTGAATCTGTGAAGCCAAGATGGATTTCGTGCTACAAATCATCATCCTTTCGGTTCGCGATACTGACCCCGGTGACTCATTACAAACGATCACAAACCGCGTCGGCATAAATCAACCTAGAAAAATATTTGGACAACTTTCGCTCGCTGCAACGACGAGTCTATACAAGCGAAAACCAGTTCTTTCGCGAAACGCGAATTAAATGCGTGCGTGTTTCGCACAACCCCTGTCGATCGAACGATAATCCGTAGAAAAATTTTAATAACGATAGATACGGAAACGTACATGATTTCGTACACCTGATATTGTATTTTATAGCCAGTTTCCAGCGACGTTTATTGTAAATTGGACATTCCCTGCGCTGTAGTTGTGCTTTCGTGTGAAGGGGATTAAACGAAAATACTCTCGTACATTATTTAATATCAAATTGCGCATTGGATCGAGATTAGAGTAGGACTCGATATACAGGGTGAGGCGCCTAACCTGATTGCACATTGATTTACATCGAAAAGTTGGCCAAAATATGATTTTTCAAATCTCGCGTAAGATAAAAAATTTTGGTTGTCTGAGCTATTGGAATATATATATAATAAATAACAGTGCACTAGTTTTATTATCATTTATGTACTCGTGTAGCGTTGTTACGCATTGAAAGTACATAAAGACTTTTGTGTATGTAGTACAGTAAATTCTCTATAACTGCAAACGCCTCGGGGGGATTTCTTTGCATCTATCACTCTTGGTCATACTTTTTTCGAGCATCAAAGACCGAGCCGAACGTAGAGAAGGACAGCGCGTGTAACGCGAGACCACGCGCGGGCCTTCGAACTGTGCCGGCGACTGCGACTCTCCGCGTCTCTTTCTTTCATATACGCTGTCCTTCCTTGCGTTCGAAACTCTCATCGTCAATTAAACCACTAAATTCAGTTCAAATTATATCGTGTTTGGTATCATTTTGCATTAGAAAAATGCCCGGAATATGTTGGTGAAAGTCCCATGAAAAAATAATGGAAAATAAAGAAGATAGAATTTTGGTATAACGTTATGATGACCCACGGGCGTTTGAACTGTGCCGACGACTGCGACTCTCCGCGTCGCGTTAGTAGTGGTTCACACCGACATACTGAGCCGAGATCAGTGTATTGAGTTGGAGGGGATATTTTATTGGCGTCTATCGTGCACGCCCTGTTTACGACTATGTATAGAGAATTTACTGTATGTACTCATTTTTCTCTTCGTCCGTTTCTGAAACATCGCTCGGCTGTTACGATCGTTTCTCAAGCCCAGCCGATAATCTGGCAAACAAATGTTTTCGACAAAAGTTAATCGGTATTCAGTCGTCTATAAATCCCGATACAAAAAATTATAAAACATTATTTCTTTCAAATAAAAAATTATGGTCAATTTAATTTTTGAAACGCCACTACGTATTATTTATTATGTATTGTTGTAACTAACGTCAAGACGAATACAATGACTCACTGCGCTGTGCATGCAAGTCTTAAAATGTGTGTTGTACAAAATAATGATTTCTACAGATGTTATACATGGTATCAAAGGGGGGCAAGATGTGGTGTACATTGCGAGAGAAACTTTTGGAACAACCTAGTAGAAAAATCCATCTCCTCTCCCATTCATATTTGAAGTATCCATCTACGAGAGCCACCGAATCAAACGTTACGAAATACGCGCCCAATTCGAACCGCCATTAAAGCAGTCGAGATCACCTCGAAATAGTTCTTGAATGGGCCATCCAGACGAGCCCGGAGGAAGAAGGATGAAGAAGACTGTTCACCGAGCAAGAAGTCGGCCGTAAATGCAACGCGCCAGCGAGATGGAAAGACGCCCACGATCATTTTGATTTTTAGTAATCCGACTCCATTAATAAACCGCCCACCAGACACCGTCAGGTTCGGGGGTTTCGGAAGTTATCTGTCGGTCGGTTTCGGGTATTTTTAGTCGGTCCATGGCGATGCCCGTCGAAAAACCATCGACGTCTGCTTCTGTCTTTCTCTCTTTCTCTTTCTCTCTCTCACTCTCTGTACTTCAACGCGTGCTGCGCATATGTGAAACCCGCGTACGCCCCCGCCTAGAACACGGCCTATAGCGTACACATGTGTACTCGAACGGACATAATACCTTATAAATAGGGATTAGCTAATGGCATGCGAAAGAGTGATGCAGGTTTTATTTTGGTTTTCCGGTCGCTGGGACGACCGGCTTCCTCCTTGTCCGCTCCGCTCTGCTCCAGCGAGATATCGAGCACGATGATCGAACGTGAAAGTTTCATCGATCGGACGCATAGGTTTACCAGCACACTGAATAATCTCTCGGTAGATATTGAAAATTCATACACATTATCTGCCGGCGATTACTTGCATAATTTTTAAAAGTCCATGGTTCATGGCTAAAGACTTTTTAATAGATCCTTCAACAGCAATTTCCATGCTGAACCAACCAGCCACCTTCAGTAACGTCATCCAAGAATTTTAGACTGACAATCTTCATGCAAAATAAAAATTGTTTGCATCTTGCCGAAGTTGTACAAATGTACACATCGGCACTTCGTCTTTCCCATGGTCCGTGGCTAAAGACTTTTTAATGGATCCTTCAACAGCAATTTCCATGCTGAACCAACCAGCCACCTTCAGTAACGTCATCCAAGAATTTTAGACTGGCGATCTTCATGCAAAATAAAAATTGTTTGCATCTTGCCGAAGTTGTACAAATGTACACATCGGCACTTCGTCTTTCCCATGGTCCGTGGCTAAAGACTTTTTAATGGATCCTTCAACAGCAATTTCCATGCTGAACCAACCAGCCACCTTCAGTAACGTCATCCAAGAATTTTAGACTGGCGATCTTCATGCAAAATAAAAATTGTTTGCATCTTGTCGAAGTTGTACAAATGTATATATACAATGTAGATACATCAGTTACTTCGTCTCTTACGACCTGTCCAGTGCATGGACATAGTTCGTGTGAAACGAAAAGATAACATTCACGATGCCCCCGTCACGTTGAAATTTACACAATGCTGAACTGCAAAGGCTCCTCGAGAAAGATGAAGGAAATTTGTCAGATGTTCCATCGAGCATCGGTACCATGATGATGGAGTTGATTAAGTGATCGAACAAATGTCTGACCCTCGAAGACGATTGCGTCTAAGAATAGTGTTGATCGCAGCTTTCTGAAGCAAGTCCTCGGGAATCTACCGAAACACGCATCGAAAAGCCAAAACAACTGTCCCAAAAATTTATCTATCGACCTCGTAGAATCTCTAAAGACTCAAATCCCGTTAAAGTCTCATTCAATTCGTATTGAGCACTACCAAAAATCTATTTGATTCTATGTATGATCTATGACCTAAAATCCATCGCTGGGATCGTTGAAGTTTTCCAAAGAAATTGTTTGCACGAAAGCAATTTCTTGCACATTTTCCCAGGCAGTGTTAGCACAACGTTCGCAGCACAGTTTATTTTCACGATCCAGATTCCTGTTCATCATTCCTTCGATGATGCCGAGCGAGACATGCGCGGCCTTGTTGCGCCAAACTTTGGCAAATAAACTACTCGTAAATCTTTAAGGACGAAAAGAGGGAAAGAAGAGCGATCTTTTCAGCGGGTCCAGCCTATCAACATTCCAGGACAACAGCTGGCTAGGACGTTAATGGGCCTTGGTCTCGTCTCCCTTTACAGTTTGGTCGAATCTACTTCGGAATGATAATAAATACACCTGTTTGTGATTCTGGCGGCGGCGATCTGCTTCGTAGCGAGTCGAACCTCTTATCGATTACGGCTTCGATCCTCGGACCACCATTCAAGCGCATTTGTCTGCGTGGTTGCACTAGCTTTACTGCTTCTTTATCATTCTCCTGGCGAGACACCGTGATCCCAGGTAAAAAGAGATCGAACACAGGTGGAACGTAGGTGTTTGAAGTGAATAATAAAAAAGACACGACTTGTCGAATGTGGAAATACGAAAAATTTGTAATTGATAATGGAAAAAGTTGATATACTTTTGTTTCATTTTTATCAGAAAAATTATTCCTTTATTTTAATTTTCATGCGAATATGGACATTTGCAGAAACATCTGCAGTCTACTTATCAATCACATATAATAAAATAAGTACAACCATCGGATTAGACCAAAAATTCACTGTACAGTATCATAAATAGACTGCGAAACTTTATGCAAAATAAAAACTATATCTACCTCGCAGACTTGCCCCAACTTTAACTTCGGGTACCCGAACTTTGTAAACTTTCGGGATCCCGACTCGGCCCGACTCGACCCGAGGCTCGGGTATCCGCACACATTTAAACTTTTCAAATTTTTAAAATCCGCCGTACAGTATCATAAATGAATAATAAAGGGCAAAATGATATCTAAACAAACAATATACCCACAGTAGCAGTGGGACGCTGCAATAAAAATGGCGTACATAGGAACGCGTACATACGAGTATGAATGTGGTTCGAAACAAGGTAACGGCTGGATCATCGGGAACGATGAAAGAAGGAAACGTTATCTAGGATCGTTGAATGCACCAGCTGTTCAAATTTTGGGGCGGCAAACGCGAGTGCAGGCGAACGGGAGGCGAAGGCGAGAGGCATCGCCGATAAATAAAAGGAAAGGAGGATCGAGAGAGGGCCCCTCTTCTTCTAGATCTCAGTCGGATCGAGCGGAAGAGTTACGAGCCACGGATCCACTGCTCGGCCTAAATACGAATCGGGAACGCCGAAATCGTGTCTCGGCCCTACGGTTCTCTGCGGTTCTGCTCGGAATAAACGCGGGATCATCGACATCCGTGGCTCGTTTGAATAACCGCGTTTCTTCGGACCGCACACGTGATTCATCGTTTGCTGGTCTACTGCCGGAATTACCCAATGATTGAGACGTTCCCTGTAATTGTATTTGCACTGGTCTTTCGCGGTACCAGAAATCTCAAATAGATTGGAAAGAAGACAAGTTTTAGAAGATTGAGAATGTTAAAATACTTGCTGTTGATGGAGGAAAATTTCAGCAGAGTGCATATCAGATCAGAAAACGTTTGCACTTCAATCCTTTTCACAATTGTGCGATTGACGGTGCTTAGAAACAGTCACAGATTTGTTTATCAATTTTTTTTATATCCTTTTCACAATTGTATGATTGACGGTGCTTAGAAACATTCACAGATTTGTTTATCAATTTTTCTGATATTTTTGTGGGTACTTTTCGTGGAACTATTATGTAGTCTTTCCGTTGTTACGAATGTTGTTGGTAATCATTTAATTCGATTGTTAAAACTTTAGTGTATAGATGAAGATTTTGATACACTGGGTCAACAATGCTTATTGTTCGAATGAACACATTTATCTTGCAATATAAAATTCATTCTTGGAAATTGATTGCAGTTGATCGGGCACTCTGAATCGGTTCTTAGACTTGCCACGATGCACGTTACAAAACTAGCCTTGAAATTCCCCAACGTCTTCCAAGAATCAAAGATAAGCTTCCACGTTAAAAGGGCAATGAACGATTGAAACTCTGTTCAGACCATAGAGACTGTCTCTGAACTGCTACTATAATCTAAAAGAGGAAACTTGAATTTACTTAACAGAATAGAATTCTTTATTCTAAGCTTTCTCCAATTAGAAATGCAATCCCTTTCGTTAAGACTCTACATTTCTAACTGACACATGTACACCAACATTCGTTCTTTTACAGCTCATAAAACATTACAGAGCAAGGAAGATGTCCCTAGAAGTGCCGTATATGACATAAAGTCCGTAGAAGAGTTTTATGTTTTCCGGCGGTCTGGTAGAAGCAGAGCACTATAAGTGGGCGTGGCCGTTTGAGTAGGCGTGGCTCCTTCGCCCTCGATCTTGTCAGAACCAGAGCAGTGTCCCAAAGAGCAATTTCAATCCACGAATACAATAGAGAAGAGAATAATGCAGCTGTTACTGAGCAATATTTGAGGCAATCGACGTTCAAGCAAAAACCGATCGCTAGAAGTGGGTGTGACCCATCGAGTGGGCCTTCTGAATTCTCGTCTTCAGTGCCGCAAACATACTCTGCAGGGCAATCGCAGACCACAACACAAATAACCGAAAAATGCAGGTGTTACCGAGAAATATTTAGACCAATCGACGTTGCAGCAGAAACCTAGCACTAGTAGTAGGCGTAGCCGTTTAAGTGGGCGTGGCCCCAGCGCTCTTGATCTCTCCGGAGCCACAACATGTCTCACAGAGCAATCACAGCCAACAGTCACTATAGAAAGAAGAAAAATACAGCTGCTACGAAACCAGAAGGTTCACATAACCGGGTTCACTAACCGGCCCGCGTTGACTAAGCACATTTCGCCGGCATCAGCGGTCTCCACACACGCCCCTGGCGCCCAAAAGCCTTTTGTATTCGTAACACGACTTATTTGCTCATTAAGAATGTGCGTGGCAGCCGCGGCACGCATAGTAGAAGTATTCGTTGCACAATGTAACAGGCATTTCATAAGACGCACTATCGAATATCGTTTCGGAGCAGCGAGTCAAGGGCAATCGTTCCGAATAAGATCGACCCGTCATCTATCAACGACACAAGACCAGGCCCTTTTCACAGCATCTATCTCGGCCTCTTCCGGCTACAATCGGTAACAAACTCTTTGAAGTTTGTAATCGCGATTGAAGTCGTTCGCTAATTTCCTCGTACTAACGTCTCAACGGCCGAAAACAGATAAGATTGTTATGTAAATATCTGGCACAAGAACGACGCTATCACAGTGTATCCATTCACGGACTGGAAAAAATAAATATGGCGACCGGTTGACATGGACGACGACCCAACCGACGAGATCGCGTTTTACGCAACCGGAGAGGAGCATCGATCTAATTTTAGCGGGAAACAGCGACACCGATGCACCACGCTAGAAAACGAAAATACTTACTTCGATTCATACGATTGCATCATCGAGGAAACGATGTATAGAATGGGGGACCACCGGGAAACAGGCAGAGTTATTTCTCTTGTCGGTTGTAATTTCCTGTCTCTCGCGAGATAGCGAAGAAAAAAAAGAGATTGTAACGAGACTGTGGTGTGACATTGGAAAAAATACTCTTTGTGAAAGGATACTGCGATTTGTTGGCAGCTAGATTTGTTCCGCGAATGTTAGAGCTGTCAAGATTTTATACATCGATGGCCAAATTGAGTAGAGAACATTTGAAACAACAGGAAAATTGTTGAACCAAGAGCTTTCTGTTTGGTCTCTATCTCTTGCGATTGCTGCAGATCATTTTTATACTTCACAAAGATCCACGATCTACTGATATCGTGTCTTGAAGACGATGTTTCCATGATCTTATTATTCTGTGCTAACATCTCTAAAAGATACTAGTTTCTACCGATTTCCAAATAAACACATCCGAACGAGAGGAAGCGCCACTAGAAATTGTTCTTTGTTTGAAACGTCAAGTAAATTGCATCGTAAAAAGCGAGTGCTTGTATACTCTTGAATAAATTAGTACATTTCAGAGGAAAAACCAGGAAGTAACTCTCTCTCCTCCAGCAAACAGATGCACAACGTTCGACGAAGTTCGGTATTAAACGAAACTGAACAACGCTTTTGCTGTTCATTGCTGCGAGCGTGAAAGTTTACAGTCTTTCTCTGAACTCGATGTACAGATCTCATTCACCGAGTTGCATCTGAATCGGTTAGTCATAAGACTCTCGTGTAATCTATTCGAATCAGAGTTGTGTAAAGATTAATTCCCAGGCCTGGGAATTCTTTGAATAAAACACCGAGCCCCAGCAAGGACGATGTCATAATTTATTTCACCGTTCCGTTGTGCGGACGATTTCCTCTTTTAGTGATACTGCTCTCTCGAAGGTCTTTCTTCAATTATTATTGGTTCGAAAGCATGGGGGAAAGATAAGTTCATATGTGGGTCAGTACTTATAATGGGGTATGAGTGACGTAAGCCTCGAGTTGTCTCGGAATGGTAAAACACAAAGAATTCACAGATCTCAAATATAATCGCAGGCTTTGTACACGTCTGAAGAACATAAATTCAATGTTATCGACAATTTGATTATCACGACGATGCTTACACGACCTATCGTTATTACTATTTGCGTGAGTACTGTCCAGCAAAATTTTTAATGTATTTCTTCCTTTTTAAGTACATTCACAAGGTTCTTAAATTTTCGTATGGCTAATAATTCTTTTTGATTAAGCGCTAGTAGAGGTCACGACGAAGGGTGCGTCGTCGCACACATCAAAATCTCACATAAAAATCCTTGATGAAAAGATTAAGGCGGTTCCACAACAAATTATAGAAAACGTTCGGAGTCTCTATTGACGACCGTTTAAATCTCGAAGGCTAATGACGAGGCTTAAGGGATCATCGAAAATTAGCGAGAGAAGTGGCGATCGTGTAAGCAGTACGCTTATCAAAGGTTACGTCACGTGTATCCCGGTTTATCCGAGTAATCAACTAATTGAGCTTCATTGACCGACAACGGGGCAGGGAGAGCTAGGTGGCGCATGGTAGGCCAACCCGCATGAGAAAAATATGTACTCTCTTTCAGGACACTTCGGAAACGGCGTTTTCACAAGAAGAGATCCTTCGAGTTTCTTCGAATTTCCCAAGGAATGCAACGATGAGCACGTCGATGTATTAATCGGTATACCTGCATCGCCCACTCACGCAGGCGAGAGAAACGCGATACCTTCGACGCCACATTGTCGTACCTTTTTTTTCCACGGGAAAAGGTATTCGTGATTTCAGCCGGATGAGATAGGCGCTGGCACGTCTATGGGCGCCGTATTCTACCAAAAGAGAACTGCGATCCCATAGTTTAATGGGGTTTGTGGGCTGGAACGCGAGATTGTAGACGCGCGGGAATTTTCTCGATTTATCCTCAAAGAAAATCCAGAAATTTCTGGAGTGAAGGAGGAGCAAAATTGAAGCTGTGAGACCATATTCTTGGAAGAAGTGTTCTAAAGTTGCAATTATGCTAGAGAATTGCAATACAAAGCAGTAAAAACATTTAAAGAATTCAAAACTACTGTTGAACTATTTTTAATTGCTATATCTTGCAATTAATGACAATGTTTATTTTGCATAAAAATCCGCCTATTCTTTACTTAGCGCATAAACAGTCGGTATTTTTTCTCTGTTCATCTTCGTGTTCGTTCTTATACTTTGCTAACACAGTAGAACCTAAACTAAGCTAATTAGAGCAAAGACAATCGCATAATCGATAATGAGTTTTTAAAAATTCCTGGTGTCTGCAATACTCTTTGATTTAAATGTTTCGAGATCTCAGGTCGGTAGACGATTGGCATAAATATAACATTACGGAATGGGCAGCCTTCGAAAATGGAACGAGTCAGATTTTCCAGACTCGATTGCAACAACTTGGTCGTAGACAAAGCATGCAAAGCAATTAGAGATGAAATGGGCGTGTGTGAACATATTAAGAGATGCAATTACTTAGTACGGTATTGATCTTCCTCGAAAGGTCGAGCCTTCCTTTCCGATCACCTAAAAACCGTAGGAACAACAGTAAATTACGATCATGTCGGTTCTCATTTCCAGATGTTAGTCGAATATCGTGGAAAAGGGAATTATCGTTCTGGTAAAGAATATTTATGAAATTGTCGAGTTTCCTGGTAAATATTCCTCCCACAGGATTGCCATAATCAGCCATATTGTTCCCGTTAGTCCAGTGTCGCCGGACGAGGGGAGGGAGCACGAATTGAGGGGAAAAAGTTTTTTTTCTCTCTCTCTCTCTCTCTCTCTCTCTCTCTCTCTCTCTGCCAGTACCAGAGACATGCACGACAAAGACGAAACGCGTCACGTGACCAGGCCGTGGCAAAAGCGTGGGGGAATAGCATCGTAGAGGGTACAGTGGGGACACAACTCTTGATCTGGCGACACTGTCCATAGCTACGCTGCAAATCTTTATGTAAAATAAAAATGGTCTGCAGCAATTGCAAGGAATAGAAACCAAGGTTGGTTCGGTCGTTATGAATAAACAGCGGATCTTCATGCAAAATAAAAATTTTCTACTTGATTTGCAACCAACTGGAGTGAAATAAAAATTATTTTTCGTTCTCAGTATGTTTAATAGATCGAAAAGAGTATAACAGTATTTTTTAATTCTTCTAATGTTTTCACTGTTTCAAATTACACCTACTCATTTTATGCATTTATGGCAAAAACGAGTTGGTGCCATTTAAAACAGTCTGAGGACGTCTTATTTTCAATTTATTAAGATCATTAAAGATAAAGAGAGAAATTTTTATGCGTCCTCTGCTTCTTGTAATTGATCCGAACGATCTCTTTTTGTACGTTGGTTTTCCTTTGAATTCTGCCTACTCATTCCGACATAAATGCAAAAACCCGCAGTTTTCCGTTATCAAGACGAATACGTAATGAGAAGAACAAGCGCAGCCAACTGAAATGAATTATACGAGCAAAACTATTTTCGTGTCCAGTATCAGCGAGCGGGTGTAGAAAAATTAGTCATCGCAGCTCGTAATTATGCATGACAGCGCGCACAGGTAATGTGCCGATTCCGATGCAGTTGTTCCACATATTTACCATTCGTATCTGCTCTGACATTCAAAGCGCGCAAACTTAATACCATATCTCCCATTTTCTACTCCTAGCCAACTGGCGTGAAAGGAAAACTTTCGACCGGTCGTTTCCGTTGCGATATCGTACGTGTTGCAAATATTTAGCCCCTAATTAACAAGCTAGATTCAGCACCACCATAATTTTTCCCCTTTACTGCGAAAAAAGTCCGCATTTTGTCACTCTCCGGGTCAAAAAAACCACGCTAATTTTATGCATACCGTTGCTTAATGCACTGCATAATGTTCACCGAGTTTGTCACTTTTATGTCACAATATTCTTGTTCACGGTTTAAAAGAGACAACGTTCTGCTTCATAGAATACTGCATTTACGAGTTCTTTGAATTTGTAAAATGCAAGAAATCGTCACGATAATTTTGTGCATGTCGTTATTCAAAATTATAGTACACTGACCAATGTTCACAGAATTCATTATTTTCATGAAACAATATTCTTGTTCATGTTATAAGAAAAAGCAACGTTATGGTTGATAGAATATTCCAATGTTTATAAGTTTGTAAAATGCTAGAAGAGAGGTATTTACGTGTACACTAATCCTTGTATAGCGAGATTTGGGTCAATTTTGATCCAGGAGTACAACGTTTTAATTGTTGGCTCACTAAATTAAATTCAACCACAAAATCAACATTGATCTCAAACAAATAGGTTCAGAAAGACATAAAATAAAATGAATACCCAAATTCTTTAGCGGATCTGCGACGATAAAATCGTCGAAAGAATCCTCCTTGCAAAAATTGGCAAAACTTGAGTTTCACTTTTGTTTCGCCTCTGTATTAATAAACTTCCAATCAACGAAACAGATTTTTACCACATCGTTATTTCCATAAAAGACTCGCGGTCTTGTGAGCGACACCATCAGAACGTAATAAGCGACAAATACGGCTAAATTATTGCCGTCTTAAGAAATTTCACGTGATCTTCACGACGACGGTTTATTGTCAGCCTTGAATTGTTTCCCACCGCTTGAAAACGAAATGTAAATTTTCTAATTGACGTGTTATGGCAGGTTGATCAAGTTCCCATCCGTCACGTCGTCTTCCTGATTGTACGCGACGCGTTTTGTAATTCTCGGATTCCTTCGATCATGCGTACACACATTGGCATATGTATGTGTACACGTGTGCATGTGTATACACACACACACACACGTTGAATCATTGAACAAGTGTAATTTCATAATTCAGGAGGGACCCTGCCGAGTTTATTTTGCCCGACCAGCAACTGAAATAGCTTTATCGGTTAGGTAATCGTTTCTCCTTCACTATCTTCGTTGTATCGATGGTAATTAGCAATAAAGAATCGTTTAGCTTTCAGTGGAATGTTAAACGGCTGATTCTAACCAGGTTTCGAAAGAAAACTCTCTACAATTTACTGGGCGGATAGCACGCGCCCAATGGTGCAAGAAATTACTCGAATGACCGCTAAACGTAGATCCCGACCAGTCATTTGAATTACCGAAATGATGTGTGTTTTACGATATTGGTGGTTTCCAACCGGCGTTTAATAAATACAATATTTTTATTACAAGTTTCCACTGTATATTTTTAGTTTTCAACGCCTTCTCGCGTGAAGCAATTGCTTTTGCTTTACTGGTTCATTCGATCTATCATGATTGTCAATAGAGTAAATGTAAATGTTTCTTTGGACACATATTGCAATCGAAATCGCTGAAATTCTGGATAGATACACTCTCATTACTTTTATAAATAGACTGCAGATTTGTATGCGTAATAACAATTGTTAGATATTTCTAACGAGCCTCTCGATTTCCAAAAAACTGATAAATGGTGGCTGCTATCAACTATAAAAACTGTGTTACCAGGTAGCGTCGTCCGATATCAAGCCGACGCTATTATCATCAGTTATCTCGAGCACCGTTAAACTTTGGCGTTATCAAAGAATCGTCTAAGCTGGTTAGACGAGGACTGAACGTTCGTGGAACGAAAAATCCAAGAAAGGTGGTCCAATGGGAGCAAAAGAAAACGTCGTTCTCGTTACCGTGATACCGTTTTTCTATCCGGGATTCGTGGGATCGTGTAGAGTTGTAGAGAGAGAGAGAGAGAGAGAGAGAGAGGGCAGCATGCCTACGGGGTTTCTGCTTCGAATCTTCGTCACGTACGAAGAAAACGAGTTGTAGCCCGTGTCCGGAGCATTAGGGATGAGAAGAAGCCGCTCCTATTATTACGGAAAAAATGGAACATCCTCGAATGGGGGCCCAAGAGGGGGGCCAGACGGTCCGGCCGGCCGGCCAGTTACCAAAAATCTGTGAATGCCATGCTGGACACGGGGCACCACCAGCCGCCGTTTCATCCTCATCCCACGAAACCATCTGCACCCGGTCATCCTACCTGAAAACCTCTCGGTTCACCTGGCGTCCCTGCCATCTACCCCCACCTGGGTCTCCAGGTTGCTTTCGTTTATCTTTTTTCGGGCCATTCAGCAGTCACCGCCAACTACTGCCACCGGTTCTTTGTGAACCAGCTTGCTTCGCGATACGAGACCTCTTCTCTCTCCGCTCCTCTCCTTCTCCTGTCTTCTCTACTCTTCTCTCCCGCATCTCTCTTCTGTCTCTCCTTGCCTCCCCGCGCCCTGTGCGTACCCTCTTCTCAATGGAATTTGCCAACAGCTGGACCAGCCGAGCAAGAAATGGATCTCTCGCCGAGGACCCAGATCCTCCAGACTTATGCTAAACAATACGTAATTACGAGACTGCGGTTCTTTATGGATTTATGGCACTACAAACTCGTGACACACAAGTCGATCAAAATAAGGCTAATCCGTTTTCAACAATTCCTTGGAATTAATAGAAAAAATAGGAGGAGCATTTTATTGGGTTGGCAAGAAAGTAATTTCGGTATTTTAAGGTGAAATTAAAACCGAATTTCTTTATTCAAGCGATGAACTTTAATCAATAAAATATTTTCTTATTTATTCTTTCTAGCAAAAGATCATCGAACAAAAGGGAAAATATCTTATTCATTAAAATTCATTGCTTGAGTAAAAAAACTGGGCTCTATTTCACCTTAAAATACCGAAATTACTTTCTTGCCAACCCAATATTTAACCTGCGAATCTCCTGCAAACGACGTCGACGATTTTTCTTTTGCGTACAAATCCACAGTCCAACGTGTTCGCCGATGGTTCTCTAAACATTTTTCCAGAATTTGTTCACAGGTTTTTTCCCAGAATTGTTGCATTCAGTTTGCCTTGTACATTTGCATGGACGGTTTGCACCATATCGTCAACATCGTCGCTATGGTTGTTCTCTCATCCCGCTCGTCCCTGAGTGATCGTTCCGTTCCAGGCACCGCACTGGGTGTTGTTTAATTGTTTCATTAACATTTCCAGTAAACTACATTCCGGTGCATACTTAACCGTGTGCGTTTAACGCTCGATCGGCATGCGTTCTACGCGGCGAACGCGCGAGAAATCGAGTTTATGCACGGGCCGCATAGTTTACGTTGCTCCCGCGAACGAGGCAGTGGAGTGTGCCAAACGTCGCAAACGCACACGGGACAGATCCTGGTTTACCCGGCCTAACAATAGTTTCGCTTCTAGTTCATTACTAGACCCGATTAGCCGTGGCGTGGGTGGGGAAAATATGTATATTTCTTAGCAACGAGATCCTTACACCGTTGCATTACGATTTTACGTGCACGTTGCACTTTGGAGTATTTGCCTTGAAAAGATAGCCAAAACTATTTCAGCATTATTTTAAAACTTGCATGCATAATGTAGTGTATGTAATAGGATTCGTCTTGACGTCAGCTACAACAATGAATAATAAATAATACATAGTGACTTTTAAAAAATTAACTTAAATTTTTTCTATTGGGGTTTATTTGGAAAAATTTATAGATACACATTAAACATTGAATGTCGAAAATGAGTAGGTGCAATTTAAAGTAGATTAATGTATTAGTCCCAGCTTATCGAAATTATTAACAGAAAGAAGAACTCTCTGTTTGACTCCTGTAATTATTTTTATTTTGCTTAGAAATCGGCAGTCTAGTCATGTACTATAGACTTTTACAAGAAGTCATTGCTGGTGAATAATGTATTAACCTTCCAATAACTGATAAGGTACCTAGAGACCTATGACGTTTTCAACGACGCGGCATTCCGATACGGTTCGACCGAACAGCCGCAGCCTACGTGACTTCTATAATACAAAAAAATTGTAATAACCAGGGACTCTAACTGTTATAACAAAATAGAAAAAAAGTCATGAAATAACAAGTATTTCATCGATTAAAATTGTATTGGTTACAAATAAGGATTATAAGTAACCGAAAATTTTTTCCCTTGTTGGTAAATATTATCTAAATAATAGATAAATAATAAATATTAAAAATTTCTGAAATAATTGATTGTCTACCATTTGAAAGTTGTACTGTTTAATAATAACTATTACAAATTTCCTTCATCGATAACGTATTATGAGCGATCGAAATAAACTTCTCTCGTCGACAACTGTTATGAGCGGTCGAAATAAACTTCTTTCACCGATGACTGTTTTGAGCGATCGAAATAAACTTCTCACATCGATGACTGTTTTGAGCAATCGAAACTGTCAATCGTAACTTGTAACCAAAAAGTATAAAAATCGATATTTTTTAATCATTTTGTTCTTCGAATTTTTTTCTTTATATTTTATGTAGATTATCTTAAATTTCAATAATAATCAACTTTCTATTAATGATTTTTATCGTAGAAAATTTTGGAATAACTGTTATTTTTGGTCCCTGGTAATAACACCATTAGGGTTAAAAAACAATTATACGCATCACAAGTCATATTAATGGGGAAGGTCCCTGGGGACTAAAAAGTTGTCGGTTATCAGAGTGTCAGTTTTTTAATATTTTTTCTATTTATTCTTGCTGTAACTGCATAAAATCTGCAGAAAGTATTGTCTCAATTTTTCAATCCAGTGTCACGATTTGATAATGTGATATGTGAACGATAGGAGGATCATTCTTGTAGATAAATAACAGAAGTGGCAACGTGATTGCTGCTTTGATTTCGTATCGATCAAGAGAGTTTCAAAACGCGTTTCACTTTATCCACCTGGAATTCGTTATTTATCTGCGCAACATCTGTATAATGTACAAAGAACCTCGAACGCACGTGTACGAGATACAGTTAGTATTGGAACAAATGTCTTATTAGAGGTGGAATGTAGGCGCTACCAATTGTTCCTTCCTCCTATTGCACCGAGAGAGCGACTCAATGCTATGCGGCTGCATAAACGATGAACTAAATTGGACCGCGTGGTGAGTAACCAATAAGCGAAATTGAAGTACAAAGAATCAACGAGCGCGTGTGGTCGACGGAAAAAATTGCTTGAATGAACGTCTTCCCTTTTCACGGTCGCTCTTCAATCAACCAATAAAGAATTACAATTAACGATTATTGTGAACCTCCATCGATCAAATGCCCCGGAATGAATACATTCACGCTTATAATAATGTTAAATAGTACTTTCATAATTTAGAAAATTTGTCCCATTAACGTTGCATTCAATTACGCTTGTAATAAATGCTTCTATTATTACTGTACATCTTGCATCATAAATCAATGAGAATAATACATGATGAATGAATCATGGGCGTTAACAAGCTCCGTGTTACAACGCATGCTACGCCATAAATATAAATATTGCACATTATTGCGTTAACCCAATGACCTATAATGTCTAGTCAGTCTCGCGACAAAGGCTTTTCGAAATTAACAGCCTTGGTTATTGATATTTTACAATCTGCAGTCTATTTATTAGACTGCGGATCTTTGCGCAAAATAAAAATCGCCTGCATCGATTGCAAGAAATAGAAACCAAATTGGATGTTATTTCTTCCCTTAATGATTTTAATAGACGAGAAATCATATATTGACATCTACAATTTTTAAAATTTCCCAACAATTTTGAATTTCATCTACTCAATTTTGCTATAAATGCATAAAGATCCGCTGTCTACTAATTATAATACATCGATACTTGTGTCAAACTTGTGTTTTATAGAATTTTGCACTCGGTATAAAATACTGTTCTGAAGCAAATAAATTTCATTGTACCTAGACGTTCAAAGTCTAGCCAATTTTTGAACAAGTCAATTTATTTCTATTGAATTATTCTATTGATTCCTTTAGAATTGTTCCACCAATTTCTATTGCGTTGTACGAGTTGCTTTATTAAATTTCCTCTTCGGAAAACGTATTCAATAAATTTGAGGAATCACTTTGAATAGTATTTAATAATACAGAGGTGCCAGTTACAGGGTCATCATCCCCGTGCTCGGTTTCTTCAATTCAGTTGTTTTGCATAAGATTTGGCTATAATTTTCGCCAAGCTTTTTCTAATATTGTACCCTTTACATCTTCCCAAGAAATAGCGACATCAAAAATTACATCCTTCATGTTTGCCTTGGAAATCCTTCACGGTGCAATCCGAATTGAATAAATTTTGCACAAATAAATTGCGGCATTTGCTTTTATATTTTGAATAACTCCTTGGTCCATAGGCTCGATCAAGGACGTAACATTTTCTGATTTTAATTCAAGGGCGAGAGGGGGTGACCTCTACGGGTGTCTAATAGTAAAAGGGCCTTTGTGTCCTCCCAGGTTTTCCAAGTTTTTAAAACTTGGTACGAAATGATGAAAAAACAAAGTTTTAATTAAAAAGACATTCATGGAACTGCAGAAATGTTGATGTCAACGCGAAGGACTCGAGTTCAAAGGCAAGAATTAGAGTCGACCGCAATTACAACTTTATCGAGACGGTTCGCGTCGGTTCACCGTACGAGGAAGAGTAATTAAGCGTTTTTAAGACCGAGTAATTGTTCCTTCCGCAACAACGATTACGAGTTCTGCTCGCCGATGCAACTGCCCACAATGGTAACTATTGTTGCAGTCGCTTCGAGTCGCTTATACAGAGCGGACGGTGAGGTAACTGTTAGTTATCCGTGATGCATGCGAAATTATCCTTCGCAACTCGATTCGAGGGATCCTGCGGCTTTAAACTTTCTTAGCACGCTCGTCGATCCATCGAGCGCGTTCGATTTAATATATCGTTTGCTAATTAAATCCCCTAATAACCACCCGCACTACCCATTGCGGCTAACGAACTACGCTAATTCAATTTTAAAATGTTCTTTGCGCCCCACAGTAGGCGAAAATGCCAATCAAGCGGGTCAAAACTTTATTTCAGCATTATTTTAAGATTTAAAGCCATAGTAAAGTAAGTCATTGGATTCGCTGTGACGTTAGCTGCAATAATACGTAATAAAAACATTGTAGTGGCATTTAAAAAATTAAGCTGACCATAATGTTTTATTAAAACAAAAGTTTATTGCAATTTTTTTCTATTGAGAAACGCCCGATTAAAGATAATCACATCAGTGGGCGATTTTCACAATCTAGCGGAACAAAAATATTTTAGCATTACATACTTTTAAGACTTAAAGCCATAGTAAAGTATGTAGGTCATTGAATTCGACTTGACGTTACCTACAATAACATGCAATAAAAAATACATGTTTGCCTTGAAAATTTTAGGTGACCATAATG
This sequence comes from Lasioglossum calceatum, assembly GCA_963966675.1. Classification (NCBI taxonomy): domain Eukaryota; kingdom Metazoa; phylum Arthropoda; class Insecta; order Hymenoptera; family Halictidae; genus Lasioglossum; species Lasioglossum calceatum. The sequence continues at coordinate 4,662,618 of OZ016540.1, read as the reverse complement.
TTTTGTTAAAATCGCTGTGCGGCGTCCACCCGCGACAGCCGTGACAAAACAAGGGGAAAAAAGGGTCTCGTAATTTGTCGAAAATACTCCTTAGCGTTTCGTATAGCTCATGATAAATACCAGCTTTCAATTGAGATAAAAATTAACAGTGTACAAATTGAAATAATGTATTACAACCCTAGTTGAAGTTCGAAATACAGATAAAATTACATGTTAACTATGTACATATTATATTATCTATTACGAAACATAATGTGGACAAAAGAAATTTGTAAATGTATCTTCAATAGTGAAAGAAGTTGAAAGTCACAATGCAGGACCACAAGAGTAAGCGAAGTGAACTACATTTTTAGATACTAAAATAATAGTACGTTATTACAGATTATATTTTGCAATAATTCTTATATATCCTGGCTAAATGGACATTCTACATTCTACTGGATCATTGTCAAAATTTAATTTTGTCCAGCTAGATCGTGGAAATAGGCCACTGTGCGACCGATAAAATATTGTAAATCGTTCGAGTTTGATTAATCATAAGATTCGACATCTCGATTGTTGTAGTCGCGTGCTTTCGAGCTAGATGTGAACTTTTCCAATTTTTAAGGAAATACATACTGTGGTATCTGTGCGAGAGTGCGACGGAGCTCATATTTATCAGTACATTTCGTAGATTATATCAGTTAGGATGAACGTTTATTCAACGCGAATTATCATTCATAAAATTTAACGACCGGTCTCACTCGAGATCAATTAATCGAAGTGGTTGCAATATCTGAGAATTCATCAATTAAACCATCCAACACAGTTTCGACGAGTACACACGCGACAAACTGTGACACGCGGATTAAAAAATTATCTGATCGTCTTTATAATCGACACCATTCAACAAGTTGTTAATATCTTAAATTCGATCGAACAATGTTAAACGTCACTGTTGCATAGGTTAGGTATTCGAACAACGCGAACAATTCTTTATCAACAGGATAGCAATAAAATTGAAAAATTATCCCTAACCCTAAATCACCGATAAAATTCGTTTCTGTCAAGAACTCTGTCAGAAAGAGCTGTCAATCATCGAGGCTGTCAGTCGACGGACGCAACAAGTCTCCGTCGTCGAAGTTAATCGAAACAAAAGCCATTCAACAAGTCGTTTATGTTTAGCGATCTTTGTATTCAAATGAAACGTACCTTGTGCGACGAGGAGCACTACCAGCAGGGCAACAAATCGCAACGGCAACATACTGTTTTGTTGTTGAAAACCACTGTCAAAACAAACCGCACAAAATCGGCACTAGCAAAGGCTTGAACTCGATTAATTCGACGAGGGGAACGCGTGTGCGGTGCACGGAGGACGGTTTTTCACGGCGAATGGTCGTTGAACTGAATTAAGAACCGAACGTATCCACCAATACGAGGTGGATACTGAATACAAACTGAGAGAAGGAACGCGCGCGGTATCCGAACAGCGGAATCGCGCCCCCGGCTTTTTACGGGGACCTGCGCCAACCGGCTGCGCAATACACGCCGAACATGACACGCGCCCGCACTTCTATGCCGATATTCTGTGTCGCAGGACACTCACACCAGGACCAAACCCATAAAATTACACCAATTTTCCTCCTCAATGAGATCACTGGGAAATTACGCAAAGTACACTGCTGTGCAAAAGAAAGACGCACCCGGCCATATTTAATAGAAAAGCGTAAAAGAAAAAAATCAAATAAGAACGCAGTAAGTCCTGGAAAAGGATTCCGCTGTTTAACTGAATAGTTCTGAGAATGTACGTGTTAATGTCTGAATCAATCATTGTACAATACAATTTCTACATAAAGGTATTGTTTGTCATTATATCTTATAATTATACTGGGTGCTTCTTTCTGTTGCACAGTATAGGGTATGTAGACCATTCCCTCTTACCCTAAATACGGATTCCTGAAAAATTGACTGCACCAGATCCAAGTTTTTAATAAAAACTAATCTTCAATATACAGAACCAGGCACAAAAATGAAAATTGACTTTTAACTTTGAACTTAAAGGCGCCTTTTCTGATAACTTAAAGCACATTACCTATTGACTAAAATAGTATGTAAATAGACTCCGGATGTTTATGCAAAATAAAAAGTTTCTGCATCAATTGCAAGACGCAGGAGCTAAATATAAATTTATATTCTTCATTAATAATTTTATTGTGGTGAAAATATTATATGAATACTCTTAGTCTTTTAATATTTTCACTGTTTTAAATTGCACCTGTTCATTTTTGCTATAAATGCATAAAATCCGGAGTCTATTAATAGACGTTAATGTACTTTATAAGAGATATATACTCTATAAGGCTTATATAATTATAATTAGACTGCGGATCTTTATGCAAAATAAAAATATTCTGCATCGATTGTGGGGAGCAGTAGTTAAATAAATATTCATTTCACCCCTTGATGGTCTTTTTACGTTGAAAACAACATGGCAACATTCTTAGGTTTTTAATATATTTCACTGTTTTATATTTCACCCAGTTAATTTCTTTATAAATGTAGAAAAATTAGCAGTCTAATGACAACACATGATTTAAGAATGTATTATTTTCAAATTCTTCAAATTGTTAGAGAATGAATAAAATGTGTTATTTGACTCCTGTCTCTTGCAATAGATACAAACAATTTTCTTGGCTTATGCTAGTGCTAGAGAATCATAAAATATTAGTGCGACTAGAGGACCTGGCGAAACTTTTTTTCTCTAAAGAACATTTACCAGAACGAAGTACATACAAGATTTCTTGAGTCTTGTGTATCACCTTAACATTTAGGAATCAGGACAATTCAATAAATACGTGATTATAGAACAACTAAATAAAAACGAAGTACTAGTACTTAATAATATACACTTCTCACAGGTGTTTTCGCAAATTTCGACAAAATTCAACCTAGTTTTACATACGATCATTATTAACAAAATTACCGAAAATCAGAAAGGATCTAAACGATGCGTAATAAACGATGAACAACTAAATAAAATCGAAGTACTTGTACTTATTGATATACACTTCTCGTAGGTGTTTTCGCAAATTTCCAAAAATCACCAAAAAAATTACCAAAAATCAGAATGGATTTAAACGATGGACAATAGATGGATCTTAGTGTCCCGGGCTAGAAAAAAATTCTCTTTAATATCCTTTATCCTGGAACCATAAAAAGTCTCCCCTGTCCATTCAGGGCTCGCACAGTCCGTGCGTGTATCCGCAATCAGCATTCCAGCGAGTAGGAATCATGCTCAATGTCAACGCGTAGGATTTGCTTAATAACTTATCGTCCTTCGAAGAACGCGAGGCAAGCAACAACTCCGAAGACTTCCGATTACACGTGGATTTATGTGGCCGGCCGGACAAAACCATGACCGTGTAACAAATGACGAATTTACATGGGCGCGCAGAATTCTAAGCGAATGAAGTATGAGCCTGTGGACGACGCGTGCAAGCGCGAGAACCAAGCATTCACAAGCCGCTTTCGTTGAACTCCCCTTTCGATTCGCCCATTCACTTCGTCATTGTGTACAAGACGAATGGAGAAGAGTGCATTCGCTTCTTTGCATACCTTTTCCGCCGTGCCGATTCAAAAGAAAACGATCGGGTATCAATCGTCGGGTCTGATTAACTCCAGGCCGTGGCAGGTTTGCGTCAGGTCCGGGTTTCAAGTCGGTTAGGTGAAAAACAAGCCTACATTGATCCAACTTTGTATATCAGTATCAGTAGATGTAAGCTAGACTTGTAACGATTCTGAAAATCACTGTTTCTGTAACAATTTAACAGTAATTATAAAGAACCCCCATTTCGAGTGACTATTCCGAAAAACTGAAAGCAGGTATGCTTTCAAGAATTTTTTCCAAACTAGCATTGCTAATTTTATTGTATTTATTTTTTTACTATAACTATAATGGTACTTATTAATCCATTTTCTGTACGTTCCTCACCAAAATATATGCTGCGTTGATGTATCGTTAACCCTTCGCACTCCTTTGTCGAGTGTGACTCGACATCAGTGAAAGAAAAATATAAATAAAACGGGTTATTAGTTATTAGTTAAAAACAAATATAAATTTCAATAAATTTTGAGAGAACTATATTTAATATAATAAGTAAACAAAATTGCTTTGAAGTATTCAAATAAAACGTAGGTTGTTGGCAACAAAATTGAAAAATAATTCGGAGTGCAAAGGGTTAATCTCTGACTATGACTATAATTGCGAAAATGTATTTGGAAACTAGAAGCCTACATCTAACCACAGTACAAGAAAAAAGTTCTTGAGCATACAAAAATGGCAGAACGCTGAGCATTTTCGTCTCTCGAGTCACTCCGGATTACCATATTGCGATTTCAGCGTTTACCACACAATTAGTCGCTTTCGCAAGAGTTTACACAATCCGGAGAAAGATCTCTCATTCATAAATTTAGCAGCTCTCTCATACAACATGATTAATTTACTCGGAAAAACGGTTTACGCGACATTAGCGAGTATCAGATGTAAAAATAGTTCGCAGTTAAATTGCGTGAGTTATCAACCGGTTGAGTCACACTAGTACAAAAAATTCTGGTGATGTCACTGGTTTGGGTATTCCATATTTATGAAAATATATGTCCTTGTGAACCGAATGAGACACCTGAAATTATCGTTGTGACCTGGTTACCTGGACTTATCTTTGGATAACAAAAGGTAGGTGCGATTAAAGTTGTAGGCAAACTATGAATAGAAATCAATGGAAATGATCGACAATGAAGGCGTCCGAAGGTGACCTTTATTCCGATTGTAAAAGTCAGACCTGTATTATCGATTTCGATATTGTTGCATTTTTATTTTGAATATTCAGAATTGCGGTACAAATGCGATTCTTTTTGAAAGTGTGATTATTTTACAGATAAAAAGTCGCGCGTGCCTTCTGAATTTCTAAAAAATTTATTCAGACTGTTAAAGTCACTTTCAAATTTCTCTTGCGGTAAATAATTAAGTGTACAATGTATGAGGGAAGTATGCACATCGTAGGCTTTTGATAACCCGCGTATCAAACAATATTTAAATTTTATATCCGCCAGGTGAATGGGGTCTTTTATTTCCCTTCCTTTCCTTCTGATAATAAACAAAGCCCTTACTTTATATCCCACTATAGTTATCTCTTAGCCCCTGTGAAACGTCACAGAATGTACAATGTACATACCCAGGCAACCAAAAATCCAAATTTGGACGTCCTCCTGTGCGCGCATATGCCGTCCCAGCGCCGTCCTAAGGACTAGGGTTTGGACATGGGCATGAGGACGGCATGAAAACGTCCTCAGGACGCGGAATCTGCCTTTGTGGCAGCACTGTCGCACTGATGTGGCTGGAGAATATCGTTTTACAGGGCAGCACCGTCAGCGAGAGTAGGCCGCACTAATGTCACCGACGAGATTTCGTCGGTGCTAATGTGGCAGATGACGGCGAAGTAAATTTCTATCGTACCAAATATACAGCACTTGTCCCTTTTATTCACATCCAATCTCGACAATTCGAAATACCCATACAAATTTTAATTGGTTCTGATATTTGTTATTTTTCCTAGACTGCGGATCTTTATGCCAAATAAAAATTGTCTGCATCGATTGCAAGAGACACAAGCTAAAAATTGCATTGCCGTATACAAATTTCTTTACAGTTCAATTTCAACTAATTTACATTTTAATTCACTGAATACACTTATTTTAATGTTAAAATATTAAGAATTATAAATTTAGATGACTAAATATTGCAGGGAGCTGGTGGGTGAAGGGATTCCAAATAAACGAAGCAGGAAATAATCAATAAATATTATATTTTTAAATTTATTTTCATTAGTTTTCTTTATTACTTAAGTTGGATTCTTACATATTAGGGATTCGCTGTGCATACATAGGCACACCTGGTCCATGGCATTTCTTCAAAAGCATCTTCTGGTTGGGATTCGATCTGGTCGAGTCTGGACCGTGACGCATATTTTTCTGATTCTGCGCCTCTTCTCCGGAACGACGTGCTCCTTCAGGGTAACTCGAACATCCATGTGTGGTTGATAATCTGGAAAAATATTCATGCACATATTGTATAATATAAACCAAATAAATTTTTACAAACCTTGGCTTGCGCGGGCACTGCTCGTTCTTGCAGTCCATTCATATATGCGGAGGAGTCACATGTCCTTGTAGTCAGGTTGCAGAGCTGGGGAGAATAGTATTTTAAATAGTAAATAATAAATAATCCTATTTATTTTAAAGTACGTGTACAATTTTGAAAATAAAATGATTTATTTGAGGCAGTAATTTTTGCAAATAGTACTTTATTTTAGGAATATTGAAAATATTTGGACTTTGTCTTTATTTTTCAATTTCAATTTTAAATAGTATTGCTGAAAATGATGTAGAAAGTAAAATGATGATAGAAATTGTTTCCTGGTGATAAGATACACTGCATGTTTATCAACTAACCTCAGTAGGCACAAGAAATACAATATTCTATTTTGTGTTTCAGATTATTAAAATATAAATATTTTATTTTCGAAATTGTATATTTTATTTAAAATACTATTTTCTTTAAGCAAAATAAAGTCGAAAGTATTAAATAGTATTTGAAATATTTGTTTCGCCAAATAATGCCCACCTCTGTCAGGTTGGTAGTTGAGGACGGCGCGGCGCCGTTTTTGTCACAGAGGTAAACGTGGTCGTCCTCGTAGTCGCGGCCTGTCCAACATCCGCGGGCATCGGTGACGACAAGGGCGTCGGCGGAGGGTTCGCTTCACGATTGAAGTGCCCGCGTGCCCGCTGCTTCGCCCGCTTCAAGCGCTGCCTTCCCCGCCGCCGCGAAATCCGTCGTCGTTGGTTTCGCGTACCAGGTTGACCGGATCGTAGTCTCTGTAACATTCATGTGATAAATAAATATATTAGTCGATGAATTAATAATTAGATTCAACTGAATAAAAGATGTACAATGCTTACCGTGGATGGTCCTCATCATCCGCGTGTAGTACAGTGAGCGGGTCCCACGGATATTCGACCACGTGCGCAACGTCACGACAGTGCCGCGATTCTCCCAGTTATTCCGCTGTTGGCTGTGGAAAAATTGGTACATTAATATTAATTAATTACAATTATTATATATAACCTCGTGTTACTTACTCCACCTTCTTCTCCAATTGCTGCAGTCCCATACTGAAAGAAAAGGTTGATAAATTAATATTAATTAATTACAATCAATTAATTGTAATTGTTATTGTATTACTTACTCAATCCTCTGCCCCAACTGCTGAACAAGATGCAGCAGTGTCGTCATACTAAAACAAATACAAACGTGATACCATTTACTATAGAATTTAATTACAATTATTACTAAATTTAAAAACAAATGTGTAACTCGTGCTTCTCACCTGTCTTGCTGCGGAGGAGGCGCCTGGAGTCTCGGAGTCGGGATGACCAATAGATTTCCGCATTACCCTGGAGGTACTATTGCCAATGCGTTTTTTTTCCAGTGGTATCCCCAGTAGGCCTACTCCACTATTTATAGTAGGTCCTCACGCGTCGTTGTACTCCGGCTCGAGGTACTCTAACATGGCGCCGTCACCGTTTTCGTCACGGAGGTACTCGAAGACGGCACGGTCGTCATTATCGTCAAACTCGATAACGTCGCCGTTTCCGTTGTTGTAGTGGTCGTCGTCGTCGTCGTCGTCGTCGTCGTCGTCGTCGTCGTCGTCGCGGCCTGTCCAGCAAGCGCGGGCGTCGGTTACGGCGAGGGCGTCGGCGGAGGGATTGCATGCCGATGGCCGTGCCCGCTGCTTTGCGGCTTTGAGCGCCGCCTTCCCGGCATCCGCGAATTCAGCCTTCGTAGGCTTTGGATACGAGGCTGACCTTAACGTAGCTTCTGTAACATTCATTTAAATAAATATATTAATCAATAAATTAATAATTAGATTCTACTCAATACGAGATGTACAATACTTACCGTAGATGGCCCTCGCTATCCGCGTTTTATACAGCGGGCGTTTTCCACGGATGCCCGTCCATGTGTACGACAATGCCACAGTGTCGGAGAGGGCATCGTCGAAACAAGCCCTGACAGCTTCTCGCAACGAGTGCCCTCCTAATTGGTGCAAATACCCAACCTGAAGAAAAATAAACATTTCTTTCTATATTCATAAACTTAATAACACAATAGTCTCCTTTATTGCAATATACTTACGACACTGTGGAAGTCGCTATCGGGACAATTCTCGAACTTCTGCACATCCTCTGCAGATTCGAGCGGTAGCCAGTGCGGTCGTTGCCCCAGATATTCGCCCTTTACCATCCCAGTTATTTTACTGATGGATGTAGAGAAATTCGTACATTAATATTAATTAATTACAATCATTATATATAAAACCACGTGTTACTTACTCCATCTTCTTCTCCAATTGCTTCAGACTCATTCTAAAACAAAGGTTGTTAAATTATTACATTTATATTAATTAATTACAATTATTATATATAACCACGTGTTACTTACTCCATTTTCTGCTTGATTTCCTGCAGTCCCATACTAAAACAAAGGTTGATGAATTAATAAATTATTATTAATTAATTACAATTATTACATGCTAGCGAATACATATAACCACGTGTCACTTACTCCACCTTCTGTTGCAATTGCTGCTGTCCCATCCTGAAAGAAAGGTTGAGGAATTGATAAATTAATAAATTAATATTAATTAATTACAATTATTACATGCTAGCGAATACATATAACCACGTGTCACTTACTCCTGCTCCTGCTTCAATTGCTGCAGTCCCATACTGAAAGAAAGGTTGAGAAATTGATAAATTAATAAATTAATATTAATTAATTACAATTATTACATGCTAGCGAATACATATAACCACGTGTCACTTACTCCTGCTCCTGCTTCAATTGCTGCAGTCCCATCCTGAAAGAAAGGTTGAGAAATTGATAAATTAATAAATTAATATTAATTAATTACAATTATTACATGCTAGCGAATACATATAACCACGTGTCACTTACTCCACCTTCTGTTGCAATTGCTGCTGTCCCATCCTGAAAGAAAGGTTGAGGAATTGATAAATTAATAAATTAATATTAATTAATTACAATTATTACATGCTAGCGAATACATATAACCACGTGTCACTTACTCCTGCTCCTGCTTCAATTGCTGCAGTCCCACACTGAAAGAAAAGGTTGATAAATTAATATTAATTAATTACAATCAATTAATTGTAATTGTTATTGTATTACTTACTCAATCCTCTGCCCCAACTGCTGAACAAGATGCAGCAGTGTCGTCATACTAAAACAAATACAAACGTGATACCATTTACTATACAATTTAATTACAATTATTACTAAATTTAAAAACAAATGTGCAACTCGTGCTTCTCACCTGTCTTGCTGCGGAGGAGGCGCCTGGAGTGTCGGAGTCGGGATGGGGATGGGAAGTGGCGTGGAAAAATTGCATGCAGCGGCGGATGAAGGTTCATGGTTGTTGAACGCTGCACGATTCTGAATCAGAGGATTCGGCGGGAATTGGAGGTTCACCTGGGGATCCGACGACTCCATATTGGACTGCAGCAATAGCAACATATCCTCGCGTGAGGGAGTTTTTTGCTGCTCCTTCGCAACGTGCTGTTTCTTTGCAACGGGCTGCTTCTTCTGTATTTTGCGGGGTGGCTCTGCCTCCCCCGAGGCTTCTTGTATGTATTTCGCTGGCAACTGCGGCTGCCTTTTTGGTCGTTGTTGATTCTGAAATGTATGGACATTGAAAGAAAATATTAATACCAGTAATCAAAGAATGGGAAGAAAAAAACCAGACGATCGTCGCTGACACTCCTCGTAGGCTGTGCGAGACACTGTAATGTAATTTTAATTGAACATGTATTTTCATATCACATGCAGCCTACGAGGAGTGCCAGCGACAATGGCAACGATACGATCAAACAATTCGTCTACTAGAAACTAAAAATTAAAGCTTACTTTATCCATGATGCTGAAGTTGTGGGCCGTGTGCTGTACTGCCGTGGGCCGTTTCCCTTCCGTTGTCTCGACGTTATCCGTCTGTTTTTCCGCGGAGGCGCGTTTCGCCTGTTTTCGCTGGACGCGCGCTTAGCCTTTTTTTTTTTTTTTCTTTTTTTTTTAAGGGCGGTGGGGAAATGCTCTTACGCACACCCTCCCACAGATGATAGCTTTAAGGGTAGTGAGGGACTCGGCACCCCCTAAGATCTTGTGTGTGGGAAACGGGACTATATGATCTCGATATTGTATATCCCTACCCATACCCTCTAAAACCCCACCGCCCAAGGTCCAGAAGACCCGTCGCCTCAAAGTGTCCGAAGCGAACGTCCGTCACGCGACCCACTTTTCGTATTACAACGCGATTGACTACTTCGGATCTGACTCCATTCCTGTTCTTGTCAATACAATCGGTGAATCTTATTAATTCTCTTTTCTGTTCCAGGTTCGTTTAGGTCCTCTTAGTCCCGGGTGGACGCGCGCTTCGCCTGTTCTTCGCGGGCTTCGCCTGTTCTTCGCGGGCTTCGCCTGTTCTTCGCGGGCTATTCACCGCTTATCATTCAGTCCTCGTTCGCTTTGCTCGGTTGCAACGTCGTGTGTGCTGTCAGTAGGTGATACGTGAGTGCTTATACCTATTGTTAGTGGTTTACACATTGGATTACGCAATTTGACCAGCACGTGAGAAAGGAAGGTATTTATATATATTTTTTTTTATATCGGTTATTCGATTTCATTTTGCCAATGTCTGGCAAAAGCTTACGAACGTCGTTACCGCGGAAACCATTTCGGGAATTGAGTTCAAGTCAAAAACGGCGCGTTTTGAATGTAGTAAGAACTAAGTTGAGGTCGCGTAAAAAAGCAGCACGCCCCGATAATGTTAGTGTACCAAACATTCCTCCCACCAGCTCCTCTTCGTTCGCGCATTCTAATGTCGAGTCTTCGCGTCACTCTATGATCGACATAGACATTGATCACGACATGCCCGGCACTTCGAGTTCTCTTCCTTCGTCAATTCCATCGCGCAATGATACAGCCCGGCCATCTGCTGTCGCTGTGTCCGAACCTTCGTTTCGTGATAGTTTAGCCACTTGTTTCGTGGACAATAACTTATCGCACACCCAGACGAATAACATATTACGCGTTTTGCGCAAACATTCGTGTTTTCGGAAGTTGCCGAAAGATGCTAGATCTTTACTTTCCACGCCACGCACCAGTGTCACCACGTCTGTGGTGAAGCCTGGTGAATATGTTCATTTCGGGGTAGAGTCTAAAATAATAGAATACTTATGTGAAACCCTCGAGACCATTCCCGAACGTTTAATTTTAGATTTCCATGTTGACGGGTGCACCATCGACACCTACAAACAAGTTCAGCTTTGGCCAATTCAAATTCGAATCGTAAATATGCGTAATAGCAAACCGCTGGTTGTAGGCATATATAAAGGACCAAATAAACCCAGTGATTGTAATATTTACCTTGAAAAATTTGTCTCCGACATCAATGTGATGATGTCGAAAGGAGGCATTATTTTTCAAGGTAAAACAATCCCTGTGGAGTTAAGGTGTTTTATAGCTGATGCACTAGCGCGGGCTTTTATTTTAAATCACAAATCTCATTTGTCCTCTAATCCTTGCTCCAAATGTAAAGTGCGCGGTACTTCAATAGGGAAACGTCGGGTTCTCAGTGGCATCGATCATCCTTCTCGATGCGATGCTGATTATGCCAATAGCCCCGATAGATATCACCAAAAAGGAAATAGTCCATTAGCTGCCCTCCAAATGGGAATGGTTTCTCAGGTTCCCTTCGAATACATGCACCTTGTTTGTCTGGGCATTGTAAAGAAATTGTTATCCGCCTGGGTGTCTGGACATTATTCGAAGGAAAGAAGATTGTCCGAAAACATGATTTGTATAATCTCCGCGCGAATGGCAGAACTCCATAAGTACTGTCCATCCGATTTTTCTAGACGCCCGAGACCAATACGAGAATATGCAACATTTAAAGCCACCGAGTTCCGCCAATTTCTGTTATATACCGGCCCGGTAGTAATGTACGGGATATTAGATACTAATGTATATACTCATTTTTTGTTGCTCCATACCGCGATTAGGATATTAGTTTCACCCTCGCTTAAGGAAAAACATACGAATTTTGCAAAAGCGGCATTAAAATCTTTTGTAGAAACTTCCGAAGAATTTTACAGTTCGTCCTTCTTATCGTATAATGTCCACGGTCTCCTCCATTTGGCGGATGACGCGAGTCGTTTTGGAACGTTAGATTCATTTTCCGCTTTCACGTTCGAAAACACAATGTCCATTTTTAATAGATATATTAGAACGCCGGGTAAATCCCTCCAACAATTTTCAAATAGAATGGCGGAATTAAAACGTCATGGTAGCACGGAGGGAGGTAGTGATTCTTCCACTACCACTGTCCATGCTAACATGATTAAATTTTTGAATGTAGCCTTTTCCGTAAACGATCGCGACAACTGCTGCATTTTACGCGACGGCTCAATTTCCATTATCGTATCAATTCTCCCGTGCGAAGATACGTACACGTTAGGTGTTAAACGATTTCGAATTATAGACAAATTTTACGACGTATTATTATCCTCTTCGGAATTGGATATTTTTAAATGTGCGGATTTGAGCACAGACGTAACCTTCGTAAGCCTACAAAATGTCACGGCAAAATGTTATCGAATGCCGCTGAACAGCACGCATGAAAACGGCGATGGCGCATTGGGAATCTCCCAATGGGTTGTCGCAGTGCTTGCGCACGCTGAGAAAACGTAAGGACATTGCACCCTTTTATGTCCTTGCGCGAGTATTTTTTGTATAGTGGAGTAGGCCTACTGGGGATACCACTGAAAAAAAAACGCATTGGCAATAGTACCTCCAGGGTAATGCGGAAATCTATTGGTCATCCCGACTCCGACACTCCAGGCGCCTCCTCCGCAGCAAGACAGGTGAGAAGCACGAGTTACACATTTGTTTTTAAATTTAGTAATAATTGTAATTAAATTGTATAGTAAATGGTATCACGTTTGTATTTGTTTTAGTATGACGACACTGCTGCATCTTGTTCAGCAGTTGGGGCACAGGATTGAGTAAGTAATACAATAACAATTACAATTAATTGATTGTAATTAATTAATATTAATTTATCAACCTTTTCTTTCAGTGTGGGACTGCAGCAATTGAAGCAGGAGCAGGAGTAAGTGACACGTGGTTATATTTAATCGTTAGTATGTAATGATTGTAATTAATTAATATTAATTTATTAATTTATCAATTTCTCAACCTTTCTTTCAGGATGGGACTGCAGCAATTGAAGCAGGAGCAGGAGTAAGTGACACGTGGTTATATTTAATCGTTAGTATGTAATGATTGTAATTAATTAATATTAATTTATCAATTTCTCAACCTTTCTTTCAGTATGGGACTGCAGCAATTGAAGCAGGAGCAGGAGTAAGTGACACGTGGTTATATGTATTCGCTAGCATGTAATAATTGTAATTAATTAATATTAATTTATTAATTTATCAATTTCTCAACCTTTCTTTCAGTATGGGACTGCAGCAATTGAAGCAGGAGCAGGAGTAAGTGACACGTGGTTATATGTATTCGCTAGCATGTAATAATTGTAATTAATTAATATTAATTTATTAATTTATCAATTCCTCAACCTTTCTTTCAGGATGGGACAGCAGCAATTGCAACAGAAGGTGGAGTAAGTGACACGTGGTTATATGTATTCGCTAGCATGTAATAATTGTAATTAATTAATAATAATTTATTAATTCATCAACCTTTGTTTTAGTATGGGACTGCAGGAAATCAAGCAGAAAATGGAGTAAGTAACACGTGGTTATATATAATAATTGTAATTAATTAATATAAATGTAATAATTTAACAACCTTTGTTTTAGAATGAGTCTGAAGCAATTGGAGAAGAAGATGGAGTAAGTAACACGTGGTTTTATATATAATGATTGTAATTAATTAATATTAATGTACGAATTTCTCTACATCCATCAGTAAAATAACTGGGATGGTAAAGGGCGAATATCTGGGGCAACGACCGCACTGGCTACCGCTCGAATCTGCAGAGGATGTGCAGAAGTTCGAGAATTGTCCCGATAGCGACTTCCACAGTGTCGTAAGTATATTGCAATAAAGGAGACTATTGTGTTATTAAGTTTATGAATATAGAAAGAAATGTTTATTTTTCTTCAGGTTGGGTATTTGCACCAATTAGGAGGGCACTCGTTGCGAGAAGCTGTCAGGGCTTGTTTCGACGATGCCCTCTCCGACACTGTGGCATTGTCGTACACATGGACGGGCATCCGTGGAAAACGCCCGCTGTATAAAACGCGGATAGCGAGGGCCATCTACGGTAAGTATTGTACATCTCGTATTGAGTAGAATCTAATTATTAATTTATTGATTAATATATTTATTTAAATGAATGTTACAGAAGCTACGTTAAGGTCAGCCTCGTATCCAAAGCCTACGAAGGCTGAATTCGCGGATGCCGGGAAGGCGGCGCTCAAAGCCGCAAAGCAGCGGGCACGGCCATCGGCATGCAATCCCTCCGCCGACGCCCTCGCCGTAACCGACGCCCGCGCTTGCTGGACAGGCCGCGACGACGACGACGACGACGACGACGACGACGACGACGACGACGACCACTACAACAACGGAAACGGCGACGTTATCGAGTTTGACGATAATGACGACCGTGCCGTCTTCGAGTACCTCCGTGACGAAAACGGTGACGGCGCCATGTTAGAGTACCTCGAGCCGGAGTACAACGACGCGTGAGGACCTACTATAAATAGTGGAGTAGGCCTACTGGGGATACCACTGGAAAAAAAACGCATTGGCAATAGTACCTCCAGGGTAATGCGGAAATCTATTGGTCATCCCGACTCCGAGACTCCAGGCGCCTCCTCCGCAGCAAGACAGGTGAGAAGCACGAGTTACACATTTGTTTTTAAATTTAGTAATAATTGTAATTAAATTCTATAGTAAATGGTATCACGTTTGTATTTGTTTTAGTATGACGACACTGCTGCATCTTGTTCAGCAGTTGGGGCAGAGGATTGAGTAAGTAATACAATAACAATTACAATTAATTGATTGTAATTAATTAATATTAATTTATCAACCTTTTCTTTCAGTATGGGACTGCAGCAATTGGAGAAGAAGGTGGAGTAAGTAACACGAGGTTATATATAATAATTGTAATTAATTAATATTAATGTACCAATTTTTCCACAGCCAACAGCGGAATAACTGGGAGAATCGCGGCACTGTCGTGACGTTGCGCACGTGGTCGAATATCCGTGGGACCCGCTCACTGTACTACACGCGGATGATGAGGACCATCCACGGTAAGCATTGTACATCTTTTATTCAGTTGAATCTAATTATTAATTCATCGACTAATATATTTATTTATCACATGAATGTTACAGAGACTACGATCCGGTCAACCTGGTACGCGAAACCAACGACGACGGATTTCGCGGCGGCGGGGAAGGCAGCGCTTGAAGCGGGCGAAGCAGCGGGCACGCGGGCACTTCAATCGTGAAGCGAACCCTCCGCCGACGCCCTTGTCGTCACCGATGCCCGCGGATGTTGGACAGGCCGCGACTACGAGGACGACCACGTTTACCTCTGTGACAAAAACGGCGCCGCGCCGTCCTCAACTACCAACCTGACAGAGGTGGGCATTATTTGGCGAAACAAATATTTCAAATACTATTTAATACTTTCGACTTTATTTTGCTTAAAGAAAATAGTATTTTAAATAAAATATACAATTTCGAAAATAAAATATTTATATTTTAATAATCTGAAACACAAAATAGAATATTGTATTTCTTGTGCCTACTGAGGTTAGTTGATAAACATGCAGTGTATCTTATCACCAGGAAACAATTTCTATCATCATTTTACTTTCTACATCATTTTCAGCAATACTATTTAAAATTGAAATTGAAAAATAAAGACAAAGTCCAAATATTTTCAATATTCCTAAAATAAAGTACTATTTGCAAAAATTACTGCCTCAAATAAATCATTTTATTTTCAAAATTGTACACGTACTTTAAAATAAATAGGATTATTTATTATTTACTATTTAAAATACTATTCTCCCCAGCTCTGCAACCTGACTACAAGGACATGTGACTCCTCCGCATATATGAATGGACTGCAAGAACGAGCAGTGCCCGCGCAAGCCAAGGTTTGTAAAAATTTATTTGGTTTATATTATACAATATGTGCATGAATATTTTTCCAGATTATCAACCACACATGGATGTTCGAGTTACCCTGAAGGAGCACGTCGTTCCGGAGAAGAGGCGCAGAATCAGAAAAATATGCGTCACGGTCCAGACTCGACCAGATCGAATCCCAACCAGAAGATGCTTTTGAAGAAATGCCATGGACCAGGTGTGCCTATGTATGCACAGCGAATCCCTAATATGTAAGAATCCAACTTAAGTAATAAAGAAAACTAATGAAAATAAATTTAAAAATATAATATTTATTGATTATTTCCTGCTTCGTTTATTTGGAATCCCTTCACCCACCAGCTCCCTGCAATATTTAGTCATCTAAATTTATAATTCTTAATATTTTAACATTAAAATAAGTGTATTCAGTGAATTAAAATGTAAATTAGTTGAAATTGAACTGTAAAGAAATTTGTATACGGCAATGCAATTTTTAGCTTGTGTCTCTTGCAATCGATGCAGACAATTTTTATTTGGCATAAAGATCCGCAGTCTAGGAAAAATAACAAATATCAGAACCAATTAAAATTTGTATGGGTATTTCGAATTGTCGAGATTGGATGTGAATAAAAGGGACAAGTGCTGTATATTTGGTACGATAGAAATTTACTTCGCCGTCATCTGCCACATTAGCACCGACGAAATCTCGTCGGTGACATTAGTGCGGCCTACTCTCGCTGACGGTGCTGCCCTGTAAAACGATATTCTCCAGCCACATCAGTGCGACAGTGCTGCCACAAAGGCAGATTCCGCGTCCTGAGGACGTTTTCATGCCGTCCTCATGCCCATGTCCAAACCCTAGTCCTTAGGACGGCGCTGGGACGGCATATGCGCGCACAGGAGGACGTCCAAAATTCGTCCAATCCAACCTTGAGCGCCTCGGAGCGTAAGTTGGACAATGATTGGACGATCTCTGCCCTAGGCCGGCTATGCTCAAAGCATGCCTGGTTAGCTGGGTACATACACTTCCAGTGAAGTAACTCATTCCGGAGCATAATTCGTGGACAAATAAGTCGTATATCTCCTCTTTACAATGTTGCAATTCGTAAGGCAAAACCTTATATGTTGCACACAGAAAGTCTGTGCATTTAATTTTTATTTCCGTTCATTTTAAAATTGAAAATCTGTACGAACTGACAAAGTTTTCGTTTATATTTTTAACACAATGACAACCTCATTATCCACATCCATATTTCGGTAAATCTACTAAAACTCATTGAACCGCATTCAAATTTGAATAAACAAAATTAAATAAATTATCCGCTCCATCGAAATCGAGATTTTTTTACAGTTCTGTCCCGTTTTCAAAATGGCGGTAGCCGCGCCATCTCTGGGCAAACTCGCGAAGCCTCTAGGCGGTAAATTTACCTAATTACCTAAAATACGGAAGATTAAGTGCTCAGAAAAAGAAACTTTACTGTTGACTATCAATAAATATTGTTGCGATAAAACTTACCGCATTCGCTTACTCAGAAACATATAAATAAGAAGAAGCCTAAGCATTTTCCGGTGTAGCTCGAGTAACGGACTTTCGGTGGCGTATCCTGGCCGGTGATTGGTCGGTTTTGAAACGGCTACGGGTCTCGCGAGGGAATCCGGATGCGTTAGTGAACGCGAAGGGACAAAGGACGCTGTCGTACGCAGGCAGATAGACGCCATGTTCATTTGTCAACGGACGTCAAGGTGTGATCATCGGAGAGAACGAGGTTGCTTCGATAAAGTATAACAATTAATCCAGTGCTCACTCGGAAGTATTCTCGCGGTTCGCGTGTATTCGGGGCCGGTCCAACGATAATGGCGTCGACGGAATCGAGGAAACGCAAACTGGAAGAATACGAAATGCAGCTGTTTGGCTTTCATTCAAGAGCCGTGTACGCTACCAGTAAGGCCGCCGCCGATTTTCATTTTCCGTTCGAGAGAATGCTTTTCAGATAGTACGGCATTTTCGATCGGTCCAAACAATAGATTCCGGTCGTTGGACGGGTGCACTCTGGTATCATGTGGATTCGATCATGACTAGAGTCACACTCGTCCATTGCTTGGAATACTTTCACCGGCCCATCGCGTACCAAGTTAATCACAAAGGCTAACGCTTCTTCTTCTCTGTCTCTCTCTCCTCTTATCCTCCTTTCATTTTTCTTTTTTCTTTCTCTTCTCTCTCTCTCTCTCTCTCTCTCTCTCTCTCTCTCTCTCTCTCTCTCTCTCTCTCTCTTTCCTCTCACGCTACAAATTGAAGCAAATAAAAGTTGACCTTGTATCAAAATGTATACACGTCGAGTGAGTTTCGTTTGCATCTTTCTTTGTTTCCTTTTGTAGTCGATTTAACCAAATACTCTGAACGCTCTTAACAGGAGCAATGTATTCCGGCGAGACCATTGAATCGTCTTTTTTTGTTGTACGTTTCTTTGTTCGATTTTTGTTTGTATTAAATTGAATTATTTGAATAAAGCTGTTCATGAATTTTGTATTGTAGGTTCGTTTTATTCTTTCGTGTTGTGAAAATGGACTATTTTCTTTTTGTTTTGTAGTGCAGGATCTTATCTCGAAAAGGATCTGCAGCACCGTTGAGAAACTATGCGAAACTATCGAGAAAAAGTATAAGCTTGATAACGAGAATGTAAAGATACTTAAAAACAATAAGAAGCAGTTAGAGAGGGCTTATTGTAAGCAGGCTTTGTTGCATTTGAAAAGTATCGAGGTAATTATTTCGGTCTAGTTAAGAAGCTTCTGTACATTTCTTTTATTCGATATACGTATCTCATATTCCTCGTAATATTTAGAATATCGTGAATAAATCCATTGCCGTACCGAGCAATATTTTGCTAGAAGAGGACAAATGTCAGAGGAGACAATACACCGACACAGAATTTAAAAATATGAAGGACGAGCTGGAGGATTTGCAGCAAAGAGCAAAAAGAGTATGTATTTGTAAACAGAAAAATTTATCTAAAATGTAATGACTGCTGAATTTAATGTTATGCGGGCGTTTTAGGCTACCATTTTAAATGCAACGCTGAAGGAAGAATTAGAAATTTTGGACAAGTATCCGATTTCTGAAGACAGCGTAAACGAAATGCAGAAAACTGTTGAAACTGGACTTCAATGTGTAGACATAAGCAATCAAGTCTATAAACTGATGGACGATTACAAGCAGTTTTCCACAAGTCTATATGGTGCAATATCGATCTCAGAAAAATCAAAATATAACATGATAGACAATCTGAAGTGCAAAGAGATAGACTTAAATAGCCTGTAAAATAATAAGATAAGCTAAGGGAAGAGTATTATTCTGTGTTCAAAGCAATTCTGTGGACAGTACCATGTAAATATGTAAAATGCTGTGCATACTTTGCATTTTTTAGCAATTATATTTTATAAAAGTTTCTATTAAAACATTTTTACCATTTTGATATGGTTATTTATAAATTGTGAGACTTATGGTATAGATAACCCACACTTGAGTCAACATTTGAACAGAATCATTTCATCCTGAATGTTGAAATTATATATTCTGCATTTCATACATGATGTTCTGTGTGAAATTAGAACTTGAAATTTGCGAGCAGCAATATCTAAGCCTACTAAAATTTTTCGTAAACTACAAAGAAAGATTACTGAAACATACGTCAATAGTACATGCACGAGTTCTACGATGTTCTAAAATAAAATCGTCTAAAAAAATGTGTGAGCTAATCAAAAAGTTGGAAGAACTCTAAATAATTATGCGATTAGAGTAAGGTCACCTACACGACCCCCTTCTCCAGGAATAAATATGATAGGAGGAATAGGATATGACCAGCATTAGTATATAGAACATTTTTACAGAAACGAAACTTGAACGAAACTCCAGTGATTTTTAAAAACCAACTTTCATTGCGCACGCGTGCACTAGTTGTATTCCATGAACTACTACTCTAGAACTACTAATAATTTATTTTGTAATAATTTATTTTTTTTTTTTACTTGACTTGGCCTTACTTTACTGCTGGAAGCTTTCGAACGTTTCCATTTTTCGCGTGTAGAGTGTAAATAGACTTTTGTTCCTCCACTATCTGCTATGAAGAAACGGCAACACTGCGTGTATATAGGATATCGAGGTCACCCGCAATTCAAGGGCACAAATTTAATATCAAAAGATTAAGTTTCAGCTTTGATCAATTTTCTGGTAATGGAAACGCTTTGCAATAAATTGTATTGAAGAGGGGATTGTACTCGATTACAGGGAAACATTAGAGAAAATGGAAAAATTTTTTTATTTCTCCTTGATATAAAAATCTTTGAAAAAAATTGTCGCCAAGAAATGCAACCAAACAAATATAATAAAGAAATATATACATAAAGACTGTTTCAGTAAGTTCATCATCTGAAACATTTTTCTTTTTCAGAAGTCAATAAAACCGGTCTTTCACTTTACATATGCCTTTCTAAATACATAAAAAATAGGGGAAAAATATGTATGAACAAATAGACATAAATATGCGTGTAATACAGTGTAATATCATGAATTGATGATTTTTTACATCAGTGATTTAAATAGAATAAATTTTTGGCAGCTGCGAAGGTATATATTATATAAATAATATATACATTGCTGGAAAAGAGATGGAAAATTTAAATTTGTACGCAAATTATATATTTATTTAGTATGATATACGATTCCTTGGAATGTATTAACGATTTTGTAGCAGATATTCGAATAATTTTGGTATTTTTCGTTAGTGAGCAATCAATGGTATGAACCAATGGTATGAAGTTATATCAGTTTTCCGTTTGGCGTGTTGTGCAGTCCTTTATAAACCGTGCGTGGTTAGAGTAGGGATGAAAATGCATGAAAATTTTATGCCCATTATTACACCGAATGTATTGTTACGCTTATTATTTGCGTTCTAACTTCGAAATAACAACGACGTTTTAGATCCGTTGTAATACCATCAAGAAGAACGAACATTTTTAAAAATTCGCTGTGTTTACTTATTACTCGCACTAGGTACGTGTGTTTTTCATTTTCCAATAAGCACCGATTTTCTGTAACGGATAGTTTAAAATTTCCAACGGATTTACGAATAAAACCAAAAGATCGTTGTTAGAAATATCTCCCGCATGCAATAACAATTCTATCGTAAGTAAACGTTCACGATAAACGGACACTTTTTATTGATAAATTTCACATTTACAGATAGACAATCAAGATGTCAGAACAGTTTGTGGGCTGCACAGTCTCTGTGAAATGTACAGAGGAAATTGGAACGTACCAAGGGCAGATAGTTGATTTGAACAAAGACTATGTCACACTTTCGAAAGCTTTTCGTAATGGAGTGCCCCACTCCTCGTCTGTAGTTGTTTTAAGGTAACATATTTACACCTTGATTTTGAATGCGAATATTATTTGGAGCAACATTTGCAATTCAACTAATTTAGATAATGGAGATGCTCTTTGATTCAATGTTTTCAGTACAAAGGATATTTTAAACGTAGAAATTATATCTATCAATGAGACAGGATCTAGTTCGAACGATAATAATCAAGCACAGAATAAGGTAACAGTAAAGAGACCTATCGCCAAGAGAGCTGGGAGATCAGTTTCTGAAAGCGTGCCCTCATGTACTCAGTCTACGTCATCTCAAACACAATCCAATTTTAAAAAACCTGACACCAATGCTCATTGCTCCACGGAGCCAGTAGCGGGAACTACAAATGGAAAGGTTCCATTAGGTGAATAAAATAGTAACAAGCATAGAGTCATTGGCAGATGATAGTATTGTTCTTTTTTACTACAAGAATGTGTAGAAACAACACTAAATCAAGTGAATTTATATCTTTTTAGCCGATTCTGCTAGTAAACCAATACAGAAAAGACTGAGTCACAGACAAAGAGCATTAGAACGAGATGAAAATACATTTGGCACACCAATAGACCAATCATTGAGTCAAGACTTCGATTTCGAGAAGAATTTAGCACTATTTAATAAAGAGGTTTGTTCACAGACATACAAAATACATACAGTGACTTCCACTAACATTCGGACACTCTTAAAAAGACCATAAATTTTTTATGTAGGCCTATATGGAAAATTTAGAAAACACATTTCATAGATCTGTATCAATTAAACATATTCTGAAAATTTAATCAAAATCGGTCGACGTTGCAATGAGCTGCAAACGTTTAAAGATGGTCAAAATTGCTGTTTTTCACGATTATCGGCCTCTAACTGCAATAAATCTAAGAATTCTTACATCTTCCAATGTCTGTCGTTTCTCCTCGCATCAGCCGATCTCGATGAAACTTTCACATTGCATATAATGCAATTTTTAGTATTTTCTCTACAATCCCGACCAACTGCAATTTTTGTAAAAAATTTCTTTTCACATCATGCAGAAAACTAATTACTCTAACTTCTCAAAAAAGTTCTAATCGTAAATTTCAATATTTAAAAAGTTATCGTTCTTTTGAAGGCGTCCGAATATTAATGGGAGTTACTGTATAATATGTGTATACTTATGTGTTGAACCAAATAATTTGTCCTTTTGACATTTTGCGCAGCATAAAAAATAGTGGACACCCTGTATAAGAATCACATGAGATTTTATCAAAGCAATGTTAAAAGTTGTATGGTTTCTTCGCAGGCTGTGTGGCAAGAAATAAATTCCTTGAAACCTGATATCGTCAGGCAATCCGAAAATAACCGAGGTACCTCTGGAAGATACAGACACGACGAAAACGTTATTGTTGCTGAACCGATCGTTTTCAGACAAATAACAGTACCGAGTCCTGATGAGAAAGAATATGTAACCGATAATGGCTTGATAATTCCCAGCATAACGCTGAATCTTCATCGACAATTAATGGGAGCAGCAGATCGTTTTGGAATCAGTTGGGAACGTAGAGTATGCATCAGAGAGTATTTAATAATTTCGATGATAATGAATAGACTCCGGATTTTATGCATTTATAACAAAAATGAGCAAGTGCAATTTAAAACAGTGAAAATATTAAAAGACTTTAAGAGTATGAATATATTATTTTCACCACATTAAAATTATTAATGAAGAATACAAATTTATATTTAGCGCCTGCGCCTCGTAATTGATGCACACACTTTTTATTTTGCATAAATATCCGGAGTCTAATAATGAATATTTGGTTTATTGGGAATGAATGAATTTGTTATCGATCAGGTGGAGCTTCTTGGCCGTGCCGGTGCAGAAATTACTTTGCAATTGCTGGGAGGAAGCCACCGACTTAATCCATACAACGCGCATCAATGGCCAACAGTCGTCGCTCTGTGCGGACCTCATCGTTCCGGCGCTGTTGGTGTCAATTGTGCTAGACAGTTATCTAGTCACGGTGTTAAAACAATAGTATTCGTAGAGAATTCCGAAGATTTCTCCCTTTTGCAAGAATTATCTTTATACAAACTGACTGGAAATAAGGTAGAAACTAAAGTTAAGTATTTACCGTGGGTAGTAGACCTGATACTCGTGGCGCTTTGCGATGAAAATTCACCGAAGACGATCACACCCATAGCGAAATGGGCGAACGGCAACAGAGCACCTATTTTAGCCATTGAACCACCGGCTACCGGTACACCGGGCATCCTCAGTAAATTCAGCTTGCTCGGTGGATTACCGTTGTCTCATAGTGTTGATAATGGCAGATTATACTTATGTAATCTCGCGCTACCAAACAAAGTATACGCGGATGTCGGTATAACGTACAAGTCGCCTTTTGGACCGAAATTTGTCATTCCGTTGCATTCAAATAATTCTTCTTAGCAAATTTATATTAAGGACAATGCCTCTAATAAGATATTTTAATTTACTGTAACTTTAATTTTAAGCCTTGCAGCTATCAAATAATATTTACTTTTGCAAGCAAATTGTCCAAATTTATTTATATAACGAGAAATGATAACGTCGCATTTAATGTTACGAAGTTGAAATATAGTTTGTGTATAAACCGTTGTAACTTAATGTGTAAAGTCATATATATATATATCATTTTTAATGGTGTAAGCGTACGGGAAACTGAGCAGACAAACAGTGAATTTATAAAAAGAACAGAATCCAATAGATGCAATAAATTTAGTAGTTTCTAAACATTACGAATTGTGATGATTTGATACTATACGTACTTGGTTCATCTGAATAGGTCTGAGTATTGTTTGCCATTACAATACGCATATATTTTTTGCTGGATGTAACTAGATGAAACAAACCTTAAGTTACTTTAGATTTTAAGAACCTCTCTTAAAGAAATATGTTATATTTTCTGAACTTATCATGTGATACTGACATAACAAAATTTGTCAAATACTTAGTTTTAAATTAGATAAAGTGACCTAGGATTTAAATTCACCGTTAACTTGATCGATTGCCATCAAAATGCGCACGGAATGAAAATTCATTAAGTTATTCGGGGAACAAAATAAAATGCGGTTGCTTATTGTGTTTTATCCCCTTGTTTGTGATTGTAAATTACGTTCAGAGAACTGCTTTTACCAGTGTTCAAAAATTAGTTATATCTTATTATATTTTGTGCCCGATTGTGTATTACAATTTCAAGAAACACTGTCGACTATGATAATGGAACTAAAGCAGATGGTTATGAAAAAAAAACATTTGTACAGCATTTATTTTAATTATAGCTAGCCTAAGTAAGTTATTTATAATTTATATGTAAATACATGTTTATATTCTCGAGAAAGTAATTTTTACACATAGTGATAGATTTTACACATAACCGTAACGTAATTTTTCAAACGTTCTTAACAATTGAACAACTTTGAATGAACTAGCAACAGATCATGTTTAAAGAAGAATAGCTACATATATATTTTAATTACGTACACAATGAAGCGTGGCTAGATCGATTGAAATGGTAATTATTTAAATTTTTATGATTCTAATGTAAGAAGAAAATATATGGAAAAAAGAATGTAACTGAAATATTGTAATGCTAACGATGTTATATGTTTATTGTTTTTAGATAACCATAACTTACAAAATTCCTGTTATGATTCTCTGACCCTGAAACGGTACCATTTTAGTCAAGTAATATTATGAATTTCATTCATTAAAATAATAAGCTGATATGTTTTTGTTAATTAACGTCACCTTGTATATTTATTGTCAAGTTCCATAAATGCAATGCAGACCAACATACTTAAATTCATTACAAAAATATTTTAGCACTCTCTAGTTCAGCTCGAATGGAAATTAACTATAATTTTTCATCTAGTATACAATCTATGAAAATTGTACTATCACAATATCATCCTAGTATAATGACAACAATCTCAATATAATGAAGACAGTGTAACGATCTTTTATACTTTACGAGAAAACTACATATACATATATATGTTATTTCGATGCGAAAATGTGCTTCATGGTTATTTTCACTTGCTATAATGTTTCATATATATTTAATAGTTAATAGTCGTTTTGATTTTAGTAAAGTATGAGAGCTGAACAATCATCGCATGACACCTTGCTTGGGAAAAGTTGTTTCCACACTTGTATGTTATTCTATTAAATTCGCGGGAATCGTATTATTAGTAAACTTAAACTATTACAGAATTCCGTAGCTGCAAAGAGACCTTAATTAATTAATTAACATAAGACTATGGAAACAATTCAAGAATCAGTCGTGTTTATTCTCTTGCCGTGTGTCAGTCGCCAAATCCATTTTTAATCATGAAACATTTAGATGAATACTCATCAAATTTATAGGACTGCTAGTAATATTATAAATCATTACGAATCCGTACAGATACAGATAGGCCTAATAAAAATGATTAAATCGTATAATATTCACAATTTTCAAAGCATCAGTCGGATCTTAAAAACAAGAACACTAACACGTCCATGAGATTTGATCACCCCGTGACTGATCTAAAATTTGCATACGTATATTAAAAATACCTTAATTATTATAGTTGAAATTAGGCTAATCTAAAAATTGACCTCAGATTTATTAAGGCCTCGTATTAATTTTACCGACGTAAAATAATTTCATCTATTCTAAAAAAATATAATAGATATATTTATTTAATAAACTTTACATCCCTATGTTTAAATTTAATTATAAGTTACTATTTTATTCTAAAAAGTTGCTTATCGCCTTTTTGTATTTTTTTAATGTTCCGAAACTAACTAGAGCAATGTATATCCGTAAGCAGAATGACTTCATAATTTTTAGGATACTTAAATTGAACAGTCAGCCTCAGTCAAAACATCATTTATAACGACATTCGTATTATTTTGCAATTAAACTGCACTTCTGTGATTCGATTACGATGTATAATTACGATAAATAAAGTCGTTAGAATAATTTAAAAATACTAAACAGACATATTGTTAGAAAACGTTTTACGTAAACAACACGTAGCAATGAATTTATTATAGCTGCTAAATTAGGTGTTCATTCGTTTCAGGTAATAGACTCTCTTATCACGAAGTCTAACTTGTATAGGCCATAGAACTGTAACCTTTTGCATTTTATTTCGTACAGCAATATATCTCACGTATGTCGGACAATATCTTTTATTGTCGGTATATTTCTAGTAGGCATGAATTTTATCAAACATTTCTCATGATCACGTTATATCGATTAACTTGTTACTAGTTGTTCCATTTCATTAATGTAATATTTTAACTGAAAACGTAAAAAATGCACCATAACTAAAACGTTGTGAAGTACTCTTTACATCTATGAACCCACCACTATTTTCTACATGCGTACATCATGATAGGTAGTGACTCCAGAATTCAAATTTATTGAGTCAATGTTCAAACAATTTTTGTCCTATAATTATAAAATTACTATTAATCTCACATCTGCTCCGTCGTTCTATATCATCGTTCGATTAAGTCATCTGCGAATTGACCCAATGAGATTGAAAAAATGACTGACTCATAGTTCACCACCACCGTCTTCGAGGCTCTTTTTGCTAGGAGTTCAAATTCGAATGCAGTTTTTACCTGTGCGGGCTTCGGTACGCGTATATCTGTTCTTTGAATAGAGTCCGATTCCGTAGTCTCTCGTCTTTCGTGCAACATAATTGTCAAAAAACAATTCTCACTGTAATTAGACTATATCTTAAACATCTACGTAAAAAAATACGCCAGTGTCGCCTAGCTCTCACAGCGTCCCCCTAGGAAGCAGGCGTGG
The DNA here is from genome assembly GCA_963966675.1 of Lasioglossum calceatum. Taxonomy (NCBI): domain Eukaryota; kingdom Metazoa; phylum Arthropoda; class Insecta; order Hymenoptera; family Halictidae; genus Lasioglossum; species Lasioglossum calceatum. The sequence continues at coordinate 4,635,077 of OZ016540.1, read as the reverse complement.
GATTGGCAGTCGGTGGTACGGCGTTCGACTGCTTTGCTCTCCTGCGTTTATTCAATAACGCATTGTTTGTATGATCCAATTGTTTTAAATTAGCTGTGTCGTAGTCCACGCGCATCGTCGCTAAGGACCGTGTCATCTCCTCTTGAACTTCTGGCCAGAGTTCTTCACCTTCTCTGAGCACTCTGCCAGTGTGCAGAGGGGTGGCTGGCACCTCTGTGTGTTTCTGCAAATGAAACGCATTGTGTTAACGCTACGTAAGTAGAGCCGCTCTAATTAGACCGGTGAAACACAAAGAACAGCTATCCGCCCTCCGATTTCAATGATTTTTGGATACGTTGTAGAAATCGATATTTTGAAAGGTCTCGTTTAGTTTCCGAGATATACACAGTATTTATATTATATTGTAATTGCATTACATAATTCGAACCTTTCACTTCATTTAATCGCTAATTACGCGAATCATGAGTGTAATCGAAATGCAATGCGATTGAAATACAATATAATGCAAATTACTCAATGTGTACAATATCTTTCATTTTCATCCGTGTTTCTTCCGTTTCGCATTGACAGACAACTCAATTTTATGTTTATGTTCATGAGAATGTTTTCTTATGCGACAAGATGTTCGAACAATGAGTGTTCATTAAAATTAATTTAAAACTTGCTGACAGTTGCCATCAGTGAATACGACCGCACAAGTGATTCGTCCCATATGGAGAATGTTCTTGTTTTAGGTCCTATTAAATAGTGTTACATTTTTGTGTAGTAACTTTCCCCTATGTCTTTCCACAATTTATATTTCTTTTCCGAAACGAACGTAATAATACCATGTGTAATGCCATGAATAATGTACCATGTTCATCATTGCTACTAATCTTTTTCTTCTTCCATCTCTTATTCTTCTTATATATAATTCATAATTACACTGTACTTTATAATTGTGTTTCAATTGTAAAATCGAATTACATTGTAATTTAATTGAATGAAGCGACTGAATTTCGAATTACGAAATAATTGAATACGATGTAATTGGATTACTTTGTAATTATAATTCGTGAAGTAATTCAATTACAATTCAACACAATTCTGGGGCAGAATTCGTTGTAGTAATGCCGACAGTTTTTCGCGAATATCTCGGAAACTAAGCGAGACATAGAATGCAACATAGAATGTCCTGTATAAATAGGATAAAATTCTTACAGAGATCCATTTGTTTCGCATTACGTCATCGATCTGCAGTCTTCTTGCAGGATCCGTGCACAACATTCCCTTAATGAGGTCCTGTGCCTCCGTGCTCACGTGAGACCATTCAGGAGATGGGAAGTCGTATTGACCTAACCGAATTCTCTTTTTCATTCCTGGCGAAATTGCTAAACCGTGATTACTGTAAAAAGGTGGGAACCCACACAATCTGGAAAAGGAAACAATAATGATTTGTTGAGAATTATTTTCTGTAGGTTTGTGTCTGTTTAGTGATATAGTTACTTACAATATATACATAATAACACCAAGTGACCAAATATCACAGCTTTTATCATACTTTTCTGGTCCCAGAACCTCAGGAGCTTAAAATAGAAAGATTCATGTTTAAATAACCTACTAAACACGGTAAAGAAGAAAGTCACATTATTTTATAAACATAACAAGCATGTGCCTATCCAAATTTTTGGCCATTTTCCTAATAATATATACTCAAAGAAATAAATTTGGTAAATACAGTCAAACCTGTGTGGCAGATAGGGACAGCAGAAAAAAGTCTCACTTAGAAAATATGTCAAAGCTTTACGAAATAGCGAGAAAGTGCTTTCCAAACAAAATAAATAATTAAATTACACGTGGAAACATTAAAAAAAATTTTAATTTTTCATTTTAAACATAGAGAAATTTTCAAAATGTACATATGTAATTCAATACATATGCAGGGTGTCCTGCTGAAATGAGATCAGCAGGATATCTCGGAAGACGTTGTCGTTATCAAAAAAGTGTTCCTACAAAAGTTGTTTGGTATGACGGGCTACATTACGTAGTATTAATTGTTTTCTTGTGGGTGGATTGGTGGAGGACATTCCAAGGTCACCTTGATTTTTTAAAATGGAATGTCCTATTTTTTATACTACAGATCGATAGAGTATAAAATTCTGAGTATAAAAGGCTCGACCTTCATATGTTCTAAACCTAATAGTTAACGAGATATTATCCAAAGAAGAAAGAAGATTGTTTCGATAATATCTCGTTAACTATTAGGTTTAGGACATATGAAGATCAACACTTTTATACTTTGAATTTGATACTCTATCGATCCATGGTATAAAAAATAGGACATTCCATTTTAAAAAAATCAAGGTGACCTTGGAATGTCCTCCACCACTCCACCCACAAGAAAACAATTAATACTACGTAATGTAGCCCGTCATACCAAACAACTTTTGTAGGAACACTTTTTTGATAACGACAACGTCTTCCGAGATATCCTGCTGATCTGATCTGATATTCATATACCGCATAAAAAAAGACCGCACAGAAACAGGTTTGACTGTAATTCCTCAGGGAAGCATCTTCACAATCTTAATAATCGCAAATTAAGAATATAAGAACCCGTCATTTTGACGGGTCCCGGTTAAAACTAATAATAACAGTATTTTTAAATTCTTCTAATGTTTCGCCTGTTTTAAATTACACCTACTCATTTTTGGTATACGTACATACATAAAATCCGCTGTCTAATGATAAATATGGAACTTTTATTGTTACTTACCTACATAATATGGTGTATAACACGGAGTTTGCAAGGTATCTTTCGAATGTGTTTCCTTTGCAAACCCAAAGTCTGTGAGTTTCAACGTCCCGGTAATATCTGAGAAATAAAGTATATTTCGCGTAAATAAATTGATGAGAATATGGAGAAAGATTTTTGCAGAAGCAACATACCTGGCCTGGAATACAGAAGATTTTCTGGTTTAAGATCCCTATGCGCAATGTTCATGTCGTGCAGGTGCTTCACAGCAACACAAATTTCATACATTATTTGTGCAGCTTCTGTGAATCAATTACACCAAATAATTCGCAAGGTGTATAAATATTAAAATACTGTATCACAATTATTTTTCTTACCTCTTTCCGTGAAAGCGCCATCTTGCCTGTCTTGTATCCTCTCAAACAACTCTCCTCCCTCCATGCTGATGATTTTATTTAACATTAGTCTGTATTAATATCATGGTGTAATTTTAAGACATGTTTACGTAACTAGAAACTTACCATTCCATAACAACTAATAAACATTTATTTCCACTGTACGTGTTCTCATATACATCTTTCACTTGGACTATGTGTCTGCAATTCGATGCTCTCCAATGCAGTTCAACTTCTCTTCTTGCTTTTACACAATCGTACAACACCTGCAAACAAAAATTTCATTAGTGAAATGAATACAGCGCGGAACATAATAGAATACAAGTTTTAAACTCGTGCAAATATTCCCACTACAGATTTGCCGCGTCATACATTAGCGCTATCATTTATACAACGATTTTTACGGAATGTCCATCCTTGAACAAACGAAGTTATGTAGAATAAACATGAGCGGCGATGATTCTATGGCTTGAAAATGTCACGGCATTGCATAATTTGTAGATCCAGTGTAAAAAAAGAATATTCTGTATCCATTATTAAAGAATATTGCACGAGCGGTGCAAGTGAATTTCTACATCACTTGTAAAATTGCTGGTGAATCACACGAAAACAGCTGACGTATCGATGCCATCAAATCGATGGAGCTTATGGCATTATATTGCCTTGCTACTTGATATTCTCCGGTGAAGGTAATAGGATATACGATCGATATGTTCGACCTGTTCACGATATTGAATCGTAGACAGTATGTAATACTGATCTGATTAAGATTAACCCTTCGATGGCGGATCTATTTTACAAACATACAATTGACCAGTAAGACCATCCACAACTTGATTTCTCATATTTTTTAAACATATGGTTGAAGGTACATCTTGTAGACACATTAATCCCTCTGTTGTATTTAATGTAACTAAGCTATTCATTGAATTTAATCATTGGGAATCGAGTTCTTGAATAACGATTCTGATACTCTGGGGCAAAACAGACTCGTACACCGTTGTCGGAAAATTAAACAAAGGCATCAACATACAGTGAGTGTAAAAAGTATTCGTACGCCCTTTAAAATATAATAACTTTTTTATAATTGTACCAAACGACCTGGTTTTTTATAATCAATTAGAAACATTGGTTTACGAAATGATATGCAAAAAAGATTCTCGAAATAATTATAATTTACAAGGTTACATGCAAAAATAAAAATTTTTATTTGGGCCCTCAAAGATAATTTAAAATATATGTTTTGTAGATCTATGTTAATTATACACATGCTGAAAATTTCATCGAAATCGATTAACATTTAAAATTTTAAATTTAAAAATGGTGAAAATCGTAGTTTTACAGGATTTTTCATCAGTTTCTGCTTAAAATCCACAGAATCATACATTTTTCGATAAGAGTCGTTTTTTCCTGCGTCAAACGATTTCGATGAAATTTTCATTATGTGTATAACTCACATAGATCTACAAAACATATTTTTTAAATTTTCTTTAAGGGCCAAAATAAAAAAGTTTTAAAAAATGCCTTTTTTATTTTTGCACATAACTTTGTAAATTATAATTATTTGGAAAATCTTTTCTGCATATCATTTCGTAAATCAATGCTTCTAATTGATTATAAAAAATCAGGTCGTTTGGTACAATTATAAAAAAGTTATTCTATTTTGAAGGGCGTACGAATACTTTATACACTCACTGTATGAACATTTAGAAGTATAGATACAATTTACTAGACTGGGACAGAATTAAAATATATTATTCGTTTGTTATTTTAAAGTATGATTTCACATTAAATTGATTTAATGTTGAACTTGGCTAAGTGCTAGTGTGGCCAGCCAAAATTGTGTCTTAACGTTTCTAACAACAAAAGATATTCTTCTCCCTATTTGTGGTATATATTACAACGATATAGAACAAATTTATAAGTATATATTTTCTATGTATTACATTGAGCTTAAGTAATTGGCAAAGCGTGCAGACATTATCTAACACCCCGAAACTACTATTGCCACGCAATAAATCTTTTCGAGTTCCCACATTGTAAAAATAGTTGCATTCTTATTGCGCGTTTGTGAAATAAGAAATTCTTACGACCAGACTGCGGATATTCATGCAGATTAAAAATGTTTCGCATTGATTGTGGGAAGCAGAAATAACATAAAAGTTGATTTCACTCCTTAACGACTTTGTTACATTAAAAGCAACGTTACAACATTATTTAATTTTTTTAAATCTCTTACTGTTTTATATGTCACCCGACCAATTTCTTCATAAATACATAAAGATCCGCGGTCTACTTACGATAATACGGTACTGCCGAGGAAAAAAGAAAAGTGTGCCCCGCAGTTTATATTTTTAGAGCACCAGGTATATATACGCCTTCTAAAAATATTCAAATACAATTAAAGCCTCGGGAACCGACGGAAAAGAAAGTAGAAACCAGTTCTGCTTCAAATTCGTTTCACGCGGAATACCTGAACTGAAAATTTTAATTTCTACGTAATCATCAATTGCGTTTCAAATACAAGGCGCGGGGAAATCGCTTGATATACTGTTTTTTAGAAATTCAATATCTCTTAATAGTTCTCAGTAGGCCCTAATCGTTAATGATCTCGAATCCGCGTAATTTCCAACAATGGTCTGCTGCCTCCGCTCTCAAATGAAAATACATTAGTCACGCGCTGTGAGCACTCGTCTCGTATTATTCCGTGATAATGAGATTAGCGTTTCGCCGATTGACATATACGCGCTACTAGAACAACCAGACAAATGTGCGCGTGGAATTACGGTTGATAGGATCGGCGACTAAATTGTTACATTTGTCATTTGACGCTGGCGAAATTTATAGGGAAAATCGTATGCGCGCGTCACGTATGATCCGAATGTGACGTAAATGCATGCAAAAATGCATATTACATTATTTAGTATTTCCTTTCCTCCTCGCTGCCGTGAATATATTTGCTGCTCTGCTCGTTTTAAGTGGAATATTCCAGTGTCAATTTCCTATTTCCAGGAGCTCTGTTGCATTCTTTGAAAACTCGTCATTTTAGGAATTATGGCGAATGGTACATTTGCACCTTTTCAGTTTTCCTTCGTTTAGAAGTGAATACAAATTCTTGGAAATATGTGGGAATATTGTAGATACTGTAATCCATCATCTTTTACTAATTTTGACAATTTGGATTTTTTTAGGAAGTTGACATTTTCTGGATTTTAGCGAATGGTAAACTTTTACTTTTTCGATACTTCTCTTGCTAACATTTGATTTTTATTTGTTTATACAACGACTAAAAATATTGCAAATATCTAATCTTTCATCTTCTGTTGCAACCGCGAGGATTGCTTCTAAAAAGAGGCCAGCGTAAAAAAAATTGAAGCAATTCTGAGAACGTAACTGCCAAGAGAAACAGAGCACTATAAAACAACGGAAAGTGACACATCGGTTCATCTGGCAAACTGTTAGTAATCAATCATGAATTCATAATAGTGAAACCAGGCTGCATAGGTGTACCGTGACGTCTGCAGATATTGATTTTTTTCCGACTATGTTAGGTGCACGGAAATATGATTCGATAACTTTCTCTTGGACTATGCCTGGGGCCATTCCGCCTGAATCAGCGAGGCCGTTGTACTATTTGTCTAGCGCAGAGCTGTTCAGCTTCTGCCCCTTAGACTTATTGTTAGACTTATTGTCAGAGGCGGATCTAACGGTACGCGGACTAAGCGGTCGCGGGGGGCCCCGAGCTCTTGAAATATCTTAACTTAAAGATTTTGGAAATGACCGAAAATGTTCAAAAAACCCTCCATAAAATAATCGAAAAAATCTAATATAAATAGTAAATACATATTGTGCGATTATTTTTGTCACAATATTTATGTTCTTGTGAGCAAAACGTAATGCCTCGTACAGACCTGAACATTTCGACGAACCGCGCACAACGGCGAACGGGACAGATTTGTGCAATTTCAAATAAGATATGATTCATCCTGTAGTAACATAGTGGAGAGATTTGTAGAATTCATTCCCATAGAAAAACACACGTCTTCAGATTTAGAACAAGGAGTTCTACAAACTTTCATAAAATTAGGAGTGGATATTAAAAACTGTCGAGGATTTTCATTTGATAATGCTTCTAATATGTCAGGGAAGTACTCAGGTTTACAAGCACGTCTTAAAGAACATAGCCCAAGTGCGGTTTTTATTCCGTGTGCGAATCATTCCTTAAATTTAGTTGGAAATTTCGCTGTCCGTTATCTAATGCGTCAGGAGAAAGATCGTTTTCTGTTTTGAAGCGTGTAAAAAATTATTTAAGGAGCACTATGGGAGAAGAAAGGCTAAATAAGATGGCTATTCTGTATATGGAGCAGAAAATTTTAAGCCGAATTGATACTGCCAAAATAATTCATGAATTTGCAAGAAACAAAGCAAGACGGAAATTCATATAAAATAAAAAATGTGTAAAATGTATGTATGTTTTTTAATTTTATTTAATGTCTTATGGTATGGAATTTTTTATTACTTTTCTTTTTTGTTTCTAACTTAATGAGAGTTTTCTTGAAACTTTTTGTTGGGGGGGGGGGGGGTACCCGAAATTTTGACCGCTTAGGGCCCCCACTTGTCTTGGTCCGCCACTGCTTATTGTTAGACCATACACAGGGTGGTTAACCAGATATTACCACTCTTCTTATTATTCGTAACGGAGAATGTTTATATGTATAAGGCCGAAACCGTTTCGAGAGATGCATACTTTGTGGTGTTGTGAGTTTTTTGTAGGTGGACGCGTAGAAGAGATAGGAAGGTCATCAGTATTTTTTAAAATGGGATCGTAGGTTTTTTCCTGCAACAATCGATGGAGCTTCATATTCTCTACAAAAAGGTATTAACCTATTAACATCGAAAAACCATTAGTTAAGAAGATATTTTAATTTTGGCGTTGTTATGAAATGAGTAGATTCAATTCATGCACGCCAAATGCTTCAACTTAATTTTCTTTAACCCTCCGACTATTTTAGTCGACTTCGAAAACGTGAACCGGTGCGCTTAATTATTATATGTATTAAGCGATGAGTATAATTGATAAAAGCAGACTAAATGCACTTGCTGTGAAATTCAAACAAATTATAAGAAAATCACACCATCTTTTTATCTGCTGTTCCTTTTTTAAATTTACATTGGGTTGGCAAATAAGTTCGTTCGGTTTTTGTGATTTATTGCACTGTAAAAAACCGAACGAACTTATTTGCCAACCCAATATTTTTATTGTTTAAAGATCCATTAATATTATTTACAGTGTTTAAAGACTGATTAGTTTAAAAACAAGAGTAATCAGGTTTTTTGGTAATGAATGATTAAAATTTAAATTTGCTTTTCAAGAACAGAATGATATACTTTATTTCTTGCGATGTGTTGACTGTTGTTTACGTCGTTATTATACTACAATTATGAATACGTTTCCCGGGTCACCTTTTTAGCCTTTTAAGTAGCAAAGGCGAATGTTTTTCGTCTGTATGACGAGTGTTGAACAAAAACTGATTATAAAAGGAGATAAATCGTATTAAAAAGCCAGCGAATCGCTGCTATGTACCCTGGCAAGGTTGGAGCGAAAAGTTTCCAATTATGTATCTCGTCCATACAACAGATTTATTGTCCTTGCTGTCGGATCTCTTCACGGTCGAGCGAGAGAATTGAAATCGTTTCGTAAACCGACGACTGGGCTTGAATCCAATAATTCGATCCGTTTGGTTGAGCGGATTACCCTTAAAGTTAAATTCACGTAACCCTGGTATTATCGTCTAACAATCCCACGTTTGTCTAAAACAAGCGCGTATATCCCATAATGCCCCCGGTTTCGTTGTTACGTATACGCGAACCCCTCTGTAACAAATAAGGCTAGCCTGCTCAACCTGTTAACTTTTTTATTTCTCGTACGAGATTTTATTACGTAACCTTATTTCGCTCGTTATCTAACCTAGATAAGAGACTCTAGTGATTAATTATGACGTCACGCAATGAGTATTTCACACACAAGTGCAATTCACTTGGAAGCAATAAACGATGGCGAAGTATCAAATCGCTGGGAACTTAGCCGTTAACTGTACCGAGCACGTGCGGCTAATATACGTTGTTTCATCAAAATCACAAGACTGAATTTATTCAGATGTTTGTAGTAATACGTGCTTGAACGAATAAATTGATTGAATCATTTCTAAAAGAAGCAACACTGCAATTTCAATAATCACAAAATTTTAAAAAAATGTGAAACCGGTTAATGTTAACTTTGTGCGATTAAATCGTTTGTTTTTCGATATCTAGAGCTGATATAATGCTACCCGAGTAATCTATACCTTCGTGTAGGTGCTTGAACGATATGTTAGCATTGCGTGAAAAAAGAATAGTGATAAAGTTCGCGATAGTTTGAATATTAATTGCTACGACAGCTGACCGTAGATCCAACTAGGACGATAGTCCTATTCGTTGTGGAATAAATCAATACCGTCGAATGTATCAACGGTGTCAACATCGGCAAGCATGAGATCATCATTTCTATATAAATAACGACATATTTTCGTTGAAGTTTATCAGTTATTCTCGTCCATTTAGTCAGATACACCCGCGCGCGTCACCACTCCGGACCACGTGTGTATGTATTTAATTTACGTCTCCGAGCATGAGAGAGACATAAAACGTTATTGGATTGACAAGTTGCACGAGCTTCGAAGATTATGCACCGAGCTGATCGATCATGCCAGTCCAGAATGTTACATCGGCGAAATTCAGCCAAGCAAACCGTGACACGTCGCAAAATATTGTCCACGCAACTGCATATACAGAGTTACACAACCGTGTATCTTTTGGTTCGCGCGTGTCATGAACGGTTATATTTTATTTGCATCGTTGTGCCTTCGGGATGTTACGTAAACAAGCGAAATTTCCGGTCACATAGGGTAACTGTACCGATTACTGCGGTATCATGCTTCGATCGTACTTTATTTTAATGTTATGTATTCCTAATTTATCACGATATAATAATACGTGTAAGCATTTTATGGAAGAACGATGTGTTCTGAATAAACAAAAAATGGTGGCCACCAAAACCTAATACAACATAAAAAAATTAAATCGATAACATTTTGTACCAATTACATACTGCTTCATTATTAAATATTTATCTTTAGTTTGAAGCTCTTTTAAGTTAAGAACATTGTGAAGTTTACAATATTTCGTAATTGCTTTTACAATGTAAACTCCTTTGACCTTCTCAATTCTTCTTCCTTTTTATTTCTTAAAATTTCCGTTCTTTCTTTTCAGTTCCATACGTAAATCTTTCCATTTACTTTGTTTCATTAATTTTCGATTTAATTTTTGTCGTCTCTTCTTATTTATCTACGTATAATACTCCTTATCTAGAATCGTATCCTGCCTATTTACTTACGTGTATCGAATAGGTACCTAACCTAAAACGTTAGGCTGAAGTGAACCTCGTTTCTCGTGTAGCTCCAATATACGTAATGCTGAGGGCTTAATTTTTTTTGTTAAAAAGGAAAGAGAAGTTTCTTTTTATATCTTTACTGTATCGAAGTAGGCATCTAAATAATAATCATGTAAATCATCCATTTACAATCATGCGAAGTCCAATGGTGATCGAGATAGAAGAAAAATGGTCTTATTTTTACCTTTTATGAATAATGTTTTTTCAAATCCTGAGATTATAAAAATATGAGAATGAATGACAATTTTGTTTGCCTCACCAACGGGAATACATTCTCACTGAATTGTACAAAATTCAGGCAGCAAAATAGTTATTTTTACGTATTTTAATCTCATTAGGAAAAAATACCGCAGTAATATCTACGTACATTTAGCCTATGTTTTGCTGGCAACAAAGACACAGGCGAATCGGTTTTGTTCAAGTGGAAAATGATTTGTAAATATTTTCTTCGCTGGCACAGTGTTTGCTGGACGATTCGGTAATCAGTCATCGGCCAAATGCTGCGAACCTAAGGCGATTAGAGTGGGGTAAACGACTGACTATAGCAATCGTCTTGTACCTGTCGCTAGTACAAAAATCGCGAGCCATGTGTGCGCGCGTGTGTTCATAATTCGCCTAATTTGAAGAACACACGGGTGCGTTAAGCAAAGCGATAAAATTAAAAAATTTCTTTCTTCAATTCTATTAATCTTCCCACTAATGGATAAAGTTCGCAATCTAGTCATTAAAATCCTATTACGCTCCCGGTAGGAAGAGCGTTGACTTTGCCATGTTTATTTCTCAACACATCACCGACCGGTGATTATTGCATAATTTTGAAAAATCTATAGTACATAGCTAAACACTTTTTAATGGAACCTTCAACAGCAACAGTAATTTTCATTGTGAACTAACAAGTCACACATCAAAAGAAAATTTCGATGCTTTCTTTTGTTACAGCACTATTATTGAAAATCCTATTAATAGGCTTCCGGTAGGTAAAGTATTAATTATTTTGATTTTACGGAATTTCTGGGATTGCCGGGCTGGCATTCAAAGCGTAAACAATGTCCAGCAGATACTTTCGCTACTTCAAGTGGTATAATGGGCTAATATTGACCCCGGAGTAGACGGTCAGCCTTGACAGCACTTCCGTCTAGTTTGAAATTTTGCGCGCGAACTTACCGAAGCCAGGAACAACAAATCACTCGTGAGAGAAGCCGCAAATCTACGGGCTCCGCGAATTTTTTCAAGGAGATGCAGTAAAAATAAAAAGGCGCGAGAGCTCGCTGAGCCGATACACCGCATGGTCGGAATCGTCGAACGGGAAATCATCGAGTATAAATAGAGGATGACTCGCGGTCTGGTCTCGCTTGGACATCGTTAGTCGATGATCGTACTTCGCCGCGTTAAACGGCTATCGATCCACACACCATGAGGGATCAATGATCTCCGAAAACGTGAATCGTAAATGCATAGCTTCGCACGCCGGATGTCAGGAGAACCTCAATGATACTACATACCTCGAGTATCCAAAAATAGCCAAGGTCGAGCGTGTCATGTTACACAAAAGAACACACACAAATACATTTCCTTTCGGCTTTTCGGTAGCTCGATAAGAGCTTTAAAAAAAAAACCCTCGTAAAATTTCTTCGTTCTGTTTATCGGAGGAAAGAAACACGCTTCCGAACACAGAAATGTCCGACGATTTCCGGAACACGCGTTTCGTGCTTGGGTCTTTGTAGCCGTGCGGTTCGAACATTGCCTCACCGGTCGTGCGTAAAATTTTAATTAATCTTTACGAGGTTGCAACACGATAAAAAACAAGATGGTAATCCCAGCGTTTACGGTCACGAAGTACGTCAGTGTTTGCAGACTACTTTGACAGTCGCCTGCAGCTGAAAACAAGTGCAGAGCCGCTAAAATTCATCATCGCTTCGGTACCGTACAGTAACTGTTACCGAGCTGCAAACTGTATTCGTGTATATCGTAGACAATGATATAAACTGTGCTATTGTAAACGATCTAGTAGATGAAGCTGCCCGGAAGAGGTTAGGTAGCGCCCTGTATGTATTACATATATATATCCATCCAGCACTGATTAATGTATTATTGTAAACAACCTCGTTGACGATTGTGTTCTGAATTTAATGGATAAAGTTCCTTAGAAGAGAGTAGGTAGAGCTAGCTCCCAAGTTTCCTTGTTCCTTAGCTGTTTAGAATTAGACTGAACTATGGACTGGCAATAGCCTTAGCATTGTTCTAAGGTATTTACAGACTATGCAAATCAGTACAAACACAAGTGCATACGACGATAAGCTGTTCCGCATTTTTGAAAAATTCGCACGGCGGTGCCTACCAAGCTCTCATGAATTACCCTACCTCTTCCTCTCACCCTATCTCCCTATAGCCTCACTTATTATTCTTCCGACTGCTACATTGTTCATTACCAAGCTAATACAAACACAAGCGTACGATAGGCTTTTTCCGCATTTTCAAGATATTGGCATTGGCAGCGGACTGGCAAACTCATTACCGAGGACGCAGAAACAAAAGGCGGTTTTCCGATTCCGTTGATTATACACTCACCTTGAGCGCATACTTTTCCCTGGTGTTCTTGTCATAACATTGAACGACTTTCCCGTTGATCCCAAGCCCGAGCACGTGATTGCTGATCTCGTAGTCGTCGGTGATCGGCGTGACTTTCGGTACCCTGGCGTCGCATTTTGTCAGCGTGTGTTCCATGGTTTTCCGTTTAATCTCGAGGATCGGTGCCGGTGCCTCCTTTGGTTTGTTCGCCGCCGGAGGCTGGATCTCGGTTTCCGCTGCCCGTTTCCGCTTTCCCTTTTTGTTCACCTCGGTCCCCTCGCCGGCCGACCTCTTGCACTTTCTAAAATGGTAATTCCACCGTTAATCATCCTCGCCGACCCCGGCCCCCCCCCCCTCTTTTCGTTCTCGTCGATCACCCGGAGGATTTTCGTTTTCTTGTGATAGATACGAACAGCAGAAATATATCGAGCAAACTGAGCCACTTCATGGAAAATCCGAAATGTTACACACGACGGAGACTCGACTGGCGTCGGTAGATAAGAAGGAGAACCTTAGAACGATAGTATACACCGTGTCGACAGTTCTGAACACGGTACACAAGTGACACACGGTACACATACAGGTAAAAACGAAATCAACGGCGAACGAAATTATCGCTCGTATGCGGGAAGAACGTCGTTCACTTTATCTTTGAAGTTACTGGAACGCGCCAGTTACTCGCAGCGTTTACGCGAATCTCCTTTCTTACCATTGTACCGGCCATCGAATGTCCATTTTTTTGTAATCTCTCTCCGGTGTAATAATAAGGTTTGTCATCGATGCTATTATCGAAACGACCGTCTGCTTTCCAATCGAATCTGACGTCATTGTAAATTCAATGAATAAGCCTGAATGAAGGTAAACTTGTTGTTGTGTACGCAATTCTCTAAATGTACAAAACTGATAACGATTGTGTAACGCTACACTATCTGAACATCGTTGTAAGGTAACCTTTCCGGTAGTCAGCCGCCTAAAAGTGATTATTTTACATTACTTTAGAGAAATAACAAAAGTATGTCTGTCTAAATGTTTTATCATTCTTTTCATGATATACACCCGAAGAAATAAATTTGTTGTAATTGCCACAATTCGCCATTCTGACAGGTCCCGTAAACCTAATGTAAGCGTTGTTATTATTAATACAACATTGCCTATGTTTGTAAAAAGCGAAGTGATGAATAGGCTGACCGCTATGCTCATTCGAATGTATAATAATTTGTCAGTAGATATTTATTTTTAAACAATTTATTTTCAGAAAGGCTGACTACTGACCCTAAACTTCATTTTTCTGTTCCATCAATTTATCGGAAATTCTGATTGTAATTTTTCATATTTATAAAATGCTTCAGTTTGACAATATAAAGTAGTGATCGTATGTACATACATGCATGGTCATGTTCTTGTACGTTACACAACCACTTGCAATCGATTGCGGTAAAACCGTAGCAACATAGTTCAACGCACGCGATTGGCGCATTTTGAAATTGTCAATCAATAGAAATTGCCAATCGGGGTGCTCGCCAGTGGGTGTGTATAAATGATTTGAAAAGGCGTTAGACACGATCGATCGGAAAATTAAAAAAAAATTAGAGAATGCGGCAAATTAATTGTTAACATTCTGACGCGATTTGTGTTCGATGCATCGAAGTAGGTGCATCTGTTATGATCAGTAAAAGTGCACGAATGAAGGGGGGCTTATCGTTACGCGCGGGCTCGGAATACAACTCGAATCCTTAATTATTATCGGTGTTTTATTTTTTATCGTTATCGTAACAATGCCGCGGGAGATGGATGCGAGAAAAATAAAAATAAATGTGACAGAGACCTCCAGAATGTCCACTTGCGCGCCGATTTCGGCATTTGCGTAGCTTTTTAAGGTTTGCGAAAGTGTCTCTAATCGGATCCCGTTGACGGGAGGAGAAAAAGCATCGCCTTCCGGGAAATGCCGAGAGACTCCAAAGAATTCTCGGAGGCGGGAGAACACAGCCAGCTCCGCGTCCTCGAATAAATTAAGAAAACGTTTTTTTTCCTAATCAGAACTGAAAATCACGGAGGAAGGCCAGCTGAAAACTGAAGATAAAACACAAACTAGTGTAACTCATTCGTTTGTTTGTTTTTTTTTGCAATGAAAGGATGGATTTTTGTGTTCGACGAAAAAAAAAGGAAGCGTGCAACGAAAAAGCGAATCTTTGAATAAAAATGTGAAGCGGGTTTTACGAATGAACACATCTCCCAACGCATCCATGAGATGAATCGCATTTTTGTTACGCAAGCTTGTACACTGCCATAGACGCTACAATCGCGAACATAAATAAAAAAATGTAGGAAACAAAACACAAAGGGATTCGTGACGGGTGATCTAATTTGCACAGACTCGCACACACCGCCAAATTCGCCATCTATACTGTACGTGGATTTGAACGACTTCACTCATCGAGTCGACGATTTCTTTAAAAATAGCGATTGCATATGATGCCTATGCAAATAAAATAGTGCAGCAGACACACGCACGCACGCACACTGACACTGCCCAAGAAAGGGGAGAAACATGGAATAATAATTTCTAGCATGATCAAGTGTGAGAGAGCTGTGGTTTTCGGTGGTGGTTCAACATACCTGGTGACGTTCGCTTCTTCAAAACCGATTTCCCGCCACGAAATGATAAAGCATAATTTTTATGTAAACACCACTGTTACAACATTACGCTTTACACTATCACCGGGCACTGAATAATTCTTTTTCTACGACTATCACGATGTAACACTGGCTCACAATACGTAGGTGTATGCGAAGGTGTTAGAATAAATGTTCAAGAGACGTTCGTCGGATAATTCGGTTTTTGTTTGTGCTGCTCCGAAGAGAATAAAGGTAGATAATGCTCCCGGGAGGTGTGTCACTCAACTTGGAAACGGCCGAACAAGAATACCTGTCTACCTGTCCGTGGAACAGCCGGTTTTACACAAGTATTAAAATATTCGGTGGCGCTGTGTCGGAGAAATAGATTTTCTCGCCGAGAGGAGCAGAACGTTAGCGTGACTTAACGTGTCTTGATCTTTCCCATGCCCATACTTTCCGTGCATTCGACCGACCACAACTGAACCTCGAGTCCACTCATCGACTCGGACTTTCATGGACTTTCATACGAAAAACCAATTCACAAACACTAGTGGGCAAAACGGCTATGGCGGCAAAGCGCCTCTACAAGCAATCTTAGGATGTGACTCACTGCACAGGGACGACCCTATCCAGCCAGCTTTTGGGTTCCTTCGTGACCCCCTCCTATTCCACTTTCCGCGTTGATTTCAAGCGCTCGATGCAAAAGTAGCGCAGGGTTATTGTTCCAGTAGACCTAACATTACTGGTCAGATCATCTGTTTTATAGATTGTATTCTACAATTATTAACCCTCCTGTCCACGAACTGGGTCGTTCATGTACGGAACGAAATTTCACTCGTGAACTTCTTTCTCTTCAATATTTATTTTTCCCATAAATGCTTTAAACATTTGACGTTCCAACGACTATATATTAAAATAAGGGCTACAATACGCGTATTCCAGAATATTTTTAGATTTTTCTAAAGCCCAGAACAGTAAAATAAGCTCTGAATAAATTCAATTTTGTCATTTTTATATAGACTTGTACTTTTAGTACTTGGTAGGTTTATTGTAAAGGCCAGCAGTCAGCCGTTGTTATTAATTATTAATAGACTTTTTATAAATAGACTAACCATTGTTCTCATTCAAATGTGTAGGAGTTTGTTAATATAGATATATCTCTTAGTTTTATGCAATTTATTCTCCGAAAGACTGACAAGCATTAGTTAGAGGCAGAAATAAGGCAAATTTACCCTATGTCAATATTTGTCTTTCAGGGTTGAATCGTCATTAAATAAAATAATTGCAATATAACTTTAGCATGGCTCACGTAACATCCTCCTATATAATTGTGTTTTATAGAACTTTTAGTTAGTTCCTTATTATCCAATGATCATCGGAGAAAATCGGAAACGATTTTATGAGCTAATCATTATTTATTTATTTTTTCCTTACTTTCAGTTTATGCGTTATTTCAAGTTATACCACAATTAACATGTACGTATATACAGAACTCGACGATATAATAAAACTGAAGGTGCAACAAACTTCAGGTCTCTTGCATTTTGTTCAACTTACATAATTACAAAACTACTATATATTTCATATAAATATTCCTCTCTCTCTCTCTCTTTTTCAAACAGGCACAGGTCTTATATTTACATACAGTTCTCTTTCCTAAACAGGTCGAATCTGTCCTAATTGTATTGTCTGGTAAGTATTTCACACACGAGAATTATTGTATCACATTCAATTTACCAACTTTCGAATAGGTAATTTTCGTCGTCTGTTGTGTGGAACATTGTATACCGTAATGTTTAATAAAGGTCTCTCCGTTGTGAAGTACAAATGTAGTAAAGTAAATATCACGTACGAAGATACAAGAAAATTATCGTTGAAATAATGCACAGCGGTGCCTTTTTTTAAAGAAAACAATTGCCTCTTTCTCATAACTGAAAATACAATTGTTACGTGCTACTTGTATTCTCTATGAATTAAATCGGAATTTAGTTAATAAGTATAATTTACAATGGGTATCTGTAAAAAAATGTATTGTTGTTTAATCTTTGGATTATCGAATTAAAACGCATGCTTAAATTTAACTAGATATAGAACATTGCTAGAAGTATAGTACAAGTTTATGAATTATCAAGATATTGATGGAAATATCATAACCAGCTGAACAGTTTCTATGAACATTAACAATTCTGAATAGCTTAACAATATTTAACGACTCTGCTCAACGTACCTTGAAAAAATATCAATGCTCTAAACATTATTAATAACATTAAATACATAAGATTATTGTTTTCTTATCCTGCAAATACTAATCCTATTCTTCACTGCTTCGTAATTCAAGTACATACAAATAATAAATGTAATTATAGCTATCTTCATTGAATATTATTCAATATTAAATGTATACAGTTGTCGTTAACAATACGATACAAAATGTACATTCATTGAAGTAAACGCATATACAATAATTATTTGTTTGTTTCATAAGTATTCGATAAGTATTCCTGGTTCCATAAAAAATATACTTTTATTGTCCTTCTCGGAGGAAGTAAATAATACTTGATTGCGTAATAAATATAATCCGTGTTGTATCACGATTCAGTTGATGGCGTTGGACCATAATCTTGTTTTCATTTACTAAAATAAGGCTATTTTCTGCATTCAAATTTGCACGAATTTTGTTTTATTATTGCACATTTTGTTTTTTTTTTTAATGAAACGCATAACACAATGCATTTCACTTCTCTCTTAATACATAACGAAAACAGTCTAGAAGTATATTCAGCGTTATCATCATGCTCTAACAAAAATAAGTAAAACGCGTCCATATTTCATTTCACTTTTAACAAAATCGAAGAAATATGCGATTCCTTTGTACTAATACTTATATACTTGTTATCTTTTTCTCTTTCTTCAAAATAACGATTCTAATTTTTACATAATGTAATAAAAATAAAGTATATTTTGCTATTTCTCTTGTCGGACGGAAATGTAGCGTTCAGTATTCACAAAGAAATCATATTACTAACGTTTTGATTCTTTCGAAAAATTCCAATCTGTTTACAAACAATTTGATTTCTTTTTTATTGATTGATTTGTTTGATAAGCTCGAAAATTATCCAAGGAAAAGACCCTTTTTAATAATTTCGTGGAAAAATAATTCTACGTTTCGCGTACGAAACTGCAATTAATATAGACCAAAGTTACTAATTCAGTTAAGGGCTACTCTTTTACTATTAATAAATTACAATTACAGTCATATTGCCCCATCTATTCGTTTTAAACTATATGCCATACAAAACTTTCCCGATATATGTATATTTTATCACGACTTCATATAATTTTTTGTTTTCATATTACCGTGCTACGCGTAATCGTTACTTTACTCCTATCATTTATAATACTGCTACAATTTAAGTGAAGTATAAATCTATAGCAGGGGTAATGATATTAAGTCGCTTTTTTTTAAATAACAAATATTCACCTTATCAATAGCAACATGTTTTCGCTGATGAAAAGTCTTTGTGCGGCGTGGAAAGTTTTGTACATCAGGCAGTGAATTTACAATAAATAAAAAAAAGAAAAGAAAATGTTCAAAGATCAGAACATTGTAAACTAGACGTTATATCTGATTAACAAATTAAAATACTACCCTGAGTTTCGACACCTTTCTCTGAAGTGAGGCATGCAGTCCTTTTCACGAAAAAAATAAACATCAACGTCGCTTCGTGTCTAATTTCTCTTCCTCTGTTCCTCAGCATATAAAAATATTTAAGGCATTCAGCACTAACGTATATATCACTTTGTTAGGTCACGACTTACATTGCACAGATAGTAATTGTCACCCCATGTGACTCTCCGGTTCAGTTTTGTAATCGTGCATCGTAAGAATATAAGGCACTACACTAGCTACGCTTACTCTACCGATTAGACCGGCGAAAAACAAGTCCTCCAAAACCCTAGGGTTTATCGAGCGGAGTGGTGCAAGCCTTAGAAGAAGGCGAGGTAACCGATCAGATCCCACGCGTTGTTGCAATTCCGTCCAGGCAGCTTCTTGTAAAACTTCGACCTTCTTGCGCCAAACACCGGCCAAGATATTATCTGGAAAAGTAAACAGTTATTTCTTCATATCATACTACACTGTGTACAGGGTCTTCCAAAAAGTTACTTCAAATGATTTCAGGTATCACAATTAGAGATAGGATCAACGATATTACAAGCAGGTTCGAATCAAGCTGGATAGGAAAGCAAAGTATTGCTTGAAAGTATCAAGTAGACCCGTGAAAGAAAACTTGATTATTGAAATTAACATGAATTCATAAGTACATATTGAACTTGATCCCATCTCTAATAACAATTCTTTTTCAAGGAAGCACATTTTTGGGATGAAGGATATCCCCATGAATCAGTCAACCATCATTTTTTTTTAACTTACCGGCACTAAATAGAGTTAACGCCTTAAGGTATGCATATTCAACAGAATCCACTTGTAATTTATGAAGCGAGCTAACACATTCTTGCAGTCTGCATATATGTTCGGTAACGGACTTCACTTTGCTAGCGGTGATCTTTTCCTGCGTAATGCTAGCTTGTAAATGATTGATTATTGATGTTAGAATACTAGGAAGCGACAGAGTGTACGCGCATTGTGCAAGGCCTAACGTGAAGAGCTGCCCCCAGGAACTGCGTACCAACGTTGTTTGAACTTCAGATCTACAAATGCACACCATCGTTTAATTTAACATTCACATCTAGCAGTTTCGCTTGGAACACGCGTGCTGTCCGATTACTCACGGTAATGCTTGAAATGCAGGAATTCCTCTTGCCCAATGAACAGACAAGAAAAGTAATCTCGCCGCACTCTCGCAAATATAATGTATTGATAAATATGCAGGCGCTGGACTAGGTGCTCTTAACTCGAAAAGAGTATGCCTCTCGGATATTAATTGTCCTGTCCATTCCTCTTCGGGTTCACTCGAACCGTTAACACTCTGAAAAATCATAGATTCGTGCAACAACGTGTAAACTAGCAATGCGTTTTACGTAGAAGAATGAAACGTACGTCTCCGATGAGTTTCGCCATGCTATCCAATGCATGCGAGATAAGTAAACGTTCTCTCGCTAACGTTAAAGCATCGCTAAGATCGCTATCGCTACTTTGGTCTTCCATACTAGGACTTTCCGGTTGTTCCCAGGTTGGAGGTGCTTCGGATACTGGTTGCTGTGGCTCTGGTTTAACTCTGGGACTTCGATTTCCTACTTTTGTTCCCGCGGATTCCCCCAATACTGGTTTTCTCTCGTGTTGAACGGCTGTAAAGAATTTATCTTAAAAATTCATTTTCTCTTCTCTTTATTTTATCGATTACTGATAGAGATTCCTGAGAAACATGAAAGACTCACAGTCACTTCTCATGCCCATGGCAAGGCATTTCTGCAGTCTACAATACTGACACCGATTTCTATGGTGCTTGGTAACTTCGCAACTCTTGTTACCTCTGCATTGATAACCCAACTGCTTTCGAATACTACGTTTAAAGAAACCCTTGCAGCCTTCGCAGCTTATTGCTCCGTAATGCCTTCCACTAGCTCTATCACCACAGACTACGCATAATTCTAGTGACAATCCCAGGCCTAACGAACCACGGACGTCTCTTGCTAGTTTTACCTGACAAAGTAAGAAATACAAGATTAAGAAATGCAAGAAAAGTGAATGAGAATAGATAAGCGAAGGTTTTACCTCTACATCAACATTATTTAAATGCTCAATTCCAGAGTGTAGATGAACCATTCCTGCATGAGGTACTAAACTACGAAAATCTCTCCCGATTTTGTGATCCACCTTCTCGTCATGCACGTTGTCCACGTGATTGTTCTGCTCCCTCTCCACATCCCTCTAAAAAATACAATAAATAATTTAGAAATTAATCGTTAAAAAAATTCTCAAATTCTATTTCTAATTAAACAAAATGTTTAAAACGTACCATAGCGGGATGGTGGGCTAAATTATGAAAATTCCTCCCAATATTTTGGTCTATCTTATCGTCGTGAAGATTCTCGACGCGATCTTTTTGATCAACATCCATCTCCCGCTGCAATGAAATGAAATAAAAAGTTAAAATATTTAATTCATTGTTTTTATAAAAGCATTTCTGTATTTCTAGAAATAAAAGGTATTCGAACAAGAAAACACCTCCGCATCAGCGTCAGCCGCATGATCCACGCCACGATGATGGGACAAGTTACGAAAATCCATTCCTAGTTTCCGCTCTGCCTCGTTCTCATTTAAATTATCGTGATCGCGCTGTTCCCTACGATCCCTGTCCATGTCTATCTGCAAAAACGAACCAATTGTCATGCCCTGACGAGAGTCTTGAAATTACTCGCGTCTCGAAAAAAAAAATATTTCTACGCTGATGTCACGGTTCCACGCGTTACGTACTACCTAAACATTCAGTGTCCTCCTGCCAGTTAATGACGCAAAGACACGGACAAGTATGCCGTTAAAACTCCGTAAGTAATACTCGAACAAAAATCAACGAGGAAAATTTACCTTTAAAATATTCTTCTACGTATACGGTATTATCGAAAATTATCCCGCAAGCGTAATACACTAAATATTTATTAATCCCTAACGCCGAGTCAGTCTGGTGACGAAATTTCCAACCGGAATATATTAAACATGAACGCTAATCATTTCGTTTAAATTAAAATAAAATTCTATCCCATACAGTACAGTAAATGTAGACATACAATGAGTCGCAAACTATTCTGGTTTTTAGAGGATAAACAGATTAAACAATAATTCCCTCGGATCGGTCGTGGTGTAGGATTTTTTCCGAGGGGGTTACCTAACATTCGGATAGCGGAGCATGGCGTTATAATCGGTTAAGTCGTGATCGTGTATAGTCAGCGTCTAGGCAAACAGAGTGTATCGTTTAAAGGCCTAAGCATCGGGGGCCGGTGTAAAAATGAAAACTGGAGCATTTGCCGGGCGCCCCTACCCACCGTAACCCTTTCCCCCCTACCATTTTAAGAAGTGAAAGAGATGGACCCAGATGGACCCCGAGTCGTTCGATTCGTAGGTTGCTACGTGGTTAGGCGCATGCCGATACCACGGCCATGCTACTCTGTGGTGGCTGTCATAGAGCGAATGGTCCATTTCCATACACTCGTGATCCGACTTCGTCACCGCTCTGTCGCAGTGCAGTAACACGAGAAAACGGTGCCTGTACCGTTGCACCGAAATAGTTCGCATTCTTAGACCTCGCGCTCGTTACATCGTATTACAGGGAACGTTCTCTTTCACCCTTTCTAATCACGACGATAAACTTTCAACTTGAGAAGCATGTCCGCTTTCGAATAGACAGAGCGGTGCATATATATTGTATATATGTATGTATGTATACACACGAATTTGTTCATATTCGACTTCCGACTTCCCTTCTATGTTCACAAAACGTTCGTACGAATATTCCCGGCGTTATCTCCTATCTTCGTAGCATGATCGATACTGCCCAGACGTATCTGATCCACGCGGAAGTGTCACGCTTGAGATTCAACATCATTTTTTTTGCTCGCTCGCAAGAATCTCACGACTGTAACTTAACACCTGTTCTTTCCACGGTCCTCCTTTTTCTCAAATTCGAGCCATTGACCCGTTTAGACACGTGTCACCGTGAAATATTACCGTATCTCGTCGAGCCAGGGGTGATTCCCGTGGAATTTCGTGCGCCGTAAAGAGAATTCCTGAACGAGAAATTCAAAATACGGTTACATTAACGAGAAAGGTCAACCCGAGTCCGACGCGTTTAAGGCCGGGATTTTCCGACGAATTCGTCAGCCAGCCGATCCTCGGCCGCGTCGTTCAACATGTTCTAGCGAACGGTTTCCTTTGCGTCGACCTTAGGAAAAGCACGCGACGAGTCTCTTTACGTTAAAGTTCGAGGACGGGTACGCACAATACACTACCTGTTGGGTCGACCTGTATCACCGCATTTACGTGTGTCGGCGGTGGCGCTCTCACAGGTCACGCACAGTTCTGAAAATATAACGTAGCCAGCCACGCGGTAATACGCGCGGAAATCTATCTATTCGCGATCACAAGGAAACGAATGTGTCCGTTTTTCTTCCTGAATCGAAAACTAACGGGCCTGATCGACGAGGAGTAGGACGGTTCTGCGACGAACGAGATCTTCTCACTAAGGCCGTTCCGAAGCACGGTCGTACACGAAAACACCACGTCGAAGTTTAAAGGCAACCTTGCGCAGGTGAACGCAGCCAGACCGTTCGCAGTACTGGCAGGTTGGCAGGTCACTCTCTTGTGTACCGCCAAGACACACCAGCCAGGTGCATTCTCGCCCCGCTTGCCTGCTTTTCTACCTGAGCGAGAGCATTCGCCGTGGAAGACCGCATAGTGTGGCCTCTCGACGAACGTTACAGGTTATGTCACGTAATACACGCCCGCTGATGACTTATCGGTTGAGACTCGAGGTCGCCGCGTCGATCGAGAATAGGTCAAACACGAACTGTCCATTGCAAAAATGTAGATACGCGCTTTTAGGCGCACCTCGCATAACGACGTCACGCTCGCTCAAATCCTTTTGCCTCGACGCGCTTGCTAGCGATTCTAGCAACAGGTAATACTCGGAACGCTGCTCGTGGCATCGGTCGCTAATGCTGCTTGGTCAAATTCAATAAACCCGGACGATTTTCTTCCATCATTAGAATTTCTTTGTCTCCAATAACGTTTTAGGGAGAAAAAGGAAATTTATACTGCTAGATCTTGGAACGCTACTCGCGCGGCATCAGGCGTTTTGTAAATTAAAATTAAATCAACTCCGACAATTTTCTTCGATGATTAGAATTCCAGTGTCTCTAATGACTTTTTACGAAAAAAATAAAATTGTTGTCTACAATCGACTCCTGTATAGCGTAACTCAAAAACTATTTTAAATTACTGTATTTCTGTATTTTGTGTGACAATAAATACACAAGAAATATTAATACTGTTAACAGAAAAACAGAATTTTATTTCGACTTAACATCAGCATTAAATAACAAAGAGTTAAGAGAGTTCTTCCCCGTTAGTGCCGAGAGTATTATTCATTATTATAAGTTTACCGTTTGTATAAAATATTTTATACAACTGAAAATATTTTTATAAATTGAACGACGATTTTTGAGGCTTCGTTTTTTCATATTTATCGGAGATAATTGCTAATTTTCGTCGGCTAAAATGACTGGTTTTTAAAAATACTACGTAGCCGTATAACCTTTCGAGTGGTCATTCCGAGTCACCTACAGACTTCTTGGAACGGCTTCGGTGAAGAAGAATAGTGACTTGAGAGTAATTATTTCTATACGACCGGACTTCACAGGTAAAGGTCGCTTGTGGGTCCGAAGGTTACCTCCTACCTACATAGGTACTCGATCACCGCATCGACACAGATTTAACGTTGTAATCCTACTTGCCGCGTTAAACTGCATTACTAATTGTGCATCGTTCAATTCTTTTATTTCTCTGCGTTTATTGTACTTCATTTTATACGTCTTAGTTTTCAACAAGTTTTAATGACGTCACCGCTTTTGTTTGTAAAGATAAGGAATAACGATTCCTTCGTACATTACAAAATATTCTTTGTTTTACGTGACCACAAGACCCGAACACTCCCAAAGACATTCGATAGTAAATTCGAATTATATCAAACAAAACACCCGTGGTAAATAAAAGATTTACCTGTAAAGAAACGAAATACATAAAAGTCTCCAACAAAGTGACTTGATTATCGACGGAAAGCAATGTTGCACAATGGTAATGTCAAAATAACATGATCGCAGAATCGCCATTAATAAAATCGGATTGATCATTTACCGATAATTCGTAAACTTGGAATGTACGAGCAATTAGTGTTTTGTAACATAATAAGACGTGTATATACAAATTGATACTATTACGTGGGCGAGCCATCGTTCGAGACTTGGTGTATCGTTATCAGTGGAAGGGTTACGAGAACACTAAACAAAGGTAAACCATTAGGCAAACTCACCTTTACAATTAATAACGATGTTTGGCCCGACTCCGCGTCATTTGGACAGTTCATACCAAACAACTAGGCTTCGTCAACTATCCGTGGGTTAGAGTTCATAACCTCTTCTAACCTTTACCTTTTCTCTACCTCTTTCCCCCCGTATCTAACCCTACCGCTCACCTTTATACCCACCCGACATTGCATCTACTGGCATCGATTTGCAGCTGTATAAAGATCGGCGATTTCGAATCTCTACTGTAGAATTTGTATGTCGCGCCAGGTTCTCGACAAGCTCGAGAACTGACTGCCGGAAGTGCTGCCATGATGATAGCGGAAGTTGTGTGGCCATCGCTTGATTTCAAATCTCATTCGAATCGAAAAGATCGAATCGCAAGTTTATGATTACATTGCATATTAGGACTTTGATACACTAATAGCACACGAGTTCGTGATGGTGCGTGCGAAATTTCAACCCCGGTTTCCTGATAGAAGCAATTTCATCATCTGTAGGATCGTCAACCAGCAATTCTGGGGTCAGGTCTTGCCCAACCCCCCGCGAACCCGTCGAATAAAAATTGTACCCCAACTGTTGGCGTAATTGAATTAGCTACTTTAGGAGATAGACTCATTTCCAGGATTGCAAGAGTGCGGGATGCGCCTTCTTATTTCGCGATAATACAAAGATGGGGTTTTTCAGTAGTCAAAAGGGCTAGATAAAAGATCAATCCTAGGCCGCGATCGCCCTCAAGAGTATTTTTACGTTTACGAGGCGTAATTTGCATTAGGGTGCGGTTATAATGGAGCGGCGAGCATCGATGATACCGGCGCGGTGAGCAGCGCGGCGAAAACAAACCAACATTTGTGACAATATTTCGATACATACTAAAGAAAAAGTATGTAGTTTCTTTGTTCCTCGTTACTATCCGTTTTTGTTCACCGCACAGCTCTCCTCGACGCTATATACGCTCTCATCGCTGCTCCACTATAATCGCATACTGTATTCGGCAGCATGTAGGTAGCTGTCGCAGCTTTATGAAAATAGCTACATGCGCAGCTGTGTATGCTTCTGTTTCAAATTGTGCCTCGTAAACGTAAAAATAGGACTTTTGAAAAACCCTATTTTTGCTTTGACCTAACCCAGACCGGTTTATTGCGTTATGATAGCAAATGTCCGAAATTAAATGAGAAAGCAATGTATGTATTGCAAAAGAGTCTTTATTGCGCACATAATTTCTTGTGTAATGCATGGAATACACTAAGTCATTGTACAAGAATTAATAAAGCATATTATATTGCCAACATTTATACATTTTTAATATCGTATATATATTTTTTTTTTGTATATAGTTATATACGATATATATACTATATACTAGTAGCATATTTTGTGTCACTATTGAAATATACATTTACTTATTGTTATTATTATATCACTATTGTATCTTTACAGGTGTGTAGTAATGTTCGAAGACAGCCCTGTCTTTTTTCTGTTATTTATTTATAAATTTTCGTGTGCTTGAACGAAGTCTTAAATTATATCATAAGTCGAGATATATGGTAATGTATCACTTAAACTAATTGAGAAAATATGTCAACATTCCTCCAACATGTTCAAGTACAATTAGATTCTAGTGGTAGCTAACAAAACATAATGCTTCTAAGGTTGATATCATTTTTGAATGTTTATTCGTTACCATTCACGAAGCTATAATTTATTTACAATGAGAACAATAAATGTGATTAACGAAAAGTAGTCCAGCTCCGAGTTACTTTCTGCTATTGGTGTTTTAAGTCTTGTAGAATTGTCTTACTGGTACAATCGTAAATTGTATCCGTTATTAATCATAATGCCAGGTACTTTTGTTTTCTTAATTTACTTCTATGAAAATGAGAGAAAAGTGCGCTTGTAACGTGTCCAAATTCAGGATGAAAGTGGAAAATAACAGTTTTCATAAATTGTCTAAGTATCAAGTAGCAAAAGATGCTACTAGCAACATTAAGTGAATATTTATTCATTCTACTTAGAAATAAGTATGGATGAACAGAAAATTGATAGTACCGAGAAGTATAATTAATAAAATCGTTTGAAATCTAATAATATTATCACATACCAACACATGTCACATATTGTGTAGTAATACACATTGAACACTTTCTTTAATGTTTCGGTGTCTAGACAATAGGGCAATACCAGATTTCACTGTAAAAGTTCTTTTAGATCAGCCAATATCGCTCTGAATATCGAAAAAAATGTTCTCTTGTCATAAATTCCACCGTATCCATTAAAAACTTTTAACTATTTACTCTATTACTTCTTAGCAAGTAAATCTATTGCAATTTCCTTCGCATAAATCACATACCGGTAGTGAACATATGGAAACTATTGGACTTCCCACTGCCTTGTACGTACAATGTATAGTTTGCTGAGTATAACTGGCTACTACTTGTACAATAATATTTTTACATTCGTATTTGCAATGTTTAAAATTGATTACATTGACAAGACGTATATTGCAGTGAACAAATCCTGACAAATCGTAAAATTTCTAAAGGTAAACGGTTTTTTACCCATCAAACACGGTTCCGATAGATATGTTAAACGGCCTCATTGTTCGAGTTTATTATTTTTAAAGAATAATAATCACTACCGTCAATAACAAAATTGTATTAATCTTACAGTATAACATATAAAATATGAATGACGCGTATGCCAAAGGCCCAAAACACCTTGATAATTTTACACAGAAGTGTCAATTGTGATTGTTCTGTCAATTATTTCAGCAGGTACTGCAGGTTGATCACAAAGATTCTGCGTGTTCGGTTGAAGGCGGATATAAGTAATAGATGATCTAAAATCCTTTCTAGAGGTCTCTTAAAAATATTTAGCACGCAGTGTATATCCTGAAAAAGAAATTCGTTTTCACTAAAGGTGTGCAAAGATCGTAAAATGTCGGGTACTCGATTTCTAGATTCCTAAAAATTTTCAGTATTCTCGAATATATCAGAATTCCCAAGAAGTTTTAGGATTCTCGAATATTGTATATTGGAATTCCCTAGAATTTCCGGCATTCTGGTTTGATAAATCCGCAATATCCTCGTGAATCCCGAAAATTCTCAGGAATAATCCTGATACATTCGCAAACTTAAATATGCTCAGGAATCCCTAATATTCTCGAGAATCCCGTTTTCGAGAACTTGTCCCGATCCTGATACGTCATTTTTGGGTTCTCGCTGTTTTTACCTAAAAGTAATGATGAAGTTCCATTGTTTGGA
Organism: Lasioglossum calceatum; assembly: GCA_963966675.1. Classification (NCBI taxonomy): domain Eukaryota; kingdom Metazoa; phylum Arthropoda; class Insecta; order Hymenoptera; family Halictidae; genus Lasioglossum; species Lasioglossum calceatum. The sequence goes on along the minus strand of OZ016540.1, from coordinate 4,605,977 downwards.
GGCTTACAGTTCCACTGTATCAGTTAATTTCAATGCCCGAATACTTCTTGGCTAGCAAACGTTATATAAAGAAAGCCATCCTCATCTTTCTCTCTTTGATACAATTGCGCCATCGTCATGCTACCACTGGCCAAACTTCTTTGGTTTACTAATAGAAAAAATGCTTGTGTTGGATGAAGCTGTAGCCTACGTCTGTTAGATGCAATCAACAAACAAACAAATATAATTAATCAAAAGCAGTTCCTTGTTTTATGTTTTAACAGAAGTTACATTAAGGCATACCTAATAATTCTAATAAGTTCGACTACTGTTAAATAATCTGGCACCAAGAATTTATACTTGTCCAACAGAGGCAATTGTTTTTCGCCATTATACCGTTCAACGATAATGGGTACCTTATTCATATGTCGTTCTCTAATCAATTTCAAGTCGGCCACCCGTTGTGCTAAAATATAAAACAGTCCCACACATTAATACAGACGAACCTATGTATAAATATATACATACATATATGTATATATACAAATTGTGAAAATCTGTAAACAGCTGATCCTTTGTATAAGCACAATAACAAAAGTAATATACTTAAACTTCTTATGTAACTTATTCATACAAATGAAAATTATTAACTCGTATGAAACGGTATTATTCTGAATGCATTATCAAATCATATCCATCGACGCGTCAATAAATCAACGGTATACATATGCGGTGATAACGTTGCCAAGATATGCTTCGTTTACACTTCATTTAGTTTTTATCGAATCTCTCGAAATAAATACGTTTAATGGAATAACTTTTCTTACCAAAGGAACGTTGCTCTTTAAACGTTTTCGGCGTTAAACTCATCTTGATTTCACTATTGGCTACTACGACGTATTTCCACGATATCAGCTCTACGTTTACGAAAGTATCCCTGACGGACTGAGGGGTCAGAATAACGCCAGTGCGTCAGTGTTAGTCTCCGACTGTTTCAAACTTAGGTTAGGGATTAGGCTTTGTGGACATTGATGGAAACAGGAAATACAATTCTCGCATCGCCGGGTGCTGCCCTCTTGGAGCTACAGATGTTGCATTCGAACGCTTACGGAAAAAAATAATGCATGCGAATGAAATGCTATGAATTTTCTTTTCGTTAATTTCTATCTGTATCTACATATAATTTACTATTTTTATTGTTTTGATGTTCATTTTGACACTTGACAGATATAGAGTTTGCCTCGGCGATTCGTAGAGACGAATCTCGCTTGGCAACATTGTGCTTGTGTAGCCAGAAACATTGTAAAATCTACGAGCCTCTCCTCTCTGGAAACAAACTTTCTATGCCGCAGAGTTATATAGCTGGTTATTCTACTTATATTAGACTGTATTAGTGCTGTCAGAGAGTATATGAGAGTGCTCACGCTCGGGTTTTGCCCGTGCCCATTATAGTGCTGCCCCCTAGTCTAGTGCTTAGCCTGGATAAGAATCCGTTTCGACTTTCAATCCGGGCAACCACCTATACCGACTTTCAGACCGGACAAGAACCCGTTTCGACTTTCAATCCGGGCAACCACCTATATCGACTTTCAGTCCGGACAAGAACCCGTTTCGACTTTCAGTCCGAACAAGATCTTACATCATCTTTGGCCTTGATCAAAACGAAAAGACTATATTGTTTGATTCGCTGCACCCGTATTATATTCTCTTTCGTATCAAACAATATCCTGTATCCAATATCATGTATTAAAATAATTGCAAAAAATAATTATTTAATAAGGTGAAATAAAAGAAAGGATCGCAGAAGTAGACACATTGTGCGGAATAACAAATTTTATTTAAACAAAAAAGAGATCGAACTACATTTCAGCTCTACTTACAACAAACTATAAAATGTATAAGGTACTATTTACAATTTCTTAGGACCTTTAGAAATTATGTTCAGTTTGGACTGTGAAATGGGAAATAAAAGAAAGGCAAAACATTTCATTCTCTCGTAAATATTCGTGTGCCGTTTGATAACTGATTGATCCCATACGTCCGGAGTTGTGCAGAATTACAATTGGATTACTCCAGGAATTATAATTACGATGTAATTGAATTACATTGTAATTCAGTCATATTGTAATTTATAATTCAGATCTTCATTCAATTAAATTACAATGTAATTCGTAATTGCAATGGAGTACAATTATAATACACGTTGTTATTATTACAATGTAATTCGTAATTGCAATTGGATAATATACTTATAAAATACTTTGTAATTAAATTACATAAAATAGCGTTACGTATTATGAACGAGGACGAGGAATAGAAACTACGCCGCGCCGCACAAACACTATAAACAAGTATAATGAAAGAAAAACATAAAAATATGCCGCAATTCTTTATTGTTCTGTGCTATAATTTGGAGAGCTGTATTTTAATTATATTGTATTTCAATTACACATCTGATTAAATTCTTAGTAATTGAAAAAATTAATTGTAAGGTTTGAATTATTAATTCAGTTACGACGTAGTTGAATTTCTATACAGGGTGTCCCAGCTAACTTGACCACCTTGAATATCTTTGTTGTTTTTAGAGATACGTCAAATGTATGAAGGACATAGTTGAATGGCAAAATGGGGCTCATACGATACCAACAAAATTTTTGCTTTTATGCAATTTCTTTTGGAGATATGAATAGGAGACATAAGTAAGTAAACGCTAACGTCTTAGTACAACCGCAATGGTATTTTAGAGTTATTTAAATTGAAATATCTCCTGAACTACTAACTTTTCGACATACATAGGTTAGTACTTTTTATAACGAATGTCCAGCTGCATCGATTGATGTATTAAACAATACCTCATTCCATTTAAAAAAAATGAAGGTGACCTTCATATCATATCTCTAAAAAAATTACATGAAAACAAAAATTTTGTTGGTATCGTACAAGCCCCATTTTACCATTCAACTTCGTCCTTCAGACATTTGACGTATCTTGAAAAACAACAAAGATATTCAAGGTGGTCAAGGGTGTATCCCTTGGGTCCCATTCTAGCTGGGACACCCTGTATAATTGAAATATAATGTAATTCAATTGCGTAATTGAATTAGCACAACTCTGCATACGTTCATCTGCTTCCATCCGACGAAAGTTCTAATTACAATTGATTTCCCCAAAATGAACATTTTACTATTTTCCTGTGTACAGTAAATTCTCTATAATCGCAAACTGGGCATGTACGATAAACGCCAATGAAATATCCCCACCAACTCAAACACTGATCTCGGCTCGGTATATCGGTGTGAACCACTACTAACGCGACGCGGAGAGTCGCAGTCGTCGGCACAGTTCAAACGCCCGTGAGTCATCATAACGTTATACCAAAATTCTATCTTCTTTATTTTCCATTATTTTTTCATGGGACTTTCACCAACATATTCCTGGCATTTTTCTAATGCAAAATGATACCAAACACGATATAATATGAACTGAATTTAGTGGTTTAATTGACGATGAGAGTTTCGAACGCAAGGAAGGACAGCGTATATGAAAGAAAGAGACGCGGAGAGTCGCAGTCGCCGGCACAGCTCGAAGGCCCGCGCGTGGTCTCGCGTTACACGCGCTGTCCTTCTCTACGTTCGGCTTGGCCTTTGGTTCCTTCTCTACGTTCGGATCGGCCTTTGAAGCTCGAAAAACGTAGGCCCAAGATCTATAAATGCAAACAGGTGCCGTCGCATCGACGGATGCCGTGATGTCTGTTTACACGCGCTGTCCTTCTCTACGTTCGGCTCGGCCTTTGAAGCTCGAAAAACGTAGGCCCAAGATCTATAAATGCAAACAGGTGCCGTCGCATCGACGGTTGCCGTGATGTCTGTTTACACGTGCTGTCCTTCTCTACGTTCGGCTCGGCCTTTGGTTCCTTCTCTACGTTCGGATCGGCCTTTGAAGCTCGAAAAACGTAGGCCCAAGATCGATAAATGCAAACAAATCCCCCCGAGGCATTTGCGATTATAGAGAATTTACTGTATATCTGAAATAAAATTTAAATCATTCATATTTTCAAAGTTGTCCCCCTTCGGTGTCCACTCTTTGTAAATGACAATCTCTCAGTAATAGTTCTATGTTGCACATTACAGCGAATCCCATCGTCGACCGATTTGCACGGATGATGGTAATTTTCCAAACGCAGGGTTTTCCCCACTCATAAAACTCAACCGTCCTCTTCACTCTCTTCTCTCTCATCCTCTTTCTTTCCTTTCTCTTATTACAACCGTATTCCTACCAGGGCTTCGGAGTCGGAGTCGTGGAGTCGGAGTCGGAGTTTGAGAGTAATTGCTGATCACTGGAGTCGGAGCCGGAGTCAGAAAAAGCTATATATCGACTCTCGGAGCCGGAGTCAGAGTCGGAAAAAAATATATCGACTCCGACTCCAACTTTGGCTCTTCTGTTTATAAATCATTAATAGATTTATATATACATAAATAAATTGCTAATATTCGATCTGCAGCACAAACGTATTGTATATGTAATACATATTTATATACCTCGGCACTCGGCACTATGTAAAGGAGAAGCAGTTAAAGTTATGGTAGTAGTATTTTCTAACTATTTCCTGAAAGTGAGAAAGTAACAGTCGTGTTGTGTTGTATCAGAGTTATCTGTTCCATATTCTTAGACTTTAATACAATATTTCAACTATTTATTCAGTTTTGATACAACTCTTAATTATTTTGAGTACATATTTTTTCAATTTGGAGAGTCGGAGTCGGAATCGTTGTCGGAGTCGGAGTCAAAATCGGCGTCGGAGTCGGAGTCGGAGTCGGATTCGGAGTCGGAGGTAAAAAAAAAGAGGAGTTGGAGTCGGAGTTGGAGTTAAGAATTTTGTCTACCGACTCCGAAGCCCTGATTCCTACAACACTAGCCCATCGTTGACACAGATAGACGAAAACCAAACATCCACGCTAGCGTACCCCAAAGTTATCCTTCTAAATTTTCGTCGAAAAATTTGGTTTTCATGTTGTTCTAGTTCTAGACTTTCATTTTTCTAGTGTTTTTTGAGAATATTTTACCAAAAAAAATATATGTTTCTTAATATCGGTATTTTGCATACATATTTATTTATATTCGGGATTTATACCTCAGGATTTTGCAAAAAATCGATTTTTGTTAACAAATTATCTAATTCAAAGATCCTTCAAGATCCTTTTGACCAACTCGAGGCTTGAATGAACACGTACCGAGGCCCGAGGGTCGAGCCCCGAGGCCTGAGACCAGAACATAATAGTAGTACAATAAACACGGCCGGGCAATCCCACGGCCAGCCAGGTATATCGGCATGACACCACTAACAAGTGAATGCTAAACTTGTTGATTTTTTGTAATTTTCTCACGAAAGTGACGCGAGCCAGTTCGTGGCGTTCTTCCGATTAAGAAAAGACTAAACTCGATAGAATTCGGACTGTGACCAGTGGTTTTACTCGTGAAAATATCTTCGAAATTTGTATTTGAATACAATTTCAGCCCATCCTCCGTGCTAGGGCGACGAAGCGACGATGGCCTCGGGCGCCTTGGTCAAGTGGTGCAATAAAAACCGCCGGGCAATCCCCCGGCCAGCTAGGTATCTCGACATGAAACCGCTAGCAAGTGAATGCTAAACTTGTTGATTTTTCGTAATTTTCTCATGAAAGTGACACGAGCCAGTGCGTGGCGTTCTTCCGATTAAGAAAAGACTAAACTCGATAGAATTCGGACTGTGTCCAGTGGTTTTACTCGTGAAAGTATCTTCGTTTGTATTTATAGATACAGTTTTTGCCCATCCTCCGTGCTAGGACGACAAAGCGACGAGGGGCCTCGGGCTCGGCCGTGTTTATTGCACCACTTGGCCACGGCTCCCGAGGCCCTCGACGCTTCGTCGCCTTAGCCAGCAGAGATGGGCAAAAATTGTAATTAAATACATACAAATTTCGAAGATACTTTCACGAACAAATCCACTTAGACACAGTCCTACCAAATTTCATCGAGTTTAGTATTTTTGAAGTGAAACGTCTCTGCTGAGGGGCTACAATTTTCTAGCATTACGGAAGTGGGTTACGGAAATTGAGTGTGACGAAACTGGTCCTCCACCGTCGCCTTTCCACCCTTCTCCGAGCTCGCGTTTCGGTGGACCGAGTAGCTGAAACGCGAGTCAGGAGAAGCTAAGTCAACGATGGAAATGATCGAGATCCGCTAATGTAAGTTTAATTAATCATTTACAATTCAATGAAATATATTTTTCATTTGAATGTATTAGGTAATCAAATATTTTATAAATTCAATTTTTCCTGTCTATACAATCTATTTAAACAAGTACAGTTTTTAAATATGTTATATTAAATTTTGTAACAATCGTTTTGAGACGAATTAAGTTTGAAACAAAATTTTTTTATTAGTGTACATCCTTTTTTTAAAGGCAATCTGCAAGACAGTAAAATTGTTTAAACAAATATAATTATTTAAACAAAGTATACTTTCTCACAAATAATTTCTTTAATAACCATCTTTTTATAAACAGAATTTTCCGGACAAATAAAACTGTTTAAACAAACATATGAATAATCTGTATTTTTTAAAAATGGATTTAAATAGATTATATTTAAATAAAGTAAAAAAAAGCCTTCAAATTGAATAATAAAATGCATTTTCCTATTTGCAGAGTCATCGCTGTCATCGCTAGCAGTGCTGCCTGCCAAAAGGTCACTACTTCCTCCACCGGCATTCACCTATTTAATTGTTGTTAAATTCCTATTAATAGTTGCTATGTATTATAATAATTATTTATTTATTTGTTTTATAATATTTGTATTATATTTGTCTATATGTATTATAATATTTGTTTTTATGTGTGTAATAAATGATTTTTGTTTTTCGATTAATTGTTTTGTTTCGATTTTCTTTAATTTACCATTCCACAGTTAAATTCCGATTTCCAAACTGAACATAATTTCTACAAGTCCTAAGGAATTGTAAATTTGTACCTTTTATAAATTTTATAGTTTGTTGTAAGTAGAGCTGAAATGTAGTTCGATCTCGTTTTTGTTTAAATAAAATTTGTTATTCCGCACAATGTGTCTACTTCTGCGATCCTTTCTTTTATTTCACCTTATTAAATAATTATTTTTTGCAATTATTTTAATACATGATATTGGATACAGGATATTGTTTGATACGAAAGAGAATATAATACGGGTGCAGCGAATCAAACAATATAGTCTTTTCGTTTTGATCAAGGCCAAAGATGATGTAAGATCTTGTTCGGACTGAAAGTCGAAACGGATTCTTGTCCGGACTGAAAGTCGATATAGGTGGTTGCCCGGATTGAAAGTCGAAACGGGTTCTTGTCCGGTCTGAAAGTCGGTATAGGTGGTTGCCCGGATTGAAAGTCGAAACGGATTCTTATCCGGACTAAAGAATGATGGCAGCCAAAAGTGGCACGGGCAAAACCCGAGCGTGAGCACTCTCATATACTCTCTGGTGCTGTATTAGACAGACGGCGCGAGGGAACTGCAAAATTTTCGCGATGTCGGTATTTCAGTGATACGGAACTACTGGGAACTACGTATGGTAGTTGGTTTATGGTCGGTGTTTTTTTCATTGTTCAGTGACAGCGAGGCTCTACCCTGGACGATACAGTACACAGAGAGAAATCAGATGAACAAGATGAACAGGACTCGTCCTGCTGGTACTGTCCGAATATTCCATCAATTCTACAATTCACAGAGAAAGTAGCTTCGGTAGAAACGATCGAATAATATTGTCACTTGCTTTATAAGTCAGATAATAGAATGAAGATTTTGTTTAACGGGAGGTTGGAGAACTAAAATGCAACGATGACGCAACAATCTAGACAAAGTCATAATCTATGACCTCCCCTTTGCATCGAAACAGGAATACGTGCGGACATCTGTGCGTGCGGCAAGCACAACCGTCCGTGTACGTGAGAGTGCACGCGTGGGTGTCGCAGCAGGCGTTTTCTTGATGAATAGAGAAGTAGTGCTCGCGCCTTGAGTGGTTCGATGAGTCGGTGAGTGGTGAATAATATTTCTGAGTGTGGGAAACGTGCGCCGGGAAATCAGGATCGAGATCGATGTTGTCAAACGAATTCGGGAGAGAAGCGTACTCGCCGCTCATCGGAATCGAATGTGTGCAGCTCGGTTAGATGCACGCACGCTAGACATACACGCACACACACCTACACAGACTCGCACATACACCGCCAGGGAGAAGGGGAGGTAGCAACAAAAACACCTGTACGCGAAATCTATAATCATAGAAGGGAAAACCGTGTAGCAACGAAACGGCAGGTCGTTCGACGGGGTCCGTAGAAATTGTGGAGGGCTCCTCACCACCGGAAGCGTCGTGCTACGTTGCCTAATCGCGAAGATATCCATGCCGAGGATTTCGCCAGTGCCGCGTCGGTTTTCGCAAACGCGAAACGTAAGAGAAGAAGAGCAGTACCGTGCATCGGCCTGGCAGTCTGGCCGTTCATCCGTTCGCCTGGTCGTCTACCCCTTCTAAACCGTCCCGACCAAACGTTTAACGGGGGTACAAAAAGAATAAACATAATGGCGTCGCGAGAGAGATAGAAGACTCGGCCGACCGGGACAGAGGGAGAGGAACAGCGGATCCGCGAAGGTGGGAGAGCGTGAGAGAGAAAGAGATAGAGTGCCTGTGTGTGCGCGTGTGTGTGTGCGTGTGTGCGTGAGAGAGAGAGAGAGAGAGAGAGAGAGAGAGAGAGAGAGAGAGAGAGAGAGAGAGAGAGAGAGAGAGAGAGAGAGAGAGAGAGAGAGAAGTCAGCCTGCTAGCCAGCCAACCAGTCAGTGTGCCAGAAGCGAGGAACTTCGTCTCGCGCTTTGTTTCTATGATAAAAAAACGAGCAAACCCGTCTCGTTCCTGAATCGTCCACCCATTTTTGCATTTATCCGTGGTCGAGAACAAGAACCGCCGGAAGTACTCGGCGCCCGTGTTACCCGATTAAACAAATAGTCGTCCGCTTGTAAACAGTTATCAAGGTGCGGCCACGTTCTTCGTGTTTGCTTCGATTTTCATGGGTGCGGGGTCCACGACCTGATCCAGCGACACGGTGGCTCGATTTTGTACGAGAGCGTGATTCAATTCGCGACGAGTTCGCATCATTCAGGGTGACAGTGTTTCTCCTGGACGAGCAAACACCGGCTACGCGATTCGACGAGACTAATCTTTGCTAATTATTCGTCGATTGGAGCCAGCGATATCGAAACCGTGAGTCGAGACAGGATCGGATAATGACCGAGGGTAGAAGACCGGGCGTGATTCGAGTTTCGCGATCCGGTGGCAAAGTGTCCAGAGATTAAAAATTCATTTCGAAGATCGTGATATATCTACATATCTTGAGGGTGTCTGAATGGAGGAACGAGGTGTCGAAACTCGGCCGGCCCGGTGCCAATAACCTCCCGGTTCAGGAGAGGCAGACGGTTTTCGCGCACACACGATGCGTTTGCCCTCGTGCGCGATAGATTACAGAATTAGACATTCGAAGGCTCGCGCGAAGGTAAAAGGAGCAGCTCGTCGTTTCCATGCGGTAAAGAAGGTGGAGACACTGGCCGATGGTAACGAGGGACGAAGGGTCAAGCAACGGCAAGGGGGATTGATGCGAGCCGGATAAATAATTCCACCCGAGACCGGGACACGTTCAGAGACAGCTGAGCATCGTAGTCGGGAAGTGACGTCACAGTGGAGAGAGAGAGAGAAAGACCGGCGGGTTCATATAGTTCCGTTTGTTTTTCTCTACCCTGGTCTGTGTGTCTGTGTGTGTGCATGTGTGTGGCAGCAGAGCTAAGTTGGAGGGGGGTTGCTCTCGTGCGACGACACGAAAGCATATCGAAAAAACCCACAGCCGGAAAACGGGTCTCTGCCCTGCGCCGCTGTAGTGCTTACTCCTCGGAGAATCGCGTCGTTACATTGCAGCTCTTCTCTCTAGTCCGTTTGCGTTTACAACCCGGAGCAAAAGAGTAGGCTCGCCGCCCTCTCTTCCGTTCATTCTCGCCGGGAAACATATTTTTAGACGATCGATCATCATCTTTCGAACCGCGGCCGCGTGTCGACGCCGCGCACCGATCGAAGCGGTTTTTGGCCAACCCCGAGACACTATTTCGACAGCTTTTTACCTTTCTTCGCGGACGGACACGAGACTGAAAGTATTCATTCATTTATTCCAGACGACATGCTGGGTACACAAGAACGACTAACGTCAACAAACTGATGTTTTTTATCCGATCGACAATACACTGTAAGGTACTAGGAAAACAACGTTGCGGTTTCGTACGCGTTCGAAGAATATCATACGGACTGATCTCTGTCTAACTGGAGGATCTATCGAACCACTCATTGAGGGAATAGGATAAGGACACGGCGTAGTTACGAAAACGGATACCTGGAGGTGGTCTTGAGGATTATCGGTCCATGGGAGGTATTGCGCGGCGCGGTCCAAATCGAAGATAAACTTCCAGCAATATTTGGATTGATTTACCTAGAGGATCTATCTAACCAGTCATTCAGTAACTACTATGAGCGCAGTCTTGTCCTAGACACGGAAGCGAGTATCTAAAGGTCTTGAGAATTGTCGTTCCTTGACTTAGGAAATATCATCGCGCGGTCCACATCGAAGATAAGCTTGAAGAATAATATTCGGACTGATCTAACCGAGGGATCTGTCCGGGAGTGATCGATCGACTACCACGAGCGCACCCCGGCTCTAAACACGGGACGCGAATATCAAGAGGAGGTCTTGAAGATAGTCCTTAGCCTGGTGGACATTCAAATCGGCTGTCGGAGGGAGACCAATGTGGAGACTCAGGTGTTTGCCGGCACGGTGCACGCCTGGATCGTCCTTGGAACAGCGTGAGCGTGTTGGTCGCGGCGGTCAGGTGTTCGGATGTGCCGTTGGTCGGGTGGTGTACCGTCATCGTCAGCGATGCACCAGCGGCGTGATCACGTAGGCGCATGTGGTTGTGTAGTATGATCGTTCTAGTTCTGGCTCAGCCTGACCGAACATCTGAGCGTCGTTCGCCATCGGCGCTGGTGTCGGTGGACGTGTTGTCGGTGGTATCGGTAAGCGGTAGCGAGATGCCGCTGTCAAGGTCGAACCCGTTTGTGCCGGCGAGCGCGATCTCGACGCAGACGTACATATCGTCGAGCGAGAACAATCATCTGCCGCCGTTGAAGGCGAGCACGTTGTCCCTGAAGCAGCCGGCGAGCGAGTCGTCACCGAGTCATCTGGTCCACGCGGGTCATATGGTCGGCACCCACCTGCCGAGTCTGAGCTCCAGCGCGAACAACAGCCTGCTCAGCCTGACCGGGAACAACTCTGACAGCCTGAATCTGAGCCTGAGCTCCCACGCGAGCCACAACTCCAGTCACAACTCGAGTCACAATTCCAGTCACAACTCGAGTCACAACTCGAGCCACAACTCGAGCCACAATTCTCACCAGCAAGCGAATGGACAGTCCAGCACTGCCATGGTGAAGAATGGTAGAGCGGATGCGAGCTCGCTCGACGGGGTCCCGTTCAAGCCCAAGACGATCACCGTCACCGCGGACCTGGTCATGAAGGTTTACAAGGATAAACTCACCGAGTACGAGTATCAGGAGATTTACAAGTATCCGGAGATCTACTTCATCGGTGCCAACGCGAAGAAGAGGCCAGGCATCATGGACTGGCCGAATAATTGTGACTATGATAACGATCAAGGTTCCTACATTCACGTGGCGCACGATCACGTGGCATACAGGTACGAGGTGCTCAGAGGCATCGGCAGAGGATCCTTTGGACAAGTCGTCAAAGCCTACGATCACAAGATGCACGAGCACGTCGCCCTCAAGATGGTCAGGAACGAGAAAAGGTTCCACCGACAGGCGCAAGAGGAGATCAGGATACTGAGGAAGCTGAGGGAACAGGACAAGGACGATACCATGAACGTTATACACATGTTCGATTCGTTCACCTTTCGCTCGCACATGTGCATCACCTTCGAACTGCTCAGCATTAACTTGTACGAGCTGATCAAGAAGAACAAGTTCCAGGGGTTCAGCATGCAGCTCGTCAGGAGGTTCGCATACTCGTTGCTACAGTGCCTTGATGCTCTCTACAAGAATAAGATTATACACTGCGACATGAAGCCCGAAAACGTGCTGCTCAAGCAGCAAGGACGCAGCGGCATCAAGGTGAGTCGCTTTTTTTTTGGAAAATCATTTTTTGAGAATGCCCCTTGAGCTGATGGCTCGAGTGCAAACGCGTCCTTGGTTTCATTACGAACAAATTACTTCAATGATTCCATTCTCCATGAATCCATTCTACATTTTATTTCACAATATTTATTTAGCCGTGTGCACTAGGTCATTTTGCAAAGATTAACGCAGTATCTCAGACACGAATTGTCTTGAAATTGAAAAGTAGTATCTTCTTCCGCTGAAAAATACAATCATGACGTTCCTACACGTGCGGCGCAGACAAAAAAATTATTCGTCTCGTACAATCTGCAAAGATTACGTGTAGCTGGTTCTGATACATTTCCTAGTTTTTATGAGTAATCCGTCGTAGAAATAGCTATTGCGAAAACTGACTGGGAGAAACTATTTCTTTAGACAGACTGTTATGAATTATTCTTCTTTTTCTTCGAAAGAATGCCTCATTCTTGAGAGAGTGTCGCATTTTTATCTCGCCGGGTGCATCGCGCAAGGTCACTTAAAGTTACTAGTGTACAGTGACAAGTCCTTGGGAATATATTTTACATTTTACGTCATTGATTTTTCACTCGACAGACACTCGATCGACCCTTGAGCGCGTTGCAGAGAACGTATCTCGAAAATCGCTTTGTTACACGTTTTTGACCTTCCCTGATCTCGATTGATTTGGGATCACGACTGTACTTCATGCCATGGCACAGCCACTTTGATTTCGATGAGATTTTGCATAGTGATAGCATACAGGTCTGTTATCATGTATATCAATTGTTAGCTGTGGTTACATGAGTAATAGTAGTAGTATAAAGTAGTTTTGAATGTATAAACAATTAAAGCTTTTGCACACAAAATGATAGGATACAGGTGTTCATAATAATATGTATGTATTGTATGCCAGAGCTGTTTAAAATCGAAATTGGGGTTTCGTCGTACATACAAAGCCACAATAATATTCAGACACTTTTTATAGGACGATAACTCCTCTAATATCAGATCATACGACTTGGACTTTGTTGAGTAAGTTGGAACAATTAGCTTACTACATGACGTGAAAAAGAAATTTTTTAAAAATAACAAAAGTTGTTTCAACCTTTTTATGTGGGCCAATATTGAAAATTTAAAAGATGCGGTTTGTGGATCTGCGTCAATTACACATATTCTGTAAATTTCATCACGATCGGTAGATGCGGAAAAAGTTACAAGCATTGAAAGATGCAAGAATCCTTAGATGTATGTATGTATTTCAGTTGTAGGCTGAAATTCGTGAAAAACTGCAATTTTTATCATCTTTAAACCCTGTAGCTTATTGCAACGTTGGCCGATTTTGATGAAATTTTTAGAATATGTATAATTGACACAGATCTACAAAATGTATTTTTTAAATTTTCAATATAGGCCCCCATAAAAAGGTTGTAAACAACAATTTCCAGTATTTTTTCTGTTATTCCGATCAACTGTAATTTAAAAAAAAAATTTGTTTCACGTCTTGTATTAATGACATTAAAAAAATTATCGTCGTATCAAAAGTGTCGGAATATTACTGTAATTGACTATAAGAAAAATTAGGGTCCTTGTCAGTAACCCCATTTCAAGGTTCGATGTTCCCCGCGAGAGAGCTATTTTTTTGGGTCTGTAAGGTACGCAGTCCCGTGACACGAGACACGATAGCAAACAAGATATGTACCACATAAGCTCAGTCGATGGCCGAGGCAGACGTTGCTGTAGTGTAGACTAAGAAGAAGAGAGGAACAGGGGTGGAAAATCGGTAGATCTCTCCCACGGGGGGAGAAAGTATTAACTAACAAAGCAAAGTGGATGGTTTCAGGATGGGACAGCGTGAGAGACTGGGTGGGGAACAGTGGAAACGGTCAATAGAGAAAGAGAGGCAACACTATACCTGCCCTATTCTACTGTTTCACCCCCTAGAACGTCTACCTCGTTTTGACAGAGTAGGGCTCTCGATGCGACGAGCTACCATTGTTTGCGATGGACCAAAACTGAAACTGAAAACTCGACGGTCTACACTAGCACAGCATTGAAACGTTTCCAAAAGAATTGATCTTTCATTGTTGATTTTGAAAGGTTTTCGAAAACTCGCGTTCATTGTTTTCATCTACATTAATTTTAATACTCATATGTTCATGATTCTACGTATTTTTATACAGAATAAAATTATCTGTATTAATTGCAAGATACATGAGCCACATAGACATTTATGTCTTGTCTCAATGATTTTATAGATTAATTAATTGAAAAATTATAGTGTCGAAAGCAGTGCAGTAGTATGTATATTGAAATCTTTTAAAAGTTTTCACTATCCTCCGTTTTTTAACACATTTTTTTTCGTGAATGCATAAAATCCACCCCCAACTTATAAATGATTAACAATTATTTTTCTTCACAAAATGACAAAAAAATCCTCGAACATGTTCAAATGTAAAAATCGTGTTATTAATTTTCTGATTAAAAACTGCAAACTGCATCAATCTTGTTGGACTTCTATCATGTCCATGGTGCATTGACCTTCCCCGGAGACGCCCTGTGGGTCTCACATTCACAAGTCCCATGAGGGCACTGCGTGAAGGCCCAGTCAGTATCGATCATATTCGTACGGTGGCCATATTTTCGGGGCCGTTTTTCAAGCGAGGGTCTGAAACGAGTGTCTCGTGCCAATATCCAATACGTTTGGCCGTTTTGAAGCGGGATTTTAGCGGTGATTAACCGGGAACTTGGTGGCGGACAACAAACTCGTCGTTAGCCCGAATACCGCAAGGCATAAACAGAATAAGCGCGACAAGCTGGCTCGCGTGCTCGCGATACGCTTTAATATGTACACAACACGGCTCACAAGCATATATCTGTATGCGGGACACGTCTCGAGTTCGCTTATACATGGTGTCGAACCAGTCCTCTACTCATTTCTTCTACACTCTTTTTCTTTTCAAGTACAAATGTACCGTCTTGGTTTGTACACCGGTTGGGTCGAACAAATTTCGTCTTGCGGCACGCAGAAAAATTGCGAGACGCGCATGCATCATGCCTGTGGAATAAAGACTATGATCACCGCGTGATGGACGATTATTAAACACTTGTGGATTATACTCGTTTCGCGGACCAGCAGTTTGCTGCGATCATTGTTATTTCGGCTTTGAGCTTCCCGTTGAATGCAAATTATATGCTACGAAATGGGATTTTGTGAACGCCAGTGGACACAGTGATTCGTGTTAATGTTCGGACACGGTTTTGAAACAGAATAACGTTTTTAACATTGCAGTAAATCGTGCAGACAATTTTTATTTTGCATAAAGACCCGCAGTCCATCATATTTTATCAAAATTTTCTCTTCCTTGCGAGCAGTTATTCAATTCTTCGAATGAATTCGATATGCAAAAAGATCTTAGAACAAGGGATTAACCCTTTGCAGTCGGAGTTATTCTATTTAACTTGAAAATTAAACACGTCTTTCAACTTAGAATAATTCCATTCTACAATATGATTTTTTTCATTTTATGGATATGAAATTACAGGCAATACCTCATACAATACTTAAATGTGTAATAATTGATTAGATACCGACATATATTTAGTAATGTAAACAATATTGTGAATAATGCTAGAGCAATTTTTAGTGGTAACTCCGAGTCACCCCTCGACTGCTAAGAGTGAATATGTATATTGACCAACTGCCAGCGTAAAAGATAAAGTTGTAAGAGATTGTTGACTTCAACTCGGACGTAAATTCAGACCTCTTTTTATGCAGTATTTTACATATTACATATCTCGCAAGGCAATTTCGCTGCACCCAGTATGTTTATGGTGCACAGGAGCACGCGCGCGCGGCGCATAGCCGCGGAACCACAACAATGCGCGGAGATTAGCGTATTGACAAATGCAAACGCGTTGGCCAAGTGTCCTTGTCCTCTGCTATAAACTCGGCGTGGACGATGCGCTGTCCAGCCAGAGCTGCATTATCGCTCCGGCCGATCTATAGGATTCGCACGCAATATCGTGAACTTTCGAGCAAAAGCCGCTTTTCAGCGCGACCTTGCCGGGGCCGGGTGCATTATAGACTGCACCGGCCGGTAGCCCTAATGCCTGCTATAATTGGACCGAATTATTAACGAGCCGATGCGATGGATGCAGTCTTCTCATTGTCAGACGTACGGGGATTGCGTCTAGCCGTTTCTTTCGGAACGATTCGCTCGAGTAAATAACCCTTATGCACATCAGGCCAGTTTGTTCTAAAAGCAGACTTTTTATTTTTATTGCAATTTTTCTCGTCGAAATATGCAAATTAGAATGACGCTGACTATTGCACGCGAGGCAAGAGTTAGCCTTTTTCTGCAGCATTTAATGTCAAATGTGATTTTATGCATTTGTGGCAAAAATGGGTGAGTGTAATTAAAAAAAATAAGATTATTTTCATATCTTAATAACACCATTAAAGAAAAAAATAAATTCATACTTGGTTCCAGTGTCTTGCAATCAATGCATGCGGTCTTTATTGCACAAATTTTCATTAAATTCATACATTGGCTTTCGGGTACAATATTTCTGTTTCATACAGAAGTTGGATACATTCGAGTCATGGAAAATATGAACATTAAAAATAATTCTCGTTCACGAAGGATTCATTTTACAGCTTTAAACTTGCCAGATTTTGTTGTCATGAATCGCACAGAGTTTATATTCGTTCAACGAATGATATTTTACGGCGGTTAGACGCGTTTCATGCAGCACAGAGGATTAATGAACAGTGTCACTGGCAGGGTAAACTACCCTTATGTAAAATGTGGATTAAAACAGCATTAATTTCATTATTCCGGTTACAACGTTGACACATACAGATTTCAGAATCAGCGACAGATTTAACGTAACGCCACGATCGATCTTTATAAATGAAATGAAACTTTATTCTCGTGGAAGAGAAAATACGGGGTCGCGTGAAAATTGCAATGCATATAAATTAGAACGCCCATTTACATGTTGCCAGGTTTCTTTGAATACATATGGCAGCTGAGAATGAACTGAATATGCATTCTTAAAATTGCATTTAAAGGAAAGAATCTGACGAAGTACAGAAAAATATTTCCCAAACATTTCGATCTATTCTTGATCTATCAAATCAATTTTTCCTTATACAATACAATTGCACAGAATAAAACCTGCAAATTAACTCTTTTTTGATGTTTCAATAAATTCAGTAACGATTCTACGTGGCAATTTTTCGTTAAAAAACCTAAATTAACAGTTTCAAATTCTGCGAACTCTCTGACCTTCAACTTCCACGTTTCGCAAATTGCAATCAGTACCACTTTTCAATTAACTTTTTTTTGATGCATCAACAAATTCAAATTAATTTCTTGGTATACGATAAAACCGGAATTATCAGTTTGAAAACAGCGAATTGTTTAAACTTGAATTTCCTCTATTCGCTAATTTCATTAAACACCACTTTCCAATTACATAAGTCTCTTTGATGCTTTAACAAATTTACCAACGAATCAATTATACGAAAAATCTAAATTTACCAGTTTAAAATCAGTAAACTCACTAAACTTGAATTTCACGGTTGTAAATTACATGTGGTACTACTTTTCAGTGAACTTCTTTTCGATGAGTCAACTGATTCGACGATTTAACGAATCTATTTTTCATTATACCAAACATCCAAATTGAACAGTTTAAAATCAACAAGTTCGGTGCACTTGAATTTCACGGTTGTAAATTACATTTAGTTCTACTTTCCAGTGAGCTTCTTTTTGATGAGTCGACTGATTCGACGATTCAACGAATCTATTTTTCATTACACAAAACTTCCAAATTGAACAGTTTAAAATCAGCAAGCTCTCTCAACAAGAACTTCTCGATTCGCAAATTAAATTTCCTACCGCTTTCCAATTAGTTGCCCTCGAGCGCGTCGATAAAATCATCAAATCAATTTTTGGTATTATCGAGATAAAATTGGCGAAATAATCGTGGCAGGGAAGAGCACCGTGCTCGCAGACTATAGCGAAAATCACACTTTCCCGATCGAGTCGAGGTTCATTACGTGCCGGTAATAATACATATTCATCAATCGCACGGGCACTTCTTGAACCGTGTGCGGATCAGGCTTCAGGTATTATCGGATACTCCGAATAAGGTCGCGGATGGATGGTATTGCGAATTGCGAGGCGATCGAGCACGGCATATTGAAATCAACGACGCGTGAATCGAACGCGCGCGAAAAAATAAGTTTAAATTTTCGCGAGGCGCGGAATATTCGTCGGAGAAAACCGGGTTGGCACCGTTCAATACGTTTCCTCCGGGCGATGATGAAAAAAGAAATTTCATTTCACCCGAGCAATTCGAATCGACGTCTTTCAAGAAACGAACATCGTTGAATCCGCCATGGCATTTCCTCGGATCTCGCGCCGAAATGATGATTTCGTATTTAGCAATTCATATTTTCATTTTCGTATCTCGAACCTGAAAGAAATCTTATCGATTTTATGCAGGATTAAAATATTGTAAAACTGACGGGAGTTTTCAGATTCGACTGGTTCCGATTTGATTACGTGTTATAGATATCTGAAAGTTTATTCAACTTATTATTTTAATTTTTTTTTATGAGTCATAACTGGACTGCGGATCTTTATGCAAAATAAAAATTGGTTTCCTCGTATGAACTTATTTATGTTACAATCCAATATTTCAGTAATAGATAGTTGCAATATTTTAGTCGTATCAAAATTGTTCACCATCAAGGAATTCTTTCGTCATTTATTTCGAATGAAACGATTTGGAAGAAGTTGCACGATTTTACAAAAATTTTAACAGCCGTGATTTTGATCCTGACGATCTTCGGAATATTCTCCGAAAACTTGTATCTCGCACCAGGCAATCGTTTAATCATTTCCCTCCATCGATAAACCGTATCTGTACATATTTACTTCTACCAGGACGAGAAACGATATTTATGGACCGACTTTATTTTGAGTTACGAGCCGAACGAGAAGCCTCTGGGAACTTCTTACTAGCGAAAAAACAGGCATGCTTCACCGCGAGTAGGTCGCGCGAGCAACCTCTTCGAGCAAATCGCCGTAAACTCGTGCTTCCTGCGGGACGAGCCGTGCGTCGACGCAGTATTTCCTCGTTAGATATGTTTCCTCCGTGCGTTCGTATCTTGTAATTTACGAGTGGTGCAACGCGTTCGTCCTGCGGTCGATCGCCCGGGGAAACTCCATGAAAAGGGCGAGAGAAGAATTCCCTCTCTCTCACTCACCTTCTCTCGCTCTCTTCCTTCGTTCTTCGCCGGAGTTTCGGACCCGTTCTCGCGAGAAGAGAAACGAGGCAATAAGTCACCGCGGGGTCGGCAACAATGGAATACAAACGGTGAACGCAATTACGTGAAAAGTGGTCTGCATCCTCCAAGCGATACCTACTCCCTCCGCAGAAGTATCGATGAATATTCGCATAAACAGCCTGCGATAGTCGCACTGTGAAACAGGACGCCTAACGTTTTGGGTATTGCGCTGAACCCTTGTGTCGATAAGAGTTGATTCTGGTAAGGGAGCTTCATTCGAAATTCAAATACATAATGCAATAATTTTGAGAATTAATGAAAAGTATTTGCCTGTTCAAAGAAACTAGCATATGATTATTTCAAATAGCATGTAGCCAAATAGGATACATAATACATATATTATCTTAACGATTATTTCTTAAATAATTTATTTCGATAATTCTAAACTTTTACAGCCTACTGGGTAGAGGTAGACAGCAGAGATTAGGACTGTTACTTTTCCGAAGCTTCGAAGGATTCAAAGGAACGAAGGGAACTTCGAAGTTTCGAAGTGCACGAAATTTCAAAGTCTTCGAAACGTATGAAGTTGTAACTTATGAGTTTCATACCATGCCACGATTTTTGATAAATAAAAATCACCGGTGACTGACACTGAACTTTCAATTGGACTTTTCGCAATTAAATTAAATTTAAAAAATTGCATTGTATTAATAAATTTCGGGATCGTATCACAAATGTACTTACGAGATAATACTTTGCAAACAAAATTTTAACGAGTTTTATTAAATTCGGTGAAATCGGATATCGCTGGCTAAACGGAAAGAAAGGCAAGACAGGCTTGGCACCTAACCTGTTATAAAAAATTTAACAGAATTTTGACAGAATATAAATACAACCACATTGTTCTAAAAAATATATACTCTCATCGCCTTCGAAGCTTCGATTCTGATCACCTTCGAAGTTTCTGAAATCGAAGCTTCGAAATTCGAACACGTACTTCAGTAGATGTCATTTTAAGTACAGGGATACACATGTATCCGCATTTTAACTTTTAGTTAATTACTAATTTTCGAAAGAAAAATATGAGTATATATAGCAGATACAAAAATTAATTTGAAAACCACTCCCATTAAAAAAAATGTAAACAACTAACTGTCCAGTTTATTAGAGAATAATCTGATTTGTTTTAACTTTAACGTTCAGACAATCAACGACTTCGTTTGGCATAACAACATTCTTGGCTGTTGGAAAAAACCATTCGGGAGCAACTGCTGTTGCTAATTGAAATATTTTCTTGCCGGTTCTACAATTCTCAGATGTTTAGCTTTCCGCGTCTTTCGTTTGCAGTTGGAGGCTTCGAATTCTAATTAAATCTCAAATGTCTGCTTAAAGATTCGGCAATACCATTCAATTCCATGATTAAAAATGATGTTTAAATTTATTGTTGTACCAACAACCGCGGAATTTGTGAAACCATAGTCTCGACACATGAATTAATATCAATGTTCGAAAAATTATACAAATTAAAACGAGGAAATATTAATGCACTTGTATTTAAATACGCGTGTACCCGTGTACTTAAAATGACACGCAATGAAGTGCGTGTACGTAAATGCACGTGTGTTATTAATACGCGTTCAAAACCACGATCTGTAGTAGACAGTGGATTTTATGGACTTGCGAAAGGAATGAATTGAAGAAACTTAGAATGAGATACTTGGAAGAACTAGGGATGGAAGGGAAGAAAGTAAAGAGCCACCGAAGATGGATCAACCGGTATAGCACCGATGCAGGTTTCCAGTTCGCATAACTCGGCACGGTATAACAAGATCGAGCTCAGAGCTTTCCGCGCGGTTCGTTCCGATTCGATAAAAGCGCAGGAAGTTGCCCGTTGCTGGGCGAGGTGAGTTCAGTTCGTTCTATCGTAAGGTTTTCCGAGAAGGTGGCGAGAGAAGAGCCCAAGAGCCTCCTCTGCTACTCCCATCTCTTGCCGATCGATGGTGGGACACAGGGTATCCATTATTACTGGTTCGGTAATCACCCAGATGGATCTCTGCTCTGGCGTCACTCCGACTACCGTTATATCCATTGGCAGAAATAAATATTTCACGTCCGACTCTCGTTGCTACGCGGATCCGTTCCGATTTCGATGCACGAAAAACAGCTCAGCTCCATCAACACCTTGACTTTGCTTCAAATTCTCGTGTTCATTGGAACCGAGATCGTAAATTACTATAGTGACCTCGATACTTGCACTCGCGGAGGCTTGACAGTGTATACTGGCGTCGAAGTTTGCGAATTATTTGCACGCTTCAATTTATAACACATTCGCTACTACTGGTAACGCAAGTGACATTCCCAATCTCGCAATTTATTTTTATTATTATTATTATTATGTACGGACCGAGGTCCTTTTATACATGGGTTTACAGACGTTTTGTATAACTTATAAAAACAAATAGAAAATAACAAAAATATACAGAAAGAACATAGAAAAAAAAAAGAAATTTTCTTAACCTAAAATTTTTGCATTCGATGGACAAGCGCAGAACTAAACAAATACAGGTACGATATTAGCGAATAATCTCGCGTAATTTTGTTTTGAATGCCGTAACGTGCCATTAAAAAAATCAATGTTATTGTAAAGTGTGTTTGATCTCGCAATAATCCGATTTATAGGATTCATTACTCCATATCAGGATTTGGATTGCGTTATTTAAATATAGTCGAATGAATTTTACACACTTCGCTATTTAACACGTTGGCTACACTAAATCTTATAAAATATAAAAATAAGTGAAGTACAGGATCCCTTTCTCTACATAATAATTTTACAAACCTCGTCCTTGTATACCAAGGGACAAATTAAGTAAGAAAAGTAAAGGGGGGGGGGGACAAACAAGGCCCAATGTTCTTAACATTACAAAATTATTTTCATAATAATCTACGAAACGCACAGTTTGGTATCAGTGTTGAAATGTTAGACTGCAAATTTTTATGTACAACAAAGATTGTTTGCATGGATAATAATGAACAGGAACCAAACAGAAATGTGTTTTTTTCGTTAATAATTTCAATAAGCTCTGATTAATACATTAAAGCACTTAAATTCTTTTAATCTGTTTCCTTCTTAAACCCACAACCACTGTTTCCGAAACGTCCTGTATAATTCGCACAGCGACTTGGCAAAGGAAAGACCGGATTTGTTTCTCGTTCTATGCAACACGATCGAAAGAAGCGTAATCGGAAGCATCGTCATGTTCCCCGGATAATTGAAACGGTACTCGCGATTAGATTAAAAGCCGGGGGAATTTGTGCCCGGGGAAGAGAAACAGACAGAGAGAGGGAGAGGGGAAATACTCAAAGGGAGAGACGGCTAATTAATCGTAATATTATTAAATCGACTCCCGACGAGAGTTTATGAATTCGATACGAGGCGTAATGTAAGTACCTATTACTCGTAGACGCTCGACGGATACCGCGAGATTGATGCGCGACTGCATGTGCAACGTGTCCGTGTGCATGCACACTATCTTGCGAATCGATTTCTAGATGCGCCAAGCTCTCGAAGAAGTGCCGCGACGATGGGGTTGCATACACACGTCCGGATGACTCAATTTTTCGTGGCGGCGAATAACGAGGCGCGGTCGAACGTGAACCGGAAATCACTTGACGGTTCTCTGAAATTATTATCGGAAAGAAACCGGTAAAAAAAGTTGCCAATCAATTGATTTTATTTGTTTACTGTGTGCATATGTGCGGTGAAAATAACAAAGAAATATAATGAGTGCGAGAGGCAAAATGCACGAAGTGAATTTGGTTGAACGAAATAAAGAAATGAGTGTGCACGGATCCGAAGATCCGGCTTAGATCAATGCTTTACTCTGTACTATGAATTTCTAAATGATTTATACATTCTCAGGGATGGGTATAAGTGAACGGAGTGCATACGATTGATTAGTTAGTTCGAGCTGTGTTTGGTTAGCGTTAGAGAAATCATTAGAGGTATCTCGGCGCGAGCAAACTTCTTTCGCATGTTAACGGATGCAGGCACCCGCGGAACGATAACTCGTTATTAGGTCAAAGCGATCATTTCTTGAGCACCTACTTATCTATAGTTCAATAATATACTGCCTGTAATCATCGGATGCGTGGCTGGTAAAAATAAAGTGAGGACGACGTCGTGATCATGTTTCGTTGCTATCAGAAAGGGAGATCTATGAGAAAAATTATGTTAAAGAAGCGGAAAGGCTAATAAAATTCACTCAGAAATTCGTTCAAGCATAAACTGTGCTTACAAATGTCACCTGTTTCACGAAAATCGTCAATAAAGAAAGCGTTAGAAAGGGAACAGGGTTTCCGTTTCTATACTTTTCCAACTTTCTTTTTGGTCGAAAATGTATGAACAGTTCCCAAAGTGGAAGTACGCTATCTATGCAAACTTCTGGGCCACCAACAGTAATTTGTGATAACTGCAAGTGGCTGTATATCAGAAACAAAAGTTTTCGCGCACCCGTCGTCGTTGCAACTTTCTTTCCTTTTTCCGTTTCTCCGGGGGTTGGAAAGTGGTTTATAAATTCGGCCAAAATGTATACAATTTACCCACAATCCTATCTTAAGTGCAGACACGGCTAAAATTATTTCCCGAGATTATTTAAATTAGCCTTACAGTTCGTATGAATTCATAGAAATCAGATAATTGTACATAACGAAGTTCTTGTTAGAGAATCGTTGAAAAAGAAATTCTAAAAATTGTAAGATTGAAGAACTGTGTTATGCGAGGGTTGGTGCAATTTTTGTGCAATTCTAGAGTTGCTTGTGGTTATTTCTCAAGAATACTTTAATTTAATCGCAGCATGGGGTTTATTCTCCAGCCCCGACTTTTAAAGGCTCGTTTCTCTTTAACCATTACACCCACATTGTACATCTTCGCTTCCCAGCCTAAATATACGCTAACCGCTCGCTCCCCAGCGTCTATTTTCGATTTCGTTTCTACGACGGGCTTTCCCTTCTTCCGATATATGTATCGGTCTATTCTAAACCAGTGTCACCATTTCCCCTGGTTTATTCTATATTCGAAAATAGTCGGATAGTTCCGGTAAACACCCCTTCTACGAACCCAGTCATTTTTCTTCGCGGAGGTCAAAAGCATTTAATCATTCTCTGCTCTCGAAAAGCAATTTTCATGAATTTTTTTCTCAGCAACTATTAACAAGATGATACCGAATCTTTTTGGAATTTGAAGAGCAAGTCTTGAAGTACGAAATCAAAATTTTCCAGTCCAAAGTCTCTCATTGTTCAGTAAATATTAGATTATAGAGGAGGTAAAAAATTGATTTGATACAAAGTTTTCCAGGGATCGCACAAAGAATTTGTATTTTATTTTGTTCAAGCAGTGGATGGAATTATCAATGTCTATAAACGAACCATGTATTTAACAAAAGTGTATTACGTGTAACACAACCGATGTTCAAACAACGACTGACAACTTATCCAAACAAAACGCTCCGTCATGCACACTTATTTCATTAATTTGTTCAACCAAATTCACTTCATACATTTTGCCTCTCCTCATTATATTTGTTTCTCATTCTCACCGCATATATTCACACTTTCCTCTGAATGTTTGATATTGTCGAATTTTTCTTTTCTTTTGAAAATGATGAAAATATTTCAACTTTAAGGATATTTCTTCATTTTCACATTCGAAAAGATGCTACTTGAATGCTATCAATAGTTACTCCACAGAAACTCCATAAAGATAATTTTCTTCATTAAGACTGCGAGAGACTGCAGCAGCCTGAAGTCAGAGATTAGTTTCCGGCTATCAGGTTCTCTCGTTCAGTCCGGAATTAAAAAGAAGCCAAATGAAATATTATGCGGAGAGAGAAGGGGTGGGGGTATTCCTTGAAATGACTCCAATCTAGAAACTTGCGGGCTTATTGTCCACTCGAGAGCAAACCGAAGAAGTTCGGAGCTTGCGGGTTTCCCGGGTTGTCCTCGTCACACAAATTAAGTGGCAATAACCGTCCCGGCAGGATTCCTCGGTCGAGGAAATAAGTCAGGGGTTGTTTGCCTTCTTCGGTATTGTTCAGGTATACGGTCTGTGTTCGTGTTTCCAAAAGTTCGAAAATCGCTTCCCCTCGAGTACCTACCTGCGGACTCTTAAGACAGCCTCTTCCTAGACCCTTTATTTCACTGGGCATTGTCTGTCATGGCAAACTTGCCCGCTGAATGGGTAAATCCCCGGGCAAAGGAAAACTTTCGAAACGAAATAAGAATGGAAAGACGAGGACCGACCGTGACCAACGAATGGAGAGAAACGATGAGGATAGGCGTTCCTTGTACTGGGTGATTCGAAAGTAACCTCACGAAGTTTATGAAACTTCTGCAGTTTGGTTTGTTCCGGGAAGTGCCGATTTCTCCCTATGTTTCTATTTCTATCCCTCTAATTCCAATTGCGTTGGCTCCAAGAACGTTCGAAGTGCTCTAATGTACATTAAATATATTTTAATTAGGGTACCTCTTATCAAATCATACAAAAGATACATAATATTTATGAATTTGATATAGGAAAACTGTATGACGCAGAGCTACAAAATTATTATTATCTTTTCCGGTACCATTCAGTATTGTAGACACGTTTTGGTTGCATACTATACAATGGTGCTTATTCTACACAACGTCAATCGATTTAATGAGAAATTTTGAAAGTGTACAAGATTATTCATGAGATTAAGTACGAGTTTAATGGAATATGGATTTTTGGCCAACGCTCAGCTGTATATCATTTAGATTCTCAGTAATAAATTCATGAAAATGATGTATTTTGCTTGGGATCTGATATATTGTAGCTGTTACACTCAATTAACTAAAACAAACGGAGAAGACCAGTCTGATTTAGTTTAAAGAAAAATACTTGTAGTGTTCTAAACCTTAAGTTTGCGGAGCACTAAGGATGACTATTTTACGTTATAAAAACATTGAGAACGTGCTAAATTTTTAGCCATTTTTTCAATAATATCTATATACATACCCAAAGGAATAAATTCGTTGGACAATTCTCATGGATGCATCTTTACAATCTCGAGAATCGTAAATAAAAAACTAATGATACCAATTAGATAAATGTTCTGCGGACTATGAAATCCTGCAGAATCTACAGGGTGTGAATAAGGGGAAAGGCTGAGAATGGATCACCCTGTACACGTGGAATTTCCGTTTGGTCTTACGTAACCGCAGATAAAACGTATTGGAAACGAGTGCTTCGATCGGCGTGCAATTGCAAGCATGCAAGGAGGAGTTACTCTGGCTAGAAGAAGAAGAAGAAGAGGAGGAGAAAGAAGAAGAAGAAGAAGAAGAAAAAGAAAAAGAAAGAGGAGAAGTAGGAACAGCAGTAGAAAATCTGCTAACGGCTCTATTTATTTCCGTGCGGTTACGTTCACGGAGACATTTTACTCGGATGCGTCCTAAATAGCCGACGCGTCGGTAATTATGCGGAAAACAGGATAAATATACTTAAACGAGACACGGCCTAAATGTAATTGGCGGGGAGGCGCGATGAACGGAAGAATAGTCGAGTGAAGAGACAGAGAGGAGGGAGAGAGACTAGAGAGACTAGAGAGGTAGGGCTCGGTCGTAAAAATAGGGGACGAATAGGTTCCTCTCTGTTAGGCTATTAATAGGCCAGTGCGTCGATACCCAACACTTTAATCCGCGATTTCTAGTTTATCGGAAATTCACGTCACCAGGCTCCGCCGTTGCAACCACATTCGAGTGCCAGTTGCAATTCTATTCTTCACTCCTGCGCGCACCTTATTCGGTATTATGGTGCTACAGGTTGTCGCAAAATACGTGGTGTTGGGTACGCGGCAGGGTATTTTTCGTTAATAGAATGATTATCTGGTAGTAGGATCGTAGATTAATATTTAAAGTACATACTGTGGGAGAAATATTTTCTCAGCAACATTTTCTCTCCTGAAGCAACAGGGCGCTTCAAAATTTGTGCTTGGTTTTCACCGGAGGTATTTTTGCAAATCGATCGATGATTTGCTAGGCTTATAGAGGGTTTCAGTATTTAAAGTACAACGAAAGAAATATTTTTTCTTCTAAGTTTCTACCAAGTTTCCACCGGAGGTATTTTTGCAAATAGTTAGAATATTTGATAGAGTTGGTTTAGAGCAATTATTGAATATTCAAGCTACACCCAGTGATACAATTTTCTTTACTCTAAACTCTAAATTATGATGTTCCTTGCAGAATTTATGGTAGGAGAAACTAGAGCAATCCCTGCCAATTTATTGCGATCAACAGCACTTATTTCAACAGCTAAAAATGGCTGCAAGAAATTATTTGTGTGAGAATAATTTATAGCCCTGTGCCATCCGAGGACTCGCTTTCATAATAATTCAAGCATTATTACGACCGAGATGAGCTCGTTCTAGAATCCAATCGTTATATGTCTTGATCGAGTTTTGCATATTTCCCCACGCCCAAGCGCATCTTCTGGTCTCTGATCGACGAGGAAAAATCATCGTTCGGATCGCGAACTATAATTAACAGCAACCTTCGGGATCGAACAAGCGCAGAAAGTAGAAAGAAAGAAAAATTAAGTATCGCCTGACCACGCGAGAAGCGTATTATCATTTTAATTCGCAGCGAATGAATTTTAATGTTTCGCTCGTTCCATAGGTTCTCTTATTGAACGCTTAATGAGTACCGTAATGACGATAACCGGTACCTGGTTTTACGGTTTGTTACAGTATGCAATCTTATACGCACACGGGAAAACCACGGTTGTGTGCACAGGTCAGTGGACTCCGATAGGTAAAAATAGCGGAAGAAAGTTAATAGAATGGCTCGCAACAACGTCTTCGCTGGGTGCCATTCTAATTACCACACTCGGGCTCTATCAATTACGTTCATCGGATTCTTTCGATAACGACGCCCGAACCGTGACCAGTCCATTTTTGCCAGCTTTATTGCCCGTCTCGTGAATCAGAGGATTCATTCGCTTCCACGGTGAACCTTAATTGCATCATTCTATTTCAACAACGATCAAAATATATGTTTTGATAACGGTTTCAAAAGGGGGAGCCAAACTAGGATAGATAGATCGTATCTAATGATTTGTGGCCAATTAGTATCATTAACGACACTGTAAAGATTTCTTTTCTGCGGGATATGGAGCTAAATCAGACCCAACGCATAATTTATAATCAATTAATGCCATTAGAAACACTCCGACCATTTTTTTCGTTAAGATACGTACCAGTTACAGTAAAAGCTCCTTCGTTGTCCAAAGGCCGGGGGTTTGAGCGGACAACAACCGTGCCCGGACACTATTTTTGATTTATGACTGCGTCTTTAGTGAAACGGCTAGTTAAATGACAAAAAAAAGCATTCGCAGTCAAAAGCAGTCAACTGTCTGGCTTTAAAAAACTCCTTATTTCCTTGCCATATTCCTTTCCTATTGTTCTCCGTTCTGCGCGGGTCTAGATAATCCTGGGACACATCTGGCGACCAGATCCACGCAGGCCTAATCCTCTCGTTGACAGGCAGTGGAGTGGGTAGGCACTGGACAACGATCGTGCCCATGATTCAGGACAACGAAGGAGCGATTACTGTACCATTTTACCATTGTTACATAGTGCCATGTTAAAAAGTACAAAATTTTTGCAGACGATTAAAAAAAATACATTTTCATTTAACTTCAGATTATTAGAATTGACATGCACAATTTTTATTGTAGATAATGATCCATAGTCTGATAATAAATAAGTAAATCAATGTTTAAACCTAGAACATGTTTATACCATGCTTGTAACCGAACGTATTAGCGTTACGACCTAATAATTTGGTTTAATATGCACGCTCTCGTAAATTGTAAAGATTTATACACCTTATAGGAGCATAAAGGTCCACAGTTTGGTGATCAGCGACTTATAGTATGTATTTCACAGCAGCCTCGTTGGAACGGTTCTGTTCGAGTGACGAACCGCTGCGGAAGCAACCTCGATATTTACTCGCGTCGTTAATGGAAAAATGGGCGAAAGCGTGAACGCAGTATCGCAGCATGTAACTGGCTCGCGGTCGTTCTACCTTCTCTTAGAAATCCGCCCACAGTTCTCTTCGCGTAGTAGACGATTAAAACTTTCCGATTATCGAGCCTGGTTCCGAGCGCAAGCTGTCCCGCTGGAAACAGGAGAAAATAATTTAGTGAGTCGCTCCGAGTAATTAGTGGATTCGCTTGTGCCCGACTAACTACTCCGCTCCTATACGGACCACTTAATTCTAATTTCAACTACCGATTCCTTAGCCAATTTCACGATTCTTTCACGGTAACTTCATTAAGCTTTGAATGGAAAATGTACTAATTTCGCAATAATTTAAAGTAGCGAAGTAAGTACAGTATATCACTGGACTCACCCCTCGATTTTGTTCCATAATACGACTAAAAAAGAATCGTACGACAATCTTCAATGTGTCGTTTTAAAGGGGAAGCTTCGATCTTCAAATTTCTGGTAGTTTCAGTAACAAAAAAAGTTTGCAAATTTTTCTAGAGACGCATGAAGGTGTACCATTCTCGAGACGAAATTTCTCATCAGTTTTTCTGGAGTCTCTAGTTTCCCATTCGCTGGCATCGTGTAAACATTTTTTAGGGAAAAATGAGCGATGGCTTGCGAAGGTAGGGGCTTCAAGCTTTAAGACAAGCCTAAGTTTGTTCCTGTACGATTGTTTTTTACGCTTACGAAGTTATAACTAAGGAAACGTGGGACCGCTTTATCCGCCCAGGATCTTTGTTTTTCGGATTTGGCATGTTCTCCGTCCGTTTGTCTTAGATAACACGAATTCAGGAACGATTTTGGAATCTCCGTGTTTGCGATGAGCTGCTCCGTTGTCCGTTCAACAGACCTTCTTCTTTATTTTGTTTTTTTGTCTCACGGTTTTAATCCGTTCCGAAAATGTTATTCCCTTCAGCGTTTTCCAATTCTTTTGTTCTCTGGCTTTCATTGGATTACCCGGGGTGAATCGCTATTCGAGTTTGATTACGGATAGGAAGAAACAGCTGAGTGGTTTAACTAGCTCTGCTTCCTGCTTTTACTTATTTACATAGCGAGCGAATCACTGTGATCATGGAAGAATGACGCTACTGCAATGTCGGGCCTCTTTGAGCGCGTCCGCTGTTATCGGAGGACGCGCTATCTCTTCAATTAGGCTACCGTTTCGAGTAGAACGATTGCTGCAACATGCTTTACTAAGTTTATAGTTATAAAACAGTCCTTTAGCTACCTAGAAATATGGTCATTGTGGAAGCCTTACGGTAGATAAAGAATTTTTTAAGAAAGTACACGTTCTATTAGAATATAGAATATAGAAACGAAACAGTGTGTGATTGCAAATCAAACATTGTAGATACTTTCGATTTATCCATTTGTTGTAATAAAAATAAAATCAATAAAACGTTTCAAACGTTTGCAGCATTTTACGATGTACATATTCGACGATTACATGTTTCTTAAGCATATACGTATGAACTTTATTAATAATATTCCATATTCTGTTCTAGCAAAGGACTTGACTGGAATATAGACTCTATGGCAATAATTTCGATACATTTATTTTCTGTTAAAATAACGCCCGAAGTTTCTCCGTGCTATTGCTATTCAATAATCTATTAGAAAATCCTTGACAGGGACCATAGACTTTCGAAAACAGCGAAATAATAAATAGCACGTTAAAATAGCAAGTGTAATGTCTCTCGATTTCCTTGGAAAAGTGGCTGAAATCCAAATCGGAGTGTGCAAAACAGTTGAGCAGCGATGTGTACACAGTGGAAACTCGAATAACAAACTTTCGCTTTTAAGCTTTGCTCGATAAGTGTGGATGCACGGTAGCAGAGAATGCGTCAGTCGATCGATTCACCGTTTTTCCTTCGGCATCGTTCTCTTTATCCGACGGGAAGAACGAAAGACACTGGTTGCACCGTGGCCGTGACTCAGCCGATGCATTTAATAAAAACCAGACCGCATTAAGCGCACACGAAACCCCTTTTGTCTTCAATAAAAATTGATTCGCCGGCTCACGGCTCCATAGGGCTCCTACCGGATAATTGTCTTGAGCTCGAACACAATTCGAAAGCCTTCGAGACGTTCTAGAAATAAGATGTGACTCGACGAATGAGCAACGCGCATCTACACCGTCTCATTCTGTTTCTTATTCTCTTTCTCTGTATTGTTATTTAGTGTCTGAAACGTTGAATGAACCCTCTACTCGCCTCATTGTTCCGAGACTAATTGAGCTGCGCCCACTTGAAGTGCTGTTACAAGAACGATAGCACTTCCGCGGCACTTAAATCTGAACATAAAGTAGTCACGTAAACGCGTCGCACGTGGTATGTACATATATCGAGGTTTACGGTCATTTTTACTACTGTGACGTTACGAGAGTCTAAAGGCGGCTTGGAGGCTATTACAACAGTGATTTTGGGTCTTGAGGAATCATTGTTGCGAGCAACTGTTGCGGAGAACCGAAATTTCTGTTCTAATTTAGTTTCTATTCATTCTGTTACCTCGTCGACATCATTTCTCGGTCCCATATGCATTCTACACAAGGTTCTAGGATGCTTTTTCGCATCGACTTCGCCGTAAATGGAACTCTCAAACGAAGCAAATAGGACTTTTCAAGTCAAAATTGGGCGGGAAACGAAGCGCAGTCGTGGAAAATGGTCCTTTTGCCGTCTCAAACGCACGGGCTACGAAGAAACGTGAAACTTTTGAACGAAGAGAACAGAGTAGTAAAATTGTAGCGGAAAAAATGAGGTTTGCGAACGAGAAAAGGCAGAGATTCGTGACACAGTGGCCGGGAGAGCGAATTTTTGAATTAAATATTGACTGAGTAAATTGCATCAGTTATGTAGGCACAAATTGAAACACTTCAAAAATAAGTTTTCGATTCAAAATGATTCAGAAAAGAAATTATGTATCTAGTATACGTATGTACAGATTCTGTATCTTGCAATTGAATTGAACAATGTTCATTTTGTTGAGGGAAAACGGGGTATATATAGGTTCTAACTGGAATGGTGGGGGTTTAGGAATTGTAAGGTCCGAGTTTTGAAGATGACGTGGCCAAGCGAAGGTTCGAATATGATGTGGCAAGGACGGAGGTCGAGGATGAAATCATGAGTTTATATAACATTTTGGGTGAAAAACAGGAAGCCGGGTATCTATGTATTTGGAATGAAATGACCTTGTATACAACAGGCATGTCAAACTCTTTTACCACCAAGGGCCTCATTAAGTATTATAAATTAATTCAAGGGCCGCAATAGAAAAAAGCAGCCACGAAATAAAAAGGAAACACATTTTTTTATTAACATTGCTGTTACACATACAAAATAACATATGTACAAAAGTTGTTTTTTTTAATAAGTTTACTTAATTTGAATAAAACTATTTCATTTTTGTTTGGAAGCAACTTGGTAATGTTTTTCATTTTATTAATTCCAGTTGTACAGGTTTCGCACTCCAAATTCACCCTTCTGCAAGTCAATTTTACCTTTCTGTAAATCGATTTCACCCTTTTGCAAATCAATTTCACCTTTTTGCAAATAAAATATTTTTAAGTCAGTTTTTGTAAAACAAAATCAGATCAAACGTAAAATAATTGTCAAGAAATTCAAAATTATATTTATTGCAAAGATGTAAATCAAATACATACTTATAGACTGCGGATTTTATGCATTTACGACAAAAATGGATACATATAATTTCAAGCAGTGGGCATGTCAAAAACATTTAAGGACATCAATGTATTAGTTTCAGCTTAATAGGATTATTAAAAGAAGAATACAATTTTTATTTGGCTCTTGTGTCCTGCAATCAATGCAAACATTTTTTATTTTGCATAAAGATCCGCAGTCTACTTATATAAAAGTAATTTTTAATGTTAATTCATTAACTTTGTAATGTGCGAAAACTGTGTGTAGATATGTATATTCATTGCGATCATTTGCTGATTAATAAATTTTAGAAATGAAAGTACATATTTATTGAAGCGTATTGAGTATTGAGTCTTCCCTCGCAGTAATGACGTGTTCAAGCGTGTCTAAATAAATATAACATATAATTTAATCGAAATAAATAAATAATTAATTTTAAATATTCTTAATGGGTGAAATTGATTTGCAAAAGGTTGAATTTGCTTTGTAGAAGGGTGAGATTGATTTGCAAAAGGGTGAAATTGATTTACAGAAAGGTGAAATTGAGTCGCAAACGGGTGAATTTGGAGTGTAAAATTTATAAATTGTCATCAACAGTTTCAAAGTTTTTGGTCGGGCCACGTGTTTGACATGCCTGGTATACAATATGTATCTCATTGGGAGAAAATACCAGCATTAAAACGTACACCCGCAGTAATATTTGCAGACGAAGTAGAATTTTCGGGAGCAAAATGTTTTGAAGTCAAGCAACAAAATCATGGAGCGTAGGGAAATGATTTTGCTGACTGAAGAAGAAGCTCGGAAGACGCAAATCGTTTTTCGTCGACGAAAGAGAATTCCAGCAGCGACCATGGTATGTATATAGGCTGCAGTTGCTGCGCTATGGTGCACGGAGAACCAAGCAAAAAGACGATCGAGCAATTCGTATCCAGCATGGAAAACCGGTCCGGTCTCCGTGTCGCGGAAGTGCCACGGGCTGGTCTGCGGTAACGTCCCAGAGTCGAACGTCGTATGCTCAATTAACGTATCGAAACAATGAACAGGCTGGGATTCATTCAACGATCGACCGTGTTCCGCTAACTTC
Source organism: Lasioglossum calceatum (assembly GCA_963966675.1). NCBI lineage: Eukaryota > Metazoa > Arthropoda > Insecta > Hymenoptera > Halictidae > Lasioglossum > Lasioglossum calceatum. The sequence continues at coordinate 4,571,654 of OZ016540.1, read as the reverse complement.
CGAGATCACCGGACCACGGAACCTGCAAATCCGATTGTCTCGGAACGCTCCAAACCAAGAACATTTCCAGACAAAAATGACATTTCAAGTTCTATCACCGCGCGAATACCGTGTGAATTTTCTTCTATCATTGTCTCACTCATTTTAGTTGACCATAACACACGGTTCTTACGAAATATTCAAACAATTTTAATGGCGAATGTTCTGCGTTTCATACAACGTTCACCGATTTCGGTCACGGGAGCGATCAGGGTTGTTAATAACAATTGTTGGCTGCTCGATGAAGGAAGTTTTTTATCTTGCACTATCATCTAGTTAATTTCCATGTTGCTGACTGATTACTCTATTTTTGGACCATCCTTCTTAACACGGAGACGCACATATTTCGTTCGTGGTTTTTTCAAACCAGCTGTTCGTCCTTGGAGATGGTATCTCATATTTGCTGAATTACGGAAGCTCGACGGAGCGGCGCAAAATTGCTGGTCCCGGAGGCACGTCCTACTTCTTTAACTCGATTCGGAGAAGTCGCGATTAATTTAAAAATTCATCACCGGAAGCTGGGAATCCGCGTTTCCATGACCGAGCAGGGACAAGTTGGGAACCATTCTGAACTTCGCACAATGGGCCGTTTCCATAAAATCATACAGTTTTTACGAAATAGAAATCCACTAGTCTGTAAAATGTTCAGGGATAATTGTAGAAAATGATGGTAAGCTCTATTTTCAAATCGGGCACGAACTTTTGCAATCATCTAATAAAATAGCTCGAGAAGTACATGTAATCACTGTGATCCACCCCTCTATAGGCACGTATATCCGGTAGTCACGCGAGTTTACCACTCGACGCACGATCGGGTTCTATATCATCGTCGAGTGGAGCACTTTCAACTGAAGAAGGCTTCGTTCGGCTCGTGCACGAGGTACACTACGGCTCATAAGTATTTGTCCACTGATGTTTCCACGACTTTATTCCGGAAACGTGTATGTGTGCACGTCGGTGTTAATGACTCTGGTCTAGTATAGAGTCTCTCAATGTACGATATACAACCGTTGGGATAAACAAACTTTCCCGGCGAGATTTGTTTATTTAAATTCCCGGGAAGCTGAGTGCTTGTTCAAATACATGGTTGTATATGTATGGTTGTCTAAGAGGATCGATTTCTTGTGGGAGTACAGGAAGGTTTATGGGTTTGGAGACGTTTGATAATGTTCACATTATTGTTCAAATATCTCCTGTTGATGGTTCAAACGTAGGGGTTTGAAGGTTTGTTTTTTTTCGAGATTTTTTATTATATTTATTATGATCTTGTCGATCCAGCAACGAGCAGTGTTACCATATTTTTCTCTCGCCAGGCCCCTTACCCTTCCGCCTCTCGCCGCGCCACGCACCGTATCTCGTCTTTGCACTCTTCCCACTAACGCTGACGTACGGTCGCGTGAGCCTCCCACTCTTCCCACTAGTTGCTGACGCGACCGTACACCAGCGTGTCGTCACTGTCGCCGGCGTTAGTGGGAAGAGTGCAAGGACGAGATACGGTGCAGTGTTACCAGCAAAGATATATGACGTACCCCCTCTCTGATGACCAGAGCGCGACGGGGCATACGCAACGTGTCGGTGGAATAGGGAAGGTGAATAGTGGAAGGGGAAAAGGAGGAGAGATTTCCGAGAATTTGGGTACCGATCGGTACTCATATGGCATCACTGATACGGTGCGTGGCATGGCGAGAGGCGGAAGGGTAAGGGGCCTGGCGAGAGAAAAATATGGTAACACTGGCAACAAGACTGCGTTGTACAAAACACCAGCGGTAAACAATTTATTCTGTTGCGACGTCGACACCTTCTTGATGTCTCTTGAACCAGGGGTTGGTAAACTGTAGTCCGCGGGCCAAATCCGGTCCGCCGTCTGTTTTTAATCCGGCCCGTGAGGTTAATATGTTCTTTGCAATGAAAAAATTAAAGATAAATCATATTACGCACTGTAATGCAACGGCCAATAGTCAACTATTATGTAAAAGTGTATCACTTCCTAATGAAAATATTTTGAACCTGTTTTTGTTTTGTTGTTCTATGGCAGGCATGTCAAACTTTTTCACCATGAAGGGCCTCATTATGTATTATAAATTAATTCGAAGGCCGCAATAGAGAAAAGCAGACTCGGAATAAGAAGGAAACACATTTTTTTATTAACGTTGCTGTTACACATGTAAACAAACGTACAAAAGTTGTTTTTTTTCAAGTTTACTTCATTTGGATAAAACTATCTCATTTTTGTTTCGAAGAAACTTGGGAATGTTTTTCTGCAACGAAATTTTCAAAATTTGGTTGAATTTGATGAACTGTAATTATTTTTGAAATTGATTGTACACACGCTGGTCTATTCATCTTGACCTTTCCGCAGCTGTATTATTTTTTAACGTTGAAGATAGTAGTTCGCTATGTATATGTATGTGCTACCACTGCTACCGAACATAGCTGAAATACGCCTAATTTCATATAACATATCGGGAAATCGGTCGACAGATAAATAACTGTAAAAATATGGAATCACATGTATATATGTTTGTTCCAATACGAAATCACAATGCATTTCGATTAATTCCAGTTGTACAGTATAAATAAAGTATTTTTAAATATTAGATCAAATTTATTGAAATTTATTTTTTGCAAAGATGTACATCAAATACTTATTCAAAAGTAATTACCAATTCATTAACTTTGTAATGTGCGAAAACTGTGTGTAGAATAGTGTAGATATGTATATTCAGTGTAGCCATTTTCTGATTAATAAATTTTCGAAATGAATATACATATTTATTGGAGCGTATTGAGTATTATTGACACCGTTCACGTGTGCCTAAATGAATATAAAATATATGTAATCGAAGTAAATAAATAATTATTTCAAATATTCAGAATGGGTGAAATAGACTTGCAAAAGGGTGAATTTGGAGTGCAGAACCTATAAATTGTCATCAACAGTCTCAAAGTTTTTGGTCGGGCCGCAAACTACTTGTCGCGTGTTTGACATGCCTGTTTTATGAGTAGAATTACATACTTGTGAATATCTTCGAGATTGATACCCGGTCCGCCGGGCCTAAAAATTTTACGATTTCGCCCACTCCAAAAAATTTAGAGCACTCCATTCTGACGATTGGTGCAGCCAATTTTTCTTCAGCGTGAAAATCCGCAGTCCACTTCTCGTATTCTGTGGGTTTAGTGTGATTTACATCGATATCCTATGGTTTCGCGACAGCCTGTATCGTGCTCTATCTATCTGCGACCGTTTCCATCGGCATCTCACGGATCTGGGACATGCTATAACATATTCTATGTATCCGGAGAGTGATCTGTTTCCTTGTTCTCTCCTCTGGGTCTGGGTACGTCGTTGGAGGTTCACGGGAGGTTTGTATCGTATCTCTTACGTACTCTCGTAGTCATCGGCATCGGGTTCTTACACGTGTGCGACAGAATGCCTCGTGTGTCCTACATGTCTTGTGTCTTGTGACTCGGGCTGATACCGCGTTAAAGTGTTCGAAGCCATTGATACTAACTCCTGGCAACTAGATTCTCATTGTCATTATGTATATCGTGTTCATTCGGAAAGCCGTACGTCGAACGAGCCCTCGTCTCGTTGAGAGTCCGAGGATCTCCATGTTAGAACGAGTCGTAACATTTCTGTCATTCAAATTGTTATGCATAATCAATTTATAGATTTTATACTTGTGTCGTCGTCGTCGGTCTTCGAGGTCTTCGTTTTACGCAACCGACACTTAAATGTTCGAACATGTATGAACTAATTTCATGTAGCAAAAAAATTCATTTTTTTCATAATTATTAAAGAGAGTATTAAAGAGAGTATTAAATGCCTGATTGGTTCCTGTGAATTACAATTTATAGAAGCAATTTTTATTTCGGATAAAGATCCGCAATCCGCAGCCTATTCGTAAAGAATATACGTTGCATTTGAACCACGAAAGAGGCGGTCGCGTTAACGGAAACAACTATAGTAGATCATCTAGTTCTTCAGGGTTAAAAGTACCCCTAATTCCGCTCGAGACACAGGTTCGATCTCAATGAGATCTCAGGTCGTCGACCGTAGCGAGTGATCGATTTGTCGTGGAATGACCCCACCGTAAGTCTGCCTCGAACAGAGGAGAGAGGGCTTTCTCTCCCCCTCTCACTCACTCACTCTCTCTCTTCTCTTCTTTCCCTTGGTTTCTTGTCTATCTAACGTGTCACCGGAATCGTTGCGTAACTTCGTCAACGATATTGTGTATACTGGTTCACATAGATAAGTGGTTAGGTGCATGTTTATCGTGGGCATGGATATGTTGAAAAGAGAGAGAGAGAGAGAGAGAGAGAGAGAGAGAAAATATGTCCTTATCTTCCCGCGGAAAGCCTGAAATCGCGGTGGCTAAGTTGAAGGCTTCGTTATCGGTACTGTATGTTGTTGCGTGTCGTAATGCAACTGTTGTATTGTCCCTGTTATCGCTTGTTTGAAAAATAGGGGCGAAAGTGACCTCTTGTTTGGACCAGGTTTGACGATCCTGGAACGGGGAACGTGATTTGAACCTGTTCCCAGTGTTCCCTGTTTCATTTTCAGTATCACAGCACTCTAGATGCACTCTTGATGTTGCATTTCGAGCTGCATACTGAGATTGTAGATTTGAGGCTTCTCTTTTCTAATTACACTGTCCAACAAATTTCAACTTTATTTTTGTATTTCGATTCCCATTATGCGATTCTTGTAGAGTTTTTCGCGCTGATTCCGAATCTGTTTTTAATGTTTCTCCTATACGTACAGTTTTTGAGAAAATGGAGTTTAAAAAAAGACATATTTCTCAACTTTGAACAAATATTGTGATGTTATCATAAAAGATATTGAATTGATCTTTACAGCAAAAGATTCCTTGGACTTTCCCGAATACAGTGATATACAATATTAATGCGTTATGATTGTTTAAACATGTTTAAACGACCATTGAAGACGGAAAGACACCGCTTTCGCACCAATTTTTGACGATATTTTTGAATTGATCTCAAAAAATAAGCGTCCAGCGGAAAATCGAACTATACCACGCGATAGAGCAGACTTTTATCTTGAGGAACCACCCTTTCAAGTTTCGAACGTCGACGTTTTTTTCGAACCAGAAAGCAAAATATCTTCGCCCGACATGAGTTGCGGCCAGTGGTGTCTCTCCGTCTTTAATGACCGTTTAAACATGTTTAAACAATCATAATGCATTAATATTATATATCACTGTATTCGGGAAAGTCCAAGGAATCTTTTGCTGTAAAGATCAATTCAATATCTTTTATAATAACATCACAATATTTGTTCAAAGTTGAAAAATATGTCTTTTTTTAAAACTCCATTTTCTCAAAAACTGTACGTATAGGAGAAAAATTAAAAACAGTTTCGGAATCAGCGCGAAAAACTGTATGAGAATCGCATAGTGGGAATCGAAATACTTTTTGGCTGTTGGACAGTGTTATTGACCTACTAGGAAAAGTATTCGAATAGTATCTAAAAGGTAAATACCATTTATTTTTTAGCTTATCATTTGTACGAACTTAACAATGAATTTTGGTATACATTCAGAACAGGAATGTTACTCGGATGATAATAGATACATTACTTCCCATAGAATGGGAAGGAGAAACATGAAATAGTGAAAGCATTAAAAGAATTTTAGATTGTGGCCCTACCAGGGCTGGATTAAGCCCCGTAGCAGAAGTAGCAAATGCTAGGGGCCCCGCGCTCTTGGGGGCCCCGCTCCATACAAAAAGGGGCCCTGCACACGGGCGTTTCATCGGAGAGGCGCCGAAACATTAACGATATTTTTGCTAAAAAAGAAAAAAGGTCATTCATACAAGCGGCCCTGATACAAAGCCTAGGGCCTCGTGATAACATTTGTTACGGGCCCCGCGCTGGCTTAATCCGGCACTGGGCCCTACTATTTTCAACCTATTGTATCTATTAAGGAGATGAATCTGTATTTTACTCTACGTTCTTACAATTTAGGTCGAAAATGTTTAATTGCATAACGATCCGCTACTCGTATGAACGGCTGTATGTTCCTGTTAGTTCCTATGTCAGAGGTTCCAGTGTACAAGCTCCTTTCCACGACGCGCGACGGTACGATAATTAATGAAACGTCGAATCATTTGTTTAAAACATTTAACATGCGGTCACGGCCCGGTAAGCCATGCATTTATCCGAGTCCAACCGTTATTTACGCAGCGGTGTCATCGGATTTACATTTCCGCGATTTAATAATTCCACTCGGTGCATGTTCTAATGCTCGGCGAGCCGTTAATTATCCTGATCATTGGACGGCTCGTAAGTAACGTTAACTGCTTAACCGTAGAAGGCACCGAACATAATTGATACTCGAGGCTTGTTTGTAACCCGCAACGCAGACGCTTTTCAATCGGCTCGGTTCGTTTCTCTCTCGTTCGCGGTTGCTCTCTCCTCTCCTCTCTCTCTCTCCCTCTCTATCTATCTGTCTATATCTATCTACATCTCTTTCTCACCCTCTATACTCATGTTTTCGAGTGGATCATTGTTCGAGCGTACACTACCGACCGCAACTATGGGGATGATTCAGGTCTCTCGATTTATTTGCTGTCTATGCGACGAGAAAAAAAAATGGCTTCTCTTCCCTCGAGCTTATTGTCATTAATTAACGTCTATCGTCTAAGCAATCGATACTTTAGCTTCACGGTTCCCAGAATCGCGTTGAATCGCTGCTGAAATTTAATTAACTAAATGCATTATGAGCTTAACGGGTGGGTGAACTGCCTAGGCTGCATTAGTTTAGAAAATTTTTCGAATGAGTTCTAAACGTGGCCGAGGAAAAATAGAGTCTTCGGAATTGTAAGAAAATATTGAATTATGTAGTAATTATTAGACCGCGGATTTTTATGCATTTATGAAGAAATTGGATGGGTGAAATATAAAACAGTAAAAGATTAGAAGAATCTAAGAGTATTGTTATGATGTGTTCAATGTAAAAGATCTACATATCAAGGAATTAAATTAATTTTGATTTGCCTCTTACTGTCCACAATCATTGCAGAACATTTTTATTTTATGTAAAGATCCACAGTCTAGTACATACTTATATACAGTGAGTAGAAAAAGTAAGAAGTATTCGTACGCCCTTTAAAATAGAATAACTTTCTTATAATTGTACCAAACGACCTGACTTTTTATAATCAATTAGAAGCATTGGTTTACGAAATGATATGCAAAAAAGATTTTCCAAAAATTATAATTTACAAGGTTACATGCAAAAATAAGAAAGGCATTTTTTAAACCTATTTTATTTGGGTCCTTAATGAAAATTTAAAATATGTGTTTTGTAAATCTATGTTAGTTATACACATGCTGAAAATTTCATCGGAATTGATTAACATACACACGAGCTACAAAGCGGTTAAAAATTGTGAAAACTGTAGTTTTACACGACTTTTGATCAGTTTCTGCTTAAAATTCACAGAATCTTTCGGTGCGTGTCGTTTTTTCCTGTGTCAACCGATTTCGATGAAATTTTCAGCATGTGTATAATTAACATAGATCTAGAAAACATATATTTTAAATTTTCATTAAGGACCCAAATAGAAACGTTTTAATAAATGTCTTTTTTATTTTTGCATGTAACTTTGTAAATTGTAATTTTTGGAAAATCGTTTTTGCATATCATTCAAATTGATTATAAAAAATCAGGTCGTTTGGTACAATTCTGGAAAAGTTATTCTATTTTAAAGGGCCTACGAATACTTTTTACACTCACTGTATATCGGATCGGCATTTGGTGATGATTGGTCGATTCGGGTTGTGTAACATTTTTTGACCTTGCTAAACCCCCACATCGATAAACATATTAACCTAATTGTCTCCCTCTTTTCAACAATATTTTGAATGCACAGCTTAATTGAAGCCCACAGCAGGATTAATCTTGTCACTTATAGAAAGTGACATATTACTCCCTGCGCTCGATGCGTTTAGTATTAAAAATAGAGGCAGATCCAAGGAAAGATCCTCCACGGATTTAGTCGAAAGACTGCGGAAGCGAAGGAGGACACAGAAAGTAAACGCGGAACCGGCCTCAGACTGTTCCTGTTTTCGAAATGCGTCTTCTCCAACTTAAAACGAGAGAAGCTACAGCGTACGCGTGCGGACATAAAATTGAGGCATCAATATTTAACGAGCTGTAACAGAGTTGGCGTTGACGCTGGTCGGCCGGATATTGTACTATACACAGATTGTTTCCGTCGAAAGTTTACACACTATTTTTCCTCCGGCTGCTCTGCTTCTCCCCCTCCTCTCGTTGTAATCGATTTCTCGATACGCACGTGCACGTTGCACGTTGCATATGTGCATTGAGCGGACCGCGGAAATATGAAAATCTCCGAAATAATTATACCGTAAAAACTTCAATAGAATATCAGACAGAGTTCCATTGTGCGGGGACCGCGCTTGCCCGTAACAGGATCCGGGGAATTTTTAAACACAATACACAGCCGGAAACGGGTTTATGCATGCGGAATCCTATTTGAACCGGCTATAAATCTGGCCAATTAAAATTTTTCATATATTTGTTATCGGCGGAACGGGGGCAATTTTATTCTAGTTAATTGGGCGGTCGTTTCCGATTCTAATTTTATGCAATTACTACGAAAATAAGTAAGTACAATTCAATGGAGAGGGCGGATTCAGAGAATTTAAAAATATCAATGTGCGAGTTTCGGTTGATTAAAACGTTTAATCAGAGAGAATGCAATTTCTATTTGGCTCCTGTTTCGTACAATTGATATGGACAATTTTTATTTTGCATCAAAATCTCCAGTCTACTGATTTTCAAAACTAAGGCTCATGGATTCTAGTCGAAACTGACGTTGAATTCCATTTTACACAGTACATATTCTATGTATTGATTTAATTTGTACAGTGTTCTGCGTATTGATTTCTTTTATACAGTGCTACTCTATTTTCTCCCGCTGACTACATATTACGGTAAAGTCGCGTTTACTGTCCAACAGCCTGTGTTCTGCACGGACAGTGATTGCGTACCGACATTATTTTTTTATGACTGCGCCTAGAGAGTTCAAAAGAAAGCCGAACGTAGAGAAGGACAGCATGACATACGGATCGCGTGGCCGAAGCGTATCGGTGTGAACCACTACTATGTAATAGTACTAATCGAATGTACAAAAACTTCTTTATTTTTCATTATTTTTTTATGGGACTTTCACCAACTTATTTCTGGCATTTTTTTTTTATTAAAACGACACCAAACACGATATAATTTCAACTGTATTTAGTGGTTTAATCGACAATGAAAGTTTCGGGTGCAAGGAAGGACAGCGTATGGGAAAAAAGGCACGCGTGTTCGCTGTCCTTCCTTGCGCCTGAAACTTTTATCGTCGATTAAACCACTAAATACAGTTGAAATTATATCGTGTTTGGTGCTGTCTTAATCAGAAAAGTGCTAGAAATAAGTTGGTGAAAGTCCCATAAAAGAATAATGAAAATTAAGAAGTTTTGTACACACCCGAGCCGAGATCAATCATCGCCGCCATGCGGCAGTGGAGTGGGTAGGCACCTGACAACTATCGCGTACGCGTTCGTTGACAAATATCGCGACTTTACTGTATATCGTTCCACGCGACAGAACCGCATCCCATAATCCTCTCAGCTTCTAATATGAATATAATGAGCCGGGAAAATTTAAAATTCCACACCGTGCTTCGATGCTTGATTCGTTATACCATATACATAAGTTGCGTTCAATTGTCTTCCGAAGATGAAACGACCGCCAGGCAGTCCAAGTATTTCCGGTCCGTTGTAATGCCCGACCTTGACAATATAACTCGCTGTCGTTGCCTGTGACCAACCTGCCGAGCCATACATACTCTTTTGCTTGAACAATGCGCACTCAGTTTACCGACGAGGTATTTGAATTGCGGGGCAATTAATCGTGGGTCGCGATCTCTTCCGGCGAAACAAACAAAAATATACGTACATATTTTACCTTCACTGTTAATTCTGTACACGCGGGGGTATGTACAGGAAGCTGGTGAGGTTCATTCAACATCCGGAGACCTAGCTCAACGGAACGACAGATCAAGAATAAATAAAGAACGCAATTTTTAAAGCGTCCTTTTCGTTCGCTGATATTTGTGAATCTGTTTAAATAGAAAAACATTAGAATAATAATGTCATAGAAAATTGTGGGCACCTTTATAATTTCAATAATTGTATTTTTACAGTATATCATAAATAATATACGTATAAACAATGTATTTGTAGGAACATTTCTAACGTCTGTAAGTCGTACGATATTGAAATGTTGGTATCATACATAAATTTCTTCTTAACTAACCGACTATAATAATTGTAGACCCAACGTTGGATATTCGTTGGCAAATTGTCATAAATTTTCGTCGCAGGTCCTATGTTGGGGATTTGTAGACAAAACCCCCAATCATATCCCGACCAACTCTCAACTGTCAGCCACCGTTGCGGTTTACTATTAATGATAAAGGAATTTTATCCACCATAGCTTAGAGTTGGGCAAAAATTTCATTAACGATTGACGAATAAATCTCTACTTCTATCGTTAATCGTAATTAATAATTAATCTCCTAGTTTAGTCGTTATATGTGGTTAACGATTAAATACTTATTAATCGTTTATTGGGAATAACGGTTAAATTTCTACTTTAGTCGTTAATTGCAATTAACAATTACATTCCTTTCAATTGTAATCGTCAATCGGATAATTGATTAATGATTAACTGCTGAAATTTCGAAATGAAATGCGAAATGAAAACTATGTGAATACTGAAAAAAATGTAAACCGAGTTTAGGTGTATTGTCATTTGGTCTATAATACAAACCCTGTTTACGTGCTTTCATGTTTTTTTCGATGATTTCTTTTTTGAATCAACGATTGACGATTAACTTCATCAATCGATTGAATCAATCGTCGATTTTTCAATGATTACCTTCAGTGGCGGATCAAGACAAGTGGGGGCCCTAAGCGGTCAAAATTTCGGGTAACCCCCCCCCCCCCCCCAACAAAAAGTTTCAAGAGAACTCTCATTAAGTTATAAACAAAAAAGAAAAGTAATCAGAAATTCCATACCATAAGACATTAAATAAATTTATTAAAAAACATACATACATTTTACACATTTTTTATTTTATATGAATTCCGTCTTGCTTTGTTTCTTGCAAATTCATGAATTATTTTGGCAGTATCAATTCGGCTTAAAACTTTCTGCTCCATATACAGAATAGCCATATTATTTAGCCTTTCTTCTCCCATAGTGCTCCTTAAATAATTTTTTACACGCTTCAAAACAGAAAACGATCTTTCTCCTGACGCATTAGATAACGGACAGCGAAATTTCCAACTAAATTTAAGGAATGATTAGCACACGGAATAAAAACCGCACTTGGGCTATGTTCTTTAAGACGTGCTTGTAAACCTGAGTACGTCCCTGACATATTAGAAGCATTATCAAATGAAAATCCTCGACAGTTTTTAATATCCACTCCTAATTTTATTAATGTTTGTAGAACTTCTTGTTCGAAATCTGAAGACGTGTGTTTTTCTATGGGAATGAATTCTACAAATCTTTCCACTGTGTTACTACAGGATGAAACATATCTTATTTGAAATTGCACAAATCTGTCCCGTTCGCCGTTGTGCGCGGTTCGTCGAAATGTTCAGGTCTGTACGAGGCATTACGTTTTGTTCACAAGAACATAAATATTCTGACAAAAATAATCGCACAATACGTATTTACTATTTATATTAGATTTTTTCGATTATTTTATGGAGGGTTTTTTGAACATTTTCGGTCATTTCCAAAATCTTTAAGTTAAGATATTTTAACAGCTCGGGGCCCCTTGGTATCCGGGGCCCTCCGCGACCGCTTAGTCCGCGTACCGTTAGATCCGCCTCTGATTACCTTGTTTAATCGTACACATTAATCAATCAATCTTGATAAAAATTTGAATCGATTAATAGCGAACTCTGCCATATATGCGAAGAAAATCCTATGATGAAAGCATGAGACATCAAAGAGAAAATGTCGACGTCGTAATAGAATAAATTGTTTACCTCGCCACTGTTTGTTTAACGCAGCCCCGTGCGGTCAGCAACAGCGATCGGTCGCGTTATACAGTCAAGGTGGCAAGTGAGGCAAAAATGGCACATTCAGGCCGACAGGCAGCCAGCAGACACATAGGGGTTGATAATCGATCAATAATTCAAAAGCAGCAGAGAGTAGAAACGCAACGAGTTAGCCGGTACATACATACTTTGGCTTTTCCTGCAGTCCCCGCCGGTGACTCATTCTCCGTTCCCTGCGGTTATGGTCCCCTGGGGACGCGGGATTCAACAATAAACTGGATCGCCGGGCTCTACTATGTATACATATAGTCAACGTTCCTCGTTGTCAGTGATACTATTATAATATCACTGGGCTTATTTGCTAGACCGTAACAAATGCTGCGAAACTAATGACGCACACGCACCGAGGTCGGTTTGCTAAGGGTTTCCCCAAATCCAATTCTCTCGCAAGTTCCTGTCTCCGTCCGTTGACTCACAGGATTTTGCCTTTGCCTAATGTGAACTGACACCTGTGTACTAAGAGGCTTATGCTTCTGAAACGGTAGTTTAGATTGTACGAATGGACTGTGTTATGTTACAATTTGTTATAGCGTTCTAAGCCACTGTGCGATGAACGGAAAACTGGGTCTAGTGGATCTTCGGGAATTTGTTTCAGATGAAAGAAGCAAATAATCCGATTTATTGTTTATTGGGGTTAATATGCAGATATCGAAGATTGCCGACAAACATTTTCAGCCAAATCTAGCCACTAGTTTCCGATATACATACTTCTTGTGAAAGTGTGTGCTGTTGTAAAATTGACTGTTGAAAGGAGAACACAAAAATATTTGAAACTACTAGGTGCCTCTGTCGCTCTAGTATAATATGTGAAGAAAAAGTTAGTATCTCTAAAGATAACAATATGGCAGAGCGTTAAAACAATTTGACCTATCGCACGAAAATTTTCAACTATTTTCTTAATGAACATAGAAGTAAATATAGAAGGAGGCTATAAATTAAAAAATCGCTGTTTTAGAAATATTTTTTCCTTTTTTCCATTCGAATCAAGCATTTAGTATAATTGATGTTTTAATTTGAGTTGATAATTATTGGCTTTAAGACTTGTTTTAAAATTTTCATAAAGAATGAGACTTTCGGAATGAATAATCAAAATATTAATTTTTTGAAGTTTCTATTCCGGTGCACTCTCTTAATACTCACAGACAAAGTGTGTCGCGACCTAGATGTCTTGAGTCTTCCCTAACGCTCAGGGATGATAGGTATTAAGAGGTCATGCTCTAAAATACTCCATTCTGAATGCGAAAACGTTTTTTGAATCAGCCCTTACAATTTTCGAGAGAGAAGTGCAGCCTCCTGCCTGAACACGTTTGCAAAATCGTGTATGTAGTCTGTTCCGAATACTGAAATATTTTTTAAAATTAAGTATCACAATTTTCGACAAAAATAGTTCTTTTTGTTTCTTGTTGAGAATACGGACGCATTTTCTGAGTCAAGTTTCGCAACTTCCGAGAAGAAAATTTCCAAAAATATTTCTTTTTGTCTTGAGCAGAACTTCTATTCGATTCTGAATGCGAAAGTATTTTCTGAATCGAGTCTAACAACTTTGAAGAAAAAAATTCGCAGGACTATTTTCCTTTCGATCGCCTTTCGATTGAGCATGATGTCTGTGGACCCACGTGTGCAAAATCGCCCACACGTCTCCCACGTGCACACACCTCATTCATGAATCTATATTATGATCCGTTTGTCCCGATTTGTCTATTTTTAGGGCATCATCGACGCCCCTATTTAAGTCCATGGTCGTTGAGTTTTCTGTACCAGGAACTGTAATAATTCCTCTGACTGAAATCGATCTTCCAACAGTAGACACAGCACGGTTCCGATAAAATATTCCGCGGCATAGTAACTCGAATATAATCGATGTTTATTAATTATTCCAGTAATGTACTCCGTTCAATTTTGATTTTGACGGAATCGCGCACCGGATTGGCATTGCGCGACACATAATTTGCTTAAAAGATACTAATCGGTGGTGAGTGTCGCGGTAAATTGATTTGTTATCGTCGTTGTGCATTTCAATTAGGTCGCGCTGTCAACAGTTGATATTAGCTTGATTCTACGTATAGTTTCTGAATTGCTCAACTTCCGGAGTTATTAAGCGAATAACCAAGTTCATCAGTCGCCGGCGGGTTTTATACATTTATGACAAAAATGAGTAAGGGTAATTTCAAATAGTAAAAATATCCGTAACATTTAAACATACTGTTACATTATTTTCAACCTACTAAACATATTTGGGAAGAAAATAAATTTCTACTTCACTCCAGTTTGTTGCAATTCTGCTAAGAAAACAAAAGTTTTGCAAAAATACTTCTTTCTGCAAAGTCTTTCCAATAAAAAGTTCACTTGAAAATGTTCCGAACAATGCGGTAGACAAAATACTTGCATACTTTTGCGTTACAGTGTAAAGAAGTTAATTCCGGATTAAATCTCGGTTTTAAAATAATTTTGGTGGAAGGAAGAAAGCTGAAAGAACCACCAAAAAATTTGCAAACCGCTGCAAAGAGTGTCATGGACAAACTCGCAAACTTTTGCAATGCAAAGTAGTTGAAATACCCATTTAAACTTGCACGAGCTTTATTGTATTCGCATTCTATGCATTCGCTCAGCAGATCGATCAAGAACAGAGGGAGTCGTGGGCCACAAGCAAACATTTGCAAACTGTGAACTTGTTAGTCGTTACCAAGTGGTACACAGTTACCGATAGGAGGTCGTGTGCTAGCCTGGATACAGGTCGCGCGGCAATCAAAGTCTGTTGTTGCGTCGGTGTTCGCAATAAAATTTCGACAAAGGTCAAGGTTCGTCGGAGGCCTTTAATTCGATCGATCGAATAAAAAATCGTTCGCCAGACGACGACGTGGTCGCGTTACCGTACACACCGGTGATTACGGATATGTCAGAGGCAGCTGTGCCTCGGCGCACTTTGAACGCTTGTGCACAATGTGTGCGACCTGAAACTAGCATTGGGAAAATTACAACTCGATCGCGGGCATTCGCAGGAAATTGCCAGAAATCTCTCTTGCAAACTACAACTACTTTATTTCTTCCTGTAACACTCGAAGCTGGAACGTTGCGAACGTTTAGTTATCGACAATAACGACCATAAAATCAATTGAATGGGTGTCTGGATGATGGGTCTATGTCGGGTCTTTTAAATTTTATAGGAGCGCTATCTTCAACTCCAACGTGAATTGCAATAATAAAAACCAGATGAAAATGACATAGGCCCTTCTTCCACTGGAAGAAGACTGAAAACTGAAAGACTATTTTACGGTTTGTTTTATTAAATGTTAAAGCAAAATATGTTCCTAATTGCGCTCCTATAAAATTTGAAAAACCTGAGATACGCCCTTCTTCTAAACACCCATGCAATTGTTCAATTGATTCGACATTCTGTTACAAAATTGAAGAGATTAACAGCCATCCACAATCATAATTATAATTGTATACTTTATTGACTTGGTCTCTTTTAGAAATTATGAAGATACAGGAATAGTCTAAATTAAAATTATTCAATAGGATTTTAGTAATTTATGGAAATTTAAAGGGAGTGTATATAATTAGATTTATTAGATTATTACAAAAAAATTTGAGTAAAGGAAAATCTCATAATAATAGAAATTATGAAATGTAGTAGTTTATGAATATTTAGACGAGATTTGATTATTTATGGCTTATACAAATTTTCAAAAAATGCTGGAGTATCAAATTCGGCAGAATTTACTATGATTTTTATTCATTTTCGATCTACAAGTGCTATCGCCAATGAAAATAAGATTTTATTTGGTCTCACTTTCTCTTAAAATTTGTCTACAAAACTTGAAAATTGCATAAACGTCCGCAGTCTAATTATAGAAAATTTTGTTGCAATTGTATACTTGGTAACTCCATCTAATCAGAAGTTAAATGCTATTTTCTGTATCAATAGTAATTTCGAACGATCAAGAACAATATGCAACTATCGTGGACATAGAGAGATTTGTTTTTTGTCGAGCTATCGTGTCAACAGGTGAACTGAAATCGCCCAAAGAGAAACCACAACTCGACGCAGCCGTCTCTTTGATAAGACATGCACAAAGCGAACGATCAAATTCCCGCGATGAACGTTCGAGTTTTCCGGTATGTCAGCACAGGTCTCTCCCTCTCTCTTCCTTTCTCTCGAACGTTCGCAAAATTAAATCGGGGTCCGGCGTGTTTCATCAACGACTCTTTTTTCCCTCGTTTTTTGCAACGTTCAAAAGGATCCGAGTTCTCGAATGGGGGTAGTTCAAACAATCCGCCGGAACGATGGAGATACAAGTGCTCCAGCTCGTCGTTTGTTTTTCTCCGATAAAATATTGAAAACAATTCTGTTGCCGGGCCCGATATCCGACAGATAATCAATCCGCCGGTTGTTCAATGGAATCATTCCGCCATTGGCGAACAGAGCGGAATCGATGAGAAACGGGCAATTCTGTGTCGTCGACGCGGTGGTGCTCGAATAGAAACGATCGTTTCTCGCAGACTGTATGCAAGGCGTCGGTGGAACGACCGGAAATGGATTCTACATGAAAAACTCAGTCGAAAATATAGAATGAAAGTTTTTTCTGGGCCACGTCGTTTTCGAGATAAACGACCCTGAAGGTGGCTAACGCTGAGTTTCAAGAGAGAACGCGGTGCTTGGGACACGAACGTTTTTAAATTCGATTATCTCGCAAACGACGGATCGCACGGAAAAAGTTCATCGTACTTTTCTGACTCGTTTTATCGTGTAGATTTAGTATGGCGAATCTTGAATTACAACGCGAAACCGGAATCGACTTGCGTTTTGTTGTTCCGTATACGAGATAAATGTAAAATATCTAGTATAAAGATCTTATGTTAGTATTGCAGGCAGAAAATAAATTGCAGAGGAGAATTTTGTATTGCTTATCAGGGAGGAGACGTTTGTGCGGCTAGCTTTAGGTATATAATATGTAGACCTTGTATATCTAAAAATCTATAAGTGGTTTATTCACTTTCGCTCAACGAAATACATATCTTGTATTGAAAGCTATGCATCGAACTCCGATAAAAGCGGTCTTATGCGAGAGTTATGATTTTTCGTAGAAACGGGTCTGGCATTAAGCAACTTGGCACAAAAGGAGCCGTCGCAAATAGTTCATCGAACCCGGCAGAAACTTGCTATCCGCCGAAAAGAGCCTTCAGCGCCGTTTCATCACTATTCCAGGTTCGTTGTCGCATTGTTACCGGGAGCAACGAGGGAAATAGCCTCGGGAAAAGTCTCGAACGAGACTGATCTTCTCGAGGTCTGGGTGAATAAGTAGCGCACAGGCACCACCTGTTACCTCGGAAGCTAAACAGCCGTTCCAATTAAGGGAATGAGCTTCTTTTTATCGCGGCGCTCCAACACCGCCGCGCCGTGCCGGAACGAAAGCGAAACCGCGGATAAACATTTTTCTCCTCTGCTGTACACCTCTGCCCCTTGCCCCTGTGTCTTATTTCGCACCGTGGCGTGATAAAACTAGCCTCGGATGGTTCCTGACCTCTTTCGCGCAAAACGAAACGCGTGCCTCGCGTGCTTTCGCAATTATTCGCGATTTTTACGGGCCAGGCGCGGTGCACACTGGCACAGTGTTTCGTCCAACGGGGAAAAACCAAACATTCAATGTGTAAGATCTACACATTTTTTAATCTGAAAATATTCATGACAACACGTAGTTCGTAATATATGTATATTATATGCAGGGTGTTCATTTGAAAACTTTCCAGCCGAATATCTCGAAAAGTATGAAAGATATTGAAAAAGTGTAAAACACGTGTCCAAGAATTTCGAGGGGGAAAGAGGGAGGCAGTATCAGTTTTTTGAAGAAACAAAGTTGACCTTCAAATGACCTTGAAAACGCCACCCAAATAAAAAACTGATACTGCCCCCGCTCTTTCCCCCTCGAAATCCTTGGTTTTACACTTTTTTAATATCTTTCATACCTCACGAGATATTCGGCTGGAAAGTTTTCAAATGAACGCCCTGTATATATAGCATAGCTACATATGCCAGTTTTTCATTGACGCTAAAAATGTTTAAATCGCAACAAAAATTAACTCTTTGAAAGTAACAGGAATGTATTTATTCAGACTTATCATTTCCGCGAAATGAAGTTCGAATAAATCAATTTTTATCTTGTCTTCGAAACAAAGTCTGAGTAAATACGTTCTCGTTGTTTCGTACGAAGTAATATAAAATGGCGATTTTTCGTGTTGGTTGGATTTAGTATGAATGCGGGTGGTCAGCGTGCCCGGGGCAGCCGATTTATTAAAGAAATAACTCCATCCGGCGGTAATTCATAGCGCCACGGTTCGACAAATTAGGGATATAGTTGGCTCGGGAGCCGGGCCGTATAGAGCCGGATGCTCCGGGCATGTTTACATTGTTACATAAAGCAATTTCACGGTAAGAGCTCTCCGGCGAGTGCGACATACGATCATTGAACGAGACAGCAGACCTAGATTCGACGAGACCACCGCGCCGCGCCGGTATTTCCTAGCCTGGAGAACCGGGACGGCCCCACGCTGGGCTACTTCCGTCGAAAAATTCGCCCTTCGGATGACTTCCGCTGCGACGCCCCTCGGAATCGATCCATCGCGTGTTTGCCTTCCATCGGGTGGCTCGCAAAAACCTCTGTCAACGCCCATGTTGCCACCCCTTGTCTCTCTTGATGAAGGCAACCGTAATTAACCGACTTCAACGGGTGCTTTCTATCATCATTAACCCTGGAAAAACCAAACAGATCGAAACCAGTCATTTCAGATTCTTTATTTCACTAGTATCTACTCCAATTGTGAAGATACTCCTGTGGAAAATTGTTAAATATATCCATTCAGTGGTGCACGTCTTGCAATAAAAATATCATCGATTATTATCATCGAATGGACTCCCGTAATTTTTATAAGAAACTGAATGCGAGTCTCTCTTCATCTGTACAATTTTGTCATAAATGTAGTGAAAGTCGTAACAAAATTGAATTCATTCTAGTACATCGGAATAATAAAAATGAATTTAGAAGCCTGGTCTGGTCAGCAATGACTCATCACCTAGTCATCATACACCTATACAGGTTGTGAGACTGGCATTAAATAAGGAAAATGTGACTTCGATTTCGAAAATGAATATGACGATCCAAATGAAAGTTAATCCTCTTCAAATGAAGTAGAGGTTGCTAGAAGCTAGAGGATACCTGATAATATTATAGCTTATTGAACTCTGCCTAGACGCCTGTTTGCCAATAACTAGGCGAACCACTATAATCCTGGATAAATTCCAAGGTGGCGTTTCTGTTGGCCACACGCGAGCCACTCGATGTTACCAGAAATATTAAAGTAGGCCGGTAGAAAATGGAGACGATCGCACAAAATTATCCGCGGCTTAGCTGATCCTCTATCTCAGCTGTTTTGTCAGCGTGTTAATAAATCAGGTGTCTCTCAAGGGAAATGATCGAGGCTTCCAGCTAATTTTCATTATTAGTCGTCTCTTTTCATCTGGCCGTTGCTTGGAGAGCTCGGAGACGATTTTGTTCGGACGATAAATTACGATGGAAGACCCACTCGGTTTTAATAGCGAACTAGCCTAATACTTAAACGACAAGCTTCGGATTTTTATTTTAAAACTGCTCAAATTGTAGACAATCTTTCGTAGGAATTGATCGAATGAATCTCTTGATTCAAGCTTATAAGAATTACCGAAAACTAAAGTTTCTGTACCTTGCAATTAATGCAGACGATTTTTATTTTGAATAATGATAATTAGACTGCGGATCTTTATGCATTGTATTAATTGTGGGAAGCAGAAGTAAAAGAAACATTGATTTTATCCCCTAATGACTTTGTTACACTAGTAACTTATTTTGTTAAATATAGTCAACCTGGAAACATTATCTGATCGAAGAACAGTAGCCGACCAAAGCTTCATTTTTAATTTGTTAAATAATAATATAGATTGTTCCGCTCTCCTTATGCAAACTAATCTTTATGTACCTGAGCGTGTTTTGAGAATGAGAGCAGGATTTCAAACAACGCAATCCAAATCCTCATTGGAGTAATGAATCCTATAAATCGGATTATTTCGAGATCAAACACACTTTACAATAACATTGATTTTTTCAATGACACGTTACAGGCATTCAAAACAAAATTACGCGAGATTATTCGGTAATATCGTACCTTTATTTGTTTAGTTCTGCGCTTGTCCATCGAATGTAAAAATTTTTAGGTTAAGAAAATTTCTTTTTTTTTTCTATGTTCTTTTTGTATATTTTTGTTATTTTCTATTTCTTTTATAAGTTATACAAAACGTCTGTAAACCCATGTATAAAAGGACCTCGATCCGTACATAATAATAATAATAATAATAATAATAACAATATTACAATGTTCTGAAATTTTTCGAATCTTTTACTGTTTTATATTTCATCCAACCACTTTTTTCATAAATGCATAAAGATCGGTAGTCTAATGATAATATACTTTGAATTCATGTTGGAGCTGTGTAAATGGAGTTACAAAGAGCATGTTCCCTTTTTGTACAAGGAAGACACACGTGATTGTTTCCACAATTTTGTTTCGACTCGTATAAACGTGTCAACGATAACAATTCGATAGAAGTTCGCAAGAATTTTGCGACTGCCTGATCGATCTCTACGTTACATCTGGGATCCCGTTTATCAGTAGCAGATTTCTTTTGCTCGGAAAGTGTATTATTTTGTCACGTTTCGTTGCTAAATGCGCCGTAAAGGGTACACCGGTTTCGTTTCATGCGGACCACGTACGTTATTCATGATACACCTCAGACGGTTGTATATCCGAGATTTCGCGTATCCAGCCGGAGCAAATAATATACCATTCCATCAATATCACCGATCACTTAGAATCTCGGGAAAACTGTTGAAACCACAACCGTCTCACAGCTGCAGTTTCTATGAATAAAATAAGAGTTAGCTTTTCCCGGGGAAATGATATCCAGGTGCATTTTCGTATTTTCTTCGTGCTATCTAACATATACACTACGAATTTTTTGATAAACACAAAACACTAGGAATGATTTCATTCAATTCTAGCATCTTTTATCCCGAATCTCACCAACTCTAACTCCCTATTTCTTCTGTTCCAGGTGATAGACTTCGGGTCCAGCTGCTACGAGAATCAGCGCGTGTACACGTACATCCAAAGCCGCTTCTACCGAGCTCCGGAGGTGATCCTAGGTGCGAAGTATGGCATGCCAATCGACATGTGGAGTCTCGGCTGCATAATCGCTGAACTGGTCACTGGATTCCCGTTACTACCAGGCGAGGACGAAGCAGATCAACTGGCCTGCATAATCGAACTCCTAGGCATGCCTCCGCCGCGACTACTAGAATCCGCAAAACGCTCCCGACAGTTCATCAGTTCCAAAGGCTATCCGCGCTACTGCACGAGCACGATCATGCTGGACGGTACATTTGTCTTAGGCGGTGGGTACTCTCGCAAGGGTAAACGTCGTGGACCACCGGGATCGAGAGATCTACGTCGAATCCTTGACTGCGATGATCCATACTTCCTGGACTTCATCCATAGATGTTTAGAATGGGACCCTGAGCAACGTATGACACCTATCAAGGCGTTGAAGCACGGCTGGCTTCGTCGCAGACTGCCAAAGCTACCTGAGAAGACGGCGAGTAGCAACGACAACGCGTTACCAGCTGTCCCAGCAGCAGCTGCACCACCATCTTCAACCACTGGTTTGAGGATCTCTGCATCCGGCAGCCGATCGTCCAGCAAGACGAACACGCTGCAGAGCAACAACATCGAGAACACGAACAAAATGAAGCAGCTGAACGACATGTTCCAGACGGTGAACACGATCTACTCGGCGCTGCAGCGTAAGTACGGTGCTCAGCCTCAGGAGCCTATTGTCGTCAGGAATATTCAGCCTAGCAGCAGCAGCCACCCGAAGCTGATCTCCGTAGCTGGCGGCAGTGTCAGCGGTGGTGTTGTTTGTACTGGTGGTAGTAGTGGCTGTAGTGGTGGTGGTGACGGTAGCAGCAGTAGTACTAGTGGTGATCAGCAACAGCAACAACAGCAACAGCAGCAGGCGCCGCATGGGCATCAGTTGCAGGGGCAACAGCACAATAACGGGTCCCGCGGATCCCATGGGTCCCATGGATCTCATGGATCCCATGGATCTCATGGATCCCACGGATCCCACGGGTCTCACGGGTCCCATGGGTCCTCCCACGATAGTCATGAGCGGATAGTACTGTGATCGACGCGATGCGTCGCTAAACGGCTGCTGAACGAACTGACCAGTCGTTCCAGGCAAAGACGGCCCTCTGTCTCGCCAGCTAGCCGACGCTGCGTCGCATCTAGCTCCCCGGTACGCTTCCCCAAGTTCCGAGTCGCCTCGCCAACGCCCGAGAAGGCCAACCTGCGCTGTGCCACTTAGCCGAGACAACCCGCCCTCGATGTTCGTCATCGTTCGAGCTAAACCCATCATCGCCAACCTCGAAAGTCCCGACTGATCTAGGACAGATGCTAGGTCATCCACGTTCACGTTAGAGGCTCAGCGAAGTCGTCAATTGGATGACAAAATGAGCTAAATGAGATAGCTCAATTAAGTCGAAAGACTCACAGTTCTCAGGCTCTCGGCTGTAAGCCGTATCCTGGTGGAATTTTCTTCAAAATGTTGCGCAAGCATCGCGGCTAGCTTTATCGGTGGGTTGGAAACATATTGATACAGTCTATAGACTTGTCCACTGTGAACTCTACACTCGACTTCGCTGAGTCCTCCAGAGTCCTAGACACCGCCTGTGATGCAGCCCATGGGCTATCATTTGTAGGTTCGATCAGAGCCAAGAAGGGCTATCTATCATTTGTACATATACTTTATGCAACTAGTCGAGTCAGTGATGGTAAATAAATGTTCTAGCCACTTGAGTGCGATAGTGTTGAGGTTACAGGCAGCTAGCAAAGCACTCACGCTGGTGCTACATTGACTCGCCTCGTCGAATGAAGTATAGTACAATCAGAGCCACGAAGCAAAGAACGAAGAAGGAAGTTGCTCCAAGGTTTGACAAGATGTACCGAGACCGTCAGCGTTTGTCCGTCAGCCGGGACTCGCGATTTTATGGATAGTGTTGGCAATCAGAAGGTGATCGTACCGAGAATAGCCGGGAGCCAAAGATTCGCGCGATGTCGATGGATCGATCCTCCTTTTGTAGACGCACCTGAGTGCATGAGAAGCTCAGCGTCGCTTCCAGGAGTCTTCTATGTAATCAAACCATGCCGACTTTTCCAGGCCGTTGAATCTTAGGCCTTTCCAGGCCATTGTTAGCTACCGATCAAACAGCATCAACTTCGCTGTGAATCAGGGGAACGGCTATCTTCACTTTCGGTCGTCTTAACGCTTCCGGTGCTGGGCGACGAGTTTATATGTACGATAATTGTTACAGGTGTGCGTTATGGTTACACGCATAGTTTACTGTGAATTGTAACGCGTTTCATAAATTGTTACAGTAGTGCTCGGTTAAATTATCATCAGTTTCGGCAGAGCCAGCAGTTCAATTCTCACGAGCCGGACATCTTTTCTGTCTCCTCTTTTTGCATTATATTAATTCGCTATGACTGAGGCAGCTTTGCCTCACTGACAAGTGAAATTGCGGGAGTGGGCCTGGCTAGTGTATATTTAACCGAGCACCACCGTAGTAACGCATTTACTGCTAGCGCAAACTGATTGGCGCTAAAGTGTTCAGCGCGTGATCGATAGAGTCTTCTGTGGATCGTCAGACAGACTGCAGTGACTCTATCTACCGCGGTCATTCCCGTTAGTGTACAGCACCGAGAGGGTTAAGAGAAACACCTTCGTCTCTGTTTCGAGCCGACGAGGCCTGCGAACTAGAAATCTCGCGGAGACGCGTGTCACGAGCCCTCGAACCAGCGAGATTATTATTATAGTGTAATCAGTCGGAATCTTGCTGTTTTTATCTCTGTTTTTAATTTTGTTAGGCTACGTTCATGCTGGTGCTGAAATCAGAACGAACTAGAAATACATTCTACGATTTTATAATTGTAAGGTGAACACTGTCGACGGAATAATCGGTCAGTGACTTCGGTCGCTGTTCTTGCAGCTTCTATCGCAGCGCCACCATGAACATACCCTAATCGTCGAACGAGGATGACGTGCTCCACTCGGTGGGCCTTCAGGAATTGTGAACAGCCTTGCGAAGCGGGTCCGCCCGCAATTGTACAGGAATTTCGAACGAATTGAACTCGTATCTAGTTAAGTGGTATACGCTATGCGTAATTAGTAATTTATACGGACAGATTATTCGCGTCTGAACTCTTAGGATCGATAAAGACATGCTCAGATACTTAACCCTTCCCCCCGAACCCTGAAAACCTGTTTCCTTTTTCTGGCAATAATTGTAATTGTCCTTCTTCCTTGAACTGTAATCTTCTGTTCTTTTTTTTTTGTTTAATTTTCGACTGCCTTCTCTCTCGTCCTTTTTGATTTTTAAACGTAGCATTTAAGTTCCGATCTACGAGACGATAGACTCGCTGTAAATACTCGACGACTGTCCTGCATTTTTATCACTGCCTTCTGTTTTTTTTTCTTGTTTCGTTTTGCCTCCTGTTTCTTAAATTAGTATTCTCGATCTCTCCGCGTTACGTTCGGCCGGTTCGATTCGACGATGGGGCAGTTAGAATGATTTACATTTTGCAATGATTCAATCCGAGATCGGAGATCTCGTGTGTTCGATGTTAGTATTTTTATTTTACTAGTATGACTCTGAACATTTACAGCGAATACTTTCCCAAATACTCGATCAAGCTATTCTTGATTAACCTACTCTCTTGGGAAAGGTATAGTTCAGATGATATATCAGGCGCTCGCATGCGAAATAATTTTTCGACGATCGCCTTCTTCGAGACTGCGCATATTTTATTGAATATGCAATCTGCCCTTAGTCTTGCAATATTCCTGACGAGTTGCTTCGTTCTTTTGAAGCTTAACAGTATTTTTGAAAACGTCCTTCTGCATTTTCTTTGAGGATGGATTTTAAAGAAAGCGGAACGAGTAGTTTCCTGTCGTATTGCATTTTTCATTGACTTTCTAATCGATGGAAAAGTCTTTTTACAGAGCTGTGTTTGAAATCAGCTGAATCTGCTTCGAAATAAAATGCTGGCGAAAAAGGAACAACTAACAATGCTCTTTTTGTTAGTGGAACTGCTTTCTTAGCTAGTACTTTAATCATGGACTACGGATTTTTATGCAAAATAAAAATTGCCTGCGTCGACTGAGAAAGACAGGAGCTGTCTTTTTCTTAATAATTGTGGTACGTGTGATGACGACACATTGATATTTTACAATTCTTTTAAGCATATTCTACTGTTTTAAATTTTATCATAAACGCATCAAATCCACAGTCTAGTTGGCCACTGTTGAGCAGTAACGTTTATCATGATTTCAGTATAACTCCACAAATTTTGTGCGGACACAGATTTTTATGGACCAATTTACAAAAGTTGGAATCGACGAGGAGTTCATTTACCGTTTGGTAAACTCCACAGTTTTATCAATTTATCGAACTTTCGAGGCGCAGAACCGTTTTATACACTTCATATTGACACGAAACGTACGAACAGCTGGCCGATTCGAAATCGATTCAAAATCTGCGGATCCTTAAGAAACTCGTAAGAAACTTCTTCTTTTGAGAACTTTAATAAATCTCACACATTGTAAGGATATCCCCAATTTTTTCTAACGTCTTCATGGTTTAGTATTTCAACTAGTCATTTCGATCGTAAACGCATCAAATCCACAGTCTTTTTCTATTTGCATATCTTTATCTGTTCATTGCCCTAACAGGGGTTCTTGTGGTCATCGGCACCCATTGCGGTCGATTCAAAATCGATGACGCATACTGGTTCGCTTCCTAGACCTTCTAAGAACATTTTCACAAATGGCTGAATAGGTACACTGAACGAACACTTTTACCTTTTAATAATACTGTCGGTTGTACCTGGCAGGTTAATAAAAAAAAAGTTTGCTAACAAATCCCCGACACACCGGGGCTTTACAGTTACACTTTTACATCCGAGCACCTGGATCCCTAAAGGGTGCTCGCGGATAAAAAATAGATTACACTCTTTATTCTGTCTTCGCTTAACCCTTGGTTCGTGGAACGGGGCCTCCGTGACCCCGTGGAACTTGCGGAGTAATTAATAACTTCGCTATATTTGTCTTCAATAACATTTTGCAATGGCAGAGTCGTTCGACTCCCCCATTTGCCAAATCGTTTATCTTCACAAAAGAAACGACAAAGAGAATTAACGAAACAGTGCACATCGATTTGTAAAATTGATGTGTTAATCAAAGTAGATGAAAAAGTGGTCAGTTAATTTGGTCTGTGAAGGACTCGTTTAACATCCTCGCTAGGAGCCTTCGTCCCAAAGAGACGAATCCGCTGTGCTAGTTACGGGTTAACAAAAATGATGAACAAGTATCGAAGCATAATTAGAGCATAATTTAATCTGGGCAAGTTGCCATACAAACGAACAAAAATTCGTGTGACGTTAGATCGTTTCGCAGATTCACGCAGCTTTTCACAACATTAATTTAACGCTGGCATTACGCCTTTAGTTCGTCCAATCAAAATCGTGTACTTTGCACGACCGTACAGCATTCTCTCCTCAGTGTCGCGGAGGCAAAAGTATTTCTTATTGTCTGGTGCCTCGTCGCTGGAGAAACACTATCGATCTCATTGTGTTGGCGACGAAGTTCAGCGAAATGAGAGAATCTCTCAGCGAGACGTTAAGGAGGAAATGTTCTATCCCAAAAATCGATTTCACTGCCCCACCTCGCGAGGTCCACAGTATGAAAATAATTTTTCATGAACTCGTGCACACACAGATGCAGCATTCCCTCATTAATGTCGCACAGCGAGACGCTATGGAGTAATAGACGTCATTTCCTATTGGCCAACGTGTCTCGTGACTGAGACATTGTTGTTCGCGTTACAATGGTCATGAAACCCAGCGAGACGTTAAGGGGGAAACACTTCTACAATCGTTTTAACTGCCCCATACCGCAATATAATCGATTCTTCGGTTGAGAATCGGCCTGGCGATAGGGAGGAAAAAGTTTTTCTGCGACGAACGAGCTCGAAGGTGACATTTACTCAGCATTTTGTGTTCCCTTTAGGGTAGATCGCATTTAGCCGGAACGCGTCCCGCTGAGAACGACTGACAATGAGAAAATTCGCTTCGCGGCTCGAGACACGCGCGAGTGTGTCCGACGAGGATGATTTGCGAAAAACGAAACTGCGAGCGAGCAAGTATCATCAGCGTGTGCGATTCGAGGCAAATTGTCGCGGGCGACCCTGGCACAAACGAATTCACGCTAATTTTAGTTAGAACTGAGCGAATGAGCGGCGTGCAAAGTGAGAGAGAGAGAGAGAGAAAGAGAGAGAGAGAGAGAAAGAGTACGTTTTCGCGTCGAGAACGAGTCATGTGGGTGTGAACAACGACCGAGAAGAGAGTTGGAACGATAACCGTGTTGAATGATGCGACTGATCGACTTGATTCTTCTGCGCCCTGGTTACACGCTGCGCAATCGGGACCGCCGGAGAGTTTATAGCGGGGAAAAGTCGCGTTTCTGCTTTCTGGAATCGTTGCCTGTCCGTTAATCGCCACCAAGACATTGTTCGAGGCTCAACTCAGTTAAAAGTTGTTATGTCGAACAAAAGGATTCGAGACACGCTGCTGACAGAATTTTTACGTCCACTATTTAGGACCTGAAATCGCGATTTCGTTAGCGTCTACACATTGCCTACAGGAAGCATGTTTATGCACAGCGACGATAGGTCGAGAAGCTAGAGAATGAATCCCGGTGGCACCCTCGCTAAGGTCTCTCGCGGTTTGTACACGAAGCTTCATGAATATTCACTTCGCGTACTTGTTGAGCAAGAGAAAACGAAGTCGTAAAATCTTGTCTTGCAGAGATCGTCTACGTAATATTTGCACTGTCGTCGACAGTGGTTCCCAGAGTGTCAAGGACCTCGCGATGGTCGAGCGATTAATGTAATACTTGAAGCTATTATTCGATTGACTACTGTGTTATACTTTGCGAGACGATGGAGTTCTGAACGCCGAGGAAAAAGTTGCTGAGTTACACGGAGTCGAAAACGAGTAATTGTAAAGATACTCTTCAATAAAGGAAGCTCTGAGCTTATTATTGACAATAGAGGAATCTTTTGTACTTGGACAAATTTGTACAGTGCTCGTCTACTTGGTTACACGCAGAAAATGAATCTCAGTCACCTCCATGTCCCAATAAACTAAGGAAACATCAAAATACTCTATAACAATGTACGTCCAGCTTGATACCAAACAATTTTTAAATAAATCGTTTACAAATATATGTGGAACAGTTAAGTGACTCGATAGATCTGTAAGAACGTACATGTGTTGCCCGTGTCTCATAATGTAGTAAATACCTGGGATGGCACCAGTGTCGCCACATCAAGACTTTTCTCCCACTCTACCCTTCCCCTTCTACGACGCTATTCCCCCACGCTTGCGCCACGGCCCCGTCATGTTACGCGTTTCATCTCTGTCGTGCATGTGACTAACCCGATATTGACAGAGAGAGGGTGACTGTATTCCCCTCAATTCGAGCCAATTCTTCTGATCTGGCGACACTGAACGGCATAGGCAGTGTCGCCGAAACGGGCGCCTCTTACTCTCCTCCTTTTCCCCTTCCACTATCCCATTCCAGCATCACGCGCACACTCCAACGTCCCCCACTAAGACGTAGATCACGGTGCCCGTGCCGTAGACTGATCTGGTCATCAGAGAGGGGGTACCTGTATTCCCCTCGATTTTCTCGATCTGGCGACACTGGGCATAGGGGGAAGGAGAGCGAAGTTCACCGTCACGCGATGCGTGTAGTGGCAATCTTCTCAGCGAATAGCGAGAATGCGTGTGACTCTTATTTGCGAATTCCTTTCGTTATGAGACACGGACAGTACGCTCTTCGCAGTCAAAGGATCGAAAAAAGACGCCCTAAAAATTTGAATACTACGAGCACCAGTCCCGTAACTGCGCCACTGTTTAAATTACAACGTCTTACCTCGACCAGCAACGTTGGGAACCACTGGACCCCGCGACCGAGCTCATAGTGAGCCAACCAGTCGATTGGTCACGGAAAGTGGTAGGGATGACGCCCGAGCAATCGCAGCGGTCCGGGAGCGTGTCTTCTTCGCGAGAGTGCCACCACGGCTTCTTCGATTCGACGGTCGGGAACGCCGCAGCCCGCTTCTTGCAACTTTATCGAACGTAAAGGCAAGTAGTAGCCGCTAAACGCGAAATAATTTCACGACTGAATTGATCGCGCGTCTATCCTGACGAGAGACTGATTAAAACCGCTTAACGAGGTTCTAACAACGACAGGCACGATCCACGGAAGAGAAACCGAAAATGGAGACGGGAAGCAGGCGGGGATTGTTACGAAACAAAGTGAACAAAACACAAAAAAAAAAACAAATATGAAAAAATCGTGATACTGAACAGAAATATCTTGTGATATGGAACTTAGGCGTACGTCGGGGCTCCGGCGCCGACGGGTATAGATGAATATATAAATATATATTATAAATATGAAGTGCGTATAATAATTATATCACGATGTAAACGGTGAAAACTTTGAAGAAATAAAAAAAACCGATGGAGCCGGGAGATTGTAACCGCGTGGCGAAGAGAGATAGAGCCAGATGAGAGATGCGTTTTTAGAAACGAGGAGAAAAAGAACAACGGTCTCGTGAAACGTTGCACGACACATGCACGACCGTCTTTCACGATTCCTTCTTCTGCCCCCCCCCCCACCAACCCTTCTTCTCTTCTTTTATTTGTCCGTTTTGTCTCTTTTTATTTTGACTTTGTGATCGCTCCCGGCCACCCGTGCGCCACCGGAAAATGAATCGGTTGCTATATTTGTGCCGTTTCGATCGTGAAGAACGCGATCTTTCGCGGATCCCTCTCGGATTTTTACGATGAAAGATACATCGAGAAGCTTCGGTTCTCATTTTCTACACGGTGCCGGGCGACCAAGCATGTATTATTTACGAACCTAGTCCCCTCGGCGAAATTTCAACAATCCTGCGGTGTCGACACGAGATTCTTCCAAAATAAGGGACCAGATCTTATAAAGGCATTCCACTCTGCTTGTCGATCACGATATTTGTGCTGTAAATAGAAATGACTTTTAGTATGGTCGATTCGATCACTCGTGTCCTCCTCGAATAAAAATTCATCCAGTTTTTGTTTACGAATGCCGTAAAATCTCTCATTTTTTTTCATTAGCTTTGATAGACTTTCAAACATTGAGAGAGTAAAAATTCGGAGCACTCAAATCATTTTTCAATTTATGGAATGGATGTTCATCCACTTTTTGTGTACAGACAGTGTAATATTTTGCATTTATCTTTTATTAACTTGATTGGAAGTCTTTTATTAATCAGAGACGACGAAAACAAATTTATCGGAAAGAATTTCATCATTTCTTGTGTACAAATACTGTAAGAATGTGCATTTCTCTTCTTAGACTTTTAATAGACTTTTCTAATCATACTTTTAGTTGCAACATGTAGATAAAAATATGCAATTTCGAATGAAACAATAGTTTTGAAACATCGTTAAGCTATAAAATAGAGGAAGTAGAAGAGCAATTCCTCGTGCGAGGATTGAAGCACACGTGAGATTATCTAAAAAAGCCAAACATCCCACAGATTCGCGAAATATCTAAACAATTTCGAAAAATAAAGAACATTTACATTGACTAACATCAAAATGGAACACGACGGTAAGGTTTGGTCCCTTTCTACAACATCCTGTGCATCGTGTCACGCTAATCGAGAGTTCAGTTTCGCCATTGCAAAAAGATCCCCGCAAAAATCGCACGCAACGCGCGCGGACGTTGTTCACGCAGCTCTCCGGTTTTATTATTAACAAATATCGCTCTAGTTTACTTTCGTCTGCTTAATTTATCGATCACTCACACCGACACACATACAACATACATTCGTATACACGGATATACATTCACACATACGAGTACAAACGAGAGCACACTCATGACACGCACTCGACCCAACACACGTACACGCACACACACAAACTCTCACTCACTCCGCTTTATTACTGTGATCAACGTGTATGTACAAACGACACGTTCGTTGTTCGTGCAACTTCGGCTCAAAACTCCACTCTGTGTGTGTGTATAACGTCGACTGATCTCGAAGAAGATTGCGCAAAAAGAAATTAATTAATACAGGATCGTTCGTTCCCCGAATTACGATCCCTTAATTACGTGACTAAGCGATCTACGAATATTCTCCTCTTTTTTGTTTGTTTTTCCTTTTTACTATTACGACTATTACGATTACTTATTATTATGATTAATTATTATTATTATTATCATCACGATTATTATCCCTTACCCTCCTTTTATTATGATTATTATCATTACACGAATGAATTACGACTACTTCTTCTTCTTCTTCTTCTTCTTCTTTCTTTCTAATCTAACCAGTGCTTTTTATCGCACTCACGCAACGCGCGTCCCGACGACAACAACAAAATGAAAAAAACTAATGTTTAAGCGATAGCTTTAGGCTTTATAAGTGCGTAACACACCAAGCAGGATATTGTAAGCGCGGACGGTTCTCAAGGTTCGAGGCTTTAAACTCGAGGCGAACGAGGGTGTGTGTTCCGATCATCTGGAATCCGTTGTCCGAAAGATTCCTCTTTCTTATCGCGGCGAAGATAAAAATTCAAGAAGAAAAACGAAGGGGAAAGTACGCGCCACGCTTTTCCTTCTCTCCTCTTCATCTTCACGCTCTTCGCTCTTCTTCGTTCTTGCCTGGTCCGGTTCACTTTCACTCTTTTGTCTTCTTGATCTACAACATGAGCTGGGACTGCTCGCGAGCTTATAAAGAACCACAAACTCGTACAGGACATCCTTTGTTCAGGGGCATATACCTCATCATTAGCTTTTGCAAGCCTTGTACATTGTTCCGGAAGTTTGGATTGAAAAATGAGTAGGTGCATCTTAAAACAAGAAAAAAATTGGAGGAATTTAAAAATACTGTTATATTACGTTCAACATATACAATACTAAACACATTAAGCAAGAAAATAAATTTGTATTTCACTCCGATTTGTTGCAATTCAGATAGAAAATTTTTAAATATTAAATCTCAAGAGGAACATTACGTTTTTCAAAAGATCTAATCACCAACTTGCGTTCTTAAATTGTGTCCTGAACTATCGACATTATAGTAACTTCTCAGCTTCAAATAGTTCGAACATACAGGGTGTCCCAAAATTCCGTCAACAGCCGGAAATGGGAGGTTCCTGAGATCATTTGAAGCAACATTTTCCTTAGCAAAAATGTTATCCGCGGCTTTGTTTAGGAGTTATTAAAAAAAAACACGGACCATTCAGAGCGGCCCGGCGTGCCAACTGTCTATTGGCCGACTGTGCCAACTCGCGTCTAGGTCGCGCTCTAATTGGTCCGTGTTTTTCGTTAATAACTCCTAAACAAAGCCGCGGATAACATTTTTGCTAAGGAAAATGTCGCTTTAAATTACCTAAGGAACCTCTCATTTCCGGCTGTTGAAGGAATTTTGGAACACCCTGTATTTTCCATAATACTAACATGTTATATTTGAAGAACGGGCCCGTTAAAAATCTTTCGAAAACAAGCATGAAGTCTAAACATCTATGGAATCTGAAGTCAGATTTCGGTAACCCGACTGGGCAAATTCGTCGTGCTCCGTAGCAGGGCGAGCTCGTAGGAAGGAAGTGTCGTATTTCCGGTTTCCGTTAGCCGTCGCAAACACACTCGATCACCGTTTTTCACCGTTTCTTCAACCCCCTTTAGCAGGGTACACGTCGAAACACGTTTCACCCTCGCGATCGAGACCGGTTCGATAGCTTCGCGCATATTTATAGGCGTTCTCGGACGCGTTGAATTTTCTAAAAGGACTTCAGCGAACATCAAAGCCCCCCAGTGTCGCCACCGATTCCCGGCGACACGCTCCACGGAAACGCATGTACAACATGTTCTGCGACAGAATCTAGGACGCTGTCATGGCGACGAAAATCGGGACTGATTTCATAAAGATTGATTTCATTATATTGGTAAAATATAAAACAGTAAGAGATTTAAAAAATTCAAGAATGTTGTAATGTTGCTTTTAATGTAACACAGTCAGGATAAAATCAATTTTTATGTTATTCCTGCTTCCCGCAATCAATGCAAACCATTTTTATTTTGCATAAAGATCCGCAAATTTTTTGGGCAATAAATTCAATGATGACCAAAAAAGAGTCACTAGAAAAGTCAATCTGAGTGTGTTGCATGAATAACGCCAATTAATAATGTACTCCTTGTTCATAAACTACGAATAAGTTCAAATTTCATTCACTAAAATTGCATTCGCTTACATTCCCCATTTGAAATGAATCTTCTTGATAATTAGACTTGCTGCCACTAGATAAAATAAATCAAAGGAAGCTGATAAAAATGAACATCTGCTATTTCATTAATTTTCTCTGTTATTTATTCTGTACGGTTAATCAAGGTAACAAATGAGTGACTCGTTTCAAAAGCTCAATGAAATCAGCGAAGTCGTAAGGAATCACTAAGTAATACACCTAAATAATGATCAGACTGAGGAAAAGATGCAGAAGAAGGGAGAGAGGGAGAGGCTCGTTCAATCGCGGTAAAAGTTTCTAACAATTTATCCACGGGTGTTTTGTCGTGTTCAGATTGTCTCCGGCGATGGCAACTGCGTAGGAGAACGACAAGACACCGGAAACGACGCTCGACTCGCAACAAAACGGATAGAGGAAGCGTCGTCGTTCACGTGATCGTGACTTTCGTGCGAACGATCGATCGGAAAACGGACAGAGATCGCTTCCACACAGGGTTAGTCGAAATTAACACTGCCGTTCATAAGTTACTAGACACTTCGCTGCTCCGAGGATGATGATGATGACGATGATGATGTTCGTGCTCAACCGTCTACCCTTACGCTCGCGAAACAGTTCGTTTTACTCTTAGTTTCTGCGCCGGCAATTTGTCTGACACTTTGGGGACGGCGTTTTAAGAGCTCAAATTTTACTTTGAAATCCAACTTAAAATTCGTCTTTGACCCTTTGAGTGCCCGAACGTTCTGAGTGAAAGAACAAAATCAAACAGAATTTTGTTATGCGATATGAGCAAGAGGCATGTTGCTACTGTCTTAAATAATTCGCGATCTCATTATGGCTGCAATGAATAAGATAAAAATCGCATTTGTCACCGCACCTGTCCCTCATTTTTACTGTTTAGCATTTATGTTAATATCCAAAGTTCTCTACAACTGCTACCTTCAATAGCATTTCATTAGAGAAGATAATATTTTTCGCAGAAAAATATACATAGAACGCCAGTGCTTGTGATTATGTATTCTCGTGCACTGCATCTTCAAAAAATATGAAAAAATTACGTTACAATACTACTTCTTCAATTTTCTAAACGTATGTACACGTTTCTTTTTTGAATCAGTAAATTGTGATACAAATATGTACAGTAAATTCTCTATATGTAGTCGCAAACAGGGCGTGCACGATAGTCGCAGTCGCCGGCACAGTTCGAAGGCCCGCGCCGCGTGGTCTCGCGTTACACGCGCTGTCCTTCTCTACGTTCGGCTCGGTCTTTGAAGCTCGAAAAAAAGTAGGACCAAGATCGATAGATGCAAAGAAATCCCCCCGAGGCGTTTGCGACTATAGAGAATTTACTGTATATGTACGTTTTTCACAATGGAAGGGTTGATCAACGTTGATCGACATCGCGGTGTTTGTTTGAATGTCCTCGACACGTCTGATCACATCGATGGGATCATGTTTAATGGTATTATTACAATTTTCAATCTACCAATCGATTAATACGGTCTCGAAAGGAACGATCCGTCCCCAAAGCGTTGATCCACTGAAATATAACGAAAAAGACCGTAAGCTTTTTCCGATGAGAATTCAGAACGGAAGTAGTCGACGGATCCGTCGTCTACTTTCCACGTTCATCAAACTTTAAAGTGTCCGGCAGCTTATGGACTTGTAATCTCGTACATCTAGTCCCGCTTTTGATTCTTTTCTCCTTCTTTGTGAGCATCCTTGATTTTATTTGAGAAATTTCTCGCTCGGTGAATAGCGACTGATAGAAACCCGATTCCGGTATACTATATAAAAAAATATATATTATATATATATATTATGTTTTGCGTCGCGTACGTTTATATACATACATATATATGTATATATAAACGTTTTCTTTTTTGTGTCGAGCGCATCATTGTGTACATACAGAACATTATAATGTGTATGAGGCGTGCATTGCATCACACACACACAAACATACACGTTTTAATACCGCATATCGTATGTGAACGAGAGAGAGAGGGAGAGAGAGAGAGAAAGAGAGAGAGAGAGAGAGAGAGAGAGAGAGAGAGAGAGAGAGAGAGAGAGAGAGAGAGAGTGAGAGAGACACGCGCGTCTTTGTAGACTTTAATTTTATTTCAGCTTCGAATACGCGGTCGGAGACACGACGCCATTGTTCCTTGTGGTAAATAATAAATTTTTAGACCATTGAAAAAAAGAACCACTGGAAATTTATCACGTTTCACAGCCTGTGCGTTTCTCGATCCTTGAATTCAGTTACATTTCGAAAGTTTCCCAACTGGAGAGGTGCTCTCTTCGGGTTGTATATCGATGCTGTTGGAAGTTCCGCAGTTCAAGAGGCCTCCGCCATTTTGTTTTCATTCGTTAATTGCTCCGAGTTTCCCGGCGTGTATATTCACGGGAAAGTTTCCCGGGAAAACGGTGCTTTAATACCGCCAGCAATTCCAGATGTTAATATTAATTCCCGACCGACTTTATCCCCAGTTCGCAAACAATCGCAGTAGGTCACAAAAGTATCGACCACGCCCACAACTCTCGTATTTTTAATTAACGTAATCATTCAAGAGATATTTCTCATCTAGCAGCTCGTAACATAATTTGTGGACAACTTTACGTTCAAGATGTGGAATTTTTCTTTCGAAGTAAATTAATTTTACAATTATTCAATCAATTCGTTCCGTGTCGCGTGCAATCGACGAAAATCTCGGAGAAAGAAATTGATTAAGTAAGTAGGTTGCGCTGTAAGTTTATAATAACAATGTGGATGATTAATGTAGGAACACCGTGTACATTTGTACAGAGCACCACCATGAAAAATATGAAAGTAACCGTTGTGTATGCATGAAGATCCGGTTTGGTCGAACGAACCTATCGTTTAAGTAGAAAGTAAGATAATAAACGATTTGTAAAATGATTTCGAAGATTCGTTCTTACCGTGTCTGATCTAGTTAGCGGTTAAGGTGGGCGGATACTTTTATTACCACTGAACTATGTCATCATTTGTTTATAATCATAAAGAATTATTTGGTAATATCATCGTATGAATTGGCTCTTGGGATTGCCAAAAGTCAAGAGTCGAAACGAGATAAAGAAAAAAGAGAGAAAGAGAGAGAGAGAGAGAGAGAGAGAGAGAGAGAGAGAGAGAGAGAGAGAGAGAATCTTAACAAAAATACAAACAACCGATGAAAGATGAATATGTAGTCTGATTCAATAAACAAGGTTTGGTTTTCCTTTTACGCAAATAATTGTTACTTTACGCAGTTTTAAAGCACTTTTCCACGTTTTCGTAGACAGTTTCTTTTTTCATTCATAAAAAGAGAACCACGTGTAACGAGTTAAAATGAAGTCTCCATCTCGAAGACAACTCGTGTCGCCAATCGATCGAGATCACAGCTTTTCCACCGACATATATCAAAGGAGCCCAATCATTAAATGATTCTGGGCGAACCACATTGGTTATCGAGGCTCCAATGGGCGTTGATTTGCTGCGAATCAATCTGTAACGATTCGAATTCAGTAGAACTACGAATCCTAAGAGTTTAATCTTTGCCAACGAAGATTGTAAAGCAATATGAATCTGACAACGTTACAGTGACGCCACAGTCTCCATAACAGTTACTTAGAGCCTCTCTACGTGCATGGTGTATCTTCTATCAGGATCCTCTAATGCCAGAAATTGATTTCGCTTCAATTTAGCTCAAAGGACACCAGTAGACGAGTTCCGCAAACTCGATCTCTTTAGCTATTATGGTAATCTTAGCCATCTGCATGGTTTCGGTAATGCAAGCCTCTTGCTGGCTAAAACTAGCATTATCGAACGTGCTTGTGAATCTATTTGATACATTTTAGATTAAAATCATCTCTAATTTGCTTTCTTGTAAATTAGCACTCGTGCGGGTACAGCAGTATGTATTGGGTAGCTAAAGTGGTTCGTTCTGCGTCGAATTACTTCGATACGGTTTGGTGTACATTCTAATACCTTTTACAAAAAGTGCATAGCTGAATGTTGAAAATTATTGAAGTCATGGAGTAATAAAGGTAGAAGTTGCAATTTGTTTCAAATCAAAATGCGTTCTGGTGAGTAACCTACGTATGTAGTCGAAGCTTAAAGAGCATTATTTAAAAACCATGTAAGTTGCGTGCAAAACAAATTTATTTTCATATTTTTATCGAATAATAATGGCATTCTTCAAATCAAATTTTAATTTGAACGTTCATTCAAAATGTATTGTATGGTTTCAAAAGAAACGACTTCAAAATTTCAAACAGGAGTTCCTCAGGCTTTAGACTTACAATTAGTTGGACAGAACAATAAATTAATGTTCATGTAAACATGAAAATTTGAATATCGCAGTGCCCTTTTGAAATCGTGAGTCTATAAGTGACTTATTTGTTAAGACATCGAAAGCAAAGTCGGATGGGGTTGTACGCAGAGTTTTGCGACCGACCGTATAGGTTCTCATGATATGTGTGTGACTCTCAACCGTTTGTACGGTAATTAAAGAGTTCGTAATTAATCTCCAGGGACGAAGATTTATTGAACAGATCGGCGTGGCGCGGTGGCTCCAAGTTCGTTGAACACGGCCGCCTCGTTCCGTGACCTTCCCCCCTTCCGATCTCGCCATTCCAATGAATCGACTCTCCTCCCCTACTCTCCCCCTCTCCCTCTCTCGTTTTCTTTCTCTTTCGTTTCTCCGATCATCGATCTCAAAATTTCATTTACTGTTCACCTCCGAAAAACTTCATTCTATGTATGCCTCCAAGGACCATATGAGAATTCAATCAAGAAAAATCAATCTTCTCGAGTTGGTAAATTGCATTTCCTCCCCAAAGGAAACGTTCCAGTCTAGGAGACCAGAAAATGATTGCAAAACATTTTCTTTGCAATAAAAAAAATTTTCAATTTTTCGAAATTAATAAGCTAGAAGCTCGACTTCTACGTTAAGGGAGCGCTTCCAGTCTGGGAGGCTAAAAAATCATTATTCTAAACCATGACTATTTTCAATGAAATGCGCGAGACAAAAATCTGCAATTTTCAGCATTTACCAATACATACTTTCAATATATAAAAATCGTACAACATTTAATTTAATTATATCGAAGCAATACGAGTTCCAGCATCGCGCTCTTTAACAGATCTTTCTCAGCACAATGGGACTTTGTTTTTTAAATTAAAAGAAAAAACCACCGTTCGCTGTTCCATTAAAAATTTTGTACGTGCTGCTTACAAACTCGAGACATTTCAGAATCAGTTGAGCCAAGAGCGAAGTAAAAGATCTGCCGGTCGGGATTGTTCCGCGAGCATAATCCGGCGCGAGGTTGAAGTTGTAGGCGAGTAGGTTTCTTTCCGCGGCCAGATAGGAAGAAATCGAGTTTCCGGACGTTGCAGTTCGTTTCCTTCTCTCTCGACGAACTTTTGAAAGCCTGGAACACGGTCACCCGAGGGATCACGCTCCGGAATGGGGTGCAATAAGAGGAGACTGCTACTCTTGGCTTCATAGTCGGATCGTTACTGTTAAGTTCGAGGTAGAAGCACCAGAGTCACGTCTGTATGCGATTAAGAATCGGCGACTACGGTGTTTACGACGACTACATTTTCTTTTCTCTTTTTTCCTGGCGAGTTTTCTGTGAATCTCGCAAGAAAGTCCCCCGCGAATCATAAATACTCCGAGTCGCCTTCGTTCTACCTACACCACTGTAATAAATTGTGTGTGTGCGCGCGCGTGTGTGCGTGTGTTTGTGTGCGTGTACGAATGTTTGTTCGAGCGTGTGCAGATGCATTTACGCGTGTTGCGCACCGCGGTATTCGTGGGAGAGAAGGGGAGAGAATAATTGTCTTTCATGCGTCACGATATTTTACCCTATCATCCATTCACACGCAAAAATTGTATTACAATTCTCGGACTATACACGTATATACTTATGGGCGTCTGTATTCGATTGTGTACCTCAATTTGTATATATATATATATATATTAAAAGGAACAAAAAAAATGAATTGACCTCCCAGGACTTGGGGGTACGTTTTGAAAAAGCGAACTGGCTGAGTTTTCGTAATTTTCCGGCATTCCACGACGCACAGCGAGGTATTTGGCCTGAAAAGTCGGAAAAAAGTCGATTTCATAATTTTGCGTACGTCGCACAATTTTTGCTGTCCGACGTATAGTTGAAGGTCTGAAGGATAAGGCTTTAGTATTCTTTTTTTTTTATTCGTACACCCGTGAAGCTCTCTACTTCATCGAAAGTCAAGAGGTTTTATAGCACGCTTTGCTTCCTAATTAGTCTCTGAAACAGCGTTCATTCATTAGCGATTTTCAAGTGTTTTAAGGAAATTGTGTAAATTATTATATTGCAGAAGCTTTTCAAGTAGGTATATAGAGTACTTTCATCTAAATTAGTATAGTTATTAATATTTGAACATAATCGGTACTCTTTCTGGTATCATTACACACGATAAAGGTATGTGATCACAATGTAAAAGGAATTAGTCCCAGATTTGTGCATAGATTGAAGATTTATAACTAATTGAAGTAGAAATCAGCACCAACAGTCGCAGCGTGTTACTTATAATTAGTAAAATTATAAATTACATCATTTTAACATAATTTGCATGCAAAAATAATTTTTACCAGCTTTTCGGTGGAAGCACTCCATTATCACGATTTTTCAAGGGTTTCCGATCATTTGAGGAGAAAATGTTTCCAACAGAAGTTGAACAGTATTTAAACATCTACAAACTTCTATGCATGAAATTTCGAAAAGAAACTTTTCTCAACAAAGAATAAAAGTTATTTTGATTTTTTAAATGTTAAAATGCATTTTTGATTTCATTAAATTATAGCTGAAGTTACAACGACTTTCAAAGATCTACTATATTATGAGCTCGATCCAATAAATAAAACGCTAAAATAGTTTTTTCCCACTTTTTGGGCTAAATACCCCACTGTGCGACGATTGGATTTTTGCATTTTTAGCAACACCGTAAAAACAAGCTGATTTAGCAAACGGTTAAAAAATTCATTTTTCGTGTCGCGGCTCTAATAATTCGATCACTCTCGACAAAAGAAGCCGAGCATCTCGTTCTCGAGTCTTACGAGAGAAAAAAGCGGTCTTTTTCCGCGCAGTCTGCTGCAGATTTATCGTCTCGTTTATTCCTGGTGAAAGGGGATCGACGGGAATGAATTGGAGGAGTTTTATGAAGTGCTCTTGAATGAATAAAAAGAGAAGCGTACCGTGTACCGTGACATCTGGAGAGAGAGAGAGAGAAACGCGGGCTTCTTGCCAAAACATTAAGTCGACTCCGTACGTCATTCGCGAAACAGAAATTTCCATTAAAATCTGCACCGGCTAACGAAACGTTCGCGGGAATCGTCCGTCGATCCACGACGACTCTTCCTCGAAAATCCGTCACGAAGGTCCACGCTAAAACGGAAGCGAATCAATGGTCCTTGTCACAGAGACGAACGATGATCTTGTTCGTCCAAGGATTACGCATTCGAAACGTCTTCCGTCGCGTCGGATTGATCGAAGTGTAAATCAACGAAAGATCCAACGGGCCGAGCATCATCCCGCAATTCATCAATGTTCAGGTTTCCACCCGCTTCCGGTTCCTTCCCAACAAGATGTCTGCGAAGCCAAGACGAATGGCTTCCCATCCAGTTCGCTCCCCTGCGAATGCAAACGATCGGATAATAATTATCGTATCGGACGATAATGAGCGCGGGCCGCTCGACGCGGACACGCATCGTCCAATCGAGAAACC
This sequence comes from Lasioglossum calceatum, assembly GCA_963966675.1. NCBI lineage: Eukaryota > Metazoa > Arthropoda > Insecta > Hymenoptera > Halictidae > Lasioglossum > Lasioglossum calceatum. Next base: position 4,530,171 of record OZ016540.1, on the reverse strand, counting down.
AGGTATGTACATTCATTATCTATTGATTGGTTAAATTCATTATTTCACCTTTCGGTGATGGCTGCACCGCAGAAATATTGATCGGCTCTCTGATAATTCTCTGAATCCGTTTAACTGTTATGAAATTAATTCAACAGCACCGGAAGGTACTTTAATTATACACCGTGGAATCAATCCAGGTTAACATTCAAGATAACATTTTCATTTTAACCATTACAACTGCACCGCGGCTTTTTATACTACATTAAATTTTTATTTTTATTTTAATACTCATGATAAGTCGCGAAAATAATGTAACAACATCCCGAAATTGTTAAAAAAAATGTTCTAAAGAATTAGCAGCAGAGGCAAAGAGTTTACTCAAATCACCTTAAAAAAGATTATAATTTATAATAATATCCACCTTTGTCATGCACATTCCTTATTATAATTTTGTAATTTTATATTATATTTTTGTAGAACTTTATCTAATTTTTAAATACAAGTTAAGATTAATTCTTTCCATTTTGTGTATTGTTTATTCACGTATTTAAACAAAAACTATAAAATATATTTAATTTATGTTATTTTATTTTATTATTAATATATGTATAATATATATATATAAATATTTTTTAAATATTTATTTTATGTTATGTCCATTTTAAAGAAATGATATACATAATTCTTTTAAGGTCATGTAGTTTTTATACACTTGTTTTAATTATTACAACAAGAGAACACAAATTTTGTATTTTGTCCACCTAGAATCGAGGAATCGATCACTGTGCGATGTGAACGATCACCCGGGTCAAAAATGAGCATCAGCATAAACGTTCGAAGCCTCGTTAAATGTTAAACAATTTTACGGCGCCGGATGAGAAAGAATCTCGTGTGAAGGAGTTTTAATTATTGCGCACGGTTGTGTCTATCTTCGGCGGTGCAATTTGCATATCTCATTAGAGCGGCTATGAGCCGTGTATATCTCGGCCAGGTGTCTCAGTTCCGAGCCCCCTCGCAGAATTTATGCTCGCGAGTGCGCTCACGGTGTACCGTATTGAAAGCCGCCGATAGCAAGCCCCCCGATAGTTGATTCATCATTCCCGGCCTTCGTCATCGACGAGCACCCAATGTAATTTAATGACCCAGCGTGGCTATCGGGTTGCCGGCGCGATCCGATTCTTCGCGAGAGCGCTCGAGATTCGAGGGTTAATTAATCATGGTAACGGCGTCCGTCTCCGGTTACTCTTCGCGCCGACAACGACGCAGTCCGTTGGTAAACGAGTCGTTAATCATTGACACCCGAAATGGCACGGCGTCGATTCTCATGAGCGCGATAAGTGTGTCGCAACTTATCGCCCGGTGTTTTCATCCCTGCGACGATAACGTTGCGATTTCGGTGGTTCTTCAACCTCATCACTAGCTACTACATATGTATTTACTATGTACTGGTACTAACAGAAATTGTTTTCTTCTTTTAATCGTTTTAATCAGTCGAAAATAATAGATATTGATGCTTCTAAACATTGTGAATCTTTTTACTGTTTCAAATAGCAACCACACAATTTTGTAATAAGTTCTTTCGAAGCTCAGATTGATTCTTCAAGTTCGCAATGTACGAGGTGTGTTCGAAAAATAACGGGAACTTTCATTTTTCTCGAACTTGAATTTTACTCCCTTCAAAATAGTCTTCATTAGATATTACACACTTATGCGAGCGTTCTTTGGGATAGCTTTCAGCTCTTTAAGTTTCTCTTTATCTTTGAAAACAAAAAAGCCACACAGGGCCGTGTCTGGTGAATATGGAGGCTCTCGGTGCACCTGAATGATCGTCGTCTTCCAAATTAAAATTTCCGGCTTTAAATCTTTGGTACCACTTTTTGCGTGTTCTGTAAGATACAGCTTTCCTAAGCTAAGATACTTGTCTCCTAAGCTGGAATGCAAGGAATAAGCAGTGACACAAATGATGCTTCTCGCACGCCATATTGCTTGATATTGTTGAATAGGACTGGAAACTCTTAGAGCGCTCGTCACGATTCTTCTTAAAACTAGACGACGCGACGCTCTTTCAGATGGCACCAAAATCGGGAAGTAATTCGAATTCAATCAGAAGTTATGATCGTAGAAAATAAGAGCAAGGAACATATTTGCACACCTAGTAATTAGAATCTAGCCGAAGACGAACCATATTTTCATGGTCCACTACCTAGTGATCACAAAATAGGGGACAGAAAGCTGTAAATAGGTGAAAATAGCGTTGGTCACGAGGATGGGATGCAGAGTTGGATAGCAGAGCGTTTCAATTTTGCGGCCGCGACAATGCCGATCCCGGCAAACCCGCGCGGCCTCGGGTGGGAACAGGAAACTCTGGAATAAATCGGATTGCAATTATCCGGTATTCACTGATTTTCCGGGTCGCATTTATTTTTAATCCCGCCGTGGCGCGATGCGCGGCGGTTTACGAGGCTGACGTCAAGCTGCCTAGGCGTGGATGATTCGCTCCCGTGCACTTCGGCAAATCGCCAGTGTGCCGGTGATCGATTGATCATCGCCCCCTCTGTTCCGATACACCGTATATGCACCCCGCGTGAATAGTACAGGGTTTCCGAGGATGTTGTTTCCGAATTCCGTGCCGTGTAATAGGCAATTGATCCGAGTGGCTGGCTTGCCGCGAACGGCTAAAGCTTTGTCCACACCGAAACAACATCCAGCGGTATTCCCTTGCTTCTGATTGCCTTCGTCTTGTTTGAAAAACGGCGACCTTTCCAAGATACGTCAACTGAAAGTTGTTCGTCGTTACTTCGGTGTGGATAAAGCTTAACGCCTTGTGCTAAGATTCATTTTACGATCGCAGTGATTAGAACTTTTTCCCGTTTACAATTTGATTTCTATCGTATGGTCAGATGTTCTCTAATAGCTGCACATTCGCATCAACAAAATAGAATTTGATGTCGATTCAAAGGAACTTAATAACTAGACAAAATAACTAATAACTGGATAAAATTGTAGGAAATCGATCAACTGTAGGAAACAGAAGTTAAACGAAAATGTATTTCCTCTTTTAATCATTCGAGCGAGTCAAAAACAATATAAGAAGATCAGACCTCCAGACATTTTGTATAGTATTGATTGTAAAAGGGATATGAACCCATTGGTCTAGTAACAATATATCATCGCCGCACATCTTCTAGCGACCCAGACGACACGATACGAGTGATGAAGACTATAAAACCAAATACCTCGAAGATGAGGAGATGAAAGTGTCGATGCTACTAGCGCCGAGCACTATGGGTATTTGGGTCAAGTGATCCTTGAATAAGGATCTCCAGGGGGTCTCTTAATGAGAAAAAAGAAGTATTGATGGCGTGGAGCTACTGAGGACTATGACACCAGACGATTGCAGGTAAGATCCTCGAGAAAGTTTACTTAGCTGGCGCATCCCTTCGATTGAGAATTCAAAGACTTCAGGACGAATATCATCGCATTGTTAACATTTCGTCCACGTATGTAATCTTAAAAATTGCAAATAAACCATTGAGAAAAATGTTTCCAATATTTTTAAAAAACATCCTCGTCCCTGAAGGATTGATATCTATCCGAGTTTGATTATCAGTTTGATAATGTGAATCTAGGGAAGATAGAGTTGTCTCGGGGACTGATCATGAGGAACTCGTGTTAACGCCGCACACTTTTTTCTCTGGGAGTTCGAACAATGATCCCGTGAACTGTTTCGATGTTCGTCGAAGGATAAACCGGTCTTCAAGACGGGAAGATCGAACCTGTGTCACTGTTCCTTGCCTCAGCCACTTATTTTCGCTCCGTCCGAATTCAATGGCAAAAGTGGCTGGCCGGTTGCCAGTGGCTCTCCAGCAGCACACGCGTAGTCTTTTTACAACCCCCACGGGAGTCACGTACAAAACACCGGCCGGCTTTGTTCATTTCTGGGCAATCATTGTTCTGATCAAATAAACAGCCATTATAAACTGCCCGCTAAAATTATCCGAGCTGGTTTCTGTTATTTCTTTGGGGCCGGCTTGGTCCGCGTTGACTTCCAGTTTAAGCATTCATTTATTGTTTCGTGTCTCTGAGCCTGCAATTACACATCCCTATTCGAGAAAAATTAATAAAATAAAATATTCATTAATAGCCAAATAATATACCAGTTGCGAATTAATTCTCAATTTTATTATAATTATTTTATTTCAGTATATTATTTTATTTTCTCTTGAAAAAACATTTCTAGAATTAGATGGTTCAGTTAGGTAGTGCCAAAATCTCCGAAATATGCTCTTTTAATGTGTACAATTACGTCACACTTTTGTATTGTAATTCAATATTTTTAAACAATTAAGCAACGCTGTTGAACAATGATATTTGTTCAAATTTGAAAATAATTTTCAAATGGCCCGCCAGATGGCGTGCGCGGAATGGAACCAGTTAAATTCTACCATGTAGTCTATGCTGAAACGAGAAGATTTGATTAGTGCTTCGAAAAAACATTTTTAGTCGAATAAATCATTCAGGAAACTCTTGTTTAAACATTCATGCATTAACGTATGACGATTTTTACATTTTATGAACGTTATTATGAACAGTCTTCTCCATAAAATTACCAAGTTTCCACGAACGCAATTGAGAATCCGCCAAAAAGTTTCTTTCGCGCTAATGAATCGACGCGCGCATCGAGTACATTTGTTTTTCGTTTGTAAACTACAAATTTAAATTTGAGTACTTATTCCAAGGAAGACAGTAAGTAAGTTCTCCAAATATTTATTTATTCTATGCAGATCTCACTAAACAAACACCTGACCAATTCAAGTTACCAAATGAACATGCAACCGTAATACATATTATTTAACAATGCGAACACTTTGTAACGTCTGATTTCAAACTGACAGTGTAAAACGAACAAAAGATGCGTTAATTTCGAACGTATAGTTATTGTTGAATGCATAATGATCCGTGTACTATTTCTCCCGATATTTTATTCGTTCGCATTCGATGGAAGTGGAATATTAAAAAAGCTCGGAGAAAAACAATATCAGATAATACAAAGTAAGTACTAGTCAAAATACATTAGTATTTTTAATATCTTTACTGTGTACTGATATATTAAAATTCTTCCAGCAAAAACTTCAATGTCACAACACGGAACATGCTGGCACAATGCTCTCGCAACATTGAAAAATAATTGTAATAACTTGAATGATGAAGAGCACTCTGTTCTTGCTCTGAAATTGATGAATTGTTTTTTGGAAGATTCAGGACATACAAAATATAGTTGTGATCTCAGTAATTCAGAAGCTGAGAGACGGTAAATATATATTAATTGTTATGTTCCAATATACTAATTGCACTTTATTTTACAGGAATTGCATCAATGATATGTCAGACAGAGCATTTAATGCGTACAATGAATTTTATATACATACCACTCATATGTGTTTTTATTTAAATTACGAAGCTTGGCAGGCTAAGACCGATAATACCATTAAACAGTAAGTTTTATGAACACATATACTGTGAATTTTGATACAGTAAAGGCAGAAGAGAAAATAAATCTCTACTCCATTTTAAAGATCCACTGTCTACTTATGAATTAATAGAGCTGTGTTTTAAAATAATTTGTATCTGATGTAACCATACAGATTGTACGAAGTTTCCACACGAATGAAGGATCAATTATTAGAAGCCACGGAAGTGCAAGGGGCTATGCTTGAAAGTCAAAAGGAAAGTTTAAAAATGCAAAATATACTTTTAGACAATGGGAAAGAGCTCGGTACTGTATTGAAATCTTCGTCTGAAAGTGTTAACAATATGGTGAAAGATTTTAAGTATGTAAGATGCAAGCTCTAATAAACTTTGCTTCTACGGAGATTCTCATACTAGATTTACCGTCTCTCGGTTACAGGGAAACAGCAAAAGATCAAAAGGAATTATTGTTTGAAATATTTTCATACTTACGTACTTTTCAAAATTGGATCATTGGCGAAGTTTCATGGTTTCAGTCTATCATGTATTACACAGTTAGCTGCATCCTATGTGCACTGTTTAGTTCCTCTAAAAGGACAGTGGATGCTAGAGTAACACTCTTCACGATTTTAAGTGTGAATGTTATAGTAGAACGAATGTTAGTTCAGTATTATGGTAACACTATGTTTTCTGATGAAGATAGCAAGGTAATATAAATGTGTCATTAATAGACTGCGGATTTTATGCATTTATGACAAAAATGGGTATGTACAATTTAAAGCAGTAGATCTATTGAAACAATGGACATCAGTGTATCAGTTTCAGATTAATAAGATAACTGAAAGAATATAGAGATCCGCAGTCTAGTTATTAATTTGTGTTTCGAGGACAAATAAAATTGTAATTCTTTAATCCAGGAGAATCTGGTGAGCACAACATGGATGTACAGAAAGATGGCTCTCACTTTCTGTACAATTACATTATTCTTCACGTACTACCATTACAAGGACGAACAAGTAGAGAACTATAAAGCATTAAAACGTATTGAGCATCAATTGAGTACTATACAAGAAGTCACATCGATTTGTAACACTAATCATTCAATTCGTATGTACATTTAATACCAATCAGTTTGTGGCTCAAAAAAGAAGTTCGAACTAATTTTATTAATTTATATGTGCAGGGTACTCCACTCGATTGGCCATAAAACGTATGCAATCTCAAACAAATAAGCAGAGTAAAGTGGAAGGCTCTTGATAAACTACTTCCTATTGTTTCATATTGTACATTACAATATACTTATGGTACTTAATTTATTAACATATACAACTGAGAGATAAAAATGCAGGAGTATAATTAAAAAAGAAAGACTGTAATACTATTATATTAAATATATTTACATGTACTTTTGTAACACAATCGTCACAATGATTTATTTAGTTGGGTATTTATGTAAGAGGTACGTGAGCTGTGAGTCTGTAAAAGTCACAGTGTCGGGTGTAGGAATTCCTATCTGCTGCAGCTCCTTTTGATGTTTTCTGTATGCCTCGAACTTTTTTATACATGAATTAAATTCATTGAATTCTTTTTTACATGCTGTATTATCGAAATTACTTTCATCCATACAAGCAAACAGCAAAGACATTTCATATAAACAGTTGTTCTCTGAAACGTGTAAACAATGTTAGATTATGTTTTAAATACTATACATTGATGAGTAGACTGTGGATGTTTAAGCAAAATGAAAATTGTTTGGATCAATTGCAAGAAGCAGAAGACAGATGTATTAGATTACAGATATTTATGCATAAAATCCATAAATTAGTTTATCAATGAACATACCTCTTGCTGATTTTGCTGTTCCCCTAACATGATTGTTCAATGAAAGAGGAAGTAATTGTCTAAATGGCACTTTTTTCTCATTTTGCGCTGATCTTGCGTGCTTTTTCATACCAAGTGCTGGAATTGTCGGTCTCATTTTCTACGAAAAATCACAGTCAACAAATCGATATTCGAGGTTAAACAATACAAAAATTTTAAAATAAAGTACATACAATTATTAATACGAGGATCCAATGCACCGTGAGATATACAAGCTAGTGTAAACAAATTATTTTCTCTTACGCTACTTACTCAGCTTTTAACTATTTATTTCCAATGTTTATGCTAAAAAATTATCGATCCACGATAGGTGGCGCTACGCGCTACTATTAGTTCTTCGGACTTCGGAATTCGGAGGAAGTAGAGTGAGAGAAAACTAGCGGGAGGGGAACGGGGCAAGAGGAACGCAAAGGCAATCTGAATGGTCAGGCTTCTTTCCCCGTTTCCACCCGTTTCCTTCCCGCTAGTTTTATACTCGGCTCCATATGTATAAGAAGTTACTAGCGGACGCGCATAATGATTCTAACGGAACTCGTTCATTGGCTAATTCCCGACTCGTACTCCACCGACCACGCGACCATTGGCTGACGCGCAACAATATGCGCGAAACAAGTATTTACTTACCTTCTTATATGGAGCCAAGTATATAATATAATTACTGTATTTTGTCGTTATCATTTTTTCTTATAAATGCTAATATTTACAAAATAATCACGGCATATTACTTATATTATTTTAATTATTTCATCGTAGTATCAATGTTATTGTATATTTTAATTTATAGTTTACACATGTATATTGAAAAATTTGTTGTTTGAATTTTTCAACAAATATGATTATTAATGAAAATAGATAAATTGCGATGCATATTACAGATTTCTAGATGTAATTCGCGGAACACGTAAAAGTCCGAATAAAAAGGGAACGGTTGATCAAAATGGAGGGGACGTGAAGACCTCGAAGAAATGAATCGGCTTTTATGCTTTGGTTTTCAAAATGCCAGTCAATTGGTGCCACGCGTATGCCGCCACTTTAGTTTTTTATGCTTAACCTCAATTCATATATAAGAGGAAACGATCTATTTATACTATTGTTGTTTGACGGTAGTTTAAAAGACTACCCATTACGTCCAGCTTGTGAACTCGATCCAAAGACACCGAGTTGTTATCAATACACGATATACGACACTGCCAATTGAAAGTTCCATCTCCCGTGTTCGAATAAATCCACGATGGACCGAATTAGGAGTAAGTATAACATTTTCTTAACAATTACATTGAAAACTACGTTATTTCTTAATTCTACAATTTTAACAGATTTAAAATGATTGTGTGACGTAATATTCCATATTCTTTTGTTCTATTTACAGTGTTTATAATATTTTCTATAATAATCGCTAGTGAATTGTCACGCAGATGATATTTATATGATAAAAATCGTACGATCAATTTTTCTTCTGTTCTATATAGAAACCGCCAACAGATAACATTGACACTTGTCTCGAGACTTTTTTATCGTGTAACGTCCCAGACAATCTTGTCTGGGAAAAAATCTCGTCATTTACTCGGAGAACAGTGTATTATACATATTATGTTAAAGATATTTCCGTCTACTTTCGTGACAGAAATAGTTGACCGATTTTTCTGTGGAACTTTTGCATTCCTTTCATTTACGCAGTTACACAATGCTAAATGCTACTGCTACGAACTACGAACGCCACGAGCTATTATCGTTGCAGGTCACTTTGAAAAGTAGGTCCATGCCATAACACGGTTCTGGAAGTTTTTTGCACACAATGAGCAACTGGTAAACATTCGCTTACCTAGCATCTTTTTATGTTAAAGAATCGCAATTTATCGAGTTCGTGTCGTTATTTATTTATAAATAAAAATCCTCGTTAGGAAAGAAGCAGTCTTCAAGTGATAGATATACAGTCTGTACATTAAGATAGGGAGGAGCAATGATTGTGCGTATAGTACTCACAGTCATGCAGAAGCTCGACTTTACGAACGAATAACGTGAGTCGGATGTATCGCGTGATGCTGTTGATAAGTCCGCGAGAAAAAGTCTTATCAGTCTACGCGATACTTGTAACCGTACGGTCTTCCAAATTCGTACACACCACGCACACACAACAAGCCAAATGTTATCGCTGTCACAAAAATATTCCATCAACAATTTGTTAAATATAGTGACGCCTATAATTTTATCGCGTTCGTTTCGCTAATAGGCACAATTTTATACAAACCTTTCAAGACAACTAGTCCGTAATTTTTCTTTCGCAATTGCCGAAATTTATAAAAACCGTTTCCATGAGAAATTTTCGAATGAAATTATTAGAGTATACACAACAATGGAAATTGCATGACTAGTTTTAGTATTGAAGAAGTGAATACCAAAAAAATTATATTTAATTTACAGGGTGGCCCAAGAGTGATTAGACCCTTTTGAATGGTCTTTGAAGTTTAAATTTGTTTATGAAAGAGAAAATTTGAATTTTTTAAAAATTAAAAATTCCACTCTGAAATAGTCAGGCGGATTTTGGGCCACGTCGTACATTTAGGTCTCGCGTTTCGAAATAAATTAATTACACGATTTTAACCCTTAGCACTCGAGTGGCGACTCAGAGTCACCACTAAAAATTGCTATATCATCATCCACAATTATTACACATTTAAGTATTGTACGAGGTATTATATCAATTTCATATCCATAAAATGGAAAAAATCATATATGTAGAATGAAATTATTCTAGGTTGGAAGAAATGATTAATTTTTAAGTTAATATTGCTTTAATCTTCTTTGATTTCTTCCTGATTTCAAATATTTGTTTAATTCTCATACTACTTTCAATTTAACATATTCATTTATGTCATTAGATTCCTTTTATTAATTTTATTATATCCTTTTGCCTTTAGTGCTGGCAGTTAGTCAATGTATTAACTCTTAGCAGTCGAGGGGTGACTCTGAAGCACAATTTAAAATTGCTGTACCACTATTTAAAATATTGTTTACATTATTAAATATATGTTGGTATTTAATCAATTGCTAAACATTTACGTATGAGGTATTAAATCAATTTCATATCTATGAAAAGATAAAAATCATGTAAAATGGAATTATTCTAGGTCGAAAGAAAAATGTTTAATTTTCGAATTGAAAGTAGCTGCGAGTGCAAAGGGTTAAAAGGAATAACGTTTATTTTTCCTGCGGCTTGATTACACATTTTCGCGATTGGTTCTATGCATTTAACAGTGGCGCCAAAGGTCAAATGCATGCAAGACTTCTTTAATCAGATTTAAATGACGTTTCTTTCTGAATAGAACTCCGTCCACGTTTCTTTTTAGAATTCATTTACGGTATACATAGACATCGCTCGATTAACTACAACCAGTTATCGATAACACATCGTGATTCGAGAAGCGTTATCGGAAAGTTAACATAATTTTTCAGGAGTAAAATGGTACTTAGGATCAGATTGCGCTCGCTATCAGTAGATTATTGTTACATTATTGCTAAATATTGGATCGAGATTTCTACAAGCCATGCGATGTATGATATTATGATGTCATTGCTGTTGTAATATATTTAGGATATGGAAAAAGCAAAATTTATTTAATTGGGCCTCAGGTATGACGTTCCTTGAAGATAAATAAAGGAAATACACTGCTTTGCAAAAGAAAGAAGCACCCGGCCATATTTAATAGAAAAGCGTAAAAAATCAAATAAAAACACAGTATAAGTTTGGAAAAAGGATTCAGCTTTTTAATTGAACAGTTCTGCGAATATGTGTTATTGACAATTATCAATCAATGAGAGAATGAATCAATTATTGTACAATACAATTTTTACATAAAGATATTGTTTGTCATTATATTTTGTAATCATACTGGGTGTTTCTTTCTTTTGCACAGAATATGTAGTGTTAATTCAATTTAAATGAATTCGGAATTGAATGTAGCTGGCAGTTGCATAGCGAATGCATTCCTTTTGGCTTCGTTAGCATTTTTAAAAATTCCGCAATGTATCGGAACGTAGTGAACGAAACATTACGTTTTACACAACGAAATATATTATTTTCGATCTGTATACTGATTGAATATTATCAGGAGAAATAAAATTGTATTCTACTCCTTTTACTTTATTTGTCATAAACTATATTTATGAACTGTTTTCTTATTTACTATAAACTATCTGCCTGCATCTTGCCACAATTGTCATCATTATTAGACGCAGAATGAGTTTCAAGAAAGTATTGCCGAGGTAGATAATGGAGGTTCCTTAAGGCCGGTTTTTGCCAATTATTTTTCGCATCAGGATGTCCTTGACTATCAAGATTACTATACATTTGTGCTCCTACCACGCGCCTGCTACTCTGTAGTGCTAAACAGCCGTATGACATAAAAATTACGCACGCCTGGCCAATGACGATTCAGTTCGGAACAAGTTCTCGTCCTCGTAACCAAAGGACGTCATAGTGATTCATAACATAGGTTGAAGTTATGCGTGCGCGGTGATCTAAAATGAGAATCTGTATATCTTCCATTGTACAGCATGGGACGTTATTGTAAAAAGTAAGAGTTCGTTTACTTAATTAAAAATCATCGGGTGACGCGTCTCTTCATCGTTACATCATCTTACTTACACATTCAAGAGGTGTCCATTCAAATGAGACATTTTAATGAGTCAGACATATTATAACAGTGTTCTTAAATTCATAAAGTATTATACAGTTTTGATATAGATGCTTAAAATTCATAGTCCATTTAAAGGTATGTTTACAATTTTTGTGGGAACAGATAAACAAGGTCATATTTCCGGTATCGTGACTTATGTTAGTATAAAACTGGAACAAAAACCTCATTAAACTTAACGAAGCGGGCATGTTGAAGCGCAATACACACGGAAGAAATATACATCGACGAAACTCGATTTCCCATCTCATCGTTTATGTATAAGGTGGAATGTTCGAATATTTTTGTCCCTCGTTGAATTTATGTCAGTCACACGATGGTCGATATTCATTCGTATACAGACATTACCGAAAGTGTTTTCAATTTTGTAAATCGTGTTTGGGTTTGATCGGAAACACTATCAACGGACAAAATTAACTCACAAATCATGCACACTTGTACAACAATGTTTAATGAAAAAAGATCATAAAAACATAAGACCGAGTAACTGTAGAACAGAGTTTTCCAGAACTGCAATCACACTATTTCGTATGTTAAACAATTTTAACTGTGTACGTTCAACGTCGTACAATTTACTAGGAAAAGAAGACAAAACTGACTATTATAATACGTTACGACGATAACAAATCGACTACTTCAATACGTGACCTCGCCATTTATACTACTTATACATATAAAAAGAAGTTAACTAGTTCCTGAGTTCATTGATACTCAACATTGCTAGCTAGACCAACCTATTTGGTAGGTACATTAAAAAATCTGTGCGTGAATCGTAATTTCTTAAATAAATAACCAATTATCATTAAGAATCCAGTGACACATTAACAGCAGAATTTAAAAAATCAATCTTTCCGTGGTAGAAATAAAGGACATGCATAATTATCGTGTCCTGTACACCGAAAATACGCAAGAAATGATTACAAACTGCAGTATTTCAAAAACAAATAATCACAAACATCTTCAAGAATTTACTAACATGTAAACGGTGGAATAAAAAATCAATTTTTAACTGCTATAAATGGAGGACAAACATCATTATCGTGTCCTGTACACCGAAAATACACAAGAAATTATTACAAACAGCAGTATTTCAAAAACAAATAATCTAACATCTTCAAGAATTTAATGAATAAAAAATCAATTTTTAACTGCTATAAATGGAGGACAAATATCATTATCGTGTCCTGTATACCGAAAATACGCAAGAAATGATCACAAACTGCAGTGTCTCGAAAACAAATAATCTAACATCTTCAAGAATTTACTAACACGTTAACGGTGGAATAAAAAATCAATTTTTAGCTGCTATAAATGGAGGACAAACATCATTATCGTGTCCTGTACACCGAAAATACGCAAGAAATGATTACAAACTGCAGTATTTCAAAAACAAATAATCACAAACATCTTCAAGAATTTACTAACATGTAAACGGTGGAATAAAAAATCAATTTTTAACTGCTATAAATGGAGGACAAACATCATTATCGTGTCCTGTACACCGAAAATACACAAGAAATTATTACAAACAGCAGTATTTCAAAAACAAATAATCTAACATCTTCAAGAATTTAATGAATAAAAAATCAATTTTTAACTGCTATAAATGGAGGACAAATATCATTATCGTGTCCTGTATACCGAAAATACGCAAGAAATGATCACAAACTGCAGTGTCTCGAAAACAAATAATCTAACATCTTCAAGAATTTACTAACACGTTAACGGTGGAATAAAAAATCAATTTTTAGCTGCTATAAATGGAGGACAAACATCATTATCGTGTCCTGTATACCGAAAATACGCAAGAAATGATCACAAACTGCAGTGTCTCGAAAACAAATAATCAAACATCATCAAGAACCAACCAACACATTAACACTGCAGTGAAAGATCAATCTTCCAGTGCTAGGAATAGAAGTAGGCGTCATTATCGTGTCTTTTATACAGAAGATGAGCAAGGAGTGATTACGGATTATCTAGAGTCGCGTTTATATTTATCGGCTCACAGTGTACACCTTAGCGTTTGAGCGGTCTTGTACTTCGGAACTCGTACATTTTTTTCTGACGATGGTCAACACTGACTCGACAGTGAATGTGACGAATCAGTCTGTGTCGAATAGTTGGAGCGATCGGTTCGGACATCGAGTGGATTTTTGACGCGAACTCGTTTCCGGGAAACACTCACGGTTTTCGAAATTTATTTTTGATCCAGACCACAACAGTGCCCCCCTCGTAATCATGTTGAGTAAGTTATCCGGCGCTCGCGATAACTATCGCTTTTCCGACAGATTAATCCTTATCAATTCTAATAAATGCCCTGTGTAACTTGCGCTATAGATCATTCCCGCGACCGTAGGAAACTCTTCTTTTTCCCATCGTCTTTAAAAACTGCAACGTGCTATATTCGAAATCTAGAAAAATTTCTATGCTAGAAACCACGAGACTAGATCAACTCATACTTAAGGTCTGTCGTGGGTGTTGAAAATGATCGTGCGATTTTTAAAGCTGAAAGATGTAATCGTAATCATTAATTTACCACCAAAACATTATAATCTTGATTTCGTTAGATTTTTGAATGGTGCTGTTGAATAAAAATTGTGTGAACAGTGCGGCTGTAATATAGTGTGTCTTGTGTACATATGATAGAATTCTTTCATTTGGTAGTCGTTCTTCTAGAGGTTTATCTCGAAGGTTTCTGTGATGTATTTTTTGGATGACCGCTCATAACGTAGTACGTTCTTAACATTTTTTTTTCCTGAGGCCGCTTGTGTTTATACAGTGTCGTGTAAAAAGTGTCGGTTGCCATGATATTGTCAGCTCTCTAATGTTACGTAAGATTTGTGGAAGCAGATATATACTAGTTTGAATACGCAGCACCACGTGTGTTACCTACACGTGATTCGCGAAATACGCGTACACACGCTCGCGAGAACCTGTATTTATTAATTCGCACCGTACTCAAGGGTAATCCAGTAGTTAATTACCTTCGATCGAGTTGTATGACAGTCAAAACGAGCCGATCAGTTTCTTTTTGCTGCTATCACTGGGGAACAATACCAAAACATACTATTATTTGCAATAATTTGCAGTTCGGAGAAAATCGCGAAAATTTATACTTTGTTGTGGCGATATGTTCATGTAATTACCAATGAATAATAGTTAATAGTGCATTTCATTTTTGTTTCAGTATAATGTATGAAAATTGGTCTATAATATATGTACTCTATTATGTATGATTTTGCTAGCTCAAATGATTGTTTAAATTATTTATCTTAAATTACATTGAAATTATTTAGTTTCTTTTCAAATTATTTAGATTAAATTATTTTTAAAATATTTGTTATCGTGTATAAACTTCCGGTCATTCTCTGAGACAAGCATCGAAAGTCGATTGTCACTATTAATTATCTTTTAACTATAACAAATTCAACATTTTCATATCACGTGAATTTATAAACACTGGCTCGTTTACATCTCGAAGACTAACTCAGAGTATGCTAATATTTACGTTGGATTCAAGGATTGTAGAATATTCTAATGGTCAAAGTCATTTTAAAGTCATGGTGTCACAGGCCCTTGAACTTGTCTTGATAAACAGACTTTATAATGTGGGGTAAAAAATGTCGATGACCTTGGAGTGACATTCGAGACGACATGGAGACAACTTTCTTTAATTGCCATCGAACTCTTGATTATTCTCACCTCCAAGAACTTTGAACTGCATTACGAGACGCTGTGTATAATGATTACTAGACGAGAAAAACGAACGAAAATATCGTCCAACGAATAGAGAATTTTATTAGGTTCTTAATAGAGTAAAAAGTTGGTGAAACTTTCCACTACATTGAATTTTAAACGATAAGATGTGTACAAAATGTAGCTGGCGATTATTATTACTGCCGTAAGTAGAAACGGCCAGCGGTAGACAGACACGTTCGTCAGAACCTCGCATAAACCAACTCTCGAAGAAAATAATGTTTCACTGTATTTTTGCATAAGTAATTACACGTCTCCTGTTTGCGTCACGGCTTAAATTATTGGCTAATACATTAATTTATTTACTGGAGGAACTCTTTAAGGACTTTAAGAACACTTTAATTTATTTACTGGAGGATACATACATTGTTTTATAAAAATTACAAGACTTAAATAAAGAAATTTATTGAATAATTTCTGATGGAAGCATCTTCATAATTTCAATAATTAAAGAATTAAAAAGGTGAAACGCGGTACGGTTACTGTTAAAACTGATATTATATTAACATACACTGATGTTAATTACATTAACATATCCACACGATATGATCAATAGGCTTCATACACCAGTAAACATCTTTTTAAATGCAATTATAATTAACGTAATTTTCATTTAAAAAAATGTTTTATTACAGAAACATCGACAGAGGAAAGCCTGCGCTACATCAGGCAGTCCCTGAAATCGGACGAAATGGATCACCTCGAAGGTACCCACTTCGATGGATTGTATCCTCATGTTTTCGTTACACTCGGTGCTTCTGTAAGTATTTGCGTAATCGCTCGTCCTTACGATACGTTTTTTGCGATAAATGTGATAAGATAGAAAATATGATGGACACTATTCAAAAAATGGTCATATATTGTCCGAGTAACGAGGAACGTTGCATATTCCTATTTTTACAAATTTGTAGTCAATGGAACCACGATCTGAATGGTTTACAATTAATATCATTCTGACCTTGAATTAACCTTCGACCTCGTCAAGTATATAGATAATTATTATGTCTTTGTATTAACACTTGTATCACCTGTTGCCAGTTGCCTAACAGTCTTTTAGAGGTCAAGTTGTGTTTTTTAACCCACACTAATGGCACAAATGTAAAATATAATGCACAAAGTGTAATCTTCTCTGGAAGCTTCTCTTGAGCCTATTAACACTAGGTTTACAGAATACTAGAGAAGTAACTATTTTATATTACTTAGAAATTTTTAGCCATTTTTAAAATAATATACAGGGTGAGTCTCTCACCTAACGTTGCCTTAAATATCTTTGTTGTCTTTAAAGGTACGTCAAATGTCTGAAGGACAAAGTTGAGTGGTAAAATGGGGCTCATACGATACCAAAGAAATTTTTTTGGAGATATGACGGTTACCTTCATTTTTCTAAATGGAATGAGGTATTTTTTAATACATCAATCGATGCAGCTGGACATTCGTTATAACAAAGTACTAACCTATGTATGTCGAAAAGTTAGTAGTTCAGGCGATATTTCAATTTAAATAATTCTAAAACACCATTACTGTCCTACTAAGACGTTACACTAGTAAATAAACGCTAATAGCTTAGTACGACAGTAATGGTGTTTTAGAATTATTTAAATTGAAATATCTCCTGAACTTTTCGACATACCCAGGTTAGTACTTTTTTAGAACGAACGTCTAGCTGCATCGATTGATGTATTAAAAAATACCTCATTCCATTTAAAAAAATGAAGGTGACCTTCATATCTCTAAAAAGAATTACATAAAAACAAAAATTTTGGTATCGTATGAGCCCCATTTTACCATTCAACTTTGTCCTTCAAACATTTTACGTATCTTTAAAAATAACAAAGATATATGAGGTGGCCACGTTAGGTGACTCGCCCTGTATACAGTCGGGACAATATTATGTGGACACACCTAAAAATCGCATAACTTTTTTAAAATTGGTCCACAGGACTTGAATTTACTAAAAATACAATTATTAGAAATGAACTTTTTTATCTGATCCTGTAACGATAATTTAAAAAATGCGTTTTGTGGATTTCGGTAACTTATACGTCGCTGAAAATCTGCATCTTTAAGCGTATGTAGCTCATTGCAATGTTGACCGATTTTGATAAAACTTTCAATATACATATAAGTTGCTGAAATCTACGAAACGCGTTTCTTAAATTATCGTTACAGGCTCAGATAAAAAAGTTGAAAAAACATCATCTTTTAAATTTTGTATGATCCTTATCAATTGCAATCTAAACAAATTTTTGTTTACTCATTCTCAAGCAAACTGGTCGGTCTAACAGCTTAAAAAAGTTCAAGTCCAATTTGAAAAAAGTTATGCAATTTTTAAGAGTGTCCACTTAATATTGTCCCCGACTGTATATCAAGGTCTCAAGGAATGACACACTGCAAGGATAATTAAAAATATTTGACAATTATTTACCATAGTTCTCCAAATAATTACATTTGATTAACAGCTTCTATGGTGATTGCAGGGTGACCTAGCCAGGAAGAAGATCTACCCAACACTATGGTGGTTGTTCAGGGACAATCTTTTACCAAAGACAACAACGTTCTTAGGCTACGCGAGAACCAATATGACCGTCCCTCAGTTACGTTTGAAATGCCATGCCTATATGAAGGTGAAGCCAGAGGAAAGGGAGAAGTATGATGAGTTCTGGAGGTTGAATCACTATGTCTCCGGCGCGTACGACTCGCAGGAACCGTTCGAGGTGTTGAACAACGAGCTGAAGAAGTTCGAGCAGGGCTACCAGAATGCTCACCGGTTGTTCTATCTGGCTCTGCCACCTAGCGTATTCGAGAGCGTCACTGTGCACATCAAGAACGTCTGCATGGGCGACAAGTGAGTGCACAATGCAGCGGCACCCGTACCGTTAGTCTTAGATGTTCACCAACGAAGCAGAGAGCACAGCTTTCTTCTCAATGTTAGTTAAAACAGACCTTGATGATCTTTACTGCCAAAGAAATAGAGAAAGGTCAAAGATTCAAAACAATTAGCAAAAGATTCGCAAAAAGACGATAATAACTCTTTTAAATATTGGACCATACTCGGATTTGGATATTCTGAGAATTTTCTTAAACATGTTTGCCTAATTCGAAAAATACACATTAAATAATCATTAGACTGCGGATCTTTATGCATTTATGGCTCCAGAAAAACTTGCAAAAAATGGTAGAATATAAAATTCGTCCGAGTTTAGTACGGGTTTTATTTATTTCGGATTTACAAAGGTCACTGCCAATGAAAACAAGAGTTTATTTAATTCCACTTTCTTAAAATTCGTGTAGAAAAATTGTAAATTGCATAAACATCTGCAGTCTAATAATCATAATAAGACGCAACTACCACAACAATATGAACGTAGCCATCTGAAAATTTGAATATAAAATCAGCAATTTTAAGTATCTGGAAGCTTTTAAAAATCGATTTTACGCATCAAATCCGCAGTATAATTATTACAACTGATTGAGTGAACTGTAATGCTAACGTTGACATTTTTCGCATTGCAGGGGCTGGACCAGGGTGATCATAGAAAAACCATTCGGTAGAGACGCGATCACGTCTCAGCGCCTATCCGATCACCTGGCCTCCTTGTTCAAAGAGGAACAAATATATCGTATCGATCATTACCTGGGCAAGGAGATGGTGCAGAACTTGATGACCATCCGGTTCGGCAACAGAATATTCAGCCCCACCTGGAACAGAGATAACGTAGCCTCCGTACAAATCACGTTCAAAGAGCCATTCGGTACCCAAGGCAGGGGTGGTTACTTCGACGAGTTCGGGATCATTAGGGACGTGATGCAGAACCATTTGTTGCAAATTTTGTCGTTGGTTGCGATGGAGAAGCCTGCGTCTTGTCATCCGGATGATATTCGAAACGAGAAGGTTAAAGTTTTAAGGTGTATGAAACCTTTAGAACTGGAGAACGTAGTGTTAGGTCAATATATCGGAGATCCTGAGTCGGAGGATTCTGAAGCGCAGTTAGGATACCTAGACGATCATACTGTACCAGCTGGTTCCAACACACCCACGTTTGCTACTGCTATATTGAAAATTAATAACGAACGGTGGGACGGCGTGCCTTTCATCCTCAGATGTGGAAAAGGTAAATAGCATCATTTAAATATATTTATTTGCAATATATTGCACGCTTGTATAAAACTTTAAGCAAATGAGGTTTTTAAAAATCTGTTTACGTAAACGAACTCAACATTGAAAAACATGCAAGTCATGCTTTCTGACTGTGACCACAGTTGTTTCCAAGATTATTTGTTTTGGCTTACAATCGCAATGTGAACACCCATACTTTCACCTGTTCAATATAAATGACATAATTATTTTAGGTAAATGTTTAAACTAGGTTTACAGAGCTCTAAAAATGTCTATTTTTCATTACTTTCTAGAAATAACGAGAATGTGTCTATCAAAATTTTTAGCCGGGTTTTTTATAATACATATACACCGAAAGAAATCAATTTGTTAAATAATTCATCATGGATGCATCTTTACAATCTCGTAATAATTAGTCCTGTAAACCTACTGTTAAATTG
Source organism: Lasioglossum calceatum (assembly GCA_963966675.1). Lineage (NCBI taxonomy): Eukaryota > Metazoa > Arthropoda > Insecta > Hymenoptera > Halictidae > Lasioglossum > Lasioglossum calceatum. Next base: position 4,509,829 of record OZ016540.1, on the reverse strand, counting down.
ATGTACACAAGATTGAATTTCTTCACTGGTGCTCCACAGTATCTTGTAGTGTACTTAATATTTAAGTAGATTATTTATTATTCGCTAGCACTAAATGAACGGAAGGCGGAAGTTAGAATACAGTATCAAGACGTACCCGGCGATATATTCGATGGAAAGGCGAAAAGGAATGAATTAGTGATAAGAGTACAACCTGGTGAGGCTTTGTACATTAAGATGATGACTAAATCTCCCGGTATTACGTTCGACATGGAGGAAACCGAGTTAGACCTCACTTATGGAAATAGGTACAAGGTGCGTTTACGTGTGGTTTTCCTTATTCAAATTATTATAATTGAAAGGAAAGTTGGCGTATATCTAATTTAAAATGTAATATTTTTTTATTAGAATTTGAAGCTTCCTGACGCATACGAACGATTAATATTAGACGTATTTTGTGGATCGCAAATGCACTTTGTACGCAGCGATGAACTCTCGGAAGCGTGGAGAATTTTCACGCCGCTGCTTCATCAAATGGAGAACGAACACATTAAACCCATACCTTACAAGTAAGTTTTGATAGACTTCTGGATCGTTCGCATTGAAGTTTAGAATGGGTTTGGATATTTATTTATACTGTATAATTTTTATTTTAGATACGGCTCTCGCGGGCCGAAGGAAGCCGATGAAATAGCGAAACAGAATAACTTCGCTTACTATGGCTCCTACAAATGGGTAAAGCCAGAATGATTGGAACACATTTAATATATCGAATATTATCAACATCACGAACCTCAGAAATCTGTACTTCAATGAATTATCTGTGATCATATAGCATTCCATATTTTTATACCAATAGATACGCGGTACTTACCCGGAATTTTATATTCATATATATAATTAATTTATACAACTAATTTATTCATGGATCGAGTCATTTTACCTGTTGAAACAGCTTTTAAGCGCAAAGTTGGAAAAAGTATGCATTTTAAACAACAGATGAGAAATGTAAGTGCCTTCAAATAAAATATGATCGTTCGATTTGTAACTTTGTGTAATCTTGAAGTAGTTTATACTAATTGTTATAAAATCTTTTATACACTTTTATACGAAGAATGTAACTTATGACAATCTAATGAACAACTTAACGGATTACAACTCGTACGTAAACCATAGTTTTATTGAATTTTGACGACAATTTAAATATGATGCCAATCTCATAGAAAATATTATACGATATTACAGTCGCCGAAGTATCGTAAATTATAATTAGTACGTCTCGCTGAAACCATTTAACAATACACTACAATAAATTAGTAAGAGAAAGTTGAATTTTTCAGTCTACCAGTTATACATTCTATTATTTTACACGGTTGATGCAATTCTTGTTCTTCTTGGATCTTCGAATTTATAAATTCGTCGAAGACTGTTCCTTTGATTCAGCTCTCTCTCTTTTTTCCCGGTACTAAGAGACTAGCTAAACACAAAGATATAGGTCAGGCACATGTTATTGCCACATTTAACGATGAACCAACAAAATCTTTGATATATAAAGTTAGCAAAGTCTTTCTTTTAAAAAACGCAGCTCCAATTGGATTAATATACTGTATGCGTTAAAATTCATACCCTTTTTTGTTCTTTTGTAAATATTATAAAGTTTATAATCGTGTATTATAAGTTTATAATCCTATAACAATGTAAAATCGAGTATATATAAAAATCATACAAAATACAGGAAAATTGAATCGATACACAATTCGCGGAATACTTTGTTACATTATTAAAAATTAATTTACACAAACTTAGTCGATAAAAGTATGAATAGTGTGAATGGTACATTTATATATGTATGTATATCTGAACAAATTTATTCTAGCTCATTATAAATACATAAGAGACGATTATATATGTTCACTTATAACTATGTAGTCGTAAAGTATTGCTACCAGCAATGATCATTGCACAAAATTAAATTACACACAAAACAAACGTAAAAAAAAAACGTAATAAATAAAATTAAATAAAAAAATAGTCGGCTCTTATTTTGTGTTCACTAATTTGTTTGTTTCTTTCTTCTTGTTTTTTTTTGTTATTATTGAACTCCGCTCGATTAGGACCATTCACAAGTTCAAATGTACACAAACCAAATGTAAATTCAGTTTCTGTTGTATCGATATGGCAATGTTCGTTTCATTTTCTCAACACTTCACAATGTAGCGCGTAATTTGTAAAAACTTCGAAACATCATCCAGACATGTTTTGTCAATGACAATACAATTTCTTTTTCAATGTGTTACACTTATTAAAAATTTAAAGTTCACACGATTCGGGATCCAGCAATTGGTCCCAATCAATGTTCTTCTCGAATACTTCCTTCTGTAACCACAATTCACAATGTTGCTTAAACTCATCGCTCAGTTCAACTTTCGCACCAAGTACCGATATAACGGATGTGTCAACAGGTTCCATGTCTTTGTTCTTGGGAGCGTTAGAGTACCGCCGATTGTTAAACTGGTCGACACATGTACGTAGTTCACATTCTTCTACTTGGAAGTCCCAAGGACGTGCTTCTAAATCTAAAATGCAATAAAAATTTTCAACATATTGTACATGGATGTAATTGTTATCTGCTTGTTGACATTTATAACATATTCTATATGGATGTAATCTTTACTTGCGCGTCGAAATTTCATACAATTTTCAAAATAATATCCAGGCTGCGGTTTGATGCATTTATAACAATAATTAAAGGAATTTAAGACTATTCATACATAGCATATAACTTGTTAACACGTTCCGTGCTGAGCCGTTTTTCCTCGATAATTAAACAAACTTACTGATCCTTTTGGTGGAAATATATTCTACAGTGTTAAACTTGTTATAAAATATACGTTTTTAACGTGTACCACCGGTGGTACACGTGGTACGGAACGTGTTAAAATTATTAAAGAAAAGAACAAATTCCTATATGGTTCTTGTGTTTTGCAATTGACGCAAGCAATTTTTATTTTGCAAAAAGATCCACAATCTACGCATATCTTACCATTGCCGTAAGCCCAATCGTCGTTCAAGCGATGTCTCACTTTCGCATAAATTACGCTGATCGTTTTCATGTTTGTTTTCCGCCACTGGCGTCCTAAGTATTTCGTTTGCATTTTCAACAATTTTAGCACATACAACTGCATCATTGCATGTTTCACTTTCAATGTGCGCTTTAATATAGGAGCAGATTTAAAGACGACCAGCATCTAATGAAAAAAATTCAAGTTAAGAGATCTGTGGACAAGTAAGACAAGTATTTGAAGCAAGCACAGTATTTACCATAATTCTACTATGCTTCCATTTTGTTAATTTGTTAAGAATACGTAATAAATTAATACTGGAGAAAACATTTCGCCAAGAATACGTCTGACTGTTCTCGATCTCGAGGCTTTCTATAGTTAATTCTGGTTGGTCGCCAATGACGCACATGGGGAAGTCCAAAATTGGAATACTGTAGAAGAAAAAAAATTCATAAAAATGAATTCTGATGGATTAAGATTAAACGAAACGATAATCATAGATGAACACATACACGTTCTTAGCTTCGATGTAAGCTACAATATTCTGGTTTAAAAATTTCAAAACAAGCGGTATGCAGTTAGCAAACACTAAGTGCTGCGACATAAATTCGAACTGGTATATGTGGTTCAGTTTGAAATGCTTCAATAGGAGTAACAGAATTGCAGAGACTGCTTTAACAATGATTTCCTTGTGCCTGTTCACGTCGATGCCAAGCGACATTGATTGAATAACCGTCATACTGAAACAGTCAACAGTATAAAAATGAAGATGTTCACGATGGAAGCAAGCTTGTTAACTACTAGAGGTGTGCGAGAACCCCAAAATGTCGGGTCTCAACGGGCCGAGAATTTTTTTTCGGGATTTTCAAATACATATACAGTGAAGTCGCGTTTACTGTCCACGATCGGGTACGCAATCACTGCCCAGTGCCTACCCACTCCACTGTCATGCTGTCCTTCTCTAAGTTCGACTTTCTTTTGAACTCTCGGCGCGGTAGACGCAGTCATAAAAAAATAAATGTCGGTATGTGATCACTGTCCGTACAGAGAACACAGGCCGTTGGACAGTAAACGCGACTTTACTGTATTGAGAATATTCGGGTTCTCGCATACCTCTAGTAACTACCGATTGAAATTTGTATTCTTACGGCATTTGTCCTGGCAAAACATCAGCCATGATATTTGTACTATCTGTCTTAGCTTTACTGGTGGGCGCAGCCGCGAGTAAAATTTTCAACAACGCGATCATATACTGTGGAAGATTCGGTAATATAGCTTGATACAACATTTCTGCTGGTGTTTGACGAATCGGAGGCTCTGGTGTGCTCATTGGATTCCTAGCTATTTCTTCTTCTTTTTTTATCTGGACTTCGGCTAAAGATGTATACATATGCTAAAAGTATAGTAACTTATGTTGCACCCAACCAACCCTTTAATCGTAAATACGTAAATACCCATGGTTACTGAACTTACTCGTTTTAGCGTGTTAATACCTTCGTGTATAGGTTGTGGCAGACCAGCTAAACTTTCTCTGTCTCCTTGTACGTTGTAACCAACAAATTTTACTCTAGATACTTCAAGGAATTGGTCGATATCCTTTTGTCTGACTTTCGGGGTCCAAGGTAAACCTAGAAGAATGAGTTATGTAAAGTGATGCATGTTAATATACGATTATAATGTATAGATTTTACCTTTCCCCTTAGCAACTGGTGGTGTGCTGGGCCTTACTTCCGGTTGGTTATTTTGATCTTCGAAGTAAGGCTCGTTCCATCCAGGGTTTCTCATTTCTGAAAATTCGAACACCATTCCTGACAATGGTTCATCTAGTGACCTTTGTTTTATCAAACATTGCTAAAATAAGTTACAGGATTGTTTTAATATTTGTACGATTCATATGCACAATTAGTAGAGGTGCGTGAAAACCCGATAATTTCGGGTCGGGAATTTCATTCGGGATCGGGACGGATTCTCGAATATATTATAGAGTTGAAGTACGAACGGTGTATGTATGTATGCATGTGTGTATATTAATAGCCAACCCTATATATGTATAGCCAAATTTATAAAAATAGAGTACTTGACAATTTTTGGGATTATTTTCTAAAATATTCGTTATTCCTGAGCATATTAGGGCTCTCGAATATTTTTAGGAATCCCGACCTTTTGAAAAACCTGTCTCGTACCCGTCCCATCCATTAAGCACCATTTTCGGGTTCTCGCACACGTCTAATACTTAGATGCGTAGAAGAACATACTCGTCGGTATTTAGTTTGCATCTTCTGATTTTGTATCTCAATCAAATCTCCAGCATTAATTGGAGGCGAGCTGGCTCTCATGGTCTTAGCAACTTCTATAGTGTCTTCTTGTTGCGTATCGAGATCAGCTTCCTCACGATATTGTTTCTTCAATTTTCTCAGTGTATCAATACCACCAAGAGACACTAAGATTAACTTCCACAAGAGTAGAAGTATCTTTTTCATTGCAAAATGCGGCGCTGATCCACTGCAAAAGCATGTTACCATACCAAGAAGCTTAACTATAAGTAGTTCTTCGCCATACGGGTTTATTAGATCTTCTTTAAAAGACTCAACATGATTCTTATAAATACTGTGCTCTAAATTCTTCATCTCCTCTCTCATCACTTCGGTTATAATATATAAAACAGATAAGATTACCCTTAAATTGATAGAATCGTCAAGACTAACAGTTATCTTCCTCATTGCCGAAGTAACTGTTGTACTGTTCCTAAATCCCAAAAAATGTGTGTATAGAAATGTTATTCAGTTTAATTAGGTATTGACTGCATGGATAGAGAAACTCACTCAATTTCAATATTAAGAAGCTCAACAAATGCTGGAAAAACTCCAGCTTCGTATAACAACATTACATTCGTTCTAGTCCAGTCTTGCTGCTCTTTATCGGACTGAACCTCAGCCCAGCAACCTTGAGCTAAATATAAGATACACCTCGCAGCTTTCATTCTCAAGTCTTTATTCGAAACCTCCAGCTGATTTAATAATTTCGAAATCACTGATTTCTGTTCCGTTTCTGTCAGTTTCTGCCACCATGGACGTAATTTATAAAACTCCATTTGCTCTTCAAAAGCCTGAGAACAAACGTGCTTGTATTCAATAGATTTTAGGAACACACAATTGATAGAAATTCGAAGCTTCCACAGCCTGGTATTACATAGTTCTCGCTAGACTGCGAATTTTTATCCAATTATGGCTTTTGAAAATTTTCAAAAAATGCTACGATATAAAATATGACAGAATACGATTTTAATTTATTTCAGATATAACCGGCTACTACCGTGGAAAATAAGATTCTATTTTATTCCACTTTCTTAGAATTCGTCTACAAAAATTGAAAATTACATAAACATCTGTAGTCTCACTATTAAGGCTTTCGGCTGTTAGCTGTGTGAGAACACAATTAACACATTGCGTACGGCTCATGAGATATCTTGTACATAGCAAGCCAAACGTTGAAGCTGGGTTACAAGATATCTGGTTTTCATTTTTAATGCTTTTTTATACGCGACTATCGACGGCTCGACGAATTAAAAATAATTTAATCTGTTTGTTACATTGACAAGATAACGAAACCTTGCAGTAACTTATGACAAAAGAATCACAAACTAAATGCATGTCAGAGTCAGAATGCCGAAAGAGAATTGTGTACCAAGTTTGTTTGGCATGATGGGCGAACAGAGCAGCATAGTTAATGTGTTAACTAGACTGCAGATCTTTATGCAAAATAAAAATATTCTGCATTGATTATGGGAAGCAGGAATAAAATAAAAATTGATTTCATCCCTTAATGACTTTGTTACGTTAAAAACAACATTACAATATTCTTGAATTTTTCTAATCTATTACTGTTTTATATTTTGCCTAACTAATTTCTTCATAAATGCATAAAGATCCATTTTCTAGTCTTAACGCTTTAACAACGGGTGACATGGCATTGTGTCAAATTGACAATAGGTAGACTGCAGAGCTTTATGCATTTATGAAGAAATTAACTGGGTGAAATATAAAACAGTGAAACACATAAGAAATCTAAGAATATTGTTATGTTGTTTTCAACGTGAAAAGACTCTTAATACAGCTATTAACACAATTGACACAGAATATTTATGTTTTGTTAAACAGTCCCATAATCAAGGCGTTGACACAGCGCTTAATCGCCTGTTGCTAAGGTATTAAATTTCTGCAACAGAATTATGCTATTGTATTAACCCTTTGCACTCCAAATTATTTTTCAATTTTGTTGCCAACAACTGCCTACTATTTGAAGTGTTTCATTTGAAATTTATTTCAAAGGGCAGTTTCTTGGCTCCTACTTATTTTAAACAATTTCGTTTACTAATTACATTAAATATAGCTCTCAACCTTTGTTGTAATTTATAGTTGTGGAACTTGTATTTTTTTAACTAAAAAATACAACTTAAATAAGTAAGGGAAGAACCAAATACATGTAGAAACAAGTTTCGTTTACATTTTCCTTTCTCCGATGTCGAGTCACACTCGAGAAAGGAGTGCAAAGGGTTAACTATGTGTATCCAGTACTTGTTTCATACTTACTGTAAGATTAACATGTAACTCATATTGTTCCGTGTAGCTGTATAGTTCTGCGATTTCATTAGCGTGTGTATCTGCATCATCGTAAACAAAGTCCAAATCTGCATTTGATTTCGGTGTTTCCTAAATAACAAAATGTACAATGATTTAGCGTTAACTTTATAGATTGCACAAGCAGTGTACAAATAAATACAAATAAATTACACACCATTTTGCAAATGTGAAATTCAACGTTGCATAAGAAAGGATACGAGTCGTAGTCGACAATTATACTCTGTGATAAATAAATTGTAACAATTCAAGCATTAAACGTTGATACGTGTAACTGCTAAAACAGGTTAGAGACGTTTTGATGTTCGCTAAATAGAATTGTCGCTCCTTATGTCTGCCAGATACTTATCGTTCAATTCGCAGAACATTTATTCACATCACTGGTATGAACACAAGAATATACAACTAATAGGGGAAGATCGTGCTTCCCATACCCGTCGTTAACGTAACATAACATTTTCTAACAATGATCAGAAACGTTTTGCACACTGCATCCCTAACGTAATTTATCAATCGATACCCTATCAAACAGATGCAATCATTAAAATGTTGCTCGTGGATCGATCGGCTTTTATTATAGACGCTGCTCTGTCAAAAATTATCGATAGACCTTTTCGTAATCTCAGAATATCGAGGAGTTTCATCGACGTAAACCGATTACATATCAAAATAGTTGTCCACTTCACCATAGAATATGGCAGAAGCGAAATTCTTATCGGAATCTTCGATGTTCTCGACTCAAAATTTGGCGACCTTGACGTACCATATACAGACAGCGTTGCCGTTTACTTCAGCTATTTTTTTGACTTTTTCAGATATAATTGGGTATAATTAACCTTAGATCATATATACACAGAGAATATACTCTCTGACACAGAATACACGATTCATCGACACAAAAATGATAGCGATCGATATTCAAAACTCTACATAAAGCCCCAGCCCCATGATCGTGGAATAGAAAACCGCGTATTACAAGAATGATTGGTCCATCGTCTGTGGCACTTGGCACTTGCAGGCACTTGGTGGCACTGTGGCACACGAATGTAATTATTTCATAGCACTACATATCTAATTTTTCCCACAGGATAGCATCATGAGTACGTTCGTCATCAAGCTATATATATAACTGTTATTAATTAAAAATTCCACGACCACAAAATTGTAATTCCAACAGTATTTAATAGATTGTTCATATATAGAATGAATAAATGTTGATCACAATGTGTGTGATTTTCTTATATTCTTCGTAATGATTCGTGTGCCATTGTCAGAGTATTGTATTGATATTCTGAGTTCTGAGAGAGCTCCTGGTAATTTTCAATTGGTCGGTGTCAGTCGGTCGAGCAGTGTCGAGTACACGTATTCCGATCATCAAGGTAGTAGATCAGTAGTAGATTTATACTGATTTATACCAGAGATCTCCGCTTATACGGTTTATACCAGGTTTATACGTTTATACCACAAGCTTTTGTATATCTTTATGTTGGTACTCTCGTATTTATGTAAATATATCTTATATCTGATAAGCAATTTTTATTTATAATTCGCATCGTCGTGACGTGTATATGTGCACATCATACTTGATCATACACGTGTCCGGTTGTAAGACAATTTCTATAGACGTTTGATAAGAATACCAACACTTTGTGAATTAAATAAATATTATCGTTCTTCATAGAATACAACGTAAGTATACAATTATTCTTTCGATTTGTTCATGTTCTATTCCTTATATTTTTCAATGTTTCGCGTTAACATATATTTTCGTTATAGATGCACGGATTAATTGTGCTGTGCTCTATTATATTTGGGCTGACTGTTGTTACCAGTACAGACATCGATAATAAATATTTAAAATGTTTAGGTAAAATAGCTTTGTGCAAATGTAAAATTTGATATGGATTTAATTTGCACATAGATCGCAATGAATGTAATAAATTAATATTAATAATGTGTAGTTTGCAGATCCACCATAAAAGAAGTTGAAGGAGAATTAGCAAAAATTGATCCTTCCATGGAAATTGATGTAGGTAATTACAGGCTAGACGCGGATGGTAATATTGTTACTAAGAAGGTACGAATTGATTCTTTTAATTTTCCAGTTTACAAGACTACATTTGAATCGAATCTGTTGATACATTTTGCTGTTATGTTTCAAGGTACTTCTTGCTCAATCCGAAGTACACATATCCGATGTGCTGGACAATATTTGTGAGAAGATGTCGGACTATGTGAGAGCAACTTATAAATCGAATGGTGAATTGACAATTTTGAATCTTATGGGCCCAGCAGGTGGTATGAATCCTGAGGTGACAAAAGTTGATATCATTCAAGACGGTGATTTAAACAAAAGCCTGAAGTATTATGTAAATATTCCCATCCTAATCACAATGTTTATATTGGGTTGGCAAGAAAGTAATTTCAGTGTTTCAAGGTGAAATGAAACCGAATCTTTTTATTTAAGTAATGAACTTTAATCAATAAGATATTTTCCATTTTGTTCGATGATCTTGTGCCATCTTTCTGGTAGCTTCATAATTCTGCGCTCATAAAACTTCTGGTCCTTATTGGCAAAATACTGATCCAAGTGCGATTTCAGGTCATCATCGTCAGTGAATGTTTTACCATTGTGTTTTGCAACACACATCTTTGATAACACGTAAAAAATTATTAGAGCTTGGTTGGGAAGTGATGTCACATCCACCATATAGCCTGGACATTAAATGGTAAAACATTCGCTAATGATGATGACCTGAAATCGCACTTGCATCAGTTTCTTGCCGATAAAGACCAGAAGTTTTATGAGCACAGAATTATGAAGCTACCAGAAAGATGGCAGAAGATCATTGAGCAAAATGGAACATATTTTATTGATTAAAGTTCATTGCTTGAACAAAAAGATTGGCTTTTATTTCACCTTAAAATACCGAAATTACACTCTTGCCGACCCAATACTATCCTTATGAATATAACAATAAACTTAATTTTCACGTTTTCAGTGTGAAGGTATAGTTGAGGAGTTTGAAGATTCTATAATCGCACTGTTTGTTCGCAAGGAAGAAGATATCAAATATCAAATGTGCACAAACGTCGCAAAGTTGTGCGATCCAGAATACGAGAATGACGTGGATGAAGAACATGATGAATTATAAGAGACACAAACAATAGATACACTTGTGTCAATATATTTTTGATATTCAAAAGGCAATGAATTTTTGTTATTTTACTGTTGTAATTTATTTCGAGGGCATGTACTTACAAATGCACAAAGTGCGAGGTACATTTAATATAAAAATATGTGCTTACGTTATATTACATATAATAACTAATACTGTACATTCGTTTTAATTTAGATCAGTTCTACGTTTTCTACAGTCTACATTAATTTCATTATTTTGTAATACAGATTTTGACTCTATCAATTCCAGTTTGAATCAATAAAATTCTTTAAATTTTTGTTTATGTGAGTTTTCTTTATTGTGAATTGTACCTTTTTCCTTAAAAAATGTAGAGTGCAGAATAATACATTCGTACTTACGTTACCGCATTCCTGCCAAGGACCTTCTTCTTGTCTCACCACAATACACGTTTAATATTATATATATATATATATATAATAAACCAAAATAGGTATGTAACAACAGTTAGTTATGAAAAAGTTATATATATATATATATATAAAATACATAGTATCTATTACAAATTTATTGTTATAACCTTGTTCTTGCAAATATTAACAAATTATTATAATATAATTTCTTACATATAAATATAAAAATACATAATAACTTTTTCATAACTAACTGTTGTTACATACCTATTTTTTTCCCCCAAATTATTATTATAATGTAATTTCTTATGTCTAGCGGCAATGGCAGACATCGCCATCTATCGGATGGAACTAGAAACAAATTTGGCTAATAGTTTGAGCATTTTGCAACTACGTGGCAGTACCAGGCAGTACCCCCTTATAGATCTTTAGGATATCTCAGAATTCTCTGTTTAATAAAAAACAAAAGATACACATGACTAAGACACCAAAACCCCGTTCAGACACAGCGGAAATCGCGCGAATCTTATCTACATTAGCGTCTTCGTATTCGTTCACGTTCACACGTGTCCGCGCGGTCGAACAATCGAAAACGCAAATCGCGCGGTTCCCGCTAAAGGTGTGATTTCGTTTACGCGTTTTGACGCAGCGTTTTGCTACTCCAGCGCCATTTATACTCCATTCGTCATACTTCACATCAGAACTGCGTCTAGGCGTGAGCCACTGCGTCTAGACGCGTGCGTCTACGCCAAAAATACAATATTGCATAGGAATATTCTAGAATGTTCCACGATATTGTGGAATTGTCAATCGCGGCCTTAATAATTTAAAAATACTAACCAAATATTTCAATTCAAACGTCAAACGACATTTGCGCACGTAGCGAAATCAATTTGAATAGGAATAACCTAACTGGCGGATGTTTATAATGTCGATAATGCAAACAGACGTCGTTAATGTAAATTCCTATTGAAATATTGATTTATTGATTAAAGCTGCGACGTTCGTTTTTTTTGTTGTATTGAAATATGATTAAAAAAGCACTTTTATTTTTTCCAGAATTTTCCATTTTTGCGGGCAACTTTTCCAATTTTTCTTACCCTATAACCATATTCGGTCTATTACGCACATTTAAAAAAAATCAGCCAAATCGGTCCAGCCGTTCTCAAGTGATGCGCTTACCAACGAATAGCATTTGATTTTTATTTATATAGATAAAATTGGTTAAGTGTATGTATAGATACAACATAATTTAAATATAATTATTAATATTAATTGACAAAATATATCATTTGAATTATTTTTTAAAAATATGGAAACGACAGTCAGAAAAATTTTGACGCAGTTTTTAATGTTTTGTCAATCGCGGCGTCCCGAAGACCAAAAACGCCGAGCGGGTTGCCTTCTGAAGGGGAACCGAAAATTGAGCAAAAAAATTTTGTTGTCTTAAAATAAAACTTTAAATTGTTCATTTGTTACTTATTTAGTAGTTTTCTAGATAATTTGAATCACTGATGTCTTTGGTTATAAATTTCTCTGTATTTCAAGAAATATTCATAATATGAAGAATAATGGTCAAGAAATACAGAGAATAGCTAAAGACGTCGGAGATTCAAATTATCTGAAAAACTACTAAATAACTAACAAATGAACAATTTAAAATTGTGTTTTAAAACAACAAAATTGAGACAATTAATTATAAAATGATTACAAAAAATATATATTTATTACGATACTTATCAGAATATAAAAATCATTTTTTAATGAATTTTAGTGGAAATTTATTATTTGGAAATTGCTCTTCGGTCGTCCGAGATTGTATATCGCGGTGCAGCGTTCACTTCAAATAATTTTAATTTCGTCAATTTTCAAACGTCCATTTTCTTAAAAGCAGGGCCGTAAAGGGGACACTTGGGGCTATATCCCCATTTTTTTCAATTTTTTAAAAAGTGGCCCGCTGTGAAAACACGGCAATTGTTTAAAACAATAGCAAAATAATTGATGAAAAAACATTTTTTTCAAAATAACAACATTTTGAGTGGATACTCTTAGGTTTTCACTACAAGCTCCTAAAAATTCATTTTTCTCGGAGTACTGGTTCTGCTATTATAATAGTATTCTGAAGCAGTGGATCGACAAAACGCATGGCTGAGCGTTTGGACTGCCTCGAAAGCAGTGGGTCAAAAATCGCGTGCGTGTCGTTCTGGCGCAGCATTCAGAGGTCTCGAAGCAAAAAAACAAATTCAAACGTGTGCTCTGAACACATATCGTAAATCGATTTACGCACGTGTCGAGGTTTGGGAAATGATCTTTCGTTTTTCTTCGCAAGTGAAAGACAAGGAAAGACATACCAAATCGCATCATAGCAAAGGTGTGATTTCGTTTACGCGTTTTGACGCGACGTTTTGTCGTCCATACTCCATTCGTCGTTGCTCTTTTCTGTGCCTCTGGACGCACAAGTTTGCGTTGCTATGATGCGATTTGGTATGTCTTTCCTTGTCTTTCACTTGCGAAGAAAAACGAAAGATCATCGCCCAAACCTCGACACGTGCGTAAATCGATTTACGATATGTGTTCAGAGCACACGTTTGAATTTGTTTTTTCGCTTCGAGACCTCTGAATGCTGCGCCAGAACGACACGCACGCGATTTTTGACCCACTGCTTTCGAGGCAGTCCAAACGCTCAGCCATGCGTTTTGTCGATCCACTGCTTCAGAATACTATTATAATAGCAGAACCAGTACTCCGAGAAAAATGAATTTTTAGGAGCTTGTAGTGAAAACCTAAGAGTATCCACTCAAAATGTTGTTATTTTGAAAAAAATGTTTTTTCATAATTTATTTTGCTATTGTTTTAAACAATTGCCGTGTTTTCACAGCGGGCCACTTTTTAAAAAATTGAAAAAAATGGGGATATAGCCCCAAGTGTCCCCTTTACGGCCCTGCTTTTAAGAAAATGGACGTTTGAAAATTGACGAAATTAAAATTATTTGAAGTGAACGCTGCACCGCGATATACAATCTCGGACGACCGAAGAGCAATTTCCAAATAATAAATTTCCACTAAAATTCATTAAAAAATGATTTTTATATTCTGATAAGTATCGTAATAAATATATATTTTTTGTAATCATTTTATAATTAATTGTCTCAATTTTGTTGTTTTAAAACACAATTTTAAATTGTTCATTTGTTAGTTATTTAGTAGTTTTTCAGATAATTTGAATCTCCGACGTCTTTAGCTATTCTCTGTATTTCTTGACCATTATTCTTCATATTATGAATATTTCTTGAAATACAGAGAAATTTATAACCAAAGATATCAATGATTCAAATTATCTAGAAAACTACTAAATAAGTAACAAATGAACAATTTAAAGTTTTATTTTAAGACAACAAAATTTTTTTGCTCAATTTTCGGTTCCCCTTCAGAAGGCAACCCGCTCGGCGTTTTTGGTCTTCGGGACGCCGCGATTGACAAAACATTAAAAACTGCGCCAAAATTTTTCTGACTGTCGTTTCCATATTTTTAAAAAATAATTCAAATGATATATTTTGTCAATTAATATTAATAATTATATTTAAATTATGTTGTATCTATACATACACTTAACCAATTTTATCTATATAAATAAAAATCAAATGCTATTCGTTGGTAAGCGCATCACTTGAGAACGGCTGGACCGATTTGGCTGATTTTTTTTAAATGTGCGTAATAGACCGAATATGGTTATAGGGTAAGAAAAATTGGAAAAGTTGCCCGCAAAAATGGAAAATTCTGGAAAAAATAAAAGTGCTTTTTTAATCATATTTCAATACAACAAAAAAAACGAACGTCGCAGCTTTAATCAATAAATCAATATTTCAATAGGAATTTACATTAACGACGTCTGTTTGCATTATCGACATTATAAACATCCGCCAGTTAGGTTATTCCTATTCAAATTGATTTCGCTACGTGCGCAAATGTCGTTTGACGTTTGAATTGAAATATTTGGTTAGTATTTTTAAATTATTAAGGCCGCGATTGACAATTCCACAATATCGTGGAACATTCTAGAATATTCCTATGCAATATTGTATTTTTGGCGTAGACGCACGCGTCTAGACGCAGTGGCTCACGCCTAGACGCAGTTCTGATGTGAAGTATGACGAATGGAGTATAAATGGCGCTGGAGTAGCAAAACGCTGCGTCAAAACGCGTAAACGAAATCACACCTCAACGCAAACTTGTGCGTCCAGAGGCACAGAAAAGAGCAACGACGAATGGAGTATGGACGACAAAACGTCGCGTCAAAACGCGTAAACGAAATCACACCTTTAGGAAGATAATGTTTAGAAGTAGAGTATGTAATTGCTGTATGAAATTTCATGCTATATTTGCCAAAGGACTCCTCCGAGGTCTCTCTTGAGGAGTGGACCCTATTTGGAAGGGGTCCGTTGTTCTCGGCAGCTCGCGAGGGCCTCAGTGTTGAGTGGTGTTGAGATATTAGCCGAGATATCTCGTGCATGCGCGAGGGTGCGGGATGCGCCTTCTTATTTCTCGATAATGCAAAGACGGGCTTTTTCAGTAGTCAAAAGCGCTAGATAAAAGATCGATCTAGACCGCAATCGCCCTCAAAAGTCCTGTTTTTTCGGCAGTGTAATTTGCATTATTCTCTATTATCTACTCTATTATCATAGAGCTGCGACAGTTACATGCTGTTACGTTTGTAAAAATAGGACTTTTGAGGGCGATTGCGGCTTATATTGATCTTTTATCTAGCGCTTTTTTTTTAAGTTGGAAGTTTACACTTTATGATAGATTTATTTAGGATTACAGAAAAATTCGAGATCATGTATAAAAATTGAAAAATTGACTTCCCTACCAGTATAGTTCGGATACCAGTTTAATCATTTTGTCACTAATAACATATCACGTACACTACTGTGCAGACATATTTAATAGAAAAGCGTAAAAAACCAAATAAGAACACAGTTTTGAAAAAGGTTTCCGCTGTTTAATTGAATAGTTCTGAGAATATATGTGTTATTGCGGATTATCTAATACTCTAAATGCAATAAATGAATCATTATTGTACAATACAATTTCTACATAAAGATATTATTTGTCATTATATCTTATAATTATACTGGGTGCTTCTTCCTTTTTTTGCACAGTAATGTATCTAACATTTCTGGACGAATACTTACCACTTATTTTCATAACATTGCCTTATTTGTTCTTCAAAATCAACGAATCTCAGTCTGAAAAAAATTGTTATTGATCTCGGCGTATAATTACTTGATCTTTCAGCAACTATTAAATAGGCACAAATGAGCACCTATATGTACAAGGAAATAAATGTTAAGGTGCAGAGACACGAGCCACGGGACTAGCTCGTGTTGATCAGTAAACAGGGTGGAGGATCGATCATGATGTATGAGGAAGAAGAAGCAACAAGAAATAAGGACAAAAAGACGTGTTTACGTACAACGATATTTATACACAGATGTACGCGGTTAAACGCAATTTGATGAACAACGCAGCGCGTCGTCGTCAAACGTAATGCTTAAAGTTAAACGCTTACAAGTTAACATTCGACATGTGTGCGATAATCGTAACAACGTGTGTAACTTGGATCTCTCACGCAGGATGTTTATATACATTTCAAGGAACCGGTGCACAACTTTTTGCACGAAATTTCAAACTTTCGAGACCCTTCTTTCTTACATCTTGTATTCCAATTGACAAACGTACATACACCTGCTAAATTTCTGGAACGAAACCATTAAACAGTCTGTAAACGTCGATTCATATCAGACCGATATCATGGATCTAATAAAACAAATGAAATTTTTTATTACACTACATAATCGTAAGTGTTAATTTCGTAAATTTTAATATTCCTTCTCTGGACATTACGATCATTATGATATTCGTATTTCTCACTTCTTCGCATTTTTCGTTAAAGGAATATAAAAAACAACGTTGGTTTTTCGGAATCCGCCCAATTTTAACTAGCAATTGGATCAACGTGCACGAAATGAACAAGATCTCCGTGATTATTTCTAATATTTGAAGTTTGGCAGGTGTACACACGTAGATTTTGTGCAAGGTTTCGATCGTTTCTTCCGATCGCAGCACCGACCTTGACGCACGAGGATCTAATATTTACAGAAGCGGGTACTGTTTTATGCAGCAAACCTCCTCGCAACAACTATTTCGATGAGAACAAAAAAGGAAAAGAATATCAAAGAATTTACAGATCGGTTTGGAGCAGATTTTCGTTCGATCGAGGAGGCTCGATCCATCGATCTACACTATTCTACACGGGTCTGCGAACGTGTCTCGTTTTCGTTCGACACTCGTTATCGTCTCTCGATACCGGTAGCTCTATTTTTCCAAAAGAAAAAGAAAACCGATGGAATTCGCTCTGAAAACGAAAAAGAACTCGCTTCATCTGCGGCTCGGTTGTTTACAAATTTGATCGTCGCGTCGCAGATAACGTTGCCACGCGAGCATGGATTTTCTGATGATTTACGGCCGCAAAAGCCTTGCCGAACGAAATCGTCCGGGCGGCCTATAGAATTCCGGTTACGTCAGAATTTGGGACGGAACAGCCGGTTCGCGCGAAACAACCATCTTTGTCGTATTTGAAATGGAAAACAGCGTGTGTTCGAGTTACGAAAGAGATCTACGATCGTATCGATCCTAATTATCCCGGACAATAGACGAACCGTATATAAAACGCGGCTCCGGCGATACGAAGAAATCGTGTTTTAACCGTGGGATGGCTCCGGGTACGTAACTATGCCGAAGTTTCCAGGAATCGCGTATCGATATTCGCGTTACGTACTCGTTCGCGGGAAAACGCCGCGCGTACGAGACTTATTGATCGCGTCGAGAGGAGCGACTCGTGTACCGACTGGAAAAATTCAAACTTTTAAAGATAAATCATTGATCGCACATTTCGGGAGCATTCTCCTACAATTCCAACACGAACTTCTAAAGCTTTAACCGATACAATCGATTTGACTGAAAACTGTTTACACATTCTTACAAATTCCAAATTTCTGAGAAATAAAAAATACTCTCTGCTTCCCAAGATGTGTAGTAATACGCTCTGAAAGTTACAATAAAAATACGACGGTTGGTTCATCTGAAAAAATTCCTGAAGGTAGTATTTCCAGCATGGCGCACGACTATGCAGTACCGCTATAGAAATATACGAAAAAAGTTTCGAAAAACTACGGCGTTCGGTTTCTCCAAAAACAATTCCGAAATATAGCCTCGTTTTCAACATGGCGCAAGAGTCGCCCTCTTTGACTCGAATATGTATCTGGCGCACGCGACCAATGCATCAAACACGTGACCGGAATACATTTGCGAACACCAGCGATAGGTGACGTAATACTAATCTGGAAATACCGACGGAAAGATCAACGAGTCACTCGTCTTCGACGAAACGTGTTATGATAGTATGTAATGATGAAGTAGCGACGTCGTGACGCGTTTCCGCGTGTTCGATACGTTCCACAGTGTGCCGAGTTCCTCAGTGAGCGTCGTTGACGATATGTGACGAGCCTTTGACGTACTGTAGGCATAGCCTATAGACAGTTGTTAATTTTATCGTCGCCGAAAAGGCAAAAGTCTGTGTTTGACTCTCGAAATACAGCGATACGTCGAAAGATCGTCAATTTTGTTGATGTACCAGTATTTTTGATCATTTAAATAATTGTTCAGTGCATAATCTCATGCCTGAATGTATCAATTGAATTATAATTACAGTAGGACCTCGATTAACCGGATCCTGATTATAAACAAATATGCGTTTAAATATGATTATGTTATGAAGGGAAATAAATTTTCAAAAATAAAAAATTTATTTTGGAATATAATGTACATTTTCATTATTTCGTCGGGTCTTCATTTATCCGGGCTATTTGTCTCTCGATCAAGCCGGTCAATCGAGGTCCTACTGTATTTAAGGAAGTGGAACTGTAACAATTTCGCTATTTGTCGAAAGTGACAAATTGAAAATAGGTACCCAGTTATTGATACAACGCTTGAAGGGTGTTAATTACTTAGCGCGTTGTTAGGACACTCTCCTCGTTAGGCTAAAACCACAGCGAGTAAGTTCATGTCGGGATGTAGTTGACTACCCAGCTGACTACCAGGTTAATATTCATTAATTAGAGCCGATTAGTCAGCTGCGTCTCTGTGCGATGTCTAGACTGCAGACCTCCTTGAAAAATAAGAACTGCGTCAATTACTGAGAAGCACTGGAAGTTACATACACTTAACAATTAACACAGTAGAAATGATAAATCGAGAAGCTGGAGCTGAGAACAAATTCATTTCCACTCTGAACAATTAACCTGTAATTGTGATTTCGCGGATATTTGTTCCATTAATTTTATCCACCAATTTTTAATAAAATGATTAAAATCTTCAGTCTACTGATTGTTCCATTCCCAACAGTATAATCTTCCTAACCAGTCACCCAAACTCTAAACTTGCTCGCTACGATTTTCCCCTAAGACAACCATAATCGAGGAGGAAACACTATCGCGAGATGGAATGCGCTAGACCCAGAGTGAACGCGTTTCTTTTCCGAAAAAGAAAAAGCAAAAAAGGGGGAAGGAAACGTAACGCGACCAGTCGTCAGGTATTCGCGCGAGCCGCGAAACACGACGCAAAAGGATCACGACGTCGATAATTGAACGTTGCACAACAGGTTGTCGTAATATTTAGCAATGCCGCAGCAGCGTTGAGACAGTACCCGAACATTTTCTGCAAGTCCTGCGACTGACTTCGGCTAGGAGACTAACGTGGAAACCTCGCGCTGCTCTTCCCAGTATTGTGTCGCCGTGTTCCTGCCAAGCTGTGCTCTCTTACATTCCTTCAATTACATAATTCGTTCGGATCTTGGCAAACTCGCACACTACCAGAACCACCACGGTCTCACATTGGGAGCGGAGAAGTTGAGCGAGACGTTACAGGGGGACCGGAAGAAATCGGTTCGATCCACCATCTTCCACGCTTTCCTAGCTGTTAGACAAGATCAGGAAGCGAATAGTATTGTCAACCCTTCTGTAACGTGGCTAAATTGTATTTTATTAACCCCTCTCAGTTTAGGAGAAACAAATTGAATGTCTGTGGACGTGTAACGCGTTCACTTATTCATAGAATTTCATTCTTTTTACTAGAACTTTCTAAAAAACAGATGTTCATTCAGTGAGCGTCAAAAACAGTGTGTTGCAAGCATTCGTGCTGAACACGCTCGCTATCGGAGTTAGGCACATGTGGCGATCACGATCTTACATTTCGCGCGATGCAAATCAGACATATTCTGTACAGTTATTTCAGATGATAACGATATTTAAATGTACAGTTATTTAAAATCGTAACAATCGATTCCAACAATTTTTATTTGGTTCCAGTAGCTTGAAATCGATGTAGAAAATTTTGTGAACAAATCCACAGTCTAATCATAATTGAGAGAAGATATAGCCAAGAGAAGAATATACATAGAAATCATATTACACACAAGAAAGATTGACTGTACTTCAATTCTATACATCCCCAAAATTATGTCCCATACGGACAATGTTATCTGTTGTTCCCAATCACAGCATTTCAGCACAAGGATTTCGCTCGGTCGTTCACAATTTGGGTGCGACCACATTCGGGCATTAACTGGCGGCGCGCGTCCTGAATTCGATAAGAGATAACAGAAATTAGCGATGACGCTTTGCTCGTCGCGTCGCGTCGCGTCGTATGGCAACGTTACACTTTCTCCCGCATCGCTCGTCGCGATCGTCCTTGGCTGTCTTGCAAACCTCCGTTCTCGTAGGCTGCCGAGACTCACTGGAACGAGAAACTTCCAGCGTTCGATCAACTGTGAAACGTGTTCGAGAACTTGCAGCCTGTCGCGCATAGTTCGCGCGAAAGAATTCGCGCCAGTCCTCGACTGCGATCCGTATGGATCGAGGGACACATCGAGGAGCTGGAGACACGGGGCCTGGAATTTCTGGAACGCTCGGAGTTTCGCAAACAGACGCAAATGCTAGTCTTTGGGTCTATGACCTAGAAATGACACGCTAGGACCGAGGATTTGAAATTTACTAGAAGCTCCGAATAGAGACCCAGATGTTAGGAACTAAGTCTTGGACCTAAAACTTAGCGTTTAGGATTGAGGATCTAAGTTAGAATCTAGGACTTAGGGTCTAGAGTTGTTGGAACATCAGGAGTTTCTAGCACCTAGGATATACAAGCTAGCACCTTAGAACCTAGAACACGGAAGCTAGAGCTTGGATCGTAGAATTTTAGGAACGCTGGAAGTTTCTTACCAATATTCATTTTCTGAAGCCCAAATTCAGGACACAGGATGTCACAAACGCTGGAGGTCTCGCAAAAATGCTCAGGGTCTAGTAATTTTTAAAACTGAGTGTCTCGAACCGAGGACCTAGACCTTCCAGAACTAAGGCGAAGTCTCCAGAGCCTCCCAAAGGAGCACAGAGCCTAGGATGACGATTCCATCGTACATAATTCTATTAGTTTCGCG
Source organism: Lasioglossum calceatum (assembly GCA_963966675.1). Taxonomy (NCBI): domain Eukaryota; kingdom Metazoa; phylum Arthropoda; class Insecta; order Hymenoptera; family Halictidae; genus Lasioglossum; species Lasioglossum calceatum. The sequence continues at coordinate 4,488,050 of OZ016540.1, read as the reverse complement.
AAATACCGTTTCCGGAAGCAGCTCAAGACCAGCTTGCTCCTCATAGATACTTTAAAGACGTGGAATAGTTCTTGCTACCGATATCGAGTGATCCCACAGAGCACCGCGAACCATAGCCGATAGGATCGCCGTAAAGGATAACACGCGATCCGTTATAACTTTTGGACAATGTCAAACTTGTCCTTAAATCCGATCGATTCCTTCTTCGGGTCGTACTTCTTGCGTGCCGCGAGTTGAGCTCTGAGTTCCTTGGCGCTCATCTTGAGATTGAGACCCTGTCGTGGCTCGTTGCCACCGACGCTACCGTTCCCGGTCCCGTGCACGTGACCCATTGTCGTTGAATCGTTCCTGATGCCGTTTCCATTTTCTCTTGACGGCTCGTTCTCGGCCTCGCTCCTCGTTCTCGTCGCACCTGCTGATACCGTGCTGCTCTCGCTGTGCTGCGACGTGTCGTTCGACTTCTGCACGCTCTCCACGTTCTGCAACACAAATCAACATAAACTTCTACTATTTCAATTCTTGTAAGAAATAAAGTCCTATTCAATTATGGCAAGCTAGAACTTAATATTGGTATCTGAACGCTTTCCATTCGGATTTCTGCAATCTAAAACGCCTCCAGAAGTGATGATAATGCAGTGCGGCAAGCACTGATAATAAGCTTTAACTCTTTTCATTAGAATGACTAAGTGACTTCCTATTCTTGGGACCGATCGTTCAACAACCAACGTGTCGATAAGTCATTTATTCAGGACGTTTATTATGGATGTTGTTAACCCTTTCCACTCCGAATTATTTTTCAATTTTGTCGCCAACAATTCCCTATTATTTTAATGTTTTATTTGAAATTTACTTCAAATGACAGTTTGATCTCGACTGCTATTTATTCTAAACAATTTTGTTTATTAATTACATGAGATGTAGCTCTCAAACTTTGTTGTAATTTACATTTGTGGAACTTATATTTATTATATACACTTATATATTAACTAAAAAATAAGACAATTAAATAAATAAAGGAAGAACCAAATAGATATAAAAACTCGTTTTATTTACATTTTTCTTTCTCTAATGTCGAGTCACACTCGACAAAGGAGTCCAAAGGGTTAACTGTAAGTTGTCGACTGTGACAATTATAAAATCTTACTGTATCTCTTGACTCGATCAAGTTCGGCGAAAGCGATAAGGGATAGCGATACCAAGCGTTGTAAAGATATAGATTACTATAAGCAGTTTGATCACTTCAAAGATACCGGCCGATGCTCTTGATGCGGGAGATTTATGCCGCGATATCGAAAATACACGAATTTTCCTTACAACCCGAGAAACAAACAAGGATATCTACAATTCCTGTCATAGTTGTCACTAAACTGCGAATTTTATGCGTTTATGGCACAAATGCAAAAGTGCAGTTTAAAACGCTAGAGATTAAAAGAAATTAAGAATATCAGTTTATCAGTTTCAGCTTATTAGAATTAATAATGCACAAAAGAAATTTCTATTTGGTTCCTGTTTCTTGCAGTTGATGCAAACAATTTTTATTTTGCGCAGAATCACAACTTTATTACATTTCTTTGACGCAGGCCTGCCTTTAGGTACTCTAATGATGCATATTTAAGGGATGCAGAACATACGTTTTGAGATGTCATGCTGGAAGGTGTAGAACAATAAAACCTTTTTTAGATTGCGTGATTTTAAACAGGGAACTAAATACAGTATTTTATCGATTGAAAAGTCCCCAACACGGGTCTGCCCAGGGTCATTTATACGCCAGCGATACTACTCTTTGAGTTTTGCCGAACGTAGAGAAGGACAGCCGAGCTCGAGAGGCCTCGGTCGCCGAGAAGTGTAAACGTAACTAATCCGATGATAAACTTCTTTATTTTTCATTACTTTTTTATGGAACATTCACCAACATATTCGTGGCATTTTCCTAATGCAAGATGATACCAAACACGATATAATTTCCACTGTATTTAGTGGTTTAATTGACGATGAAAGACGGAGAAAGAGACGCAGAGAGTCGCAGCGCGCCGGCACAGTTCAAAGAACTTCCCATACGGCTGTTCCTCCTTGCGTTCGAAACTTTCATCGTCCATTACACAAGTAAATTTCATCGGAATTATATCATATTTGGTATCATTTTGCATCAGAAAAATGCCACGAATATGTTGGTGAAAATTCCATAAAGAATAATGAAAAATAAAGAAGTTGTGACATTCGGATTTGTGTGGTCTCACCGATATACCCGAGCCGTATGAGTCATACTTCTCGGCGACCGAGGCCTCTCGAGTTTCACGGCCCCTCAAGGGGGTACACCCCGCAGTAGTGGGGATAGTTCTGGGACATTTATCGGCCAGACATTTGGGACATTTATGGATAAAATACTGTAACACAAGAAAAATTCCGGAAAAGTCACCCTCTGATTCCGGAGATTTCTCAAAAAATAGGTTCCTTATTTTCAGGCCCGCTCTCACCCTGTGTATGTGGATAATTAACTCTAGAATTACCGAGCCCTAAACGAGACTGACGTATATTCCTTTGTAATATTGGGAGTACAAATTAATTCGGTCCGTTTTCAAAAGATGGCTTTGGCCGTTATGAATGTTTCATAGTGACAGCTGATTTCGGTGGTCTCAGAGAGGTTAGACATCTACCAATAATATTCAGTTTATATCGCTTTGAGTTTGATACAAAACTTTTGTTTTTTACTATGTTGAATATGTCAAATTTTGTGTTAACGAAGCAGCATTTGCGGGAGGTTTTAGTTTTCTGCTATAATTGGAAGAAAAGTGCAGCTGAAGCGCATCGAGTGCTTGTAAAAGTTTATGGTAACAATGCTCCAACTGATAAATCATGCATGTATGTAGTAGGTTTCGACGTTTCAAGAATGGTGATTTCAGCGTTGAAGACAAGCCTCGCTCTGGACAGCCAAAAAATTCGAAGACACAGAATTGGAGGCATTACTCGATGAAGATCCGAGTCAAACGCAAGAGGAGCTTGCAGAATCATTGGGAGTTACCATCGGTATAGGCTACAATTAATTCGTTTGTGAATTACGAGAAAAACGGCCGGAATACGCGCAAAGACGTGACAAAGTCATTTTTCTGCATGATAACGCTCGGCCTCATGTCGCAAAAGTCGTAAAAAACTATTTGGAAACGCTCAAGTGGGATATTTTGCCGCACCCGCCGTATTCGCCGGACATTGCTTCTTCGGATTACTGGTTGTTCCGACGGATGCAGCACGATTTAGCAGATCACCGGTTCACTTATTTCGCAGAAATCGAAAAGTGGCCCCTAACTTTGATCGCCTCAAAAGACGAGACATTTTTACGAGATGGAATTCGAAAATTGCCTGAGAGGTGGGAAAAAATAGTAGCCAGCGATAGACAATAATTTGATTAATCTGTTCATTCAGTTTGTTCTGAAATAAATGCATTCTTGACCACAAAAAAACGGACCGAACTAATTTGTACTCCCAATAATAACAACAGGATTGAATCTATTCAGAATTATGATAAATATTTCAGAATATTTACTAAAGAATTTCGTAAAAGAAAAAAATCTTAAATCCGCCATTTTGATGGGCTTGGTACATAGCTGATTTGATAAAACTCGACGCGTTACTTCTAACAATAAGTTATGATGACTGGAACATTGCAGGAATTCCCGTTTCGCCGACACCTAACGCAATTGCCGAAGGAAGACGGTTGTCTCTCTAGAAAGGGACACGACGCGATTGAACTATAAGAAACCCGCGTCACGTATCAAGGTTGATCGCGTTGCTGCGCGCTAGTTTTTTCCCGAAACATGCGCTTCAGCCGATAGAATCGATCGCGTCGAAGGAAAAGAAGAATTCTTAGACGATTCCTAGGCTCAGCGTAGTGGGCTGCCTTCGACAGCGTTGCACACACGTCCTTATCACTGACAACTCGGCACCGAGAAGCGCGAATATCCTTCCAACGTTCCCGGTAATGCTGATCGATCGACCTCGCGTTATTTGACCAGCGAAACAAATTTCTCGTTGCGCAACGCTGAACATTTCGCCTTAATGCCGGCGCTGATAGAAAGTAAAAGCGAGGCAGTTAGCGGACGGTTCGTCGCGTTGTTCCTTGCCTGTTATGCTTCTGATAAGCGCAATCGAATCGACGAGATATCGACCATGTGGCTCACGGTCGAATTTAACTTGTTTTTCTGCATTGCTTTTTTCCTTTTCAGGTCTAACTCGCGCGGAGTAGTTTTCCAAAGTGTGACGAGTTTATTGGAGTAAGCTGATCAAGGATCACAGATATGTCTTACAATTCCGTATATGGATCTTTGTGCGAGATGAGAATTCTCTGCACCTGTTGCAAGGAACTTATTATTCAGGACAGTTTTATCTTTTTCCTCATTTCAGCGTTAATATAGTTGGAGTTTCAATGTGTGTACTAAAAACGATGAATTTAACAGACATTTCAGTTTCAATATCGTGTGAGTTTTAAACGAATGGGTTTTAGCCGCGCGTGCGTATTCATAATTTTTCTTAAATTGATAGCTTTTGGTGGCCAAGTGGTTTTTGTTGTAGAGAACGTGTTCAATCGATTCCCGTGGATTCGATAGTGGAAACCGTTAACTTTACAGTCGATTAATCGGAGAGCGAGGTCTCTCAAGGGAAAAACGTTCAATATTCGATTCGAAGAAAAGGGAGAATACGGGAGAACAGCATGAACAGGTGGAACAGGAGAGACGCAATTTAAATACCCACGACACAGAAATAAACGCGAACGTAGCTCACGGATGAATAGTTAAACAGGAATCGGTAGAAGAAACTCATAAACGACCTTGGGCCCTGATGCAATATTCCGAACGGTACCTACTTAAAAGAATTCCAACGAATAAAGCCGCGCTACAGAGGGAAAACCGGTTTCGTGCCGGCAGACCGTTTAAATCTCTTCGAAAATAATGTTAGTCGGGCTGTCCTTCTCGTACCGATATCGCCGCCGGAATTGGAAAAACTGATTCCTTATTTTAAACCAAATCAATCAGATTCAAGCAGTCCTAGTTACCGGGAACAAAGAATAACTGACATTTACGTCGAGGCAGTTTAGAAAACGAAGGCAAAGACGTGATTCGCGTTCCAAACCTCGCGAAAACCTGAAAGTTGGCACGCCTCTGAAATCTTTGAAAATTTTCTTCAGGACCGAATCCACCATAGATTTGCAGATTGAAGCTTCCTCTTTACAACGATATTTTAAAACTCGAGGTACGACTAATTATGGTTGACTTATTCAACTTTGAATGAAATGTGTATCGCCGTATTTGCGGTAATGCAAGGTGCAACGTGCTCGGAACTCGGAACTTGTTTCTCAGTTTTGTTCCATAAAACGGCTAAAAAAATACCTCAAGTTTCACAATCTGGTTGTAAAGAGGAAACTTCAATCTACAAATCTGCGGTGGTTTCGGTCCTGAAAAAATTTTTATAAAGATTTTAGAGACGTTGAATGCGCAGGATTGTTAGAGAAATGCAGCATGTGCCATGCTGTTGGTTCCGCACTGATTAGATCATGCAAACAAATTTTCGATGAAATTGAATGTTGGACAGCGAAAGTGAATGCTTTAAGCTGTAAAATGAGCCTATTTTTACTGCTGTTCGATCCTTTTTCACGGAATTATAATAATTTTTACACATATCGATTTTAAATAAACGGAGAGATTGTCGAGATGTCTTTTCTTCAAAATGTGTTGTTCACTGTTTCTTGAGCAACTCATGACATATTCGACGAAAAAACAACGAGGATGTTGCTCAAATACCAGCGAATCAGCTATCAGACTTTCCTCCGCATTCTCAGGAATTTGTCCCGCGTGTAATAACGCTATATCGTCGCGGCGAACGATAGTTGTACGTTGTACGCAAAGAAGACGGTGTTTACGCATCGGGACGATCCACGGCCTCTCTATAAAATTTCCAGAATCTGTGTCACAGCGTTGCAGCACCGTCCAACTGCAATACCCTGCGATTTGATTATTTTACAAGCGATGTACCGACTGCACGTACGCGTTTCACCGCGAACGTACGCGTGCTGGTGCATCCTAATCTCGGAAGACATAAAATTGCAATGACAACTCGGAAATATAATAAGTACATATTCAAAATCTTCCACAAAACTTGCAGTTCAATGCAGTGCTATGCGATCAACTTTGAACCAATTTACGTTATAATTAGACTGCGGATCTTTATGCAAAACAAAATTTTTCTCCATTAATTATAAGACGCAGGAGCCAGGTATGTATAATTTTCTTCCTTTCTTTAATAATTTTAATAAATTGGAATCAGTATACCGACATGTACTAATCTCTATACAGTAAATCGTCTATAAATGCAAAAGCCTCGGGGGATTCGTTTGGATTTATCGTAGACGGGACACTATTTTTTTGAACTTCAAGGCCGAGCCGAACGTAGAGAAGGACAGCGCGTGTAAAGAGAGACAGACCGCGCGCGGCCGAAGCGACTGCGACTATCCGCGTCTCTTTTCTTTCCCATACGCTGTCCTTCCTTGCGCCCGAGACGTTCATCGTTAATTAAACCACTAAATACAGTTACAATTATATCGTGTTTGGTCTTATTTTATTCAGAAAAATGCCACAAATATATTGATGAAAGTTTCATAAAAAATAAGTAATAAGAATTTACATTGCGAGGACGCACGGCCCTTTGAACTGTGCCGACTACTGCGACTGCGGAGGGGATATTTTTTTTACGTTTATCGTGTACAGCCTTTTTGCGTTCATAGAGGATTTACTGTACTGTTTTTTTATATTTTACCATTTTCGTCATAAATGCATAAAATCTGCTAGTCAAAAATGCATAAAAAGTGTAGTTATAATATTGTTGCGAATTTCGACGGCATCCGTATATGGCATTTCTTGGCATGGATCGTGGTGCACCACACGGTACGAGTCCCGATTACGTTAATTTTATAGGTCTCGAGTTTCGCCTCCTCGATTGTTTATGCTCGTAAAATCAGTCGGTTAACAGGTTAATTATTCCGGGGGACCGGGATGCACCGATTCTTTTTTCCGAGAGCGGAATCCCCGTTATCCGAGTACGTATTCAGACGTGGACGCGGCTCGCTTTTTTGGCACGCTTTCTTCGAAAAATCGCTTCGGTAGCCCGAGACACGGAAATCGGAATAAGAGCGGATAACGGATTTTCGAGGTTGCCCGGTGCGGAATTTTACCGGATTCACCGTGTAGCATCGTTTAACCTACCGATAAGTCGAACGCGACACGGGTTGACGCTGAATGAAGCCGGCATTAGACGTTCTCCGCCGTTTTTCAGAGACAAGACACGTTGTGGCACTTTTCGGTAGGTGCCATTCACGAAGTTTCACGTCCACCGAATGGGTGCTTCAACGTAAGCCCAATTGTAATTAGCAAATACAAAAATTAATTAGTAATTACCAATTGTAAAAAAGCAACCATTACAACAAATTGAAATTTTTAAAAAAAATTCTTTTACGCCCCATCTGTTGTAGTAAACTAGTCCTTCTGAATCCATGAAAGAACTCAAGTCATTCAGTTCAATTTGAAAAATTTAGTTCTCTTGTAAAGTGAATGTTAAAGACTAGACTGCGGGTCTTTATGCAGAATAAAAACTTCGTACCTGGATAGAGCTACAAATTGGGTCGAAATAAAAATGTAATCTCTTTCTTAAAATGTTTAATGGATTGAAAATAATATAACAGTGGCATTAAATTTGTCTAGTGTTTTTGCTGTTTTAGATTACACCTATTCATTTTTGTCATAAATACATAAAATCCGCAATCTATTAATGACATTCTATATGAAATTCAGCCTATTCATTCATACAAGCAACGTTTTTAGTAATTTATTAGAGACAAATAAATCTGGCATCGTAAGAAGTGTTTTAGATATATTGCGAATTTTAAAAATTGTTAAATGGCAAACACAAAATTGGGTATAAAAGTCAAGGATCGCCTCAATTACGGAGCGTTTTTAATAGGTTCCATATAAAGTAGATTTAATAGCTCCTTTTCCATCAATGCGTTGGCACAATTATCTCAAGCTTGATTATTTGAGAACGTTCTAAAAGGGTCGATAAAACGATGTTCAAGATCGATGGAGTTAACAGTGAATTCTCTAGTTTCCAACGAAAATGGACAATTATTTTTTAATAAGATAACTTACTCTGCGAATGCCATAAATGCATAAATACTGCACAAACAGACCAATTCCACCATAAACGAACATCAATGCCGATACCACTCTAAACCATTCACTTTCATTAAACATTACTCATCAGAATCATGCTAGATCGTTCACTATCAACTCCGAAAAAGCAACAGTTCGTCGAGCAAACATTTTTCCCATGACTCCAGCTTCCGTATTCGAGTTGAAACACAAGGTAGACAGATTATGGCCAGCTATTAATCGACCAAACGATAATGGACCGCAAGCAATAAGGATAAAAGTCGCGGATGACGTAGTTTACTACCTGCATTCTTGAGACACGATTAGGTTTATTGGAAAACGACATTACTCAACGTGTTTCTGAACGATCTCGGGGAAAAAAAGAATCTCGAAGGATCGTTTGTCCGTTCTGGTTTTCCCTCTCGTTTTCTTGCGGGCGTCGAGCGCATGCAACGCGCGCGCGCGCGCAGTTGATAGATTGCGCAATGGAAAACGGTGGCAGGAAATTGACTATCCTGTTGTGGAGAACCGATTAATTATTTTGCCGTACGCGCGATCGACTGCACGCCACGGATATGCACAATTTTTTTCCTCTCTTTCCGACCGACCGACCCGGCCTCTCGTATCAATTTGCTTAATCAACGATTGGGCAATCGATCGACCTGATGCGTTCATTCTGCTGCGATCTCGATCGATGGATGTCTACTGTCCTGACAAAGTATGCTCTATAAAAGTGATCATACATCATGGGAATATTAATGAGAAAATTAATATATTCGTTTTTTTAATGAGGCAAAGAAGGAACAAGTTTGATAATGATCTGAGCAGTGATGAATAAAAATGTGATCCTTAGGAATTTTTTCCTGAGAAGATCAATCAACACTTTTTTAAAAACGAGTAGGTTATTTAAGAGTACGTATATCGTACACCACGTAGTACTTTTTGATGTTGCAAAATGTTAAGCTCATTAACAACAACGTTGTTTAAAAATACATACATCGTGCAACGAGTAAAACATTCCCGACCAACAGCTACTTCTCTAGAACACACTGGCCTAAGCAATGAATAAAATCGTGATCTCTAAGAATTTTTCCTGACTACATAAATCGCCTCTTTTTTACAAGTACGTCATTTAAAAGTACATCTATTATACAAATTGTAGTCATCATTTTGTTGTAAAATGTTAAATAATTCTTGAGTAACTGGTATTTCTCTGCAATGATGAATGGACACCAGACGTTCTTGACTGAAAAAATTGATGGCCTTCGTTTTGAAACAAGTACATTCTTTAAAAGTACATATATTGTACAACTTGTAGCAACTATTCGGTTGTAAAACGTTAAAGAATGTCTGAGTAACCATTTGAAACCGCTAAATACAATTCAAATTATATCGCGTGTAGTGTAATTTCAATCAGAAAAATGCCACAAATAAGTTGGTGAAAGTCCCATAAAAAAATAATGAAAAATAAAGAAGTTTTGTAATTGGACTAATAGAGCTTCACACCGATATACTCGATCCCGTATGCCCCCCCAGTGGAGGGGGTGTGCGAACCGACTAAGATCGTGTACAGCTCCGTCTGGCTAAGATCAAGACTTTTCTGTATTCTATGTATAACTTGTCCTAATGTTTCCTTGCAATTCTTCTGTTGTTTGGAATATTACATCAATGAGCTCAACAATGAAAATCAATCATCAGCTACAAACAACAATTTATTTGTTACCGAACACCAACAACCAGCATTTCCACAAACCACCATCTACATTTTACATAGAAAAGAATTCTTCCAAAGTCCTGGCGATAATCACGTAACGAAAGGCATTGAGATAAAGCATTAAGATAAATATGTCGAATGAATTACTAGGCGTTACATCGAAATACGAGGAGTGAGAAACACGGGTTGGAATAATACGGAGGTACGGGAGCTATGTGAATTACGAACGTAAATGAACAGTTTGTTGCAAGAACGTGGACACGGAATAGGCGAGCTAGAGTTAAAGAGAAGAACAAACGTGTTCTGGAAAAAAAGAATTCCGATTGTGTGTGATAAGTGCGAGCACGTAACGAGGAACGAAAACGCATTCGCGATTCCTCGATAGGAGACCGTGTGTGCGTTTCCACCCCAATGCACACGCAATCTACGATATACATGTGTACGTACATATGTATATGTATATACACACGTATGCATGCACGTAACTGCGACGCGATTGCCGTGCAAAAGCTCGCGAGGCATCTTCGATCACGTAGCGCGGAACAACGCGAAAATTTACGTAACTTTACGCGGGTTCAAATCACCGGAAATCCGGCGAATCGGATCGACGGAGACCGTCGACGACGCCGTGTCTTCCGATAAATTCACCAGATAACGCGATCGAGAGAGCTCTGGATCGTTGATCGATCGTTGGACCCTCGTGGGAACCGATTGCATCCACTAACAGCGACTTTGCGAGTCGATAACAGATTTTTCTAGGTGATTATCAATGTGTTACGTTTGCGTATGCAGAAGTCGTTTTATTCCTTTCGATTTTATCTTCGAACGAGTGCTTGAAGTTTCGACTTTCAGCATTTTTTCCGAGGCGAGCGTAACAGATGTGGGAATGTTCTGTAGACACTTCTAAATATAACAGTAATTTTTATAACGAATATTTGAAGATGTTTTAACAGTGCTTCAAGGGGAGTGAGACGCCTATTTGTCGAAAAGATGTTGCACCAATTTTGTCAGTATGACTTCTGGCCGAATTTGGAAAATATGTCATTTTGTTTTCAGGAATGTTTAGAACTGTTTTTGACTCATTGTCAGTGGTTTCGCTTTCGTTTTGATTTGAACGGTTCTAAGCCATGGGTGGTCGAGAAGGAAATCGATCTTGCCAAATATAAGAACTAGAGCAGCCGATAAGATAAGAGCGCAATGACGCCTCACCTGTTAAATTCAGCAAACACCTGTAAGAAATGCAACATCGGTGAAGAATTATTCGCAGTCGTTATTTCACCTAGTCGTGTAATTCCCTACAATCCTTTGAATTAAGGCCAGTGACGCGCCGTTCTACAAAGGAGGAACTTCCGGTGATTAACGCTGTAATTGTTACATCCAAGAACGCTCCTCGGTGATACACAGTCGAACGAGAACGCAGTTTCACCTGATAACCGATCGCAAAACGTTTTCTTTATCTGGAGATGCTTCAACGAATGGGATCGGCCCTGAGTCTTCAAGATCTTTGCATCAGACGCATCTTAAAAGTCTCCTTTCAAATAATAATCGTGAAGGAAATTATACGATTGTATTACTGAAGGCTATTTCTTGATTCACAACTAGAATTGCAGTTTCACAAATCAAGTTTGTTTAGAATTCGAAATTTTGAGGAACTATCAAATATGTATATTCTTGGAGAATGGTGGCACAATGTTTGCAGAATGGTTACAGAATGGTTGCAGAATGTTTGCAGAATGGTTGCAGAATATTTACAGAATCTTTTGCAGAACACATGCAGAGGAAGAGTAGCCTAATTTTAGCAATCGGCTCAGACGTAACTACCATGTATCTAATTGTAAGTATGTACTCGTATCATGAAAGAGAAAAATTCTTCAGGGTTGTTAACTGTATTAACTAGCTATGAATTTTCCTCTGGATTTAATTCAGCTACGTACCATACAAAAAAAGAATTTTCAGTTTTACAAGTGGCATCAATTGCTTAAAAATTGCAAGTTACATTTTGATCGAACGACGAGTTAATTCGTGTATCAATGTTTCCAGTGGTTTTCATCTCGCATCAATTTTACGCTCCTTCCCCCATCTTTCGCTACACGTTCGTTGAAATACTTGATGCGCGCGCGCGATAAATACCTCATTATAATTAATGAATAAACGATCCCCCGTGTGTCGCCGTCGTTAAACAGTCTCGACGAGCGTCCAATTTATGGTACCGTTAAACATTTAATGTTTTCTTTTCGCATAAGTCGCGCCGGCATGCTTGTAAAATGTTCCGAGATTCGCGGTTTTCTCGGGATGAATTTCGCAGAAGCACCGAAAACGGCTTATCGCGTCAACTTTGTACGTGTTTTAACGTTCGCGACGGAATGAGTCATCCTTCGAACCACGCTAATCTCACCGCAACACCGAAACAGGAAAATTGTCTTTTCTAATTAGTCTAATAACCTTGGGGGACCGGGCACGTCGTTCCAAGAACATCCGAAGAATATTCTGCTAGAGAAAAAATACATTTTTCTATCCAAGCATCATTCGGTTTAACGCTAGGTTTACGGGACGTGCTCTCAAAGTTTTATTAGAATATTATTAGGAATTAGGAATTTTATTCAACAAATTTCTTTGTGTATACAGGGTGAATCACCTAACGTTGCCACTTCAAATATTGTGTTTAAAGATACGTCAAATGTCTGAAGGACAAAGTTGAATGACGAAATGGGGCTCTACGATATAAAAAAAATGTTTGTTTTATGTAATCTTTTTTAGAGATAGGTCACCTTCATTTTTTTAAATAGGATGAGGTATTTTTCAGTACATTCGTTATAAAAAAAAGTACTAACCTATGTATGTCGAAAAGTTAGTAGTTCAGGAGATATTTCAATTTAAATAATTCTAAAACACCATTACTGTCGTACTAAGACGTTAGCGTTTATTTACTAGTGTAACGTCTTAGTAAGTCAGTAATGGTGTTCTAGAATTATTTAAATTGAAATACATTAACTACTAACTTTCCGACATACTTTTTTAAAAAAAACCTCATTCCATTTAAAAAAATGAAGGTGACCTTCATATCTCTAAAAAAATTACATAAAAACAAAAATTTTCTTGATATCGTATGAGCTCCATTTTACCATTCAACTTTGTCCTTTAGACATTTGAAGTATCCTTGAAAAACAACTAAGATATTTGAGGTGGCAAGATTAGGTGACTCAGCCTGTATATTATTAACACTAAACCTACCATCACTGGTTAAATAACCGGTTCCATCAATTGTCTAAGCACACACTGCAAACCTAGCGTTGAGTAACCACAAAAATTTATTTTTAAATCTTTGATACTTTTGTGGAACATTCTGGACTATGTATAGATTAAGCAATTCATTTTTAAGCGTTACTACTGGGGATCCGGTAGCTCGTATGAGTGATGCAGGGTTAATAATTCTAACTATAATTGTTTCACAAGATTTTGTGGACAGTAGTTTAGCAGATTCCAAATGCTTGGAAATTCATTGAATTTTTGTAGGATAAAATGCTACTGCAAATAACGTGTACAGGAGCCTAACGCCTCTCATGGCAACGTTCGAGGTCGCCAGAACCGTGATTCCCCTTGATCCGTGACGCGATCGAACGTATAACATGCGGACGCTCGATAAGAGATCGAATTTCGATATGCGTCGTTGTATGCAGACCTTAGTAAGAATGCAGCAAAAATATTGCAATGAAACGCGGCCAACGTTTTACACATGACAATTATTTGTATATACACAAACGCAACGTCCTTCTTTTTAAACGACGTAAGTACTCGCGCTATCTTAACAATATGCGCTATTAGTCTGTCTCTTCCATCGTTTCCGCAAATCGCTATGCAAAATAAAAATTTCCTGCATTAATTGTACAATTTTGTTTAAAAACTCCTTTAATAACACGGTCCAACAAATTCCAACAGCCAAAAAGGATATCGATTCTCACTATGCAATTCTTATAGAGTTTTTTGCGCTGATTCCGAATCTGTTTTTAATTTTTCTCCTAGACGCACAGTTTTTGAGAAATTTGAATTTGAAAAAATGACATATTTTTCAACTTTGAACAAATATTGTGATGTTATTATAAAAGATATTGAATTGATCTTTACAGCAAAAGATTCCTTAGACTTTCCCGAATACAGTGATGTATAATATTAATACATTATGATTGTTTAAACATGTTTAAACGATCATTAAAGACGGAGAGACACCACACGAATGACAACATTATTGTACAATAGATTTTTATTTTTTCGGATGGTCACAGATTAATTTATAGTGCAATAAAATTTTCGTTATTGGTGTAAGTGTTAATGACTTTCACAACTTGGAAGTTTCAGTCGTTTTTGCGGATCTTTATGCAAAATAAAAAGTGCCTGCATGAATTAAAAGCAACAGCAGTCGCGTAGAAATTTCTTCGTAGAAACTACCTGATAATTTTCTCAACTTGGAAACGATGCATCTGCATTCGAAACTTCTATGGATCTCCAACTCGGTTTTAAGACTGTTCATTTCAGAAATGCATAAAATCCGCAGTCTACTTGTTAGCGCACCCAATAATTAGTGGAGTGTGTATATTCAAAAGTTAAGAAAGCACCAGTTTCTCAGAGTAAATGTACCGAACATAAGGGAAACTTAATGGAGCCTGATTGCTGGTATCTTCTCCCAATCGAAAATGTTATTTTCTCGCATCTGATTTCTTCGCCGGTTCTTTCGAAACCTGGTGTAAATACGAGTTCCGTCCGATGTTGAATTTATCGTGCTCATTGTTCTTCTTACAATTGGAGAAAAGATGAAAGTTCCTGCTTGAGCAATCAGGGAAGCTGCTGATAATGATATCAGTCTGTGCAAGTTATCGGTGACTCGCCGGAATGAGGCACCAGATATAATTATCGTTACAGTTTTTATGGAGCAAAAAGTTCCACTGTCTGCTCCAAAAGTATCTGCATTTTTCTGTAAAGTTGAACGCAAACGCAGTCTCGAGAAATCTGCACGGTGCAACCCATTCACACCACCGATTTTTAACAATTCGATTCGTGCAATAATAACCAAGTCCAGCCTCATAAAACGCAAGTAATTTTGACATGCATGCATTGTACATCACATTTCAAGAGCGAGGCTACTCTTCGAGAAGAAAAAACGATTTTTCATGAAAGAGGAATTGCAGGAAGTTGTAAAAAGCCCTGATTGCTATTTTGAGACCACCGGAGCGACATTCATTGGCGTTTAGTCGGAGACCGATTGCGATCGCTCGTAAAATGGTCGTTGTTTCTGCGAGTTGACGCGTGCTTATGTGAATTCGTTTCCGACAGAATTCGCTCGGCTTCGGACCGAACAGGATCCTCTGGTTCGAGATAGCATTCTCACGGCTGTCGGCGGTTCGTGTTTCGCGCGAGTCATCGAACAAGAACCGTCGCTCGACAAATGAGCTTTCTCGAGGGGGGCTAACGAACATTTTTTCTTCGTTTTTGCGGCGCTACTCGAATGCCGCGTGTCACGCAATTCCACGGAACCTTCTCGCCGGAACGAACCAGAAAAAACCTCTAAACTCTTCGTTTCTACATGTTTGTACGGCTAACCCCTTTTGCCGATTCAATTTTCCTCCAACTATTTTTTTTCAAAACCATGCTCTGATCAACTTTCGAGGTCTTTTAGCTTTTTGCTTTTGCGAAGCTGCTTTGATTATAAAACTGTAAAGTTGTAATCCGTAACATTTTAATGCTATTCATATAGTGAATGAGCAAGAGGAAGTGAAATTAAATCCACTTCCTCATGCTGCACTTGAATTTTTAACAATTATATATTTGAATAACGTCCATAGTGTACGAGCAAGAGAAAGTGAGATTGAAAGTATTCCCTCGTGCTGCATTAGAACTTTTAACAATTTAAATTGATTTATTAACGTTTCATATATTCAAGGAAGTTAATAGTTGCACCAAATATTTTGGGACAATGCTCTACACTTTACGTGAACAAATTCTATTTTATTCACAGTTTATGCTGGGTCAGATAGGACCCGCTCATTTATGACAAAAATGAATAGATCTAATGAAAGACAGTAAAAGCATTTAAAGAAATTAAAAAATTGCATTGCTTTCAACTTATACAATTATCAAGAAAGAGATACACATCTACTTATAAGTAGAAACTATAGTTTCGGTACCTTGAAATATGTATTAATAAATATTTACGTAGCTCCTGTATCTTGCAATTAATGCACAGTCTAGTATTTTACATGAAGTTTCTATTATCGTGATTATTCACTTGTTAATTTCAAGTACACTTCGTCTAAATGACTATACGTTTTTCATAATCTGACGCTTATATTTGGATCAAACCAACCCCACACCGCGTATCAATACAGTACAGTAAGACTCAACTAAAATTGAATTTTGATAAGAACTTCACAGAAAAATTAAATATCTAAACTTTTATAATTAAATTTTGACAAGTGTACAAACATAAAATGAAAGAGTTTTCATCCTGAAGAACGCACGACGATTGAATTATTGGGTTGGCAAATAAGTTCGTTCAGTTTTTTACAGTGGAATAAATCAGAAAAACCGAACGAACTTATTTGCCAACCCAATATGTACAAACACACTGAGTACCGTAAAAATGATGTCGAATTTTTCCTGGTTCCTCAAAGTTGCCATTTAAGTGCATGAAAGGCGCGGTGCCATTTTCATCAAGACAGCGAGTCAACAAATGATTCCTTTCCATTTCTATCGCGGCGCAGCTTTTTATGGAAATGCGGCCCGACCCAAATAGCTTTAAACTCGGCCGGCAGACCATAAATTCGCGCGGTTAATTCAAAACAGGGGACAATGGTGTACGCGAAGTGACATTCTTCTTACCGTATGGTGCTTTGACCTCGTTTTTTTTCAATTCACCAGCTCGTTTCGTTGTTGGGTTGGCAACCCGCATAAACACAGATGTTCGAAGGCAAGATCGCAGGGTCGGTTGCGAACACTTTACACGCTTATCGCTAAATACATAAAAACCGTGTGAGGCTACTTTTCCCCGGCGATCGTTTACGACGTTACAAGGATACGGCGAATCATGCTCGCGAAAATTACGCGCGAAATGCATTTACGCAATCCGAGTCCACCTTGTTACGCTCCGGGCACAATACGCATCAACAATTGCTTTCTTATTGCGGATCGTGCACGCGCCGAGTTTTATGCTGACTTACAGCTTATTGATGAGCTCGTAGTATGTATGTACTAAGTTATTTGCATTCTACATGGAAAAGTACTTTTATTTGCTTTGTTGCATTAATATGATGCTGTACGAAGCGTGTTAGGTTGTTTACTGTTGCATAATAGGCGACAAAACGAAACACCCTATATTTTTAAATATGTACAATGGGTCAAAAAAGTATCTATATATATATAAATATATATAGATCTTTTATATATATATATATATATATATATATATATATCTAATTTTTGAAAGTTTAAGGATTTTTCAGTAACTCCTTCAACAACAATAGTAATTTCAATCGTAAACCGACAACTCCCAGTTACGTAATCTAATACTTTTGCTTAGGATCATTGTATAAAATATGATTTTTGAACTATCTTTTGGTACAACACAATTATTGAAAATCCTGTTAACACTTTACCCACCAGAAGCCTATTACAATATGATTTTCAATAATTGTGCTGTACGAAAAGAAAGCATAGAAATTTTCTTTTACATTGCAATCTTAAATGAAACTATTAGATGCCGTTATTGAGGGTGACTTGTTAGTTCACAATGAAAATTGCTGTTGCTATTGAAGGTTCCATTAAAAAGTGTTTAGCCATGTACCACAGATTTTTCAAAATTATGCAATAATCACCGGTCGGTAATGTGTTAATAGACTTCCAGTAGAAAAAGTGTTTATATCTTTTCGTTTCTGTACACAATAACGCACCAAAGGGTGTTTTTGGTTACATCAACGTGTTTCTCCCTTGCCGGAAGTTATATGTATCCAAAAAACTGGTCATGCAAATACTTTTTTGACGCACGATATAAGCGCAAGTACATACATAAATCCAAAGTAGTAAGTTGTTAATTAAAAAGAAATCTTAACGTGTCGAAGTAATCGGCTCTCAACGGTCTGAGTCACGAACTAAAGATACCGTGTAAGAGAAAACAATACACGTCTACAAGTTCGTAGTTTTATATCGTAGTAAAAACGAGTTATGGATTAAAGCTATTCGTATACGTGCTACACCATGATCGGAAATATTTGTAATGGATGGTGTGTAAATACACAATGTTGATAATGGTTACCATGTTTACAAGATAAGACGCTATCGAAGCCACCTATTTAGTAAATATTTAATCCTGGCAGCACGTACGTCAATCAAAACTAATTTCGGACTCCTTCATCGCGGTTGATTCGCGTATAATCAACATGATTAAAGGGTGAACGTAATCTCCAAAAATTTACATTTCAATTTCTGCCATTCAAATAAATTCGTTGTGTTGCAATTATACGTTACAATTTGGCAAGTCCGATGATAGCTACCTACGTTCAAGACGAATTGATTGGATAGCTTGTTCGTGATATGGTTTATTAATTAATAACAACTCGTACAAGGTTGAATAAAATGGCTTTCAAAAATGCGTGCTGATGCTTCAAACATGTATAAATAGACGTGCAAAATTTCAATGTATGTACCAGGTTCGACGATTTTGTTGAAATTAATTTCTAAATATTGAGAATACCCCCATAACCTCTTGCGCTGCAAAGTGTTCCCCTTCTTTTATTTCCGAAATAAAATTTAGCTATATTCACATAGGTAACCTTGCTAACCTATTTAGCATAGTTAAGAAATACTAAAATCGCAAGAGCTCTAGTTGCTATTCATCGCTCTCGAAGAGAATCGATCAGTGAGGCAACAGGTGGACCACACACTTAATCGTTCACAGGTCGAAGCTCCAACTCCATCTATTGCACTTCACACAACCAAACAACCAAAATAGAAATCATGATTCTACTCCACTATGTCATCCGAATCAACCCTAAGCAATATGTAGTAGTAATCGCGATCGATCGCTCTCGGCGATTAGTCAGCTCAAGTCGCGAATCGAATCAACAGGTGGGCCACGCTCTTTTATATAGATCGAAGCTTTAACTCGGTCGATTGAGATCCAAACAACGCGAAACAACCCAAAGAAAAATCATTATTCAACAAACATGTAGCCAACTAAACTAATGAATTATCTCAATGATTATTTGTCTGTGACATTGGGTCTTATAATACTAAAATATTTTATTACAGTCTAGTAACTACGCCGGTAAACCTATTAGATCGAGAGAGCACTACGCATTACCAATATGACACAGTGCCGTCAACATATAAAAATTAATTTCTCCAACATTCTGAAATAGTTAATCTTAATGAAGTTTAAACAATAGCAGTAACTCTATTTAGTCGTGATAGATCGCTCTCAACGATCGGTCTTCGACTGGAATCACGAATCGAAACAGGCGGGCCACGGCTGTGGACCATTCAAAGATCGAGATCTGAACTACCGTAATCGCTTTCAATTATTTTGATCGCTGATATCGCACGTATACATACCTCGTCGGTGGAAGCACTGCTGCCGTTGAGTTCATCCTCCTGCTCGACACTGTTGGGATTCTTCTCGGGGGTCTTGATCACCTTGACGTTCGCCATGGTGCCCTTGATAACGATGTTGTTGGCCCTGAAATATTCGTCGGCCTCCTGGTCAACGACTAGGAGCTTGGTCTCGGTGGGGAACGCCCTGACGCGCTCGACCACCTGTTTGTGGGTCTCGTTTGCGATGTTGATCTCATTAACCTCGACGATCCGATCGCCCTGTCGCAGGCCAGCGGCCTGGCTTGGCGAGCCGTCGTCCACCTTGCCGACGAACTGACCGTTCTTCCCTTTCTCCGCGTGCAAATTGAACCCGTAACCGTCGAAGTCCTCCCATTTCAAGATATGGCAGAGACGAGCGCAAGGCGCCTTGTCACCCTTCAGGGAGGACATGCCTGCGGTGCGTGTTCGTGTTGGACCCTCGTGGCCGATGTCAAGCCGCCCCGAATCGAAATTGACGGAACGAAACTGAACGGAAACCTGACTGAAGTAGACAGAGAGTTTCGGGTCTAACACGCGAGAGAACCAGCAGGAAAAAAGCGAGGGAACGAACGAGATATAACACACTGGGCCCAGAAAGCTGTAGCACGCACGTTGTATCCCGTCCTGTTGCGTGTTCTATTGGTGGCACTGTTTTTCTAGCGATTGATGAACAAAACGCGACCTGACGCGGCTCGTCAGTCCTCGTGCGACGGCCTGGCTCTGACTAGACGACTCTCCTGCTCGCCGATTCTCGTCTTCACCTGCCACGAGGCGATTATTCGAACCGACTGGCGGCACGCAGCGTCGGCAATCGTTGCCACACAACGGGGGGATCGGATAAAACGTAAAGGCTGGTTCACGCGTGCGAGAGCGATCAAGTCACGTGCACCAATGGAAGGATAGAGAATGCCGCCAGTTGAATCACCGCGCGGATCAACGCTGGTGCACAGGTGCGCCTGCCGATCTCGAGAGCGATACGTCCCTGGAGTGATCACCTGGACCGCGTGTCAAACTGTATCATAAATTAATAAATTGTAATATATTTTACTACGAGAAACATTTAACCTTTTAACAACGTTAAATCCTTTGAAAAACGAATCCTTCTGACGATTTACGTAGCAATTTTCTTGACCTTATACTTTTCAATCCCATTCGTATCTGATAACCATTCCGGCAGTTTCCGCCGTTCGGAAAGTCGTAGTTAATTTTGGAAGTGTGCGCCTGCGTGCTTGATTATTTTTTGAGCGAGTGTAAGAGTCATTAAACGCAATGTTGACGTCTTTCCATGAGTATATGCGACATAAACGTCAACAAGGTTAAATACGACGAAATTACTTGTTTACAGCTACGGTGACTAGAGACGTACGATACGGTCGTCAATATATTGGTCGTTTATATATATATATATAACTATACATTCGTCCTGAAATGATTAAATATTATTTTAGGCCCTTCAAAATAAAATTGCGAAAGGTCTGAGCTTTTATAAGCTGCAATTGTTTTGAAATTGGGAAGAGCGTGTTTTTATTACAGGATCATTTATATTCCCTCGTAAATTGTCTGTCTATAAAACAGATTATAATGCGTGTTCTTTTTTCTAATGAAGATAAAGAGTAGGATTATGAGACGTGCCTCGCCCGTATAGATCATTCAGAAGACATAACTTCAAATGACTGACATAGTATTCACACCAGAAGTTGTAAATAAATAGGAGTTTCAAATTTTGCAATATTCGAAATCTCATCAGAAAGTGATCTAGGATCGGTGGTCTACTGTAGCCCTCTATTGGTAAAATCGCGGAGCCTCGCCACAAGATGATCATTCGAACTCCACCTGTCGGCAATTCGATGAAACTTAACTAAGCGTTTGTTCGGAATTTATAAACAAGTCGCAGAGGATTTTATGTATTTGGCCGCATTTGGCCGTGGTTGCTCATTCATATGATTCCACGTAGAAATACTTCTGTGGGCATACGGACGCTGTTACACGTCATACCGTTGTTTTACCTTTACCGAAAAGATCAAAAGCTGCACACCTGTTGCTCGACGTCTGTATAGTGACTCATAGTACATTTGTTGTCGCAGACGAGATCATTCTGGCGTGGGAATTTTCTTTATTTTTCGAAATGTAGACTTCGAATGAATGAGAATAACAGTATAACACTCGATACAATTATTCCACAGTATTTATTCGACAAAATTGTTTACGTATATATAGAATGAAGAAGGTAGAACTTGTCTTGGGATTCAGTGGGAGATAAATGACAGATGAGTTAACTCGGTTAACAGGTTAATATAGTGTTAACCCGTGCGTTGGGTTAAATGGACCCGAAAGCGATATTTAATAATACAATTTCGCACTGTAGACTTTCAAACCTTGAACGTATATGTATAGTTACCATAAGAACTCGTACAACGCGAATACGGATATTTAAACTGCGGGTACATAGTACATACAGAGTCTATGTAGGACACAACGTGTACGTCGACCATTGTTAGGCACGACAAACAACTTTAGAATTTTTAAACCAAGATAACATATCTTGGCATTAGCGATAAAATATCGTATTACCAAAGATGGAAATTTTTGACTCAACACAACGTTTTAATAGCATTGTAATGAGAAGTATTGTAGAGTTATTCTTATACAATAAATAACTTGGTAGAAGGGTGAACAAACACGATTACAGGCATACAAAGCAACATGGAATCGCAATTAAGGAAATCTCGTAAAGAATAACTATATTCCTTACCGCGAACTTGCGATACAATCAAACAACAATGGTCAGGCTAGCCTACACAATACACAATCTATTACGATAAGGGAAGGTACAGTAGAGATAAAACGAAATGACGTGGTGCCATCGATGACGAATTAGTTATTCAGTGATTATTCGCGGAACATTTCACATCTCCATCTTGCAAAACCATCTATAGATAAAAACTGTCACCCGGTGAGATATAATCTGTAGAAAATTGCACATTACATCGACGACGCTGTTAGAGGAACTTTCTGCGCGTACGAAAAGGCGGCTGGATTCGCAATGTACATGTATAATTTTATTTATCATGCGATCATTAACATTCAATCATTGTGCAATCTCGAATTTGCAAAACCGGTGACGTAACTAATCGTGAGTCGAGTTATGCGGCTCGTACGGCATGAAATGTCGAAAATCAGAATTCTATACAGAGAACAAGTGAAACTTATCTCGATGTAATAATTAACTAATGGGAGAGACGTCGTGTGCGGTTCTTATGTACGAATCGTTTACATTTAAGGACTTTGTCTTTGAATTATTGCCAATATTATTGGCAAGTCAAACGGAAAAGGTAAGCAGCATTAAGTGCTGTTTACACAGGTATTGCCCATACAGTTCCATATGTTGTGTACACATATTCTACCGTCGAATTCTTGGTCGTGTATCCGCGTATCTTGCCGATGACGAATCGAGCGACGATCACAAGGTGCAGCGATGCATCGGCTCTTCGTCTGCAATGTTCATAAACTTCATAGTTTGTTTGAAAATTCATATTGCGTATCTTCTTCTGCGACATGGGCGGAATAATTCTCATTTACGCAAACGAACGGAAAGGTCGCGTGTAATTGTTCTTGAAGGCTTTAGCCGTGAATGCCATTTTCTGGAAACTACGCGTTTCTGTTTTGCAAACCTGTTTATCTGCTTGTGCATCTTCGATCATGCTGCACGGTTTCGGCCGGTTTACAACAATTTACCAGGTTTCATCCACTGTTAGAGAATAAACATTTTTTCGTTGGGATTGAGCTTTTTTTACATAAAATTATTGTTGTTGTGTATTGCATAAAGCTGCTTCTAGTAAAAGAAGAATTCATTGAAGTACTCCAGACTCGATTCGTTTACTGAAGGGTTACAAAATATGTAGACAGAATCATATATTATTGTACTTGATTAAAAAAGGAATGTATGTACAGTTTGGATATAGTTCGAAATTATTGGATATTTGAAAATATTGAAATTATTACATATATCGTTCATTCATAAGGAAAGTGACACAACTCAAAATATATTTCTAAAAAAAAAGTGTAGTAATAAATATATAAATTGTGGTGTATACTTTATAAAACTAATATACATGACAATTAACCAAGTATCTAAAAAACAACAAATTATTTTACATTTCCAAGTTGGTAATATACAATAAAAAATATTGGCAATTTTAGGTAACTTTCAAAAATGGCTCTCCCGTAAAATGTCCTTCTTTTGGCTTATATCACTTTTCTTATGAATGAACGATATCGATATTTCTTGGAACATTGCGCGAATACCTCCCTCAGGAAGCTAAATGGGCAAATATAAAAAATATATATTCTTGTTACTACAATAATTAGATTACTTGTCTGCAACTTGACGAATTACATGGATCCGACGTGACCAATACGACGAAATTCGTCATCAAAAAAGGGTCAATGGATTTAGTTTATAATAAGTAGGACCGCGCGCGCGAGTGGTGCCCAGGGGGCAACAGTGCCACTAGAGACGTTCCTGAGGCCCGTGAGTGTGATGGATGCGCGAGACTCGTTGCGCAGTGGTTACCGTAATGGTGCGCGGTGCGCGAGG
Source organism: Lasioglossum calceatum (assembly GCA_963966675.1). NCBI lineage: Eukaryota > Metazoa > Arthropoda > Insecta > Hymenoptera > Halictidae > Lasioglossum > Lasioglossum calceatum. The sequence goes on along the minus strand of OZ016540.1, from coordinate 4,463,935 downwards.
CGGACGTAGCGGTTGTTCGAACACGGCAGCGAAGTATAGTTCTCGTTGATACATTGCGGCGAGCATTTTATCGTGGTGTGGTGACTCGAGCCAGCGTCAAGTAAATCTGTGAACCTAGTGCCGCGTGATGCCAGTACCGTGCTGTATCGCGTTGCCCACGTAGTATTCGGCACGTCGCCTTCGGAGTAACAACAGATGAATATTTGCGATCGCGTATACGCGTGACTTAATCGAGGAAAATGTGGAGTCCGACGCACGTCCAAGTGACAGGTAAGCGAGGGCAGACAAGTCCCGATGCGAACACGTCTCAAGTATACGTGGGACCGCTCGTCAGGTGGTTCGAACCGAGCCAGATGTACCGTAAACCGATTACCGATTCGCTTCAGCCAAAGCTAGGTTACGTGTGTGTTCGAATGTAGGTGATCGAAGCCTCGCAATCTCGTTACCACGAGAAAACCGATTAGCCAGAGATCCGTGCTCGTTATCGATGAGTCTGTCTCGTTCCCTCGTTTGAACACCGTCGAGAGTCTTACACGTTTGTTTTTCGTGTCATCCGCGGATAGACGTGCTCGCGCGACCTCAATTGTCACGATAGAGCTGAACGGTCGATTTCAATCGAGAGAGGAGATTCACTGTCGTCGGTGGACTAGGTGCATTGACATTTTCACATTCTATCCGGTGGTGCAATCGGCGGTGTAGATGCGTCGCGGAAAATCTGCCAAAATTGTCTCACGCAGCGGGAAAGCGGGCCGTCAGGACCGTATCTAGCGGTCCCTCTTGCATAGTTTATTTACCTTAAACTAACCTAAAAACTGTCGTACGAAAAGGGTGGCACATCGTTCTCGTTAGAATTCGGAGCATTTAAAATTTTCTGGAGGTTACAGTCCTTTAATGGTGAACAAAGGTTATCTTGAATAACGAATAAGCCCATTTCAATATTTATGTCAACAGTGCCCAATTCTGTAGTCCGTTACCTGGTCCTTCAACCCTCGAATAGCAGTATATGTACTTGGGTTCAATCGCGAAATTCGAATCTTCTAGCCAATTCGTATCATCAACATTGATTTCAGAAATATGACAAGTGAAATTAGTGAATACAGATTACAGTGGTTCTAGCGATGTCTGCCTAAAATTGTTAAAAGCCTCCACGTTTGTTGAGTTTGTATAGAGGACTTCGGCAATGTCTTTGTGGACAGAATTTGAGAATGAGACAGAGTTTGTATATGATTAAAAGTCAAGGTTGCAATCATTTTAGAATCCTTAAGCCGGGTACTTAGACTCTCGGTAGAGGCCGGGTATATCAACGTTTAACTTACAAGAGAGTGCAAGGCCTTCGTCGCGCGGATTTAGTTGAAACTGCGCATACTTATAGATCTCGATCTCCCTTTGACGAATATACCCCATTATAGGCGCAACTACTCAATAATTATTGAGATATTCATAAACAAAGTCTCTAGTAGTGCTTAAATCTTTAAATCTAGAATTGTAGAGTACGTATACAAAGAATAAGGCTTGGTGTAGCGGCAACGTACGAGACTTCCACCCGGTGGGCTAGGAGGGTTCGATTCTCGTCGAGAGAAAAATATTTTTTTTCTTATTTGTTTATATTATTTATTCGCTGTTGAACATTGACTTGTTTATAAAACATTGCACACTTATTACAAATTAAATAACAGAAGTATGAATAAATTATAAATAAATTAACCGAAATCAATAAAATAGTAAATTTCCCTCTCGCGTCTGAAAACAGAAAAAATAAAGTAAATATGGGAAGAGAAAATATGGTATACGATAAATTTAATAATATTGTACTTACATATTTTTAATTACAACAGTGGTAATGCCAATGTTCAACAGCGAATAAATAATATAAACAAATAAGGAAAAAAATATTTTTCTCCCGACGAGAATCGAACCCTAAGCCCACCGGGTGAAAGTCTCGTACGTTGCCGATACACCAAACCTTATTCGTTGTATACATACTCTACAATTGTAAATTTAAGCACTACTAGAGAGGCTTTGTTTATGAATATCTCAATAATTATTGAGTAGTTGCGCCTATAATGGGGTATATTCGTCAAAAGGAGATCGAGATCAATAAGTGTGCACAGTTTCAACTAAATCCGCGCGACGAAGGCCTTGCACTCTCCTTGTTAGATATGAAATGACGTCAGTACAGAGCACCTTATGACGTAGAAAATGGCAAAAATGTCAGGATTTAGGAGATTCTGTATCCGCATGAAAATGAGGCCTCCCATGACGCGACTGTGATTGGGAAGAGGCAGTGAAAACTCGAATACCTTCGAAGCACGAACAGTCGCGAATCGAGAGGCGAGAAGATTGCGATCTAGCATTTGCGTGCGCGCGGTTCGATCGCGTGCATGCAGGAACGTGGTGCGAGAGTCCGCGTGCATTTTCACGTAGCAATGCAAGGCAATGCCAGAGCGATGTACATAGACGAGCCGAGCTCTCTGGCAAACGTTAGCGAGACTATAAAGCAAGGTTCAGGACTTAGTAGTCAACAAAGGGTGTCACGGCAGGAAAGCGACACCGGTGCCATGTAAATAAACCCGGCTGCACACGTTTTTCTCTAGCGACGCTCAATTGCGTTTCGCAATGTTTACCAGGCGATCTCCTTTTGGCGTTATGCACGTCCGTGCATTCGCTGCACGTTCTGCGGAACAAAATATACACAATAACGTTCCTCGTGGTTAAACAATGACATTTGGGGAATTAGATCGAAGATAGTAGGAATGTTGAAGGGAAGAGTTCCAATATATTCAGGGCCGGATTAAGCCCCGTAGCAGAAGTATCAAATGCTACGGGCCCCGCGCCATACAACCAGGGCACAGATATTTATGCTGAAAGAAAAAGGTAATTCATTGTGTTTGTTGAAAAGGTGCGCTACATTTCCACACGAGTGGCCCTGATACAAAGCCTAGGGCCTCGTCATAATATTTGCTACGGGCCCCGCGCTAGCTTAATCCGGCACTGAATATATTGTCTAGAATTTATTAAAATTGTTGAAGAAAATTGCTATATCTGTCTTATTTGTTGTTCTTATTTCAAATGAAGATTAAAAGGGGCTTCAAAATAAAAATTCCTTTTTTTAAACTGCTAACACTATTTAGAATATATCTTCTAGACCTCCTAAGGACCACTATCCTCTTGATAAATCATTATTTACTTCAATTAATAAATTCAGTACCAAATGTAACTTTTTCAGTTCATTTATCCCGTTTGTTAACGAGGTGAAATATTCCCTGAAATACTCGCCATTAGACTGCGGATCTTTATGCAAAATCAAAATGTTATACATTGAGTGTGAGAAGCAGGAATAACATAAAAATTGATTTCATCCCATAACGACTTTGCTACATTAAAACCAACATTATACCATTCTTGAATTTTTTAAATCTTTTACTCGTTTATATTTCGCCCAACCAATTTCTTCATAAATGCATAAAGATCCGCAGTCTACTCGCCATCTTCAGGAACAATAGCTGAGTTATAAAGCCGAGCGTTTTTAGTTAAGCGTTCTTGCGGTTTTCCTGGGAGGTTTCGTCTAATCCGCGAGTAGGCTGATGTCGTAACGTTGATGTTGGCTTCCTGTTGTCCGAGTCGGATTGCCAACAGGGACAGAGCGTATTTAAAACGCGCGCGATCATCCACGCCCCAGATACTCGATGACTCAACCGATGAAAATTGGTCTGGGTGGTTTCGCTCGATAGAATTTGACCGGTGAACACTATATGCCGAACACAAAAGAAGTGTAACCGACCGAGCAGTGCTCCCTCTCGATGATACATACCGAATGGTAGACCCTGACACGTTTTTACTTCATTATTTAGCTTTCTTCTAATTACACGCTTGCCATTAATTAGAGCCTCGACGTCGCGCGTTTACATGTCGGTGGACAAGTTCCCAACGCTTTCGTTTCCATGCAAAATAGGCAAAGCGTGAAAGCATGCGTTGAAGCAGCTGATGGTACCCCCCTTTTCGTTCCTGGTCATGGATCCTCTTTCCAGGATCGTACCTGCGCCCCATAGAACCTGTTCGATTCCCGTTCACAAGGGGACTTTAGTACAAAACTCTGGTGACTCGCTTCTGAGATATTCTTAATATAACCTAGGGGGCAAGTTTTGAACGCAACTGCACTAATAATTACTAACAACAATTATGGGGGAAGAGACCTTCCATAGGGTCACTTTATGCAAAGGCAATCTGCATACCCACAGCTTCAATGTTTCAACTCCTTCTGTCAATGCAAAGTCAGATTTTTCGCCACTTCTGCCTGAATCCTTAAAGTAGTTTTAATTCCAAAATCAAGACATTTGTGTCGATACAGAATATTCTATTCACCATTTGTATCGCTTCATAGTAGAATTCAATTCAGTATTTAGGGGAACAAATAAGCTAGAATTAACGAAGAGGTTCCCGGACGAGTTCACTCGGTTCTCCTGGTTAGCAGGCCGATATAAATGAAAAATTCTCGAGTGAGATATGCATCGCGTTATTCTTGGTTAATCAACACGGTAGCCGCAGTGCCGAACCGTTAAGAATGCACCTTTCAGGGGAAACGGTATTCGGATGCAGCGAGGCAAAAGGCTTCGCAGCTCATCCGATCGTGTCGTGGAAGAATGCTGCGAGAGAGTCGATTTTCCCAGCCAGTGAGCCACACTGTTGTGTTGTGTGTGTACACCCGAGAAATGGAATAAGAAACCGATACGTTGTGCGCCACAGCTGATTGTGAGAACGCGCGAGACAATGCGTGTGTTCTCTTCGAGATCTTCTGTCGAAACTGTTTTACCAATACTGCCGGTCCTATTCTCAAGAAGACTGTACTTCCTGTTCCTCCAACCAGTACCCACTAGCCACTCTTTCATTCAAGCTGCATATGTAGACTGATTGAAATGGGACACTGTGCTGCAGCTGCAGAAGGAAAAATGCAAGTTGAATAATTATTGTAACCCTCCATCTGCAACCTCAGTATTTCAGATTCAATTCTCATTCAATTCAGTCTTCATTCAGATGTTCCAATATATAAATTCTCGAATACTTTCAAGAATTTTATTTTTGGAAATTCTTGGGAATCAACATCTTTTCTGATGATTTAATCATTTCTGTTCAATTTCCTGTCCAAATATTTATTCAGTAACTAGTCTCTAAATAATGCTTCATTCTTTTTATATTCTGTTTTAAGTTTTGCTCCACCCAAAAAAATTAAGATACATAACAGGTAGCGATAAAAATTAGTGGATAATGTTCTAGGAAAAGCAAAATTTCATATAGAATATAGAAAGTATGGAGACTAGTTACTGAATAAATATTTGGACAGGATGTTGAACAGAAACGATTAAATAATCAGAAAGGACGATTCCCAAGAATTTCCAAAAATAAAATTCTTTCGTTCGAATTTCGCAGCAGCATGGTGTTGTAAATGGTATTGAAAAATCTAATGGAACGATACTCTGACGAAAATAGTGATCGAACGATGCGGTTTCGCGGTAAGAATGCCGAAGAATAATGGGGCGGGAACCGATAACTACGTTGAACGCTTTTACCGCGATATAGGTAGGAGCGTGATTATGCTCGCCGGGCATAACGCGGCTCTGTTCTGCAAAACATTATCCCAAAGTACCCGAGCGACGAAAGTCGCTCTCGAAGGAAAGAGAAACTTCGCCGCCGTGCGAGAAAGAACGATCACACCGGCGCGCGAGTTCATCAAACGATCCTAATAATCTGTCGAAATTTAACCGTGCGTTATCCTGAACAGCATCTTCAGACTTCTTCACACTCCTTCTTCACGCTCGGGTCGCGTTAATGGTTTATCGCGCGTGACCGGCATGCCGAAATGATTTATCTCTGGATACGCCCACGCTCCTGTATCGCATTTTTCGGTCCCAACGCGACCGCGACCTGAAACGATCGATGATCGAGGAAACATGGGCGACTATTATCGTTGAATGCTGTACCGAGGCATACAATATTTCCACACTATAGTTTAAACCTCGGAAACCTCGTGCGAACATAATGAACCCTTATACCAAACTAGAATAGGTTTTTCCACTTTAAATTGCTGTCGTTTCTACAATAATTAGAATGTTCAGAAATAAATTGCAATTTTTAATTTTGATTGATGATTACAAATGTTCGAGGAAACGAGGTTTCGAAATAAACTGATATCGTCGCCATTTGGTAACATTTTGTTTTAACAAAAATTGGTGTGTTCAGCTGAAAGTTGTGTCTTTATTTCCCGAGAAGATCAGAATTTTTTACTAGGTAATTATTTCCGAAATAAATTCGGAAAGTTCGCTTATCTTGGTGCGCTTCAGGGTGGTATCCTCTTAAGGATGCGCTAAATGATCACTTATGTCTAACAACTTGAGTCTGATGCATAAGATTACTTGTAAGACTTCCTGTACAAACGTTTAGTAAAATAAGATTATCTTACATTACCGTCCCTCTTCCTGTTCTTCTAAATCGAAGTCGGAACGATTTTTATATATTTTGGTTTGAAATTGTTAAAATGTTGAAGATCTTTTCACGAGAAATGAATAAATTTCTTTATTGAAGCACGATATACAATAAATAAAATCAATCTTCGCCAATGCTCTCCAAATATCCACTAATTGTAGCCTTTCTTTGTTCACAGTTCAGAGGGCGAAGAGCTTGTTGACAAAGGGAAAGCACAGTAAGTATCGCCCTGAACTCAATAAAACCAATGTTTACGCGTTACAACAATTGTCCTCGCATTCTGCGTTCTACTTTCGTCCGAGAGGATCACGTTTCAAAACAATCCACGTCGAATTTATTTCAATGACCGCCGTAAATGCATAGCGTTGCACTTTTTTCGTGTGTGTACAAATCAAATTTCGCGAAGCACGCGAAAACGATCGCCCACGTATATGTAATCCTTGCGTAATAAGTCGTAAGGGAAAAAGATATCGGATTCGTAGAGACTCCGTGTATCCAACGTTAGAACAGTCTAACAGCTCTCGTGGCTTGTTTGTGGCACAGTTAATGTCAATGTGTACATGAATCATTGAGTTTATTCGACGGTTTGCACTTTGGAATTACTTCTGGCCAGATAACGATGCTTTCTTCTCTTGAGTCATGCTTATCTGGCGTGACAAGACACTGACGTATTTAAACCAGGGCGAAATCGAGATCGGTGTAATCAGTTTAAATTTCGAAGAAGCTGATTAAATTATTAACAACCACAGCTGACTAATTGTAGAACCATCTCCCCAAGTTTTCTTCCGACTGTTGTCAAACACCGTAATGACGCAAACGAGTTAAAATCGGTAGAACCATAGGAAATGGTGGGCTAGTATAGTGGGTCTAGAAGGTAATTTCTATACGATAACGATGAAGCAACAAGTACACAATGGATCAGTACCGTCTCCCGCGAGATTTAATATCCGTCACGTGGTTGGGGCTAATTCTGACCTTGTTGACGAGCGTCTCCGCCCGCCCACGCAATCTCACTTGAGCTTAATAACGCAGAGACGAACGATTGTTTCGTGACGATCGCCCTCGGCAAGGAGAAGTACCAGACGTCTGTGAAGGAGAAGGCAGCAAGGGACGTCGAATGGCACGAGGAATGCGAATTAATTATCCCGGAGCAAGGGAATACCGCGGAAATCGTGCTGACCGCCCTCCATCGTAATTTCCTGGGTGTCGACGAGTTCCTCGGCACCATCAGCATACCTCTGTCCAGCTTCGACGTCTACGAGAGACCCAGGAACAGATGGTGCGTATAATCTACGATCGTCAATTTTTTCCTTAAGGGGCACTCTTATTTTCAATGCTATTTCTGAACGAATTTTTAGAATTTTTTTTTAATTTGGATTTTCCACACATATTTATTAGTGTTTGAAGTACGTGTGTGATTTTTTTCAAGTAAAAATAATGAACATCATAGGAGTTTTATTTTTAAGAATTGTGAAACAAGTCCTTTTGCACACATATAATCTACACTTATATTTCTGGAAAATGCAAAAAACAGAAAAACGATGTTTTGAAATTGAAAAACCAGAATACCCATTTAACGATGGAAAAACAGCGATCTCTTTTTCAAGCTACTCCTCCTCCTCTTCCTCCTCGTCCTCGTTGAAAGCAGAGTTGTTATCGGAATTATAGCGCGCATCATGTACCTTCCTGTGCACGTCCACACACATGCAGACGGCTAGGAAAGTACCGCGAGTGAACGTATAGCGGTACCCCGCTTATGGCATTTTGGAAAGTTGCAATAATCGTTCAGGAAATTTCCGTCTCGCGGCCACTTGTTCACAAAGAAAAAAAAGATCAGCATATCTTTGAGAAAGTCGAGAGGATGTAACAAGAGAGTAAAAAGTGCCCTTGCGTATTTTGCGTGGAATTTCATCTCTCTATCTTGATCAGGAGGGTAGTTAATAAAAGGAGTGGTTGGACATAGTTTATGAAATTAGCATCTTGAAAATTAGAGAATGAAGATATTTCTTACTTAGCCATACTCTTTCTCTACAAAGTGTACTTGCTTCGGGGAATAGTAATCTCCTCTAAAAACGCTATGTCACCATCCTAATGACCATCTACTATCCAGGTACGTCCTAGGAAGTAAACCAGGCAAGGAGAATACGAAGGAGCGAGGTGAACTCGAGGTGAAGATCGGCTTCATCGTCAAAGCAGGCAGTTTGACCGATTTGAGCCACAAAGAGCGGCACAAGAGTTCCCTAGGGCAACTATCCAACGCCGCTCATTCTATCGGAGGAAGTTTGCTAAGCATAGGTAGTTTGGAGAAGCGGAAAGGCCTGAAAAAATTGGCGAAATCCATCGGTAACCGCGTGAAAGGGAAAAGCAAGCACAATCTTGATAAAGGGGATGATTTGGATGAGAGGGATGAGAGGAAGTTTAAAAGCCCCACTAGGCAACAACCGGGTGAAGCCGATCCTGGTGTGATTAGCGAGGATGAGGACGAATTTACGGTAATTTTTAAAGATTGAAAGTAATGGAATTGTTTCAAAGAGTGTGTTTCTTTTTTAGTTTGATGACTTGTCTCATAAGAGTTCAGCGTCGTCTTTGAATGCACCTGTGGTCGGTGGAAATAGCAACAGCGTGGTTTCCGTTTCCTCCAGCGTCTCTTCCGGTAATCATTCCAATGAGGCCAATCACCCACCACCAGCGCCAGCTAACGCTGCGCCAAGCAAACCACCTAGATACTCCATGAGCGTGTCCACCACCAATTTATCGAAGGTCGATAACACCAAGGATGACGAATGGGGTCTCAAACTTTATGGGAAGCAAGTTCACAACAACGTCAAACGGTACAAAGCAACCCTCAAACGAAACTTAAGAAGTATTCTACCTTGGAGGTCTACAAGAAATCAGTCTAGCATTTTTCTTCATCTATGAGTACTTGGTAAAATACCAAAGTGTCTATAAGGAATGCTGAGCAACGTCTTCACTTTATTTTCAGCATTTTATCTATTACTTAAAAAGATTGCACCTAGTGTTAAAAGAGATCAGAATATACTGAATAAAAGATTGTTATGACAAGCTGAACAAGATAGATTATCCTGCCACATAAATAATTCAGAATAATTCATGACGAATTGACAAATGTACTGGATAGATATAATTTTTTAATGAAGCAGTATTCTTCCAGGTGGGAAAACAAAGCAAGTCCAAAGATAGTAATCGACGAGCCGAAAGAGGACCATCGCGAAGCGTCACCGGTTGGTTCACCGTCGACGACGACCCTGAGATTCCAAGAAACACCTGAGCCACCGGTGCCAGCGCCCCGTGAAGTCCTGCAGAACAAGAACAAAGAAGAAAGACCTGTCTCGAACAAAGATAAAAGCACGAAAGAGGAAAAGCTGAAGGAGAAGAAGGAGGACAGATACAGTTGCTGGAGTCCCAAGGACGACAAACAATCGAGGAAAGACAAGAAGAAGGAGAAAGAGAATAAGCTGAAGGAGCTAAACGACGATAACAATCATCTGTCTTCGGAAAGAATTATCATCGGCGGCGAGGACGCGATTCGAAGCACCATTACTGGCAAAAGTCACTTGCCGCATGAAGTTCTTTCTCAGTTTGATGGGAAATCAAGAGAGGTGATTGCTGACCCTTCTCTGTTCAACACACATGCTTGGATTTGTAACTTTGCGTAGATTGTCTTTCAAAGTTACAGATCTGATAAAAAAGTTGTTGAACAAAACTTGCTGTCTTTGTAGTAGGTTAATTGATGTGTTTTCTTGTAGGATCTGATAGAGCTAACGCTGCAGCTGCAGTCGGAAGTGAAGGAAAAGAAGAAACGTTTGAACGACCTGGAAGATTACATAGATGCACTGTTATTACGAGTAATTGAATGCTCGCCGCGCTTGCTGCAGAATCCCTATCAATCGCAGAGACGTTTGTCATCGCCCGGGCATCAGTAGACAATTAAATGCTCTTCCATCTGGTGACGTTTCCTGATGTCGAGGTTGATTACGTCTCCCGGCGTGATTAGTGTGATAATTGCATAGTGCCCGTTCGATCCGTTCCCGATCGTTACATTTGATATATGTTCGACTGCTGCTGCCGTGCAACCGATTTTTATTTTATAAACCACGCGCTTTAATTTATTCTCGACTAACAATTAGTACCGTAACTCTTAAGTAAAACTGCACATAGCGTTTTGTTCGTTGCTTTCTCTTGATTTCAGAGACCACCGCCAAAACATTCAACAATTTGTTATCGTTCGAACGAAAGTATTATATTCATAAGTTTATATGCGTTCGAAAAAAGGGGGCAAATGGAAACGGTGCGACACTTGTGCCAACCGCTTTGAAATGTGGGAAAAAAAGATACAAATACTCCCCTAGTCTTCCCGAGAGAGAAAGCCTTATATGTGTATCGTTCATACCAACAAACCTGATGTGTCCGTCCAAAGTATCGTCATGAGAAAAGAAAAAAGAAATTTCTTTGTAGAATTCGAATTTCGCGCGCGCACGAGGATCGGTTCCCGCGCGTCATTGTATATCATATTTTTGCAAATACACATATGTATTTATGTAAGAAGACAAAGAATAATCGAGGAGGTCCAATTACGTATTCGATTACGCGTTATTCACACCTACACACATGCGTGTATGTATGCAAATAAAATGATTGCTATTATTAAATACAGAGATTTTCATCGATCTGATTTTCGGACCAGATGTGGTACCGCTTGGTTTTTTGATTCGGTGAATCCGTTCTTGAAACAGGTGATTCCTGAGGTCATTTGTTATTTTTTCCATTGCGAAAAACATAAACCAATCAAAGCACAGCTACAACGGACGGATTTCGGTTCAGCTTAGTGCCAATGCCAATGTCCGCTGTAGCGGTGTTCTGGTTGGTCCATGTTTTTCGTTAATAACTCCTTACAGAGAGGATATTCTCTGCTCCTTCCCAATCAGCACAGACACAGCTCAAAGACAGCTGAAAGATGGCTGCCGCAAGACATTCAGACGTCCGAAAGGCGCCGGCGAATGTCTCCGGGCAGTCTCTGCGGCGGCTCCGGATGGTCGTTTGTTACCACCAACATTTTCTGTATTTCTTTGTGTAGTATACGCCGTTGCAGCTCCCATAGTTGTTTGCAAGAAATTCTGGTAATACCACAAATCCGTTCCGTTTGCCGAAATGCGCGCGTTTGCCGCGCGGCGCAAGTCTGTACGAGGCATAAGGTTTTGCCGCGACCAACAACACTGTCCAACATCAAAGGGCTAAGAATCTCCCAATAACGAGAGTAACGTATGTAATTTCGCATTCACGAAATAAAGATCCGACGGGAGTATCAAGAATACTCCCTGTATTTTTTTATAGCTGCCGACATTCATCTTAAGTGGGTGAAAATAGCCCTGAAAGTTGCCGGTGAAAAATCCATTTCATCGAATATCAATATCCAATTTGTGCGTCTTTGAATGACGAATCTTTCAGTCTAAATATTTTTCGTGACAATTTGTATACACAGTCTGCGCACCTTGACAAAAAATATGAGAAAAATATTTTTCTTACATGAATGTCGGAAGCTATAAAAAAATACGTGTGAAATATTTTTTTCAGTTCTATATCATACGAAAATTTTATTAAAATCGGTGTGTTACGGTTGGTCAACCACCCTTGTAAGACTAACCATTTAGAAAACTAAACTGCAACCGTCAACAGACACTAAAGAACTCGCAAAAATAGTTTATTCTTTTCCAGACAGAAGGGAAACGACGGAATACCGCCGCAAAAAACTGCAAAGCTGCCGATTGCCGTCCGTGAAACTGATCTTCCAACGTACGTCGTTGCGCTTTCATTATTTAATAGCAACAAAAAACTTTCGAACTGATCGAATATGTAAATGAATCTTCGGTATTGAATCGCGTCGCGTCGTCCACGCGGTAAATAATTTGTAGGTTTGTCCACGCACAGTAGCAAATGCAAGAGAAACAGAGGGGACCATAATCGTCGATTCTGACTATAATATTCTCCCATTTTCCTGGCCTGACATAATGGTAGGTAATAGCGTGTGCCAGACGATTGAGTCTGATCGATGAAATCTCATGTCACTTCCGTCCTCCGAGAAATTCAATTCATATGTTTCTTTCATCCACTGTTAGTCCGCGCGAGAAGCTTATGCCAAGAGCAAGTTCGAAATCTTCGCCAGTGAAAATACAATAGTAGCTTTCGATGTCGTCTAACAGCAAGACAGTCATTACCATTCCCATCGTGTTTAGTCTTCGCATGATCGGCGCCGAGCCGACATCATCGCGCAGGATTCTGCAGCGGATCACTTGCTCGATCCTAATGATGTCCAGCTTGTCCATGCAGTTTTGGTACGTTGCCTCTTACAGTAAGAATGAAGAGTTAACCGACTTGTTGGACGGTCTGAGCGTGATCTTGTCGAACGGCGGTACGTTTGTTAAAATGGTGATTATTTGGTGGAACCATCGGTAAGCAGTCATCGTGTAAATTATTCTTTGCTGCACCGAGTATACATACTATTGTCGAAATAAATAAAAATAAATTTTTTAAAAATACCACGTTTTTAAAAACGGACTAAAAAGTGTTACGAGCTAGGGCCGCGAGCAGCACGAGTGGCCGGCGAAGTGTTGTTGCACTAGGAATATGGTATCAATTTGTTAGTTAAAGGTACGCGGACGAACCCAATGCGGAATTGGGGAGCCGCTAGGATTATAGACAGCGAGGACGAACCTGACGCGAAGTCAGGGAGCCTCTAGGAATGGAGTCAAACGCAGACGAACCCGATGCGAAACCGGGGAGCTGCTAGGAAGTTGTAGAACGACGCGGACGAACCCAATGCGAAATTGGGGAGCCGCTAGGAGGTTGGATAAAAGCACAGACGAACCTGATGCGAAATCAGGGAGCTGTTAGGATAGTTAATAAGCCTCGTAACTAGTATAATTTAATGATACAATCCGAGCGGTAAGATTGTATCGTGTGGAGACGTTCAATTACTCGATTAGGATATTGGACGATAATTATGGGTTTAATGAATTTGCGTTAATTATCAAAGAACACAGATATATTCTGATTATAAGAATTAGTGTTGCAATTGTGTAATTGTCGCGAATGAATTGAATTTGGAATAGAAAGAATTGAAAGAAGATGTGTATTACCTAAACTAAGATGCACGGTGTTGACGCACTGGCAATGCGGGGGTCTCGGAGCAACCTTATCACTGCCTAATAGATTTTACACCGAACTCGCGGAATCTATACGGTTAACTTTTGATTCGAAGGGGAACTTTAGCCCGATCTCACTGGTAGTTGACTTCCGAGATGCAGGACGACGCGACACGATTCGTGATTACGACAGTACTAGCCCACGAGAGTAGAAATGCAAGGGCTTATATACCCCTGCAATGACGGGTGGTACTTGTCGGTACCCTTTGAGTGAACATTCGTATTTTGTCAACGACCAGTTGGTCGTGCGTATGTTTGGGCCCTAAACTAAACTAAACAGCTATGTAGATTTATCTAGGGTGGCTCTGTTCGTTTATCTAGGACGGTTCCTGCCAGAGATGATGTTGAACACCTGTTCAAAATCCGTAACAAAAGTATAAAATAATTTTTCCTAGCCCCATACAGGTTCCTAACCCCATACACATTGTGAATTTTTAATAGCTATGAAAATACTACTTGTAAGATTTAAAACGAAAAACGTGGGGCGCGTGCAATAGATAATTATGAATAGTTAACAATTTTATTGCACTGCAAATGATATGAACTGTTGTGTGAGCTTTCTCAACAGCAGCTACTCTCTACACTCCTCTCTATGCTATTAGGTGAAGTAAACTTTATTTATATAAGCGAAAAACGCTCAGAACTTTTTACTTCACCTAATATTATCTTGCGCCCCACGTTTTTCGTTTTAAATCTTACTAGTATTTTCATAGCTATTAAAAATTCACAATCTGTATGGGGTTAGGAACCTGTATGGGGCTAGGAAACATAATTTTATACTTTTTAGTCCGTTTTTAAAAACGTGGTATTTTTAAAAAATTTATTTTTATTTAAATAATTATTTTCTGCTTTTTAGTCTTGTGTGTGTGAAATTTTTCAATCGATTTTAAACATCTTGATGAGATTATAACAGAGACATGCAGTAAATTTCAGGCGGTATTGCGACCGCGTCCTGTCTAAACAAACGCCGTTGTAAAATGTCAAAGATAAAGGTTCGACGGAGAACCTCGGTGTAACCGTTCTTCCGCTTGGTAAACAAACATTATAGTATAATAATACGTAGTTACTTTGTAAACACCGTACGGAGCTCGAACGCACACTGAGCTCCTTCGGTGCGAAGCGGGTCAGTGGAGTGGGGATGAGTCAGAGTGGGAACGCGTAGTGGAGTAGGGAGCGCTGTCGCGCGGAGTGGGGATCGCTGAACGCGATTACGTACTACCGAGCGTCGCGCGGGGAGGTGTAACGGTTAAATTTTTAATAGTTCATATCTCCTAAACGCATAGGATTTTTAACAGTTTTTGTTGAATATTGTCATCTAGTTCTGAGCTATGTTTAAAATTTCAAGTCTCTAGCTCATCGGGAAGTTTGTTTAAAATCAATTGCAAAATTTGTACCGAACAGACAGACAAGAAAGCAAGCTAATTAAAACGTGGTAAAATAGAACTTTTGAGAGCGATTGTGGCCTAGATTGATCTTTTATCTAGCACTTTTCACTATTTGGTACATACTAAAACAGCCCATCTTTGCATTATCGAGAAATGAGAAGGCGCATCCCGTACCCTTGCAATCCTGGAAACGCGAGTCCACCCCCTTAATGACTCGTATTTGCTCCACGTTCCTCCTCTGTTATACAGGTTTTGCACCAGAAAATTTACCCTTTTGCACTCCAAATTCACCCTTTTGCAAATCAATTTCACCCACTAATTGTAAAAATATTTAAAATGTGTGTTGAAGTACATATGTTAAAATATGGAAAATGAATCTAATGTTTCATGTTTTGTGTCTAAATAAATATGTATGTAATTTAATCTAAATAAATAAATAATTTTAAATATTCTTAGTGGGTGAAATTGACTTGCAAAGGGGTGAATTTGGCGTGCAAATCCTACAGCAAACTACAATAATTGTTCAATTACTTTACACAGAATGTTTTTCAATGCCCTAACGATTATTTTCGAAGATTGGAAGAATCTCGATTCAATCGGTCGGAATAAACGTTTTATGGTGGACAAGGCCCTAATGTCCCTACGAATATCGAATTTGTTAATAGTCGCTTACTCGATGTCGGTAATTTGCTATACAATTAGTAGCTTGTTCATTTCCGATGACAGTGGCGAAGAAGAACTCCTTCCAAGCAAAAGGAAATTGTTGCTCAAAATGAGGTTTCCCTTCGAAGTGATGTTTTCTCCAGTTTACGAAATTGTTATAGTTGCACAGTTTCTGCTCGAATATTTAATTGCTTTCGTTGCGGGGATGTTCATGGCACTTCTCGCAGCATTAGTGAGTTCTTATTGTTATTATTAAACTGCGGATCTTTATGCATTTATGCTTTAAAAAATTTTGTTTTTAAATTCTAGTATATATAAAATTCCAGAGAAATTAATACGATTTTTATTTATTTCAGATCTATAAAGGCTACTATCAGTTATCACTGAAAATAAGATTTTTATTTGTTCCCACTTTCTTGAAATTTGCCTGCAAAATTTCAAAATTCCATAAACATCCGCAGAGAGTCTAATTATTATAGTTTCAGTATCCTTTCAAAGTTTCGCTCGTTACCCAATCCTCATAGAATATTTTAACATTTTCTACTTTTTATTAGGTTACATTCTAAACATGTTTTTCACACTTACTAGACGTGCAATGTCTCGACAAAATCATCCTGAACATTCTTTCATTTACATAGGTGTTACACGTAGGTAGTCAGATAGACATAATGTGCCAAGAACTAATCGACCTGCCTAATCATCAAGAAGAAGAGCGACTATCCATGTTCAAAAGTCTTGTTGTACAGCATCAAAAGATCATATATCTGGGTGAATGTATCAGAGATCTATTTATTAACATAGCATTGGTGCAATTTTTATCAAACATTTTAGTCATCTGCTGCTTGGGCTTCTTGCTTGTTAATGTAAGTTACTCTTTCTGTGTTATCAGTAGACAGTGGATCTTTGCGCAAAATAAAAATTTCTCCACCGGAATTCCAACAAACTGGAGCAATATACAAATTTATTTTCTCTCTCAATACGTTTAACAGGTTCAATATAATATTAGGTGAAGCAAAAATTCTACTAATGTCGTTGCTGTTTTAAATTGCATCTTCCAATTTTTGTCATAAATGAACTCACGAATTTGTTACGAATTTTTAAAGAAACTAAGAAATAGCCACGAATTAATTTGTACACCTAATATGTACACGGAATCGCGAATAATATGAATTATTGTAGTCTTTAGGCACAGAGGGAGGACCTTCGATAATATTAAAATTTTTACCTTTCTACGTGGCTGCCAATAGTGAAGCATTTGTTCTCTGTTACACCGGCGAATACCTTATTTCAAAGGTAAGCTATTCATGTTTTCAAAGTCATTGTTTCCAACGTTCCAAAATCAACGTTTTCATTATCATGTTTCCAGAGTGATGATGTCCGTCGAGCAGTATGCGATATGGATTGGTACAAGCTGAACAATCGAGATATGCAATTACTGTTGCTAATACTGTTGAGATCGCAAAAAGAGTTGACGCTTTCAGCCGGAAAATTTGTTGTCCTTTCTGTGGAAGTGTTCGCCACTGTAAGATTAAAAAATAGCAAAAATAACAAATTCTATCATTTTACCGCAACGTGAAATATGTTTTCTTCAATATGGAAACTATATTTTCGTTCAGTTAAATATTATTTCAATTTTTAGATACTGAAAGCTTCGGCTTCGTATATTTCGATATTACTGTCTATGTAATAATTTTGCGAACAATATTATTGATTATGTCAAGGGATTGCTTACGACGAAACCTTTCAGAGAGGCGATCACGATATAATAATAAAATGTATTGTGATTACGGCACATTGTTATAGTATGGCAGAAATAGAAAATAATTCTGCAATAATCATTTTAATTTAGAATTTAATGAAAATATTGAAAAAATATATTTTCAACGTTGTTGCTTGAACTCAATCTTCATTCAAACATTCCTTCCAATCGTTCTCGAACGTTAGCTTTTGAAATTTCATAATAAAAATTCATTGTACGACTCTCCCCTATATTTTCAGGTTTAATATGTTAATATGTACATATGTATATAACTGTATGTATGTACATACCTGTTCTAAGCACACGTGCAGCTTGCAAAACCTATCCTTATCGCAACACGTTTAATCTACATTGTTAATGCATCTGACGATGCCCTCTGCTTCCAATGTAATTAATGGCTGTCAATAAGCGTGGTAATCTAATCATTACCGTCGATAACGAATAGTTATGGCTACACATTGGTGAATCACGGAGAATCACTATCGGGTTTCGCATAAACACAAGAGTGATTCAGAGTAAGTGTACACACGAATACAATTTCGTACAGACTTTTACAAGATTTTATGAATTTACGAATTTGTGAATACATTTAAATTTAAAAAAAAAATAGCAAAATCATGGACCTCGTTAAGACACGAGTGGACAGCGGATTTTGTGAATTTATGACGAAAATGAGTAGGTGTAATTTAAAACAGTGAAAACATTACAGGAACTTAAAAATACTGTTAGGGTAAACTGTACTATTTCTGGCACTGCTTTGAAGGTTATATTTGTGTTCCTGGGATCATTTTAAGAAAAAAATGTGTGTATAACAAGTATGTATATTTGAATATTAAAAACAGATTGGATCTCTATTTAATACTACATGAATGTGTATACAATATTTTGTGCTGCTAGATGTAATCATCCATGTGTTTATAATAAATGATATTTTGACAAAATATTTTCATTATCATTGCAAGAAATAGGAAACATAAGAACCAACATTTTAATCATTGCATAGCAAAATGATCCCTGTCATGTCATACCATCTCCAAAAAATTGAAGTGTGAAATAAGGCGTCTGAAATGAAACGTCTTAAAAACACCCGACGTCCCGAAAAAACGTCTTTAAAACGTCTTATTTCAGACGTTAAACGGACATCCCGAAAAAGATGTCTTTAAGACGATCTTAAGACGTCTGAAATAAACCGTCTAATAACGCCCCGGAAAAGACGTCTTTAAAACGTCTTATTTCAGACGTCAAACGGGCAACCTGAGATAGACGTCTTTCCAGGACGTAGGACATTCAGACCTAAAATGGACGTAAAATGGACGTTTTCAAGACGTCCTGTGCTATCTGGGTATTGTACAGTTTACCCTACCATTGTACAGAGATTTTACGAATTTATGGCAAAAATGAGTAGGTGCAATTGAAAACAGTAAATACACATTAGAAGAATTTGTCCTTGACCAAACTCACGTTGGATCATACCGATATATTGCGACGTGTACGATTATAGGCGTAACAGGTGTTATCCGTGCTATGTAACTGAACAGTATTTTTAGAATGTACCGTTGTACAGAGAGAGCAACGGCACACGAAAGTGCTACCTGTTATCGGCGCAGCTGCAATTAGGAACAATGACACTGGCCACCGTTGTGTGCCTTTTATGTATCGACTGGTTCAAGCGCCTTTGTCTGGTCTTTCTGTCTCTTTCGCGCCGCTGCTCTAACTGTCTCCCACATATTTTTACACAACATCACAATCCAACAATCTTCTTATATAATAAATAAGGACTTGGTTTAACACCAAACCTACCACTGCCGGTCAGACGACCGGTTTTATATTTTTCATTTTATTACAATTACTGAAATTACAAAGTTATTGGGACAAACATATTCGGATAAAAATTGTACACAATTTTAATAAATAGAGCTTTGTTATTTTTATAAGCTAGAACATTTTAGTTTCTTTTAGTAACTTCCTTTCGACGTTGAGTCTTCGTGTTTAACTAGACTGTGTGCGCAGTTATCACTTCGGAATAGTCTATTTGCTATGAGTCGTAATTGCAAACAGATAATGAAGAGGTTTACTCAAAAGTAAAGTACGAAATAAGATATTATTGAGTGTATATCAAAATTGCGATTAACAAGAAATTGTTATTTTATTTTTAATATTATCTTGTTTTTCTTTTTTAAACGATCCAAAGAAAAAAATGAACTAGCGTAGTTTAACACAGATAAATAGAAAAGAATAGAAACTTCGGCATTTGTAGCGTAAAACGAAAGCTCGTAAAGTAAATGTACTATTTTTTATCCGACAATTACGTACAATCTTTTCCAAATAAATCATCTCGCAAATCTAGTGCGTTGGTTAACGATGTGATGCTCTGTTTCGTGTCTCCTAGTGTCTAGTACACTCCGTTAAACAATGTTTCAACACAGATTAACGGCCTTTTCGCAATTACATCCTGTTACAAAGATTCTCCTCTGAATTCATTTCCATGGAGTTTGCTCTTATAGCTGAATGATTATTTTTAATCATAGACTATAATTGTTTATTATTATAAAAGAGGAAATAAAGTTGTTTCAAATTGATAACATACAGTGACCCGAAATAATATGCGGACGCTCTAAAAAAGACGATAACTTTTTTAATATTGTACTATACGATTTGAACTTTTTTGGGAAGCTAGAGCAATTAGTTTACTACAGGATGTGAAAAGAAATTTTTTCGAAGATTCCAATAGATCGAAATTGTAGAAAAAATACTAAAAGTTTCATTTTACAACTATTTAATGCGAGTCTATTATTATTAAACATATTCTGAAAATTTCGTCAAAATCAGTCGACGTTGCAACGAGCTACAAGCGTTTAAAGATGGTAAAAGATTTTCGGCCTCTAACTGCAAATAAATCTAATAAGGATTCTTACATCATTCAATGCCTATCATTTTTCCCGCATCAACCGATTTCGATAAAACGTATTTTTTGATTTTTCAATTTAGGCCCATATATAAAATAGTTTTAAAATACAACTTTTAGTATTTTCTCTACAATTCCGAACAATTGCATTTTTTGGAAAAATTTCTTTTCACATTCTGCAGTAAGCTAATTGCTCTCAAAAAAGTTCATGTCGTATAGTACAATATTAAAAAAATTATCGTCTTTTTTAGAGCGTTCGAATATTAATCCTAGTCACTGTACATAACAATATTAATCCTGGGTTATAAAATACTAATGTCAAAGAGAGTGTAGATAAATACTTACAAATTTTTCAGAATCTCCTGTTCCTCTGTCGGATCAACAGCAGTGTCGCCAGATGAGCTCCAAATGGAGCTCACACATTCCCCTCTTTTTCCCCTTCCACTATCCCATTCCAGCACCATGCGCACACTCCAACGTCCCCCACTAAGACCGTAGACCACGGTGTCCGTGTCGTAAACTGGACTGGTCATCAGAGAGGGGGTATTTGTATTCCCCTCGATTTTCTCGACCTGGCGACACTTCTACGGCATCGTGATCTACGCTTAGTTAGTGGGGGACGTTGGAGTGTGCGCATAGTGCTGGAATGGGATAGTGGAAGGGGAAAAGGAGGAGAGTAAGAGGCGCCGCGCCGTTTCGACGCCTCTCTGGCGACACTGTGGAATGTGCCCAGAGCTGTGGAAACTAAAATCGAAAGATTATTTTAACCACAGCAAAAAACAAATAGCCCATCAAAAAATAGTTCTCTCGGTTCGATCCCCGACGCCGGCACCTCTGGAAATATTCCATGTGCCATTCAAACTGCGGTGCCCAAGGTGGTTCGGAACCCACCTTATAAAAACTGTAGGTCCCGTCGCGAAATAACTCCTGAATAGGAGTTCCAAAAGCGACGTAAAATAAGCAAAAAAAAAAAATAGTTCTCGCATTGATGCAATTCAAACCTGATTACACCGTGGTTAAAATGAACCCCTATTTGAAAAGCGCCTCGTCGTTCAGTCGTTACAAATGCGTCACAGTTGCGCAGTCGCCGTATTGATAGCTAGATTGACGAGATTATATTGAAACGTATTGAAGGGAATTTCAATCTACATTGACAATATTATTGAACGTATCGCTTCGATGGGTTCGCCCCCGCCGCACGCGTTGTCCATCTGTCGGGGTTGAAGTTGTCGAAGCGCGGTGGTTGTAAAATAATCGGCCGGTTCGGAAAGAAAGTTCTTGCGATTTTTATGATAAAATCAAAATTGCAAAAACCGCAAGAACTTTCTTTCCGACCTAATATATATTTTGACCGAGATCGGAATAACCTCTTCCCGTTTGATGTCACGAGATCGGAAGTGTGTTGTGTAGTGTCCAGTGATTGCGGATGACTATTACTCTTTATACACCCTGTACATACAATTTTAACCTCATTTTTAAATTAATTTTGCTAATTTTACCACTTTTTTTAACCTTCAGTTACTCCATTTTCTACGTAACAGTTTAACTGTTACTAGATCTCATCTAGATCAGAAACAGTTAAACCCATTCCCAGCCAATGGAAAATCGATTTTTTCCCGCTTACGAAACACCGCCCAGTGTACCGGTAACCGATAAGGAAGGGCTTATCGGGTGTTCGAATCGGCAACCGACTTTCCCGCTAATCTATGTTTGCATATCGGTGAGAGAATAAGGACGGAGCGTCGCGTCGCGTCGGATACCGCTTGCGACGCGAAGGGCGTGCAAAAAAAGAGTGTATACAACAGATAAGTATATATGTATATTCCCGTTGAGCAAGCGAGTTATAACACGAGTGCGTACTTGCTTTACGTTCGCGTATATACGTGAGCGAGATTCTTAAGTAATTACGAAGGTAGAAGCACGGTTTTCAGAATGACGTTCCGCGACATGACGACAGTGTCTGTGACCGGCGCGGCGCACGGCGCACTGACTCATCGATCAGTACACGTCGAGCCGCAGCACGGCGTGCACGGTTTAGCTCGCGTCTCTTTCCTTTCGTTCCACGAACGTCAAATGTTCAACGAAGTGCTGCTCTGTGATTGTTTACCGTGCTACGCGTGCCACGATTCCCGTGACCACACGCGGAACGTCAACAAAGTGTCGACGACTCCTATTTTGCGAGTCAATTGTTCTTGTGACCCTTCGTTTTTCGGATAAATAGCCCTCGACGCTGCTGACGACTCGCCGGATCGGAAACGTCGACATGGTAAGTGTATGTAAACATCTGATTGGTTGTTGGTAGGCTAAGCACTTTTATCCGTTACTGCTGATAGTTCGTGGGCGAGGTTTTCGGACTGTACGAAGATTAGGCGAATTTACGTCCACGAACGTCTTTTCTTCCCTTTTTACCACGTTTTTATTAGCTCGCTTTCTTGTTTGTCTGTTTGTTCGGTACAAATTTTGCAATTGATTTTAAACTACCTTCCCGATGAGCTAGAGACTTGAAATTTTAAATTATTAATGCAATTTGAATCTCAAGGAAGAGATTATTTTTCAGTTTGTACCCTACAGACGTTTAAATACGTTGGGATACTTTATATCATGCAATACAAATTATAAACAATCGTAGCCCACTACACAAGCAGTTTAAAGACGTACTGTTTTCTTATTGAACAGAGACATTTTTCCACTCGTTTGTCGAGTGTGACTCGACATCGGAGAAAGAAAAATGTAAATGAAACGGGTTTTTATATGTATTTGGTTCTTCCTGTATTTATTTAATTTCTTATTTTTGAGTTCAACAAATATGAATTACAACAAGGTTTCAGAGATATATTTAACGTAATTAGTAAACAAAATTGTGTGTGAAATAAGTACATAGCAGTTAAGGAATTGTCCGTTAAAGCCAATTTCAAATGAAACACTTGAAATAGTAGGGACTTGTTGGCAATAAAATTGAAAAATAATTCGGAGTGCAAAGAGTTAATGCAGAACATTTCGATTTTGCACGAAGATACGCGATCTAGGTGTGTATAGGCCGATTTTATACATATAGTTTATGCATTAGAAATTCAACCTTATGCCAGTCAAATTTAACCTTATGCAATTTCGTCCATTAAGAATATTTAAAATTAATTATTTTAGACACACGTGAACGGTGTCATATAACTGCGAGGGAAACATAAGACTCATTATGTGCTGTAAGGCACAAGTTACAACAATAAAAGCAAATAAATAAGAATGTTAACGAATTTAAAAATAACATACTTGGCTGACGTTGTATGAAATTGCAAGAACAAGAATAAATTAAATTGCAGTAAGAAATTAAGGAAAGAGTTTGGTCTGTCAGGGTGGTGGCGGGAGGTAGCCCCTAAGCGGCAGAAGTATACAGGGTGTCCCACATAAATGGGAACACCTAAATATCTCTCGTATTTTAGTCTATTGTTATTTAATTAATTATAACAATTACAGTTTAATTCAGTTTGTTATTGTCTATCATGTTATCGTAAAAAATATACTATTCCATTTAAAAAAACATCGGTGACCTTGAAATTTCATTAAAAAACACGACAGAAAAAATTTTTTTCTTTACCATTATATTTACCCCCTGCAATAGTGTCACTTTGTCCTGTGAAGTTTTCTGATAGGACTGTAAATACGAAAGATATTTAGGTGTTCCCATTTATGTGGGACACCCTGTATATAAATCCGCCACGCTTGTGAACAAATATTTTGGTAAAATTAAATAGAAAGTTTGACAAAATTTAAAAATGTCTCGGTTCATTAGTTCATCTCAGAAGTTTTCTCAGTTCATTAAAATTGTTATAGCAAGAATTTTGATTTTGAATGAACATCCAATCTAGTTGTAAACAGATACTGAATAAGAATGATTCACGTGATTTAATTGCGTTATACTAAAATATTAAAATGAATGTAGAATTTTATAAAACCAATTCACACACATACACACAGAGTGTTCGAATAAATATCGCGTTTTAATCTGACTCGCATTGTTACTTGCCAGACCTTCAACGACGATGAAATACAATTTCATACGTAGATATTTACTTAACAAAGTTATCATGTATGATAATCTCACGATGATAACATCTAGTGTACCGCGTAGTATCGGAAATTGATAAAGAACATTTCAGCACTTCGAAATAATTTCCTATCGGATTGTACTGTAACACTACGAGACAACAAATACTTGTTTTATTAATTAGGCAACAGTCTGGCGATACCCCGGTCAGTAGTGCGTTAATTAACAAATTCAACGAAATTGATAGTCGATCGAGTATTTTACAAAAAAGTAGAAAGTGACTTTCTTTGTTGATTCCATCGATTAATTTAGTTTTCTCTTAGAAAGTCAGCATCCAATAAGACTCATTTTTATAATGATAAATAGTTCGTATGCTGTGAACGTTATGTATGTACATACATATTGCTAGAATCTCTATCTTGAAGAATATGATAATGAGGAGATAGTTGAGCGACCTTCGAATAAAAAGAAATACAAGTTTCAAAAGAATCCGGTGCCTTTTTACTATTTTTTCTAGTATAAGAAAGTCATTCTATTGTTTGTACCTCGTTTTAGTATTGTAATGATCCTGCGAATTAATTAAAAAACAATATAAATAAATACAAGTCGAAGCTATAATCAAACATTTATGAAAGGTACTATCTTCGACTCGCGAAACAATCGATCATGCGATGCGATTTCGCATTTACAATGTATTTACTAGAGATGTGCGAGACCGGGACGCACGGGACGGGAATTCCGGGACGGAATTACGGGACGTATTCCGTAGAGCAGCGGTTTCCAACCGTTATGTTATTATGCCTCCCTAAAAAAATTTTTTTTCCGCGCCTCCCTATCTTTTAATCGATATAATAATACAGGGTGTCCCAAAATTCCTTTAACAGCCGGAAATGGGAGGTTTCCGAGATCATTTGAAGCAACACTTTCCTTTGCAAAAATGTTATCCGCGGCTTTGTTTAGGAGTTATTAACGAAAAACACGGACCAATCAAAGCGCGACCAAGACGCGAGTTGGCACAGTCGGCCAATAAACAGTTGGCGCGCTGGGCCGACTGTGCCAACTCGCGTCTAGATCGCGCTCTGATTGGTCCGTGTTTTTCGTTAATAACTCCTAAACAAAGCCGCGGATAACATTTTTGCAAAGGAAGATGTCGCTTCAAATGACGTCAGGAACCTCCCATTTCCGGCTATTGATGGAATTTTGGGACACCCTGTATAGGCACGTTTTAACTTAAAACGGAAAATACTGAAAACTACAATTAACAGAATAATAACAAGGTTTTGGTATAACAATACGAACATGTATATTTATTTTTATATTAAATTACTAATTAAACTACATCCAATGCATCAAATATTAATGCGAGTGTTGTTGTTGTTTATTGGCACAAAGTTTATCAAATCTTGGGCGCAATGTGGAGAGTGCCACTCGCAACTCTTTTTCGACTATTAACCTGGTTCGATATTTGGTTTTCATTGCAGCCAGTGCCGAAAAGCCCGCTTCGCATAAATAAGACCTTACAAACGGTAGAAGCACCTGCATTGCTTTGCAATACAAAGATTCATACTCTCCACTAACAATAAGATTCACCCAAAGTTGAATTATGGTTTCATTTTGAAACTTTTGTTTCAGTGAACTGTCGCATGATAATTCTATCAATTTGTCTTTTTCGATGGTTGTTAGCTCAAATTCATTCTTCATTGTCGATAAATGGATTCTGTATCCAGAAAACCTTCGAGTAATCAAGGTCTTCGAAATAATTTGAAAAGTGAAGCACTAAACCATCCAAGTGTTCAATAAAAAGATTTTTGCTTGCTTCAATATTGGCTATGTCCAAGATTAAAACTGAAAACATATCCAACTCATTCTTTTGTTTTCCATAACTCTAGCCTTTTAATGAATTGTAGATATTATGGTATGAACATTAATTTTTTATTAAAAATTTTGGCGCCTCCCCGGTTGGAAACCGCTGCCGTACAGTATCAGAAATCCCGAAAAATTTCACGGGAAACCCTAACACCCCTGGGAATCCCGAAAAAATCCGGGAATTCCCTAATATTCTCGCACACCTCTAGTATTTACATAATACATATTTTCCTTTGCGCTTCTGTCCAAAGTATTCACTGACGCAATTCCGTTGGAAAATCCTGCCGCGTATATTTATACCTGACGGAGCTCGGCAAAAATGTTGACACTAAAAATATGGTATCGTTTCTCATTAGATCGTGTTCGATTTTGAACAGGATTCTAAAGAAATTGACACTCGTTGACACGTTTCCTCTCTCGTACTTTTCGAAACGCATCGATTCTAAATGAAATCTGATTCATAAAGCGACTTGGGAGCGCCTTCTGTTGACTAAGTAGATTAGTCATCGGCGAGCTGTGATTATCTACGCGAAGTCGAATCTCTACAATTTCCATGAGACCACTTTCTCGCATGTTCAAGGAAACTGGGTATTTCTGCGACGGCGATTATTCTAATTCTTAATCGATCCGAACCGAAACAAACTGTAAATCAAATTCCACAAAGACCAGCTTCCTCATATCTGTCATTAGTTCGCTTGCTCTGTAAACGCATTGAACACGATCGAGTCATCACTGTATTTGATGACTAATTTCATCGCATGCGCGTTCACGGTCAACGTTCTTTGTGTACTTACTGCTATTGATACGAATCAAGATTTTCTATTTATTTCTATCTGGAAGAGGATTTGTCGATTTGCATTTTGCAACTTTTTTACGTGGGCTTATATGGAAAATTTAGAAAACACGTTTCGTAGATCTGTATCAATTAAACATATTCTGAAAATTTCATGAAAATCGGTCGACGTTGCAATCAGCCACAATCGTTTAAAGATTATAAAAATAGGATTCTGTAGAGAAATAAGGATTCTATTTTCTCTACAGTTCCGAGTCGGAAGAACAGTGTTACCATATTTTATCCCTTCCGGCCCCTTACCCTTCCGCCTTCTCGCCCAGTTTCGCAGCATAGCTCTTCCCACTAACGCTGGCGACAGTGGCGACACGCTGGCGTACGGTACACGTCAGCGACTAGTGGGAAGAGGTACGCTGCGAAACTGGGCGAGAAGGAGAAAGGGTAAGGCGCCGGAAGGGATAAAATATGGTAACACTGGGCCTCCGACCAATTACAATTTTTGAAAAAATTTCTTTTCGCATCCTGTAGTAAACTAATTGCACTTCCCAGATATATTAAAGAGTGCTATTTTTCCTGAGGTTTATACTGGAGGCATTTTTAATCGTTAATAAATAAGCAAAGGTCAGTGGCACACGCACACATTTTTATTACCTTGTTCTGTTACCGTCACTGTAACCGACGTTCAAACATGCAGATTATGATAGTCGGCGGCCTACTCTAACCATTGTCACTATTGTAGCAAAGTGAAATTCACAGAAGCAATTGTGTTGAAACGGTAATAAACGTCTTTATTTTGTCTTGTCATTGAACCGAGGAAAAATGAATCACTTCCCGTTCGTGGAGAAACAAAGGAACGTGTAATAGACTGTGTTTGAACGCGGTGTTGCACGAAATGATCGGAAAGTGGAGCCAATCTTGTTATTTAATGATTCTTTCCCAATGCGCTGCGGCGTAACAGTTGTGGAAATTATGAAAATCCGCGACGCACGATTTCAATAAAAATCTTTCCTGCTTTTGTAATATATTTCTCTTAGAAAATTGCCTGGCATCTAAAATCGTTTCATTGAGTAGCTTTCAAAGATGTTATTTTATTTTAATATCAAAGCTGAGTAGAGTGAAAATGAATTGAATATCTCTCATTTTTAAAATAAACCTCAGGTTCTCTTTAAAATTGTAACATCACGATTTTTCTGCCAGTTTAAAAATGCTTCGAACTGCAAAGCATTTCTTAACACTTTACCTACCGGAAACCTATTTATAGGATTTTCAATAATTGTGCTGTATCAAAAGGAAGCATAGAAATTTTCTTTTACATTGCAATCTTAAATGACACTATTAGAGCACCGGTCGGTAATGTGCTAAGCATTCCAAAAAATGAGATTCTTTTTGAGAATGTGAACTTTTTGCGTGCAGAGCATAATTTTGGAAAATTTCTCGATTGAGAAACGATCGAATTTCGTGAGCTACGCGAGCGTTTAATGTGTCTATCTACCATTGGACTCCTACTTGAAACAGACGGACGATAACACAGAGTAAAGTATGTGTAGCCTGACATCCATCGGCGATATTGTCTTGTCTATCAGTTGATAAAATGTAATATGCGATACATATGGTCAACGTTTATGATAAACATGAACGCTGCTATAGTATAATCAGTAACAGATAGACTATAACTGCATGTAAATTATTATCGCTGTATTATACGTGGTCGAGGTAGTTGATTCACTCATACAGCTATCTTATTAACACTCTATCGATTATGTTTTGCCTTAATGAGAATTGCAATTAGAGCATGTACAGTACAGAAACACTTAACGCATTCGAAACTGATATTAACACGATCGAAACAACCAGGTCGCTGGTCAAATTAATTCGAACTGATACAATTAGCGTATTTAAATTCGCGTTTAATAGTCCGCAAGTGATCATAGGAAGTCCGCTTGTAATTGCAATTATGCAGAGAACGCGCGATAGAGCGCATTACATGTGCGGAATTAACACTGCGAATCGTCGAGATCCAGATTACACGGAGGAGTCTGAGAACAATTACAATTAATTAATTGCTTCAATAAATTGCTGGTTGATGTTCTCCCATGCGTATTACACGTGTTATTCAATTAATTCGTTTCTTATGAACGTGCTCACAATCAGTCATAATCCGGATGAAGTTATCAAATTTTTGTTTCCTGATGATTGGACTGCGGATATACAGGGTGCGACCCTTAGTCCCAACGATTTTTCAGCCCCTTCGGATGGTCGGACAGAAAAGTGTTTCTCACCAAAGTTAATCAGTATTTAACCGACAAGAAATTGGAATTTTTTAAAATTAAAAAAAAATCGATTTTCAACAAAAAATCAAGGTCGCTGTCATATCTTCAAATGGAACTGGGTATATTTAACTTCATAATATTGTAGGCGACGCCGAAACGAATCCAATGACCTGCTACGCGATGACTTTCGGATTACCTTGAAAGAAAATATCGCCATGAATCAATTGCCAGAATATTTGAAATAATTCGACGGTACGTAATAGCAACGCCTCGCATTTAGAGGTAGACAAATGAACGTAAACATTGTTTCAGAACTGAACTCACACAAAACCAAATTTATACGGAGCCAAATTGAAAACACAAATGTTATACATGTACGTGTAATTAATTAATAATTAAATTGAATTTTCGAACTTGTGTGAACATCCCATCTTGTGTAACGCAAAGTTTCTGCTCTTTGTAACAAAGTCTTATTCCTCGTACAGACTTGCGCCGCGAACCGCGCGACGAACGCGCGCATTTCGGCAAACATTTCGGCAAACATTTCGACGAACATTTCGACGAACATTTCGGCGCGCCGAACGACGAACGGCAAACGGAACGGATTTGTGCTATTTCCAGAATTTTTTGCAAACAACTATGGGAGCTGCAACGGCGTATACTACACAAAGAAATACAGAAAATATTGGCAGTTTATTGAGTGAATTAAAGTTTCAAAGTGAAGTGTTCAGGTCTGTACGAAGCATTAAAGACATCAGATTCGAGATTAAATGACTTGAATTTTTGGAGATGTTGCAACATGATGAATTTTCGTCTTTATATGATTCTACGATACATATTCTGAATAAAAACGGAAGGGTTAGGTTCCGAGAGCGCGTTCCGTAAACAACAACAAGGTTGGTCACACATCGAGCCCTTTTCGGTTTGGCTGAGCGTTCTAATTGTAAGTTGTGAAAATTGCACACGTCTTTTTGATATGTAAATACTAGAGGTGTCCGGGAACCCGGGAATTCCCGAAATCCGATGCCGGGAACGGGATGGGAAGCCTCGTATCATGTCGGCACGGGATCCAAAAAATCCAGGGTTTTCCGAAATTCTCGGGATTCTGTCCCGATCCCAAAACTGCAAAGTTTTCGTAGCAATTAAAATTATTAATTAGCCTGTTTAATAATTTGAAACAAATTAGGAAGTAGAGATATAATTTTTTCAGATAATTTAAATCACCGATGTCTGTTTATAAATTTCTTTCTATTTCTTGACATTTATTTTTTATATTATGAATGTTTAGGATATGATATCTATCCTGCAAACAGATTTGCAAGTGCCACCCATTCGCGTTCGTGCGCGCCGAAATGCGCACCGTGTTTCCCATAGCTGATGGATACGCCGCGCGCACGAATGCGCGCCGAAATGCACGCCGAAATGCGCGCGGCAGCGTTCGTGGCACCGTTCGGCGCGCCGAAATGCGCGCCGTTCGTAGAAATGTTCGTCGAACTGTCATAACATCTCAAGTCATTTAATCTCGAATCTGATGTCTTTAATGCTTCGTACAGACCTGAACAACTTCACTTTGAAACTTTAATTCACTCAATAAACTGCCAACATTTTCTGTATTTCTTTGTCTAGTATACGCCGTTGCAGCTCCCATAGTTGTTTGCAAGAAATTCTGGTAATACCACAAATCCGTTCCGTTTGCCGAAATGCGCGCGTTCGCCGCGCGGCGCAAGTCTGTACGAGGCATTATGTGTAGCTTCCATTGGAGAAGTTCTTTTTACATTTTTTGTTCCCGTCGAATTATTTCAAATATTCTGGCAATTGATTCATGGCGATATTTTCTTTCAAGGTCATCTGAAAGTCATCGCGTAGCAGGTCGTTGAATTCGTTTCAAAGTCGCCTACGATATTATGAAGTTAAAAATACCCAGTTCCATTTGAAGATATGACCGCGACCTTGATTTTTTGTTGAAAATCGATTTTTTTCTAATTTAAAAAACTGCAATTTCTTGTCGGTTAAATACTGATTAACTTTGGTAAGAAGCACTTTTCTGTCCGACCATCCGAAGGGGCTGAAAAATCGTGGGGACCAATTATACAGGGTGTCCGATTTAAGTTGAGATTGTAAAAAATCTCGAAGACATGCGATTTAAAAAAAACAAACTGGCACATGTCCTTTAGTGTTTCGAGCAGGGGAGCCATATGCGAGTCTCGCCAGGCCCCTTACGTTTCCGTCCCTCGCCAAGATGCTGCCTACGCTATCCCCACTCTTACCACTGCCGCTGGCGCGACCGAGTCGGTAGCATGCTACCGCTCTGATTCTAGCACTCCGTCGCGCCAGCGGTAGTGGTAAGAGTGGGGATAGCGTAGGCAGCATCTTGGCGAGGGACGGAAACGTAAGGGGCGTCATATGGCAACCCTGGTTTCGAGTAGCGAGTCAGATGGCACTACTAGTTTTTTAATGCGTGGGCGATGTCAAGGTTATTTCAAGGTCATTTTGTCTTTTTTTTTATCATAAACCCACAATTTTTATTTCGGAATCACATTCTACGTAAAAAGATGCACAACTTTTTGTGAATGTGATTCTGAAATAAAAAATATGGGTTTATGATAAATAACCTTGAGAATGCCCACGCATTAATAAACTAGCAGTGCCATCTGACTCGCCACTCGAAACACTAAAGTACATGTGCCAGTTTGTTTTTTTTAAATCGCATGTCTTCGAGATTTTTTACAATCTCAACTTAAATGGGACTCCCTGTATATGATTAATCAGAAAACGGCTACAATGAATATACATATCTGCACACAGTTTTCATACATTACAAAGTTAACGAATTGGTAATTACTATTACATAAATAAGTATTTGATGTACATCTTTGCAATAAATAAAATTTTGAATTTCTTGACGATTCATTTACATTTGATTTGATTTTTTTTATAAAAACTTACATAAAAGTGCTTTATTTGTAAAAGGTTGAAATTTTGATTTGTGAAACCTGTATATTTACCTGGCAGTTCGGACAGGTATTGTAAAATACTAAACTTTCGGTGCTTCAAATGCCATAATCGCAATGCAATGGCAACTCCTTATCTAGTGCAGATAGCAATGAAGCACAAAAAGTCGCATAAATCCAATTATGATTTCTGTGTCGCAGATCTGCAATGCATTCTCCATTCGATACGTTGCGGACTATTGACCGTAGAAGAAGTGTGTTGCCCTCAAATACAGACCATTTGTATAATGCGACTCCCAGCTTACTATAAAAGTATGAATTTGTTTAAAAATCCATCTGTCCAAAAGATCGGTGACAATAAATATCTAAATAGTTCACTGACGAAATGCGATTACACTCTTGTCGAACGACGAAACTTACGCAATGTGTATAATAGCAGTTACATAAAACTTTCGAAACGGTATCGCATTGTCGTTCAGAAATGTCGACCGATTGTTGTGGTCGAACCACAGACTGTGGTTTCCGATATTGACTTCGGCAAAAGTCGAATCGGTGTTGGTGTTGTGACACTGTCGACGCATCATAGAACGGAATGTTGTGACACTGCGATTCTTAGCTATTATGACAAACGCGGTGACATTCAATGTCATGGCAATAAGGCTGGTATTTAACATTTAGTCAGTCGGCCGATAAAGAACTTGCAGGACTGTGTATGTGACAATCACCGACAGTCGCAACGATAAAAGACGAACGTGGCACGATTTGCTTATTGACAATAGGACAGGAGACGTTTATAATGCGGCGTTGTTTGGAGATTGTGCGACAGCTCAATTAGCTTATGAAATGTGCCCATAATTATGAACGTGGTCTAAAAGTGATATAAATATTTCTTGTTTCGAGATATTTCAAGGAAAAGGATACTAACGCTGAATGAATTCCGTCTAATGTTGAAGTAACAAGCAGGGCTTCGGAGTCGGAGTTTGGGAGTAATTGCTGATCACTGGAGTCGGAGTCTGAGTAAGAAAAAGCTATACGAGGTGTCCCAAAACTCCTTCCGGGAAGTGGGAGGTTCCTTAGGTCATTTGAAGCGACATTTTCCTTTGCAAAAATTACCGCCGCGGCTTTGTTTAGGAGTTATTAACGAAAAACACGGACCAATGAGAGCGCGGCTTGGCGCAGTGGGCCAATAGACAGTTGGCGCGCCGGACCGACGCGACAGTGCCAGCTCGCGTCTAGGTCGCGCTCTGATTGGTGAGATTGGTCTGTGTTTTTCGCTAATAACTACTAAACAAAGCCGCTGCGGCCATTTTTGCAAAGGAAAATGTCGCTTCAAATGACCTAAGGAACCTCCCATTTCCCGGACTTGAAGGAGTTTTGGGACACCCTGTATATCGACTCCCGCAGTCGGAGTCAGAATCGAAAAAAAATATATCGACTCCGACTCCAACTCTGGCCCTTTTGTTTATAAATCATTAATAGATTTATGTATACATAAATAAATTGCTAATATTAGATCTACAGTATAGACGTATTGTATATGTACCAGGTATGTAAATATGAAACCGGAATTTTTGTATAGAAAATACACGTTTATTGTATGACAATGATACAAAATATTTTATTCGAAGTATTGCCCATCGGTAGCTACACATTTTTCCCATCTCTCTGACAATTTGTGGATGCCACGCCAATAAAACTGTTCCTCTTTTGAGGCAAACCAGTCATCGAGCCATTTTCGTACATTTTCGTCAGATGTGAAGCGCTGCTCAGCAGGTACGTGTCCCATCGATGTAAATAAGTAATAATCGGATGGAGCCAAGTCTGGCGAGTAAGCCGCATGCGGAAGTATTTCCCAACTAAACGCCTCAATCGTTTCCTTTACCGGTTTTGCTCTGTGTGATGGTGCAGTATCACGAAGCAAAACCACTTCGTGTTGCCTTTTTTGATATTCCGGTCGTTTATCACGCAAAGCTTGATTCAAATCGATCATTTGTTGTCGGTAGCGTTCAGTATTAACGGTTTCGCCAGGTTTTAGCAGTTCATAATAGATCACACCATTCTGATCCCACCAAACACAGAGCATTGTCTTCCGTCCATAGCGATTTGGCCTTGCAGTCGATGTCGATGGTTCGCCTGGAGATACCCATGATCTCTTACGCTTGGGATTCTTGACATATGTCCACATTGTCCACTTCTCATCGCCAGTCACAATTCGATGGAGAAATGAGTTTCTTTTGTACCTGGCGAGCAGCATTTCACAACTGGTTTTTCGGTTTTCCTGCTGTATTTCATTCAGTTCATGTGGAACCCATTTTCCCATATTCTGAATCTTTCCCATGGCTTTCAAACGTATGGAGACGGCTTCTCGTGTCACATTTAATTGATCCGCGAGTTGTTGTTGCGTTTGAGCGTCATCCTCATCCAACAATGCTTGCAGATCGCTGTCTTCAAACTTTTTCGGTGGTCTTCCACGTTCTTCGTTTCTCAGATCAAAATCGCCAGTTTTGAATTTTTTAAACCACTCGAAGCACTGTGATTTACCAAGAGCATGCTCACCGTAAGCTTCGACAAGCATTCGATGCGATTCTGCAGCAGTTTTCTTAAAATGGAAACAGAAAATCAATGCTGTCTGCACATCGTAGTTTCCAGGCATAGAATTCGACATGTTCAACGTTATTAAAAACTATGC
The DNA here is from genome assembly GCA_963966675.1 of Lasioglossum calceatum. Classification (NCBI taxonomy): domain Eukaryota; kingdom Metazoa; phylum Arthropoda; class Insecta; order Hymenoptera; family Halictidae; genus Lasioglossum; species Lasioglossum calceatum. Next base: position 4,428,918 of record OZ016540.1, on the reverse strand, counting down.
TGTTGTATGAAACTTGTATAGTTGTGAGTTGAAAATATTTACCAGATGTCAAAACAAGAAAATGGCGCCAATGACGCGGTTTGACGGTACCTACATTGACAGCTAGAGCCACCTATGGGCAAATTTTGGTTTCATATTTACATACCTGCTATGTATATGTTACGGTAAATGTAATAAATTGGTGATTATGTATAATAACTGGTTATTATGCATAATCACCGGATTAATCACATTTACCATCACATGCACTATGTAGAAGAGAAACAGTTAAAGTTATGGTAGTAGTATTTTCTAACTATTTTCTGAAAGTGAGAAAGTAAGAGTCGTGGTGGGTTGTATTAGACTTATCTGTTCCATATTCTTAGACTTTAATACAATATTTCAACTATTTATTCAGTTTTATTACAACTCTTAATTATTTTGAGTACATATTTTTTTCAATTTGGAGGGTCGGAATCGGAATCGGAGTCGGAGATGGATTCGGTGTCGGAGGTAAAAAAAAAAAGAGGAGTCGGAGTTGGAGTTCAGAATTTTGTCTACCGACTCCGAAGCCCTGGTAACAAGCACTATCTAACGGTTCAGTTGTGATAATATCGTAGAAATTACGTTGAATTAAATATTGTGATTGAAAGTTGAATTTGAATTTAGATTTAAATATGTGCCCCTATAACAACAAAGCGAAACAAATGATTTATTGAACTTAATCGAATATCACGATCAACTGGGCTTATCGTTTGCGCGGAGATCATGGCAAAAAACACCCCGTACACCGCATACATTCTCATTATGTACACACAGGTGTTAATCACGATATTATGTTCCTGTCGACAAGCGGTTCGAGTACCGTTTCCTACAATCCTGATATTAACTATCGTGCAGACGAGCCAAGTTCGCTGCTTGACAATGATTATAGTCTTTAATAGGATGATGTAAATGGATCTACGCCCACGTCGTGGCTTCGCCGTCGGAATTCTTAACGACAACGGGTAAAAAGCTTCGGGGCAATCATAACGCAGGATGTACATACGTGTACTGCATCATGGTCAATAGCGGCAATCATTTCTCTCAAGGCACCTTCCTTCCAGTTCGGTTTATTGAGCTCAAGGCAGCAACGCAACGGCGCGGCGCGGCGCGGCGGAAAGGCGGCTCGATGCAAATTCGGTCTCGAAGAACGCACGAACACTGACACGGCTCAGGAACAATTTTCTCCCGAGGTTTCTCGACAAGAACCAAGTATAACACCCGTTATGGAATCGTAATTCACTCGTTCCTTTTTCTTCTTACTTTCACTCCACGCCTGCGAAATTTTTCTGGAACGTCTTCGAATCCTCGCGAACCAGAGCTGTGGGTAATAGAATATATTTAAAAAACTTGTTAAAAATCACGCTTATATTAAAATGCACTAAAAAAGAGAAAATAATTTTTTCCCTGGTTCTCCATAAAATACCTAATCGAGTTAAATGATTAATAATATTTTTCCCCAAAATTTTAAGCAATTGGTTCAAAATTTCTTCTGTTATAAAATTAGTGTCGGAATAGGTAGACAAATTTAATATAAATTTAAATAAAATCATGACATTAGTGAGTATAATAATAAAAGCGTGGAGTACCCACGAAGATTACGTCGATATAGTTTTCTTCTGTTATAAAATTAGTGTCGGAATGGGTAGAAAAATTTAATATAAATTTAAATAAAATCATGACATTAGTGACTATGACAATAAAAGCGTGGAGCGCTAAACTATATCGACGTAATCTTCGTGGGCACTCCACGCTATTATTATTATAGTCACTAATGTCATGATTTTATTTAAATTTATATTAAATTTGTCTACCTATTCCCACACTAATTTTGTAACAGAAGAAATTTTGAACTATTTGCTTATAATTTGGGGGAAAAATATTGTCAATCATTTAACTGGATTCGGTATTTTATGGAAAACCAGGAAAAAAATTATTTTCTCCTTTTTAGTGCATTTTAATATTAGCGTGGTTTTTAAAAAGTGTTTTTATATATTTTATTTTCTTCTTTTATTGTCATCGGAAGCACGTGTGTATACAAAATTTCAGCAAGATTGGACCTTGTGAACGAGGTTTAAAATTCGATTACACTATTTGACGCATACAACAACAGGGCAGGTTAATATAAGCGTGGTAATAAAATACTATTTATTTGAAAGTGTGCGCACGACTTTAAAAATATAAAGTTTTAATTGATGCAGTGATTTTTGGGAAGGTAGTATTCTGCTTTAAGAATATTGAGAATATCCCAATCTCAAGAATTGAAATCCGTTGATTCCATCGATATTAAACGAGTTCTCGTCTTTATCTAATTTTCAATTTTTATAGACAAATTTAAAGAAAGTGGTACCGAACAAAATCCTATTTTGAATGGTAATAACTAGACAGTCGATCTTGATGCAAAATAAAAATGTTCTACCTAAATTTTCACCCTTAAAACGTCTGTGAACACACATGATCCTTATATTGATCTTAAAAATATTGATTACCCCGTGATGATACTAATCCGATGATCATTTTTGTTTCAGGTGTACCATTGGCAGAGTCAAAATGTCAAAGTTTCCGGCGTGGACGACATGGTTCTACTTCCGAAAATATCGGAGGAAGCCATAATCGACAACCTTCGGAAGAGATACATGGACGACTACATATTCGTATCCTTTTCAAACGAATGCGACCTTGATCCCAAAACTATAGGAATCTTCAAGTTAATGATCTTTTCGGCGCAACTGTTTCGATCACTTATTAAATCTAGCAATTTTTAATTTATTTAATAAGTGATCGAAACGGTTGCGCCGAAAACAACATTAAATTGAATGTTCAACATTTACGATCGATAATCGGGATTACTTTACTATAGGAATCCCTCGAAATACGTAGTACTGAAGTACTTTTCAATTTACATTTCAAATGCTTCTCTCGAAGATATAAAAATCAAATGTTTGCAAAAATCACCGAGTCTATCTTCAATTTCACGACCACTGATCTGAATTCGTTATCTTAAAAGGTTTCTTCCCGCCGACCCTCGAACATTCGTAAGACATCGCGACATTAGATGGCATCGATTAGGCGCAGAGAAACTTATTCTTTCATTAATGTACGTTATAACTGCATTTAACATTAGCAGTTGAAGTGTAATGCGAGTTAATGTTCTACAAGAAAATATGTAAAACTCATGAATGTGCGAAGTTAATTTTCTTAATAAGCAACAGACATGTATCGGTCCCGTGTTAGTGTCGATTAATCCTTTCAAGCAGATGCCTTATTTTGGAGAGAGGGAGATAGAAATTTACCAAGGCGCGGTAAGTTCAAACAAAACAAAAAACCGTTTAGAAAGACTCCATATTTATGTATAATATTTTTGATGTGACGTACACAGATTAATTACGTACACAATTAATACAGTAAATTTACGTAGACAAAAGCTATTTAAAAAGACTGTACACATACTGACACAAGAGATACATGTATACAGTATACATTGAAGCAGATACTGTATACAGGGTGGGGAACTAACCATGTCCACCTTGAATATCTCCGTTATTTGTAATAATATGGCAAAATGTTATCAACAAAATTTGCACGGTACAGAGGGCGCCATATTGTGACACAAACATTTTCTGCGTGGGTGGAGGCATAGAGGACATTTCAAGGTCATCTTGACTTTTTTAAATAGAATGTCCTATTTTTTATACAATAGATTGATAGAGTATCAAATTCTGAGTATAATAGTGTTGACCTTCATATGTCCTAAACCTAATAGTTAACGAGATATTAGCCAAAGAAGAAAGCAAATTGTTTCGATAATATCTCGTTAACTGTTAGATTTAGGACATATGGAGGTCAATACATTTTTACTCAGAATTCGATAGTCTATCGATTCATGATACAGAAAGTAGGTGTTTCCCTTTATAAGAAATCAAGATGACCTTGAAATCCCCACTATGCCTCCACCCACACAGAAAATGTTTATGTCACAATATGCCCCCCTCTATACCGTGCAAATTTTGTTTATAACATTTTGCCATATTATTACAAATAACGGAGATATTCAAGGTGGACATAGTGATTGCCCTACCCTGTATATTGCATGTATACAGTAGGTACTTTAAAACAATTTTGTGATCGCGTTATACGGGGTCTACCGTAGTCGTAAATTCGTATGACTCTAGCTATTCATATTCCGTTTCTAATATATTTTTATTATGTTTTTATCTTAGGCACCGTATGAAAATCCTCCTCATGTATACGGATTGGCTGACGAGATGTATAGGAATATGTTAATTGATAACGAAAGCCAGTGTGTTATCATCAGGTATTACATTTATTATTCTTGTTATCTCTGTATTGCTTACTCCCGCGTATTAGCACGCGCTCTTCAGTACGATTTACAACGTGTAATATAAAAATTGTATTACACGTACGAAAAATAAAAACAGCTTGTATTTATCAGTGTTAGTGTACATTAAATTATCAGGCGAATCTTGATGCAAAACAAAAATTTCCTAGCTGAATTGCAACAATCTGGAGTAAAATGAAAATTCATCTTGCTTACTAATATTTGTACTATTTTAAATTACACGTAGAATAAATTTTATAAAATATTTATGCTAATAAATATATGTTGTTCGCAGTGGAGAATCCGGTGCTGGTAAAACAGTGACTGCCAAATATATAATGTCCTACATTGCGAGGGTCAGCGGTGGTGGTGAACGAGTTCAAAAAGTGAAAGACGTAATTTTGGAATCTAATCCGCTGTTAGAGGCGTTTGGAAATGCGAAGACAGTGCGAAACAATAACAGTAGCAGATTCGTAAGTTGTATTTTAAACTGGTGGAAAATATGGACGTTCACATATATTTACGTGATTAAGAAAATAATAAAACTATTTGAAACACGTTTTCTTTCTTTTAGGGCAAGTACGTGCAAATGCAGTTCGGCCGAGGCGGTCAGCCAAGCGGAGGAAAAATTTCGAATTTCCTTTTGGAAAAGTCAAGAGTCGTTTGTCATAATAATGGCGAGAGAAACTTTCATGTGTTCTATCAATTGGTCACAGGCGCGGACCAACAAATGAAATGTAAATATCAATTACGGTAATTTTATTAGACAGCGAACCTTTATGCAAAATAAGTGACTTCTGAAAGAAGTCGTAGTTGTACAATCAAAGTTTCTTTTCATAAACTACTTGTTCACGTTATTTAATCTAACAATTTATCGTTTACTTTGTTTTATAGCCGAATTTGGATTAACTGATCTCGATTACTACCAGTACCTCAGCTATGGTGGAAACCACAGAGTTGAGGGTGTGTCCGATGCTCGTGATTTTCAGGAAACGTTAAAAGGTATTGCTGCAATTATTATACAAAGACCAATTAATATAATCTAGATCTCAATCTTTGTAATAAACATTTGTATTTCAACATAATTTTTCTTTCTAGGATTAAGTGTGATGGGAATAAGTGATTCAGAAGTGAACGATATCTTCCGAATAGTTGCCGGAGTACTTCATCTAGGAAACATTCAATTCATGGAAAAGGAAAATTATTCCCAGATTGCCAACAAACAATGTAAGTATTCTTGGACATTTTTCTGACATTCTGGTTTCATTCTTAATTATCTTCAAAAGTGAACAAACATTGAATACATTTCTCGAGAATACCCGTGCAAAAAATATTTCATACATGCTTTAAACAATTTATATTATTCAGAGACAAAAGATGTATAATTTGACACAGAAAACGTAAGACTTTGCTAATCCTTGCTTCCGTGGTTTCAATCTGGAGTGTCCCGCATCCTCGTGTTTGTTCGCAATCTAATCGTGTCGTTTACACACGTGTACATTTTGTTCGTTCTATTTCTTTCTCAATCGTCTTGTCCTCCCATTCTTCTCTCGGGACATGAGTAAGCCGATGAGAAACCGTGGGAGCGAGTCTCTTGATGCCACCACAATTATGAAGAAGGCCGACTCCTAGAAACTAAAATGTTCTGCACAGTCCAAGTCGAAACGCATACTGTTTGCACGCCGTTGCATAATTCTCTTTTGTAACTCCCGTAGCCTTTCTCTGTAGAAGGAAAAAGCTCTTTATTAAATCTCTGTCCACCTATTTTTAGACGTCCTTCAATTTTCATTAGAATTCGGATTAGATCGCCATCCTCCTACTCCATCATTTTTATCCGAGACATTAAACATTAAAATATAAAATTGTATGTTTCAGTTCTCGACTTTCCAGCTTTCCTATTTGAGGTCTCGACGGAGCAATTAGCTCACAAATTGACATCTCGCCAATTTGAATCGAAATGGGGAGGTCAGGCTGAAAGTGTCGAAGTTACTTTAAACGTGGAACAAGCACTTTATACTCGAGATGCGTTGGCAAAAGATATTTACGCTAGACTGTTCGATTATTTAGTTAAAGTAAGTATTACTCGTCTATCAACAATATCATGCATGCCAATCGCGAATTATTTGGTTGTCGACATATTTAAAATAAATATAAGAACATACAGTTTAGTGTTTGCAATTAAAATACAGATTACGCACTTGTTGATCGATTATTGACATTTCGATTAAAATCAATTAGAAAGGACTTGTGTGACAACTTATATTATCGTGTTACTTCGTTGCAGAAAATTAACGCAGCCATGGAAACCACTTCTGACGGCTTCGAGATAGGAATTTTGGATATTTATGGTTTCGAAATTTTCGAGAAGAATGGCTTCGAGCAATTCTGCATTAATTTCGTGAACGAGAAGTTGCAGCAAATTTTTATAGAGCTCACCTTGAAAGCTGAACAGGTAAGTCTATTCTCTAATTTTCTCAATTTTGGATCGATAAAGAGAACTGCATCTTCAATAAAGATTACGAAATCCACTCACATTTATTCAATTGCAATTTACATCTAAGTTGGAATAGTAAAAATGTGTTTGTTCGTTTCAAACGTTTGTACTGTTTATTATAAATTAAACGCTAGTATCTTAAATTATTTCCATTGAATCTTAATAGCGCTGTGATCATCGTACAATTTAATCTCGACGATAATAAAGTGGCAATTCTGATCACAGAATTGTAGACAAACCAGACTCGACTTCGGTTTCTTCTTTTGAAAAACAGACTATAATACATACAGGTTGCAATAACAAATGTATTCTACGAGCATCATCGAATTTTATTTGGTGTAAATTAACTAACATCGCAGTGGTGCGTGTCGATTTCAATCCTAAAAACATCAGCTTAAAAATTAAGAAAATAAAATGTCTATGACATATTTTCCGAAAAAGAAGTCACCTGAAACATCCCCACGATCAAAATAAGTCCACCGACCTCTACGTTTACAAGTACGATCTGATATAAGTGGAATGGACACTTATTACGACAATCAATGTATGTACTTCAGGTTTATCCCGAAATAATATATTGTACGGAGTGTCTCATTTGAAATGGACCACTCCATAATCTCCTCAACTGCTCGTTATAGACGACAATAGTTCAAATCTTCGTTTCGAGAGAAACATCTGAGAATCACAAATCTGGTCTCGATAGACGTGCCTCCGAAATATCAAAGTAACCTTAGCCTTTTCTAAGCAAAATTATGTATTTTTTCAGATGGATATTTGTAGTCTGTTCCAGGACGAATTCATTGATCTATAATATGTTGACCTTGGAAGGTCATTCAAGGTTATATAGGGTGTCCCAAAACTCCTTCAACTCCCGGAAATGGGAGGTTCCTTAGGTCATTTGAAGCGACATTTTCCTTTGGAAAAATTGCCGCCGATGCTTTGTTTAGGAGTTATTAACGAAAAACACGCGTGCCAACTGTCTATTGCCTGACTGTGCCAACTCGCGTCTAGGTCGCGCTCTGATTGGTGAGATTGGTCTGTGTTTTTCGCTAATAACGCCTAAACAAAGCTGCTGCGGTCATTTTTGCAAAGGAAAATGTCGCTTCAAATGATCTCAGGCACCTTCCAATTCCGGGAGTTGAAGGAGTTTTGGGACACCCTGTATATTGCTGTTTTAAGAATTCTTTTCGTTGACCGTTCTTGAAGTTCTATTGTATATTCGAAGGAATAATTTATGGAGATAATTACAGAGATAATCATATGGTCCAGTTCAAACGGGACCAGTCCGTTTCAGGACGAACTCATTGATCTATAATATGTTGATCTTCGAAGGTCATTCAAGGTTGTATATTTCTGTTTGATGAATTCTTTTCGTTGAACGTTCTCGAAGTTGTTCTGTGTCTTCTGTATTCGAAGGAACAATCTACGGAGATAATTACAGAGATAATTACACGGTCCAATTCAAACGGGAGACACTGTGCAAATTTCAAAGGCCCCTGGACCTCGTCGATAGCCTCCCCGTTAGGAAACTTGCTGCGAACAGATCTCGAAGTCTCGAGATGAACCTCAGGGGCAAAGTTCCACTTCGAGGATCGAATCCATCGATGTTCACAGCAGATAGAACCTTGTCGGATGATTCCTCGTGTCTGCTAACTCTTCGTACCTCATAGAACTGAGGTTAATCCTGAAGTATCCTCGTGGTTTGAAAATCCTCCGCATCAAGCATCGGGGAAACTGTATCCTGGCAATATGTCCGTTCTCCTCAACGCGTATCTCTGAACTGGCGTGGTCTGGGTCATCAGACTTCTGCTCGGTACCTTCGATGGTGGTGCAGGTATCTGCTTCGGCAACTCGCTGGAAGTCACCATGGAATTCTCCGTGGTGGAATCGTCAGCCCCATAAACCGAAGCTAGTCTGCTCAGCTTCTTCTTCTCCGTAGTCCTCGAGAGATTCTTTCGACTGGCATGATCCAAAACGATTCTACGATCGAACTTCTTCGGCGATCGACTCTTCTTGTTGTTGTGAGGTCTCCAATCGACTACCTGTCTCTGCAAGTATGGCGTCACTCGCAGAAATTCCATGGATTCGTCACCGGAAGTCGTTCTCGTGGTAGGATCCTTCCGGAACGAACCACTGTGGCCTCTCACGTTCACGTACACCTTCGGCCTACTGTTCTTCAGGTAGTACAACTTCTCGTTGTAGTTCTGAAGTTTTGGTGGCTCCATTAGAACGTGTTTCTCCTCGTCGAACATTTTCAGTTTAAAACTAGGCGACAAGCCGAAGTCGCGAACACCGAAGATAGAATGAGGTATCACTTCGGGGTTAGGGTAACTGTCGTTGCGCACCTGCTCGGCCGGCTTCAGCATCGCGTGCACGATGTTCTGCAGGTTCGAGGGGTCCAGGTCGTCCCTGCTTTGCAGCTCGATCTCGAGGAAACTGGAACAAAGGATCGTTGTTGGTGATAGGATCAAGAAGTTGTGCATTGTATAGTTTGCACTCCAAATTCACCCTTTTGCAAGTGGAATACACCCTTTTGCAATCAAATTTAACCTTATGCAAATCAATTTCACCCATTAAGAATATTTATAATTAATAGACTGCGGATCTTTATGCATTTATAGGAAAATTGACTAGACGAAATTCAACATTGTAGGAAAGTTTTAAAAATTGAAGGTGACAATATATGATTTCTCCTCTATTAATTTTTATTTTCATAATTTTAATTATTAATCATTTTATTTGGTTTCTGTTTTTTGCAATCGACGCAGATCATTTTTATTTTGCCTAAAAATCCGCAGTCTAATAATTAATTATGTATTACTAGACTGCGGATTTTATGCATTTATGACAAAAATGGATAAGCACCAATTAAAGCAGTGTGCATATTAAAAAGATTTCAAGACATCAGCGCATTGGTTTCAGTTTAATTAGATAATTAAACGAAGAAAGAAATGTTTATTTCGCTCTTGTGTCTTGCAATCAATGCAAACAATTTTTATTTTGCATAAAGATCCGCAGTCTGTTTATTATACACGGACGGTGTCATTACTGCGAGAGAAACATTTGCAAAACGGTGAAATTGATTTGCATAAGGTTGAATTTAACTTTTAGAAGGCTAAATTTCGAGTGCAAAAGCTGTAAAATATTAAAAAATGAATGTGATCACAGGAAAAATTTAAAAATTACGCAGAATCGGTCTGCAGTGTGAAAAATTTAGGGATCAATCGAGAAAGAGAAAATGCATGTTCAAGAAACGCGAACGAACAGTTTCATGTTATAGTGAATAGTAAAAGGTCTAAATTTTGAAATAAATGGACTGAGATTATGAACAATAATGAATACCTGTAGTCGTTGGTATTTGGTCGTTCGACATTCGAGCTTTGTAGATAACTTTGAAGAGATTTTCCCTCGTAGATTTTTCTGTCGCTTAATCCTTGGTCCTGCGGTATATGATTCGGCGAAGATGGCGGCCTTGGAAGAACCATCGCCGAGAATGACGGATACGTAAGTACAAACAGTACGATCGTTGCGTAATAGTTTTCGGCTGCTGACATTCTGGAAGTTCATATTAGTACGTTAATAAAGAAGTTGAACCAAAAAGTGCTCATGGAAAAGCATTTCTATAATCTCAGTAATTGTGAAAGAAAAAAATTAGTGATTCCCACTAAACATTCGGACACTCTTAGAAAGACGATAACTTTTTTAATATTGGACCATACGATTTGAACTTTTTTAAGAAGTTAGAATAATTGGTGTGTTACACAACGTGAGAAAAATTTTTGATAAAAATTGTAAGGAGAAAATAGTAAAAACTGTATTTCGCAACTTTTTAAGAAGTTTCGCAGGATCTCCAAAACGTATTTTTTAAATTTTCTATATAGGCTTACATAAAAAAGTGGTAAAATGCAACTTTTAGTGTTTTCTCTACAGTTCCGACCAATTGCAATTTTTGGAGAAATTTCATTTCACATCCTGTAGCAAACCAATTGCTCTAAGTCTTCAAAAAAGTCCAAATAGTATAGTCCAATATTAAAAAAGTTATCGATTTTTTGAGAGCGTCCGAGTCACTGAAAACTTCAAAGAGATTCGTGAAAGTTGTTGAGACATGAATTCTAATGTGACAAAATCGTTCGAAATAATGTATTTTATCGCCCGCCGCATATTCTCGTGTCATTAATGAATTCGTTCTAAAACCGGTGCCGGAATTGCATGTGAAGTTTCGTCATCGAGGACAATATGGCGCAGAGAATCGAAATCTCCGATCCTGTTTCGCGGAAACGAATAACTTTTTCCCGGTCCGACAAAAATGCAAGGTGTAGACAACGGGCTCGAAAGAAATATTGTGTTCCTTTCACAAAAGGAAGTGAGCGAGCAATGTAAAAACAGGATAAATTCAACGTCCCTGGTCAGCCACATAGAACAGCATGTAACGAGCGCGTTATAATAAACGCAGTGAAAGTTTTGCCTGCTCGCACGACCAGCCTGAAGGAACAAAATGATACAATTTCTCTTGTTTCACTTATATAAGCCGCAACGGCGAATTAGTATGCATACCTCTTATGATCGGAGGAGGCAACGTGACTAATAACAATTAACTATAATTACAAACGAATGCGATGAAACTATCAGCCGTCGTTTTAGGTTCCTTTTACAACATCGGCTCGCGATTACGCAGTCCTCGACTGTGTTGCGAAGCTGCGATCATAATATTCGATGAATAGCCAAACGCTTCGCGAGGTTTTACTAGGTTATTCTTCTGTAAAAGTGTTTCCGAAATTTCTGCCGTTCATTTTCGATTACGTTCTGCATTTATGGCAAAAATGAGTAGTAAATTATATAAATTAATGTAAATTAAAATAGTAGATATCAGGAATCAACATGTGTTCTAACGTTGTCAGCAGTTTAAAATAATTTTAACACAGCAAGTATGTCTGGTTTTTTGCTTAAAATTTTCAGTTTTGTGTTAGGAATACCGCACAATTTTATATTAATTCAATAATTTTTATAGACGCAATTATTTAAAAATTTTTCTTGAAAATGGTCTAAAGTTTTGACCGAAAGGTTGAAAATTTTGTGGTAATTTGCAAAATTGCTTGAGTAGTAGCATCAGATCGAACCAGTGCGCTGATATCATTGTTAGTAGTTATTAACAAATTGTCGATTGAGATCAAGGAAACAGTTAAAATAGTAGATACATTAGAAGAATTTTAAAATACCAAATTAAGCATATTAAGAAAGGAAACAAATTTCTATTTCACTCCAGATTGTTGCAATTTACGTAGAAAATTTGTATTTTACATAAAGGTCCGCTCGGTCTACTTATTGCTCTTTGGAATTATCGTTTAATCTGTGCTCGCATGAATATGATATGTATATATTATGTAGGATTGTAAATTGAATTTGTGCAAATGTGAACCGAATAGATAATTTTCGTAACCAATTTTTTTCTGACATTCTATGTAACAATGCAGTCGAAGCAATTACGAGTAAATAGATGCAAGTTACGAAGACAAAAGGCAGTAATATAAACAGTCAATTAGTTGCTTGCCTATTACTGCGTTCTAGTTCTCTTGAAAAAGGATACTGCGCATTTTATGGTTTTTATGGTAATCGGGAATGGGTAAAGTTATTACATTTATACATTGAAGTTAGTCTTTGAAGTTACAATCTAACTTGTGACGTGAATTTTTGGACTGCAAAGAAATAAAATCGAATTCAATGCTGAATCTGGAATATAATCTGGAATAGGTAAAGTTTCATTTAAAGATTGAAGTTAGTCTTTGAAGTTACAATCCAACTTGTGACGTGAATTTTTGGACTGCAAAGAAATAAAATCGAGTTCAATGCTGAATCTGGAACCATCTGGAATAGATAAAGTTTCATTTAAATATTGAAGTTAGTCTTTAAAGTTCAAATCCAACTTGTGACGTGAATTTTTGAACTGCAAAGAAATAAAATCTAGTTGAATGGTGAATCAAGAGAAATTCATCTATTCGAGATACTAAACTTTTCGGTTTGCACAGTCGCAGAAGAAAGAGTCGGCTGATCGGTAAAATATCTCGGAGTAATTTCCGTAATTACGGGTCGCCGTTCAACCCCGCAAAACTAACGGAAAGGTCCTCCTTTCCAAAGAGATCTATGGTCTGGAGTCCCAGTAGGTGTGGTTCACTCAATGTAGGTTCGCGTTGTAACGGAAACAGGTTCTCTTAAAAAGTGCAAGTGCATTCGTTGCCCTGGTGAACGTACTCGACTACACTCGGTGAACGTAAGAGTCCACGTGGAGTCGGTTTGTCAAGTGGGTTTGGTTTCTAGTGACTGTAACGCACGGATTTGTCCGCTATCGAGTTTCGCACACGATACCGAGCGAAGCCTTGCTTTTCAATTCTTTTCAACGAATCCTTTCGTAACAGACACAATGGTAATAACCAGACCAAGGATCGCTGTGCGAATTCCCATCCTCGCGAACCGTTTCGCAAAAATGGCGATAAAAAATGTATTTTTACGGTCTCGCAAAACAATCTTCGTACACCTTTTAAAGTGAAGGATCTCCTTTAGTTTCCAATTTATTCTTGAATTTCTTAAGAACCTGGAAGGATTAGTTTTTAAAACTTTGCACTCCAAATTCGCCCTTTTCCAAATCGATTTCATCCTCTTACAAATAAAGTATTTTTAAGTAAGTTTTTGTAAAAAAAAGCTAATCGAATATTTAAATTATATATTGCGAAGATGTATATCAAATGCTTGTTTAAAAGTACAGAGAAAAATTCCGGAAAAATAATAAATCCTGATTTTACTGGCTAAGGAGAACAAAACGCTGTAAAATCAGAAGTGATTTGGCAAAATTATATCCTGACATTGAAACAGCATTTTAGCATCGACTCATCGTTGGAAAAAGATTATTGTCTTTTCTATATTGGAAACGTAATTATCTGTGCATGATTACTTCAAGGCCTGGAAAATAATAACGCGATTATTAGGAAAGAATGCTGAACAATTATGATGATTTAAGCTTGTTTGTCCTTAGACGTGTATCTGTAGACAAAGCTCGTCGAAACGTAATACTTTTGTCAACGAATATGTCAATTAAAATTCAATGCATCCAGTCCAAAGTTTGTTAAATCGGATAAATTGTACATTTAGAAATAAATGAAAATTGTCTGAATGTTCGATAATGAAGGGATACTTCTAGTAATCGTAAATCCAATTTTTTCATCCGCGAAGAAATGCATAAATTGACAGTGCACTTAATTTCCGTGAAAGTTGGAAGCTCGACTGAAGTATTCTTTGCGGTTAGGCGATAATCAAAACATCGTGGTTCTCATTATTCGGTTCTTTCCATCTTTCGCAAATGGCATACCGATTTATTCGTTCTCAAGCGAAAATTCCCAAGCCGATTGAATCTATTATCCATAATCTATTACCTGGTTTATCATTAGACAGCATTGAATTAACGTTCTATCGATGTCATAGTTTTTTATTTTGTATTCTAGCTTTTTAATTAAAACGTGTTTCAAAATTAAAATTTCTAAAGTTGACGATTTAAGAATCTGAAGAGTAAGTTGCAATGCGTTGCGACGTATACTTTCTTGCGATACAAGCTAATTGCAACAGGTGCACTCGCAGGTATTTAAAGGAAAGTTTATTTGTATTGATTTCACTTGCAATTCACTTTTACAGAACTCGAATAGCATCGAACCTTGAAAATAGAACTATTTTCTCCTCCTGAGTACATCCTTTTTGCATACATAATTTGTTGTCGATAAATATGCATAAGTAAACAAGTTTTACGCTCTTGTTATCGCGTTGGCAAATAACTTACTATAAAATTACAAATTTAACGATCTCGTGGACTTTTGCATAAATTTTCAGTTTCCACTAAGCAGATTAACTATAAAAATTAGGCTATAAATTCTTCTGACTCTTGAAAATTTTCAAAAAATGCTAGGATATAAAATATGAGAAAATTTAACACGATTTTCATTCATTTATAGAAGATAAGATTTCATTTGATTCGAGTTTCTTAAAACTCGTCTACAAAAATTGCAAATTGCATGAACATCCGCAGTTTAATCGGAAGTTTCTTTTTAAACAGGAACAAGTAAATATTACCGAACTTTTTATTCAATACAGTTGCTGTATTTTGCTATGCGAAGCCATTTAAGTATGGCTTTATTTTCTTTTAATGTCCGTGTCCTTCCGTTTCCGTTCAGTGTGTTCTCATGTCCCGCGGCACAATTGGTCATGTAAACTATATTAGTAATGATATCCACGCCACGTGCGAAGCAATATTTAAACAACACGGGATTGTTTCTCAAGCTGGAAAACTGTTACGACGTTCCCTAATAAGATCTGAATTTCTTCAAGTTTTTAATTTCATTGTGATTTACTTCGGTAAGAAATGTTCCCAGAAACGTTTACTATCTAATTATTATATATCAGAGATTCTCTTGCAGATATTCAAATTGTTACAAAGAATCTTTAGTATTTTCTGTTAACGTTATTAACAGTCACGGCCATTGTTGATGGAACAATGGAAAATTTAATGAGTCGGCACGTCGACTAATTATTTTCCGGAATAATTGAAGCGTAAACTCTCACTTTCCATTATTTTACGTTTTCTCTATCCGACACTAGTTGGTTTTCCTGTAGACACATTTACGTTCGTGCCTCATCACTTTTTATAGTTCGAAACAGTTCGAAACATTTTTATAGTGTGCTCGTTCCACAATATACCAGATTAAATAATAATGTATTGTAATTAAGAATGTTAACTCTCCTTGCCGTATTTTAACGGGTCACGCTCGTGATGAAGATTTTAAACAAAGCCTAACAAAATTGTCTTTTTTCTTCTACGATATTTTTGAGGATGAACACGTTTTAATCGCTGTAACTGTAAAGAAAATGTTACGCGTTTCTGTTATTAAATATAATAATTGAAAATATAATTATATTTCCCAACAAATTTAATTTCACCTAAACAGAATATTTTAAATACGATAATAAAATATTATAAAATATTTAAAATATTCTGTTTAGGTTTCATTATATTTAATAATTGAAAATATAATTATATTTCCCAACAAATGTGATTTCACCTAAAGAGAATATTTTAAATATTTTATAATATTTTAAATACAATACGCGTAATATTAAAAATACAAATATTAAATATTAATCAATTGATTCAAAATAGCAGAAATTGTATAAAAATCCTAAATTCAAAGATTTATACATCTTACAATGCCCATAGCTTTTTTACGCGTAAACCAATTTCAATGAAATTTTCAATTTCCACTGCAGGCACAGATAAAAAATTTAGAAATCGTCGCCTTTACCGTTTCCTTCGCAATCGCGATCAATTACAACTTGAAAACAAAATCATTTACACATTAGCCAGCAAACTAATCCTTCTAACGTCTAAAACAAAAAAAAACTCAAGCTGTGGAGTCCAATTTTAAAAAACTTATTGGTTTTCCAAAGGTGGACGAATACATATAAGAACACAGTCAAAGTTTTGCAGTAGACTCGGCGCGGAGGAGAATGAAAATTAGCGCAAAGATCCTTGATCTAGTGCGATCGGAGTGATCCTACCTGAAGCGTCGTAAATTCGAAATAGGTTAACGCGAACACGATCCTCCCGGGTGAATTGATCTCGTGGGTGTAGGCTGCGGTCGATCGATTGCGATTGTCTCGGATGCGAGAGATTCACGTTACTCGGTCCCAGTTTTCTCGAACAGCGGCGTTGTTTCTTTCGTGTGGGATCGGGATCGACTCGAACCGAGAAAATCCATTTATATAACGATCAACGTCCGCTAGATCGTGCACTATCTATCGTTTGACACCCATGACAGGAGCCAACAACAGTCATGTTTCGCGCGCAAATTCACCGGTTCACTGGTCGGACGGGGATCGGTGTACACCTTGCACATACGGCGGCTCTGTTTGCACTGTGGCTAAGGCTCGACTGAAGGTAATGAAATGGTTAAGTGAAACGTTGATTCTCTCTCTCTCTCTCTCTCTCTCTCTCTCTCTCTCTCTCGCTCGCTCGCTCGCTCTCTCTCCCTCTCGGTTCCTTCCCCACCTTTCTTTCCACCTACCTCCCTCCGCACTTTATTCACCACTGTCCGCGTAACCGGCGCAATTAGTATTGTACACTTCCTTCCGTTTCGCACCGTGAAATCTTCCGATACGATTATTCTCCTTCGGTTTTTCCGATCTTCGATCCCGCCCGCGTTCTCTGCCGGATAATATCAACTTCCGTGCAGCGCAGCGGCTTTGCGAACGAATGTCGAAAAAATATCGGACGTTTATTAAAGCATTGTCGAAAGCCGTCTCCTCGGAATGTACAGGTTTTGCAAATCAATCTCATCGCTTTACAAATCAATTCCTAACTTTTGCAAATGAAATTCAACTTTTTACAAATCAATTTCACCCTTTTGCAAATCAGTTTCACCCTTTTATATTCGCTATACAGTTAGGAGTAAAACTGATCACACACACTTGAAATCAGAATTACTTTTTTATGAGTGAACCAACGACTTCAATTTCTCTCTAAAGCTAGAAGAATTAGTTTAGTAATTGACGTCTAAAAAATATATTGAAAGAATGCATTTGATCGGAATTGTGAAAAACAATAGTAAAAATTGATTTTTACGACTTCTTCAGCAGGCCAATAACGAAAATTTAAAAGATGTGTTTGGTTAACTTGTATAAATTATATAAACTCCGAAAATTTCATTGAAATTGGTTAATTGGTTTACGAGTTATAAACGATCAAAAGTGGTAAAAATGACAATTTTACAAGATTTTCGGCCTTTTTACCACTTTTGATCGTTTATAACTCGTAAACCAATTAACCAATTTCAATGAAATTTCGGAAGCGTATATAATTTATACAAGTTGACCAAATACATCTTTTAAATTTTCGTTATTGGCCAGCTGAAGAAGTCGTAAAAATCAATTTTTACTATTGTTTTTCACAATTCCGATCAAATGCATTCTTTCAACATATTTTTTAGACGTCAATTACTAAACTAATTTATCTAGCCTTACAGAGAAATCGAAGTCGTTTCGTCCATTCATAAAAAAGTAATATTGATTTACAGCATGAGTGATCCAGTTCTGCTCCTAACTGTATATTCATTGTACATAGAAAATACATACAGTGGGGGACGAAAGTATTCGTACACCCTTCGAAACAGGATAACTTTTTTATAATTGTACCAAACGATCTGATCTTTTATAATCAATTGGAAGCATTGGTTTACAAAATGATATGCAAAAAAGATTTTCCAAAAAATTATAATTTACAAGGTTACATGCAAAAATAAAAAAGGCATTTTTTAAAACTTTTTTATTTAGGCACTTAATGAAAATTTAAAATATACATATATTTTGTAGATCTATGTTAGTTACACACATGCTGAAAACGGTTGACGCAGAAAAAAAGACACGCATCGGAAGATGTAGGATTCTGTGGATTTTAAGCAGAAATTGATCAAAAGTCGTGTAAAACTACGATTTTTCACAATTTTTAACCGCTTGTAACTCGTGTGTATGTTAATCGATTTCGATGAAATTTTCAGCATGTGTATAACTAACATAGATCTACAAAACATGTATTTAAAATTTTCATTAAGGGCCTTCATTTAATTAAATAAAAAAGTTTTGGAAAATCCTTTTTTTATTTTTGTATGTAACCTTGTAAATTAGCCTAATTTTTGGAAAATCTTTTTTGCATATCATTTCGTAAACCAATGCGTCTAATTGATTAGAAAAAATCGGGTCGTTTGGTACAATTATAAAAAAGTTATTAGTTTTTAAACAGTGTACGAATACTTTGTACATCCACTGTATGTATTTATTGAAGCGTATTGATAATAAACGTCTAAATAAACATATAACGATGGACATCACGAGTTAAACAGAAATGTCCCTGTTCAGTAATGTTCATGGACGTAATTGATCCAACAGAAATTAGAATAAGAGAAAATGTATAACATTCCTCGGGGTGAAAATAAGATAAAATGCAATTTATTTTTATTAATATATACGTCCTCGCATATCTTACTTTACCGCATGCTATGAACGCATAAAGATCCCGCGATCTATTTATCAGCTTTAATTGAACTGTGGCAGAAAAAGGAAACTTTAGAAAATTCGCACTTTCTTCCGTTTCGCGCCATGAAATCTTTCAACACAATGAACAAAAACAAAAGAAAAATGAAAATTCGATGGCACTTGTACGATAGCGAGGAACCGTACTAACTACTTACAATTAACGCATTTTGTGAGTATTGGGACTAGAAAGGTAACGGTTTCGTTATCCGACGAAATCTCGTGGCAGGGACGTCGTACAGTTGCAGCGTAATTGTGGAAGTTTGTTTTATTTTCGGCGACGTGGATGTCACAGGAAATCCTGCTATTCAAGGCTGAGAAAATGGGTTGAAGCGGTTCATTAAGAATTCAATCTAAAGCATTCACATATACCGGAAAACGTTGTCAAAGAAACAGGGAATATTAGGGTTAACTTAGATAGTAACTTTAGATAAAGCCACATTATCACCGATACGTTGTTAGGAGTGTGTTCACGAAAACACGATCCTACATTAACAATATCCAGAATCATTAATGAACATTCTTCCCGTACTTCCGCGAAGTTTTCTCTTCTCTCGAATACTAAATGAGTAGTATGAATAGTAAATGGATCGGAAAGACGTTGTCGATTTACTACACGCGAACGTGTGATTTCGTTGCAATAGGATGCAGCTGCTACCGTTTTCGTATTAAGATGTAGATTTTTTGCGGTTCGCTTTCACAAAATGATAATTATCCAACGAAATCGGTAAAACCAGCTGTTAGCACTCTTCCTAGATAGGAAGATTGTACGAACCAGAACCGATAGATGAGCAACCTGTTATTATCTTGTTGGAATCTTGACGTTGTGTTATCAACGGAAAGTCGTTTCGCCAGGCTCTAATTAGTCAGCGAAACTTTGTTGTTGTACGTCTGTCTAGGTATCATAAAAGTCCGTGTGGGAATAGCGAGCACGCTTATTTACTTGTCACTCTCGGAAGATACATTGAGATGTGCGGTATCTTTTCACGGAGCGGAGAATAGGCGAATGTTTACACGTGTTCAAAACTATTAGAATCTCTAATTTGCACAACTATTTCTATGCATTTGTGTGTGTGAAATGTACATATTTATTTATTTGTAGTTCACAGTGAAGACGTCAGAACGATTGACACAAGTTTTTGACCTCGATTTTTCCAGATTATATTTAAAATAATTTTGTTCAAGTTGAAACACTCGTGCATCAAAGATAGTGATCTGGTTTATCGTCAGATTCGCAGATGACGACTGTGTCAAGGAGATCATCTCTGCAAGAATCCCAATTGAAACTGGAGTTCCTTAATTTCGGTCTTTTTCATGCTTTACGCATAATAGAAATTCGCAATGTCGTAAGATTAAGGTTACACCGGAATGAACATTAATTACACTATCCCGAACCGCATCGTATATTAATTCGTTGCATAAAACTGTGGCAATTACGTTGTTCGAAATTATGTGAATGAAGCAGCGGCCGTACGTTTCCAGCCATTAGGAAATTACGATCTGTATCTTTGTACTTAATGTACTGGCGGAGCAGAGCGTGTTAAATCGCAACAATAAGGAGATACATATGCTTATTGAGAGATGATTTAATGGAGACAGATCGCCAGAAAATTTTCACCGCAGTTAACCCAGAATGCAAGCTTATCTACCGTATTATCTTTCTTCCTTAATTCTCTTGTTTCGTAACGACAGAGCCACCGTTTCCCATAGACCTTTCAGCCTTTTGACCTAATTAACTCATACGCGTAGACACAATTATGCGTTAACCGCATAAAAGCACACGAAAGCAACGTGTAAATGCAAGCCGAGCTGCAATTCGAGCACAGACGAAAAATTCGTTTATCATGGAAATTTCGCGTAACTGCAGTTCCCAGCAGTGGCGGATCTAACGGTAAGCGGACTAAGCGGCCGCGTGGGGCCCCGGGATACCATAGGGCCCCGAATTTTAAATAAATTTATGAATTTTGAAATAAATTTATTTAATGTGTAATGCGTTTTCATTACTTTTCTTTTTTGTTAATAAGTTTATAAGAGTTTTCTTGCAACTTGTATTTCTAACTTGAGTTTGAGGGCCCCAAAATTTGTATCGCTTGGGGCCTCCACTTGACTTGAGCCGCCACTGGTTCCCAGTGTCCGAAAAGTGTAAACACACTTCGTTTGTTTTACATAAAATTTGATAATACAAGATATTTTTCAATTGAATGACAAAGGTTCGGTAATAATAATTATATGGTGAATGTGATAAAAAAAATATAACAGTTTACGTTAGACACTATTAGCAATATACAGGGTGTCCCAAAATTCCTTCAACAGCCGGAAATGGAAAGTTCCTGAGATCATTTGAAGCAACATTTTCCTTTGCAAAAATGTTATCCGCAGCTTTGTTTAGGAGTTATTAACGAAAAACACGGACCAATCAGAGCGCGACCCAGACGCGAGTTGGCACAATCGGCCCGGCGCGCCAACTGTCTATTGGCCGACTGTGCCAACTCGCGTCTAGGGAGCGCTCTCATTGGTCCGTGTTTTTCGTTAATAACTCCTAAACAAAGCCGCGGATGACATTTTTGCAAAAGAAAATGTTGCTTCAAATGACCTAAGGAACCTCCCATTTCCGGCTGTTAAAGGAATTTTGGGACACCCTATATATTACAATTGGACTATACGATATGAACTTTTTTGGGAACCTAGAGCAATTAGTTTACTATAGGATGTGAAAAGAAATTTTTTTGAAAATTGCAATTGGTCGGAATTGTATACAAAGTACTAAAAGTTGCGATTTACAACTTTTTAATGTGGGCCTATATTGGAAATTTAAAAAATACGTTTTGTAGATCTGTGTCAATTATATGCACTGTGAAAGTTTATAAGCCGAAAATCGTGAAAATCTGCGGTCTTACCATCTTTAAACGTTTGTAGCTCACTGCAACGTTGACCGATTTTGACGAAATTTTCAGAATATGTTTAATTCAAAGATTTACAAAACGTATTTTTTAAATTTTCGATATATACACGCATAAAAAAGTTGTAAAATGCAACTTTTAGTATTTTGTCTACGATTCCGATCAATTGCAATTTTTAACAAAAATTTTTTTCACATCCTATAGTAAACTAATTGCTCTAGCTTCCTAAAAAAGTTCAAATTGTATAGTACAATATTTAAAAAGTTATCGCCGTTTGAAGAGTGTCCAAATATTTTTGGGAGTCACTGTATGTCCACACTGAAGTGACACTGAATCTGATAAAAACATTTTTATCTTATTTTCGCAAATGCAACTATAAAATTTCGGAAGTATATTTCCAGAGTGCTGCGTACCTAATCGTTATTAGACTGCGAATATTTCTGCAATATTTGCAATGTTCGTAAAAGAATTTGGAGAAACTCGAATCAAATGAAATCTTATTTTCCGTGGTACATGGTAGCCTTTGTAGATCTGAAATAAATGAAATACTTTGTTTTTTTTGGACATTTTCAAAAGCCAATAATTGCTTGAAGATCCACAGTCCACTGATGAATTTTCTGGACTTGTTAAACCGGAATGAGCCCCGAATCGATCGAGCGGGGAAGCGGAGGTTTTCAGAGTCAAAGGTTCCGGCGTTGTCGTTGGCAAAGGTTTCGTGTCGCGTTGTTGCCCAGGGCTTTCTTGCCGGGGAAATAGGGGAACCAGCGAGAAAGGTAGGTTCGTGCCATTAACGGGCCGAGATCCCGGTAAGGAGGTCGTCGGTAACGTGAAGTAGAATCGTTACCTCGGGCACGGGCCTAAGACGAAAAGAATCGTACCACTTTTGCCGTCACCTCTCGATGCTCGCCGCAACTAGACCGCGCAGAAAAAAACCGCGAGAGAGCTATGGCTATGAAGACGACGAAATTGCCTGGCTCCGGAGCCGCCTTTTGTCAAGCCGCGACGCGGGTTCTCTCGATCGTCTAGCCACGATTCGGAGCGGAACCGCGGAGCTTTATCGATGTGGATCGTGAGAGATTCGAACAAAGATACTCTCCGCAACAGATGTTAACAAAGCCACTCGTGCGAAAATAAATAACGCGGATCATCGGACAACAATGACGTTTTATCGCCCTTTCAGACCGTTCCGCGGAATTCGCTCGCGAATTTCACATGTCGCGGGATCTACAACGTTTGCTGCTCGCAAACATTTTGCGACGCGTGCATTTGGCGCTGTTTTACTAGTTCGATTGATATCTTTCTTTTTCATTGAGCAAATGTCATGGGAGATTTATTACAACGTTAGGTGCAAACAAAACACGGAGGAAGTAACCTATGCAAAGTAAAATTAAGGGTATATGAACGACAGTACAGGAAAGTCGCGATTTAAGTAAGCACGACGGAGCTCCCCGATCTAAGCCAGTTCGCCTACCCCAGGGGTGGCCAACCTTTTGCGTACCATGCGAAAAATTTTTTCACGAAGGAGTCTAAGTGCGCCATACAACTCGAGCACTTTTTCTAGCTTCTTACGTTCGTTGTTGCGGTTGGAAAATAGGAGTAGGGGTAAGATCTGCTTCGGTTAGGGGAGGAAAAGGGGTAACTCGATCGCGCAACTAAATTAATTAACTTACGCCAGCAGTGCCGGATTAAGCAAGCGCGGGGCCCGTAGCAAATGTTATGGCGGGGCCCAAGGCTCTGCATCAGGGCCGCTCGTGTTAAATGTAGCGCACCTTTGCGGCAACCACAATGAATGAGCTTCTTTTTTAGGAAAACTATCTGTGCCCCCTGGCATGGACAGGCGCTCATGTATCGGCCCTTGTTTGTATGGCGCGGGGCCCCCAGAAGCGCGGGGCTCCCAGAAGCGCGGGGCCCGTAGCATTTGCTACTCCTGCTACGGGGCTTAATTCGGCCCTGTACGCCAGTTAAAAAGACACACGTTCATTGGAGCACTAATCTACAATAGTGAGAAATGATCTCTTGGACGAGAGGGCGATCACTGTCTTGAACACCGCAATTCCCATCCTATAATTGTAAAAAAGTTGCGACGAATTGATAAGTGAAAAGGCTGTATCAATTCAACTGAGAACTCTCAGGTGTTGAAAATACGAAGATGGATTCAGTTGTGGCGCCTACTTCAAAAGAATAAGTATAGGCGCAAGGATCCAGTGCGCCACAAGTTGGCCACTCCTGGCCTACCCCGTCCACGAACAAATTTTTTTCACGAACAGGAACCCAGAAAAATTGTATAAAATACTCATTAGATTGTTCCGAATAAATTGATTTGAAATACAATGAGCTGTCATTGTTTCTTTACTTCACTGTTTTGAAACTGTAAAGTGTCCCGCTTGAAGTGCGCCATCCAATTGTATCCGAACACGTGGAATACGTTTTTCTGATAGTTATTTACACGTATCTTACTTGTTTTACATTCGTCTTATTTAGTTTTATATGCCCGGTACTTTTGCCGACGGCTGTATTAGATGAGACACGTTCGTTCACGCTACTTTTCCTTATCACCAGTTTATGGTAGAACTCCATTCATTCAAACCTGTCGGGGGACAAGATGATTTAGATAATTGGTTCGTTGAGAGTTCACCAATCCCGCCTTTCACTACTTGTTTATTACCCCATTAGAAGCTGATGTACCTGGATTTCTACGCAGTTGCGTACATTGCACTTGGGCTTGTTATTTTCGAGAAATTAGTCGACCTCATCCTTGGGTCCTTTTGACCTCGAGCTACAAAACGAAGACAAACTTTATCCAAAAAGTAATAAGCATAAACATGATATACCAGGGTAACGTTCGCAAAAAGTGCATGTCGAAACAAAAGGGAAATTTGGAAAACAACTTCCCACAGAGGAATTCGTTCTCGATTCTCTCCCCATACACGTGCACGGTACGAATCTCCGTATGGTTTTCATAGCATTGTTGCCTTTATGGAAATGGAACAGCGCGATGTACCAAGAAAACTCGTTACCGCTCTCCATTTTCGAGCCCAGCTAACCAAGCAACTGTAATTATTAAATCTCTCAAATTACTTCGGAACGCGGACACAATGGAGTCTTATGGGATTTAGCGAACTGTCTATTTTCGGTAATAACGACAGCCGAGTACGCAAACACCCGCACACGGTGATTCAATCTGCAGTCGTACAAGAGTACGCAATAAAGATGATTGATCGTTTATGGCGTTTACGGTTTGCAGAAGAAAACAGAAGTCTCCGCGGTCGATTGTGTTATAATTGTGGATTTATCTGTCTTCAACTACACACTGTCGTCCGAATCTAGACGCGGCTTTGTGAAACGATGGAAATGGAGATATATACCATATTTTCCTTTCTATCGATCGTATATTTGTTGATACAAGATGTATTGATGCTCTCGACGCACTGGTTCGATCAATTTTTAATTGATCAAACAAAAATTGATAGAACCAGTGCGCCGAGAGCATCAATACATCTTGTATCAAGAAATGATATGTTTGTTCCCGATAGAATGTTACTACAGTAATCGCTCCTTCGTTGTCCAAAGGCCGGGGGTTTGAGCGGACAGCGATCGCGTGCCCGGACACTATTTTTTATTTATGACTGCGTCTTTAGTGAAACGGCTAGTTAAATGACAAAGAAAAGCATTCGCAGTCAAAAGCAGTCAACTGTCTGGCTTTAAAAAACTCCTTATTTCCTTGCCATATTCCTTTCCTATTGTTCTCCGTTCTGCGCGGGTCTAGACAGTCCTGGGACACATCTGGCGACCAGATCCACGCAGGCATAATCCTCTCGTTGACAGGCAGTGGAGTGGGTAGGCACTGGACAACGATCGTGCCCACGATTCAGGACAACGAAGGAGCGATTACTGTATAACGAATAAAGACTTCGGTAAAATGAAAAGTAATTCAGTAATACAATATTGAAAGAAACTGGTGGGCACGATCGTTGTCCAGAGCCTACCCACGCCACTGCCTGTCTACGAGAGGATTAGGCCTGCGTGGATCTGGTCGCCAGATGTGTCCCAGGACTGTCTAGACCCGCGTACAACGGAGAACAATAGGAAAGGAATATGGCAAGGAAATAAGGAGTTTTTTAAAGCCAGACAGTTGACTGCTTTTGACTGCGAATGCTATTCTTTGTCATTTAACTAGCCGTTTCACTAAAGACGCAGTCATAAATCAAAAATAGTGTCCGGGCACGTAATCGCTGTCCGCTCAAACCCCCGGCCTTTGGACAACGAAGGAGCTTTTACTGTATATGGTAAATCAATCACGTGATTCTGATCGTAATATGCACTAATAAAAATAAATATGTCCGTTAGCAAGCCCCTTTATTTTCCTTTGTATTTTCAGTTTCTTTCAATATTGTATTACTGAATTACTTTTCATTTTACCGAAGTCTTTATTCGTTGTATTATCTCTCAACAAGCTTCAAATTCAAGTGGCTCGCTTACTGTAAATTAAATAAACATTTGTTCGATCTTGTTTTGTGAACATATACGATTATTTTCTCCGCTTGTTTATCGTTAAAGACTAGACCGATACAGCAAGCGGAGAACATAAACTAAATAATGTTGTACGAAACTACGAGATAACGTCGTAAAAATAGTTCACACGCTCGTAGTTTTCAGGTTTTCGACGGTACACGGTTCTTCACACGTTTCACGAACCCGTGCGCCGCACTGAAATGACTTTAAGAAGCATGCTTCGTTCGTGTTTGTGTAACATCAACCGGTTTCTAAATTGTTCGAGCCACCTAAAATGGAAAGCCATTTTAAAAGTGGCTAAGCATCGCGTTAGTACGCTTTTCCTTTCTATTGCGGCGATATAGAAATTGTTTCCGCGTGAGCGATGCGCTCCCGGTGGCGCGCAATTAGCCATCTTTCTGCGGGGTTTACATAATCGTTGCGTTACGATGCGCTAATTCGTTGAAGAGATTGTTTACACGAAAGAAGACGTGAGAAACAGCTCTAATATTCGCCATCCAATATTTACATATTTATCCGTGTAATTAATACTCGCGTGCTAATTAAACTTGACATTAGATCCGCGCGGCACAGAAGTGTCTCGCTTCGTGGAAATAATAATGATGTGTTTATCCAGATCGACATTCTTTTTGCTGTTTCACGCGGCGACCATGTTGAATCACTATTAGATCATGTTCTAAAATATACCGCACTTCATATAAATTAATTCGACCATGTCTTTGCGGTTTGAAAGGAACTCGCGAACGGCCAGATAAATTCAACGATCCCGTGAACAAACAACGGTTTTATAAACGAATTGAAATTGAGCCGATCGCTCCTTGTGTAAAATAATGGACTCATTTTGTTGCTCATTTACGAAGTACAATTTCAACGATCACCAATTAGGCAGGACGATTCTTTCTAAATGAATCTCTACACGCACATTCTAACAAAAGAATTCGATTATGCTTTCAGGAGGAGTACGTAGCAGAAAATATAACATGGACTCCGATAGAGTACTTCAACAACGCGATCGTGGTCGAACTTCTCGAAAGCAAGCGTCCTCCAGGACTCTTCTTGGTTCTTGACGACGTCTGCGCCACTCTTCACGGCGGTAGCACCGGAGCAGACGCAGATTTGCAAAAGGTGGAGGGAGCACATTGTTCTTTGTCCTGTTCCGACAGAATTTTTCATCGCCGTTAATCTGTTACACGCGCTACATAACTGCTAGAGAGCGATTTATTTATTTAGCAGTCCGTCGACCCAGGAAACGCGTGCCTCTATGGAAAAAAATTCCGCACCACTTTGCCAGATTTATTTTATATTAATTCCACGTTATTACTACTAATTGGCAACAGCGAATCACTAGAACACGTACGCCGTATCTCATTCCCCGCGGTCGTTCAATTAATGTTGCTAACGTTTACAGAAACTTGCAGTGGCAGCGAACAAGCACGAACACTTTCAAACCACAAGCGATGGATTCTCCGTGTTCCATTACGCTGGAGCGGTTTCCTATTCCGTAGACGGATTCTGCGACAAAAACCGGGATGTGCTGTTTTTGGACGTGGTGGAACTGATGCAGACAAGTTCGAAGTAAGATATTCTTATCAATCTTCCCGCTAATGAATAGTTTACGCGTACTATATCCATTCGCTCTTTTCTTCAGCTTTTTGCAATTGGGCTTTCCACCACATTCCCCATAAACGCGTCTTTATAATTTTTATGATCATACAAATTTTAGAACCTAGACATTTTCATAGAATTCAAACTCAAATATTGACATCTTCAATATTTTAAATTTCCCAACAATTTTGCAATAAATGCACAAAGATCTAATAAATAAAATTTTGAATTTCTTAACAATTAATTTACATTTGATTTGATCTTGCTTAAATGTGCTTTATTTGCAAAAGGGTGAATTTGGAGTGGGAAGCCTGTATCTAAAAAAAGAATAACTAGATATTCTCGACTGTACTATGCTGTAAATGTATTTTTACTGTAACAATAACATTATAGTTCTCTGATTCGAAAACTGTATCCACAAGAGAGCCAAGTGCAGAGAACGAAGACGCTAAAATCGAGGCCGACCACTGCCGGCAACAAAATTCGAAATCAGGCTAGTCAGTTGGTCAGTCAGCTGATGAGATGCACTCCGCATTACATTCGATGCATCAAACCGAACGAAACCAAGAAGCCCAGAGACTGGGATGCAGTCAGAGTGAAGCATCAGGTATACTTTGCCAAGTGGAAAATATTATATCGACCTAATCTTTAACCCTTAAGTGGAGCCAATGTGGCGTTGCTCAAAGTACGAATAATTACACTGTCCAACACCAAAAAAGTTTCCAATATACTGTCGGGTGGATCTTATAGAGTTTTCCGCGCTGATTCCGAATCTGCCCTTAATTTTTCTCCTACACGCACAGTTTTTAAGAAACACGAGTTTGAACTCACTCCTCACGGAAGTGAGACTAGCCAGTTCATCGTGGCGTTCTTCCGATTAAGAAAAGTCTAAACTAGACACTGTCTAGACACCGTGTCTAAACCACTAGATACAGTCCGAATTCTATCGGGTTTAGACTTTTCTTAATCGGAAGAAAGCCACGAACTGGCTAGTCTCATTTCCGTGAGGAAATTATAAGAGATAAATTCACTTGTTAGCGGTTTCATGCCGAGATACCTGGTTGGCCGAGGGTTTGCCCGGTCGTGTTTATTGCACTACTATTGTGTTCTGAGCTCAGGCCTTTGTGCTCGACTCTCGGGCCTCGGTACGTGTTCATTGGAGCCTCGAGCCGGCCGAAAGTATTCGTGGATGTATTTAATATTCGAAAATTAAATACAAATTGTATTCGAAGCTTCGAATACATTCTCGGCGAATACAAAAGTATTTAAATATTTTTCGAATATAAGATACTTTCGTATTCGAACCTTCGAATAAAAAATACAAATTTTGTATCTTTTATTCATTTGTATTTAAATACAAAATTTGCCCATCTCTGGCGGCGCGGCGGCGGTGATTCGCGATTCGGCGGAATGATACAAAATAACGCGGCGAGAACAATCAGCCTGGTCGGTCAAGGCTCGGTCGGCGCACTTACATCTATCTCTAGTCTAACTTACGGACTACGGTGAAACGGACGCGGTTTATTAGGCTTACGGACTACGGTGAAACGGATGCGGTTTACTAGACGGGCCTGGTGCGGTCCGGACAGCCGCGACTGTGGTACGCGGACACGGTGCGTTGGCGCGACTCCGGACTAGGCTACCTCGGCTGGATTCTGGACTCTGGACGCGGGTAAAAACGGCGGCGACACGAAGCGGGATTTCGTGCGCGGATCTAGTACGGGGCGCGAATCAGGATTTCGCGGCTTACAGGTGCGCGAATCTAGTACGGGGCGCGAATCAGGATTTCGCGGATCACAGGTGCGTCTTTACCAAGACGGTGATACGGACGTGCGGATAACCTCGCGGATTCCGGTAACGTCGTTGCGTGGACGGTGACGTCGCGGCTTCGACGGGGAGTGTCTCCTGGAGCGGTTGTCTCACTGCGAACTAGACGGTCTCGTCGCCCAGCAGGAACGTCTGTACGCTCGAACGGATGGACCCGATCGAGGAATACCGAGGCGCTCGCGTCCTGGACGGACCCAGGAGTATTCGATCTCGTTCGCTGCTGTTTGCCCTGAAAAGGACTAGCGAGAATGACGGTGCCTCCAGACGAACTCCCGTGAAAATTCGTTTCGTTCTGCCTTATATTAGGCCGAGAACGAAAGCACGGACCACGAAGAGTGCCGCTCGCGTCGCGGCTGGCACTTCGCGGTCATTGGTGCGGGGTAGTTTCGGCAAAGTCTACAAGTATGACTGCCGTTCTGTCGGTCTTACACTTATTAGAGCTAGACGCGGCTAGCGACGAGACGTTGTCTCATTGCAATAATAAAATCATAATATTTGTTTGAAGTTGAAAAATACGTTTTTTTCAAACTCATGTTTCTCAAAAATTGTGAAGAAAATTAGTCTAGTGAGAAAAATTAAGGGCAGATTCGGAATCAGCGCAAAAAACTATAAGATCCACCCAACAGTATATTGGAAACAAAAAAGTTTTGTTGAACATTGTTATTTAATGCGTGACTGTGAATAATTTTACTATTTGTGCAGTGGAATGAAATCTTACTATGTGTTTCCAGGTGGAATATTTAGGTTTAAAAGAGAACATCAGAGTACGCCGAGCTGGCTTTGCGTACAGGAGACCGTTTTCGAAATTTCTGCATAGATATGCAATTCTGACGAAGCAAACGTGGCCACATTGGTCTGGCGACGACAAGCAAGGTGTAGAATGGATATTAGGAAGTCTTCATATCGATCGTTCGCAATATCAACTTGGAAAGTCGAAGCTGTTCATCAAACTTCCCGAATGCGTGAGTATATCTATTAATTTTCATAGACAAAAAGAAACCTAGACTGTGTCTAATTAATTAAACAGTTGAATTGAGATGTGCCCGAACGGTGGAAATGTTCAACGAACTCCTGCTTGATTCGTGTTTCATTATTGTACGCAGCTCTTCATGTTGGAGGAAGCAAGAGATCGCAAGTACAACATGTACGCCAGAGTGATTCAGAAAGCGTTCAAAAAGTACTTCGCTTGGAAACGGCAAGCTCAGCAGAAACAGGAAGCGGCAGACTTGCTTTTTGGTCACAAGGAACGCAGACGAGCCAGTTTGAATAGAAACTTCATGGGCGATTATATCGGACTAGAAGGCAAACCGCAGATAATGCAATTAATCGGAAGAAGAGAGAAAGTCTGTTTCGCGGAAGTGGTGAAAAAGTATGACAGGAGATTTAAGGTATTGTGTCATTGTTGAATGATATCGGGAAAATACTGTATACATATTCTGATTTGACACGTGTCGCAATGAAAAAATGTGAGTTGCAGATGAGCAGGAGGGATCTTATTCTCACCAATAAATCGCTGTACCTAATTGGCCGCGAGCGTGTTAAAAAGGGCCCGGAGAAAGGGCGATTAATGGAAGTTATAAAACGGAAGTTAGCGTTCAATCAAATTAGTCATATCTCGTTAAGTACTCTTCAGGTAAACGAATGAGCGCCATCGTTATATTCGTACCACTGCCCTAAACATCAATTAACATTTTAATAATGATCGCAGGACGATTTTCTTATTATTCACACGAAAGAAGATTACGCAAGTTTATTGGAGTCAACGTTCAAGACAGAATTTTTGATTGCGCTCAGCAAGAGATACGTGGAAGAGACCGGGCACATTTTAAACAGAAAATTTAGCAATAAGTATGATTCCTGATACAGATATTGCACTCGAAATTCACCCTTTTGCAAATCAATTTCACCCATTAAGAATATTTATAAAATTAATTATTTAGTTATTCTTTACTTTATTTGTTGAAGATTGAAATTGATTTGCAGAAGGGTGAATTTGGAGTGCAAAAAACCTGT
This sequence comes from Lasioglossum calceatum, assembly GCA_963966675.1. Lineage (NCBI taxonomy): Eukaryota > Metazoa > Arthropoda > Insecta > Hymenoptera > Halictidae > Lasioglossum > Lasioglossum calceatum. Next base: position 4,397,090 of record OZ016540.1, on the reverse strand, counting down.
CCGCGATGCAATTTCAATGATAAGTTATCTAAATTCTAAATTAACAATCTTTTTATAGCTTAGAATTCAAAGTGAAGAAAGAAGGTTGGGGTGGTGGGGGAACGAGGCAGGTAATATTCACGCAGATTGATTATGGCAACAAGGAAATCTTGAAACCCAGCGGGAAGACTTTGAATGTGTGGATTGGCCCAGGATTGCCCAGTACTACAAGTACGTTATTTTTGCTTGTATGTTTGTATCAATCTTGAGAAATAATTGTCAGTTTCGATCGGTTAATCAGTGTGCGTTTGTTAATATTTCAGAGCCCAATGTTCAACGTACCAACGTGCATCAGCATCAAAAGTATCCATCGTCGACTCCGAAAATGCCAGCGAACAGGCCAACGCGACCAGCTCCGAGACCTGCGAATACAGAACGGATTCAGAATTTGCACAAATCAGTTAGCAATGATCAGACGATAGCTTCGAAGCCATCTGTGCCGACCGAGAGGCCCACTTTGCACATACCCAGGCCCACAAGACCAACACCAGTCACTCGTTCCATTGTACCAACCACAGAAGTACAAAAGAAAGCCTACACAGCTAAGCAACCAAATAAGATAGAAAGCAATCTGCCACTGATGGGCATGTTCACCAATCCAAAGGGAACAGCCAGAGGTAAGTTCTGAAAAAGAGAAACCGTTAAAGAAGTTTATTTTAAAAAATGCTGAAAATAATGAATTGATTGCAAATGGAACAGGTTACTTGAGATTTCCTCCGCCGCCATCGGAACCACCACCGCCAGGTACTCCAACGATGTCACCTGCGTTCAAACTTCCTCCGCTGAACACTGCCAGCAATGGTGCAGCATGCAACAAAGAAATGCAGACGGGGAACGAGTGGAACACCAAGTCAGTATTAAAGAAACCACCTCGTGCTACCGCGATCACGAAACCGCCACCGCAAAAGCCAGCTGTGCCTAGCCTACCCAAAGGGGAAGCTTTGTACGATTATAATCCACAGGATCTTGACGAATTGGAGTTGAGGGAGGGCGACATCGTTGAAATACTCAAAGAAAGTGAGTTTCCCCAATTTAGAAATACAGAACTGAAACTTTTGCTTTGAAGTTATAAAAATTAAACGTTCGATGATATGATAACGATGAATTTAATTCATTTATGGCTTCTGAAAATTTTTTAGAAATGCCAGAACATATCCAAAGGCTACTGCCACTGAAAATAATATTTTATTTCGTTCCCCTGCTTAAAAATCGTCTCGAAAAATTGCGTAAACTTCCGTAATCTAATGATGAATAATTAATACCTGTTTCAGATGAAGGCGGTTGGTGGCAGGGAAGATTAAAAGGAAAAACGGGACTCTTCCCAGCCAACTATATAAAGAAGCTATGAAGTGTTCCATATTGAAAAACTATCGCATCCAATCAATTCTGAGTAGTATATAGCTTTCATACTGAAGACAATATTTCGATCACGATAGGAAGAAATCCATTTCACACGGAAGAAAGTAAACTGTGGTTAAGCAAGCCGCATGAAGTAATCGTTTTTAAAACTGCACTGAAAACTTTTCTACGATCATCGTTTCTAAAATAATCACTGTGCAGTTGTAAAAATCGACGATTCAAATCCGAATAGTCAATAGAAGTTACCAAACATTAATTTAAGTAGCCTTATTACCTTTTGTACTGTTGAATCTGATCGACTGTTACGCCCGTTGTGTTTTCGAATCGCGAAAGATTTTGTAAAAAGTGTTTATCGTTCGAAAAATTTATATATTAATTTCTCTAGTTGCGAAACTCGCCTTCTAGCGACACGAGAATGTTATAAAGATTAGAGAGAAAGTTTATAATGTTATTTATAATTAAAGAACGAACTCCGACAACATATTGGTACAACGCTTTTATTTAAGAATCGCTTTTTATTTAAGCTACGCTTCATCGTTTCGAATGTGTCGATGCGATCCTCAAATTATGTTATTATTAGACCGCGGGCCATTATGCAATTATTGCTTTTGAAAATTTTCAAAAAGTGCTACGCGATTTTAATTTATTTCAGATCTAAAAAGCAGTTTCTTAAAATTCCGCTACAAAAATTGTCTTTATCATCATAAATAGATTACGGTTTTTTATGCATGATAAAATTTTCGCCAGATAATGAAGCTAAATAATAATATTTTTAACTTCTCTAAATGTTTTCACCGTTCCGCATTTGATCTATACATTTTTCTCATAATTGCATAAAGAACCGCGGTGTAATCATGAAGTACCTAAGATTAACGTTAAGTTTACGAAGTATTAAATCGCGGACACTTATATTTGTTTTCTATTTATTCAATAAACGTAAGAAGTAATACTGCCACGTTGAAGCACTGTTACACGGGTCTATGTGAATGAAAGTTGTAAACATTTTAGAGAATAAGCGAATGAGAAACGTTCCGTAGAAGAGAAACAAGGAAGACTTGTAGGAATGGTTTCACTTACGAGAACAAATCTACTGCGATATATGTATCTGCAAATTATATTAATCCTAGATTTTATTTACATCGTTGTCGAAAGCAGGAAAAACAGATTTCTATTGATTACTCCATTACTCAGCATCGTCGAGCGTTACCAATAAGAAATAGTAGGATATGGTCCTATTCATGATCTGAAAGTACACGTTCCCAGCTATTAAATCGAAGAAGTAAAATAGAAATGGAGTTTCCAGTACCTTGGCGAAGAGATCGACAGTAACCGCCATTAATTTGCACGCCCTCAGGATCACCGATCTCTGCATCAGTATCGTGAGAGTCAATTTCCCGGTTTTAGTATTAAGATCCTCGTACCAGTTGTTGCAGTAGACCTCTTGACGGAAAATGTCGCTCTTCCCGAAGAGAAACAATTGAACTTGTTCGTCAAGCTCAAAGATAAAATAGGTATGGAAAACGTATGATGGGACACTACCTCGCTGGTCACCACGTGGCCTGGCCAGGTGTACATGAATGTTTGAAGTATCTTCCCGGTTAGGTATAGTGTTATCGCAACTGCTTTCTCAACTGCTATTGCGGCGTTGGCCTATTGCAGAGGAAATATTTAAATCTACATTCAAATTCAACTTTCAACCATTACGGGCACAAATGTACTCACCTTGGAGACCTCGAAGATCAACGCGCACATTCCCAAACAATTCGTCATCATAACGGAGAAGATGATAGGTCCATAAATCTCTTGGATGATGTCTCGACACTTGATCAAAGTGACATGCCTGTCGATACACCTTCGCAATACTTGTTCGTTGCTCTCCACGTTGTTCCTTCCTTTCGGGAACTCTTCAAGTTCGACGGCCATCGCCCGGAACACGGAGCTCATGCGGAACGCGCATAGAGTGAAAAACGCGTCAACCCCAGAAGTTATGATACAAAACGAGTAACAGATGCTCACCTCGAGCAGATACTGCGCCACGAAAAACGCGGTTGAGTCGATTGGCAATGGATAAATCGCTGGAAACGGCGTCGAACGATTCGCGTGCCGGATCGTGACACCGATCAGTGGTTTGGTCGAGTACAGGAACGCTGTACTGACCATGCATACGTAGTGGTAGTAGCCTAATCGGTAGAAGGGTAGCATGAACTGGAAAGCGGGCGAACTCGAGGGTTGTTGCATCGAAGTCTCCTCGAACAGAGCCTCGAGTGTGTCTGTCACTTGCACCAGCTTCTCTTTGCAAATCACGAATCGGGAAGCCTGGGAAGATGACGAGTGGATTGCAGATTTGGTCCGTTATGAGCAAAACGAGTTCCGGTGCTGATTACAATGATGGAACGATCAAGAATTGCCGACCTACCAGGTATGTAAATATGAAACCGGAATTTACCCATAGGTGGCTCTAGCTGTCATTGTAGATACCGTCAAACCGCGTCATTGACGCCATTTTCTTGTTTTGGTATCTGGTAAAGATTTTCGACTCACAACCATACAAGTTTCATACAACAGCATAGTTTTTAATAGCGTTGAACATGTCGAATTTTGTGCCTGGAAACTACGATATGCGGACAGCATTGATTTTCTGTTTCCATTTGAAGAAAACTGCTGCAGAATCGCATCGAATGCTTGTCGAAGCTTACGGTGAGCATGCTCTTGGTAAATCATAGTGCTTCGAGTGGTTTAAAAAATTCAAAAATGGCAATTCTGATGTGACAAACGAAGAACGTGGAAGACAACCGAAAAAGTTTGAAGACAGCGATCTGCAACAATTGTTGGATGAGGATGACGCTCAAACGCAACAACTCGCGGATGAATTAAATGTGACACGAGAAGCCGTCTCCATACGTTTGAAAGCCATGGGAAAGATTCAAAAGATGGGAAAATGGGTTCCACATGAACTGAATGAAAGACAGCAGGAAAACCGAAAAACCACTTGTGAAATGCTGCTCGCCAGGTACAAAAGAAACTCATTTCTCATCCTGGCGATGAAAAGTGGATATATTTCGAGAATCCTAAGCGTAAGAGATCATGCGTAACTCCAGGCGAACCATCGGCATCGACTGCAAGGCCAAATCGCTATGGAGGGAAGACAATGCTCTGTGTTTGGTGGGATCAGAAGGGTGTGATCTATTATGAGCTGCTAAAACCTGGCGAAACCGTTAATACTGAACGCTACCGACAACAAATGATCGATTTGAATCAAGCTTTGCGTGAAAAACGACCGGAATATCAAAAAAGGCAACACAAAGTGATTTTGCTTCATGATAATGCACCATCACACACAGCAAAACCGGTAAAGGAAACGATTGAGGCGTTTAGTTGGGAAATACTTTCGCATGCGGCTTAGTCACCAGACTTGGCTCCATCCGATTATTACTTATTTGCATCGATGGGACACGCAGTTGCTGAGCAGCGCTTCACATCTTACGAAAATGTACGAAAATGGCTCGATGACTGGTTTGCCTCAAAAGAGGAACAGTTTTATTGGCGTGGCATCCACAAATTGCCAGAGAGATGGGAAAAATGTGTAGTTACTGATGATGGGCAATACTTCGAATAAAATATTTTGTATCATTGTCATACAATAAACGTGTATTTTCTATACAAAAATTCCGGTTTCATATTTACATACCTGGTATGTAGTTATTGAAATTATAACGACGCATTTATGGGGAATGTGACACCAAGCCGAATTCGAGAGGGTGAATTTGGAGTGCAAAAATCAGAAAAATTGAAATTTGACGTCACGAATGGAATAGAATTCGTCGATTTAAGGTTTAGAACAAAAACAAGCAAATATGTCATGCCAGTCTCTTTTAAACAAATGATATTTAAATAAAGTTGCACAACTATATGAAGAAAATGTAATGAACAAAAAACATGATACCAGTGCTGCGACGCGCGGCGTACCCTTATGGTCATGTTGACGATACCGCTGAGAACGCTCAGGCACGCGGTGATGGCGCTGATTTCGGTGATGTGTAGCCGGAAAAAGTTGATCAAGGCGCAGAAGTCGAGACAATAGCCCAGTATCCAGAAGATCGGCAAATACTTGCTAGCGATGCTCTGTTGATACGGATACAATCCGCACATGAGAAGACATCGTTTCACGAAGTCAGCGTACTCATGGTACAACGGCGACTCCTTCGGCATCGTTCAACTTGTACGAACAATACAATCGCAATCGATAAACACCCATCGGCGAACTTTTTTCAAATGGACCTAATTCCTGTTCGCGTAACCACCAGTATCTCTTCGTCAAAGTCCTTGATTATCCTTCACCCTTCAATTTCGATGAACTGCTGCGGTCTCGAATAATTCATTAGCCTCGATGCGTTCTTCTACTTTGCAAATTAGACGTTGCAGCACATTACTGCGCGTGCACGCGGCAAGGTTGAACAGTTAAACGATGTGAGCTTCATGGGAGTTTCATTAAATAGATGATCAGATGCTGCGCCCTTAACGATGCTTTGCAAATTAGACGTTGCACAGCGTTTAGCGTATATCTGCATGGGGAGCTTGAACGGTTAAACGATTTGAACTTGATGATTTTTTATTAAACAGATAGCAGACGATGCGCTCTTAACAATACTTCGTAGATTAGATGTTGTACAACGTTCAGTGTAGTTACACGGGGAACTTGAACGGTGGAACGATTTGAAATTCATGGAATTTATTATTCAGCTATCAGATGACACGCTCCTGACGATTCCTCGCGGTGCAAGGGAAAGTTGCGCGTAATCTGCGTAGCCAAGCATGAGGTCGCTTGAAGTAATTCTCAAGGATCGGTGAATTACTTGTGAAGCCTACAACGCAGTGTTCTAACCGCTCCATTCGACCAACTCGTTTTCCACGGTGAATTCAATACAGCCACGATACGTGCGGAAACTTCGGGACTGGGAAGTTACTTATATCGTGTACATACGCTATTCTTTGATCTGTGGAGGCGACGGAAGTAGAAAAGGATAGCCAGTGAACAGACATCGACACCAGCGTTGTCGGCGAGGCAATTATACTAATCCAATGGTATAAACACATGTAACTTTTCTAATGATTATTTATAACTAGACTGCGGATCTTTGTGCAAAATAAAGAATGTTCGCATTGATTGCGGGACACAGGAGCAATGGTGTTCTTCTTTTAATTATTCTTTCAAGCTGAAGCTAATCCATTGACGTCTTTAAATATTTATTTTTAACAGGTCCACTGCTTTAAATTGTGCGTGCCCATTTTTGTCATAAGTGCAAAAAATCCGCAGTCTAGTTATTAACCAAAAAAACGTCACAAATATATGTCGGTAAAAGTTTCACAACCGATAGTATTCGCAGGATCTCCGCTTTTCCTCGAAGAAAGGACGTAAAACAATCTCGGGCTCAACTATACCGTGAGTACCCAATTAAGGATTTTCTTTGATCATTCTCAAATGTCAGATCAGTTCAGCAAGGATAACGTTACGTCTCTGGCTTTATTTACAACATTCTATACTGTTCTTTCTTACCTATACTATTCAGCATCGTCAAGTGTTACCAATAAGAAGTAGTATGATAAGGTTCTATTCATAATCTGAAAGTATATTTGCAACGTTAAGTAGACGTGGAAGTGTAATAATAAAATTGCTTTACCTTGGCAAAGAGGTCCAACGAGATCACTAGCAAGTTATACGCTTTTAGGACCATCAGTCTCTGCGAGAGTATCGTGATGGAGAGCTTTGTGATTCTAACGTTCGAATGCTCGTACCAATTGTTGCAGTAAACCTCGCGACGAAAAACTTCATCCTGTCCGAAGAGAAACAGTTTGAACATTTGATTAGAAGCAAATAGAGTAGTGCACAACGGTAGTTGCTTAAGTGTGTAAAAGAGAGGACGCTTCAGACCACTGTGTTTGGTTTGCATTTTAAACACGAAACACGACAAATATGATGAACAAACCTCAGAAGTGATCATGTCTCCGGGCCAGGCGTAAGTGAGTGTCTGGATTATCTTCCCGAAAAGATAAAGACTTAAAGCAGTGGCTTTCTCGAGTGGTATGTCTTCTGCCTGACACAAAGAAGACAATCATAAAAGGTATACAGTATTTTATCGATAAATGTTCCCAGCACGGGTCTGTCGAGGGTCATTTATACGCCAGGGAAACTATTCTTTGAGTTTTGCCGAACGTAGGGAGGCTCACGCGACCGTACGTCAGCGTTAGTGGGAAGAGTGCAAAGACGAGGTACGGCACGTGGCCCGGCGAGAGGCGGAAGGGTAAGGGGCCTGGCGAGAGAAAAATATGGTAACACTGGTCACGAGGTCCTAGGCTTTGTATCAGGGCCGCTTGCGTGCAAATGTAGTGCACCTTTCTAAACAGGTACAATGAATGACCTTTTTTTTAACAAAAATATCGTTCACATTTTGGCGCCTTTTCAATGAAGCGCCCGTGTGCGGGGCCCGTAGCATTTGCTACTTCTGCTACAATCCGGCCCTGATTGTATGCACCCATGTTTATGATAAATGCATAAAATCCGCAGTCTCTAGTAATCAGCAAAAGGATGAAGTTGTGTATATTTCAAAACCTGTATACAACCATACTCACCCGAAGGACCTCGAATATCAACGCGCACATGCCCAAACCGTTCGTCAGCGTAACCGATAGAACGACAGGCCCATAAATCTCCTGTATACCGTCCCGACACTCGATCAGAGTGGTATGTCGTTCGATACACTTCCGTAAAAGTTGTTCCCGATCTTCCGTGTGACGTTTAGGCGATTCTTTCAGTTCAACGGCCATCGCCCTGAACACGGAGCACACGCGGAACGAGCATAGGATGAAGAACGCGTCCACCCCGGTCGTAATTATGGGGAATGATACTGACATGGATGTCTCGTAGAGATAATGCCCTGCAAAACTTGCCGTCGACACGATCGGCCATGGGTAAACCGACGGAAACGGTGTCGAGGGACTCGCGTTCCTTATTGCGATGTCTATCAGCGGTTTGGACGTGTATAAAATCGCGGTGAGGAACATGCAGGCGAACTGGTAGCACACTAAACGATAACATGGCTGCAGATACTGGAAAACCGGTGAGCTGGAGGGTTGTTTCAACGACGTCTCCTCGAACATCGTCGCCAGGGTGTCGCCTATGCGCGCCAACTTCTCGCGACGACGAAGGAATTGCACAATCTGAAAATGTATCAAGCGATCATGTTCGTAAATCTTTTTAGGCCCTTTTTAAGCCCTTTAAATCTATGTACAGATGTAATTTAAAACAGTAGAAATATTGGAAGAATTTAAAAATACTTTTATATTATTGTCAACCTATTAAATGTTTTTAGGTTGCAAAGAACGAAATGCAGGATTTAAACTTATGTTTTAAAGTGTTATAACTCACAAAATATAACTCACAACAATTTTATTAAAATTGTTTTAATAAAAACAACAATATGAAAATTAACTTTATAGAAATTTTAATATTGTTTAATAGTAACATTAAATTATTATAAGAATTGATTTTAATATTATTGAAGGGAATAGTATTAAAATTAATTTTACAGAGAATTTAATATTATTTAAAAATTTAAAGCTGCGCACTCGTTGACACTTCCTTCGCCCCATACTTCGTTGATATTCCGAACCGCTGTAGCGGCACTTCGGCCTAGTTTAAACTCATAGAAAAAAATAATGCGAAAATCACGTTTTTACATCCTAAAATAAGAGCCAAATAATCTAATAAAAATTTGAATAAAATTGAATAGAGCGTAAAACAAGCTTTAAAATGACATATAACTCAATAAATTAAGGTAAATATTTATTGGTATAAAATTGCAATTAAAACAGAGGAACAAAAATCCTGCATTTCTTTCTTTACAACTTACAAAGAAAATACAAAACAGCATCTCTAATTTTTCTAATTCTTTTACTGTTTTAAATTACAGCTACTAATTTTTGTCATAAATGCATAAAATCCGCTGGTTAGATATCACTAAACGTGTTAATACTAATTCCTTCGTGCCTCTGAGCAATTGCTCGTTGAACGATCAAAGACCTAAACGATCCTAAGCTTAAAAATCGGACCGTTTCGTATTACAGTAAAGTCGCGATTTGTTTCCCTTCGTCGGTTACGAGCAGGGAGATAGATCGTGTAGGAACACTATTTTTTATGCGTTGTCCTTCCTTGCGCCCCAAGACTTTAATCGTCGATTAAACCACTAAGTACAGTTGAAATGATATCGTGTTTAGTGCCATTTTAATTAGAAAAATGCCAAAAATAAATTGGTGAAAGTCCCATAAAAAAGTAATAAAAAATAAAGAAGTTCTGTAATTAGATTAGTAGTGGTTCACACCGATATATCCGACCCGAGATCAGATTACGCGGCATGTTTACAGTTTACACTGCTCGGCGACCGAGGCAGCTGGAGCTGGAGCTTCGTGGCCCCTGCGGCGCGGCGCACAGTGGGAACATTGGACCAAACTCGATTCAAAATCAAAGAACTATCGATAGAAATGAGGTAGAGCGATGAAATTTTGTTTAAATTAAAGCTGAAACTTTGCAGAATATGGGAAAAATAGGGAGATTATGGTACGAACGTTTCTTAACGTTGAGAAAATTCGTTAAACTTGTAGAATTTCAAGAAAATGTGGTTTCTCCGTTACTACGCGCGGAAAAATTTTTTTTCACGCTGATTTCAAATCTGGTCTCAAAATTTGTCTACGACCTCAGGATTTTGCAATTAATCGCTTTTTGTGAACAAAACTAATGTAATTTTTCGTTGAAATGATTTGATAACCCACTAGTTTGAAGGTATACCTACACATTAAAAATAATCATAGTGAAGTATTTGAACGTTTGCTTGACGTATATCACTTGACGAACGATCACTTGACGTATCGCTGCGATTGCGGCACTCCTTGTAGGCTATGTGTGACTGTAATGCAATTTAAATTAGATACAGTAATCGCTCCTTCGTTGTCCAAAATCAAGGGCACGATCGTTGTCCAGTGCCTACCCATTCCACTGCCTGTCAACGCCGAGTCGCTCCGTAGGCGGCGTCGATTGATGTCGGCTCGGGTATATCGGTGTGAACACCACAACATTGACTCGAGTAAACCGAATTTTCAAACTTCTTAATTTTCATTATTTCTTTATGGGACTTTCACTAACTTATTTCTGGCATTTCTCTGATTGAAATGACACCAAACACGATATAGTTTCAACTGTATTTAGTGGTTTAATCGACGGTCAAAGTTTCGAAGGCAACGAGCAACAGCAACAAAATGTGGGCCTTTAAACTGTGCCGGCGACGGCGACACGCTTCGGTCACCCGATCCGTATCTCATTCTGTCCTTCTCTATGTTCGGCTTCCTATTGAAGTCGCTCGGCGCGGTCGGCGCGATATCTAGACGCAGTCATAAATCAAAAATAGTGTCCGGGCACGCTCGTTGTCCGCTCAGCCCCCCGGCCTTTGGACAACGAAGGAGCTTTTACTGTATCTATTTTCCATAATTATATTTTCATTTACACAGTATTTAAGGCAAGTATTTAATCTTTTTAACTTCTCATCAACGAATTTTTAATATCTTATTCTTATTTTTATCACCAGAAGTTAAACCAGAAGTTTTCACATATTCTGCAAAGTTTCAGCTTTAATTTTTATAAAATTTCATCGCTCTACCTCATTTCTATCGAAAGTTCTTTGATTTTGAATCGAGTTTGGTCCAATGTTCCCACTGTGCGGCGTTGCCCCTCAGTGGAATGAGTAGGCAAGGGAGAGCGATCGTGGAGACCTTCAGGGATAGAAATCGCGACTTTACTGTAATACGAATGCGACGAGGACGAACGTATGTACCTTTATCGCTACGTTTAGAGTAGTAGTGAGCAAGCTGAAACACGCGATGATCGCACTAATGTTGGCGATATGAATCCGGAAAAAGTTAAATATCACATAAAAGAGAAGGCAGTACGACACTAGCACCAGGATCGACAGATACTTGACGATGCTCTGCTGATGTGGGAACAGTCCGTAAACCGTCAGAAGACGTTCCACATTATTGGTAAACCGCCGGTAATTCAACGTTTCCTTTGACATCGTTGAGAACGTAGGAAAAACCCTATCGGCACCGATCAAGAACCATCGACGATCTTCTCTAAAATGGGCCTAATGCTCGCCCGACTATAACAGCTGGTATCCCCACCGGTCTAGGTTCGCGATTACAGATCGATCGATCATCTACCAATCTTTTTACCCTCCAATTTTCGTTGAATTGCGCGAAGAAAATCAGAGACGTTGAACAATTCATCGCGTTCGATACGCTCGGCACTTTCTGAAATTAGACGTTGCACGGTAAATCGGTTCGTAGGACTTTCAAAAGCCTATCGAATACCGTATTCGACGAAGAATCGCTACTATGGAACAGGGGATTTATGAAAATGCGTAATGCGCGGAGGCATGAATAGTAAACGACTCGGAATGGTCGCAGGACAGTTCGGTTCGAGAAACGACAGGTGTTACGTTACCGCACTGCTGCTGTATCAAATTGTAAAATACGCGGAAAACCGTGCGAATTCAACAATTCTATGTGAAATGAAGTCATCTACTTGTAACTAATAGTTCAGAGAGTTCAACGAAATAATACGAAGATCTTATTCTTATTTAATTTTAAGAAAAGTGATATATGTATACGCTCGGTTTTATTTCAAAGATCCATTCTCTAGTTACAGTCCGATTTCTATCGGGTTTAGACTTTTCTTAATCGGAAGAACGTCACGAACTGGCTCGTGTCACTTCCGTGAGGAAATCAGGAGAAATAAACAAGTTTAGCATTCACTTGTTAGGGGTTTCATGCCGATATACCTGGGTCGCCGAGGGATAGCCCGGTCGTGTTTATTGCACCACTATTGTGTTCTGGTCTCAGGCCTCGGGGCTCGACCCTCGAGCTGGCCAAAAGGATCTTTGAAGGATCCGAAAGGATCTTTGAATTAGATACAGATACTAGTTACAAATGTATCCGTCGCTTCGGATCCTTTTGCGGCGGATACAAATGTATCTAATTCAACTTCGGATACAAGATCCTTTTGGATCCGAACCTTAAGATCACGAATAATAGTTACGTATCTTTTAGTTGAATCCGGATTTAGATACTTTTGTATTTAGATACTGCTCAACTCTGTCGGGAAGCATTATTTTTTGGAAAAATGTTTGAAACAAAAATAGTAGAGTTTCACAAAATCAGTTAGGTGGTGTCATTATTTTTGAATTTTGAAGGACTTTGAAAAGGTCTGTGAACAGAAATCTTTCACAAAAATCTCTGCTGTGACACGCAAAGATTTCTGTTCACAAACCTTTCCAAGGTCATTCAAAATTCAAAAATAATGACACCACCTAACAGATTTTGTGAAACCCTACTATTTTTGTATCACACATTTTTCCAAAAAATAAATACTTCCTGAGATTTGAGTATTCGGCAGCTCGAATTTGTCATGTTTGACTGATTACACTGTCCAACACCAAATTTGATTTCAATATACTGTTGGGTCCTTCTTATAGAGTTTTTTGCGCTGATTCCGAATCTGTCCTTAATTTTTCTCCTATACGCACAGTTTTTGGAAAACATGGCTTTGAAAAAAAAACATATTTTTCAACTTTAAACAAATATTGTGATGTTATTATAAAAGATATTGAATTGTTCTTTACAGCAAAAGATTCTGTAGACTTTCCCGAATCCAGTGTTTAAACATGTTTAAACAATCATTAAAGACGGAGAGACACCACTTTTGCACCAATTTTTGAGGATATTTTTCAATTTATCTCAAAGAATAAGGGTCCAGCGGAAAATCGAACTATACCACGCGATAGAGCAGACTATTATCTTCACATCTTTTGTTCAGTAGATCATAAGCTACAACATATGAAAAATCCAACTGATTTAACCGGGATATATTTTCCATATGATTAGTGCGGAGTCCTTTGCTATAATCACGTGAAAGTTCTCGTGAAACCATGCTATGAATATTGAAAAGACCAGCATCGTCTTGGTAAAAAAATTTTATAAAAAAAAATTAAACCGACTTCGAAAAAACGCACTAAAAAGTATGAAATAACCTCCTCCTTTTTCGAAGTTGGTTAAAAACACATTCAACAACATGTGAACAACACAGGTGCGTCAATAATATTGTAAAGCCTCTGTTTGGATGTTTTCTTACAGTGCTTTATTTGCATTTATTTATTTAATAACTACGGTGTGATACGTTCCGACACATTATACATTATTTCTTCCACGTGAAGTGATTTACAGTTAACACCATTTCTAGGAAAGAAAACCGTGTCCACCTTGAGACTAAAGCATTGGCAAGAATGTTCATTGCTTTTTTTTGTTGTTGTTTAGTTTAGTTACGATATATCAGAGTCGATACGTTTAGTAATCAGAAATAAAAAGAAATTAAGATTACTTTAGCGCAACGCTACGAAAGCAGACAGATATGATAGCATTTTCTCTTTTTTTTTGTTTTTTACATAGAAATACGCATACAGAGTATCTCGTAATGAAAAAGAAAGAAAAGCAACGAGAATAGTTTTTTTAACCGCCCGAGAAACCCAACTTGTATTTCGCTTAGTTAGTCGGTAAACATACTTAAATCTTAAAGTAACTTTTTCGTACGTCAGTCTTTGTGATTCCAGCTCGCCGCGTACTTATGTTTTTGAATTTGCAAACTTCATCGTCTTTTGAGTTTCATGCTTGTTCGAATAATTGCCACGAGATACACTGCATCATTACAAGTATTGGATTGAAACGAAAGTTCGTAGCGTTTTTAAATCGAAACTCAAAGATAAAATTAAGATATTTGTACATAGATTTGTTCAATAACATATTTTCCATTCTGTTCTATTACTTTTTACCATTTTTTAGGTGACTTATCATGTTATTCAATAAACCTATGAATAAATATCTTATTTTTATATTTGAATTTTGATTGAAAAACGCTACGAACCTTCGTTCCAACCTAATATAAAGACATCGCGTGTCCCATATTCGTCGCAGATACAGTTTTGCACTCTTACATACGAATGTATACATACATATAGTGTATATATATACATAGGCACTAACATGACAAATTATTGCTAAAATTAATCGTAAAAATTCAATATTCTCATTTACAGTATTCGCGTCCCATCGACTAACATTAAGGAAGATAATGGTAACAGAAGAGAAATCTAACAATTTACAATCCTATCAATTTTCAAACACGCTAAAAAAATTCACACTCCATCCTCATCTCAAGCTTACGCCTTCATCCCTCGCGGTACTATGATTAAAATCAAATGACATACTTCGTTCGTGAAGAGAACGGAAACATGATCGAATGTAGACTCTCTAAAGCTAGATTCTGTAGGAAGCGAAGGATATCTGCTTTCCAATGTCTCATCATCCGGTAAAAGTTGTACACCTCTTATACCTTTAACGATTGGTTATGGCAGTTTTTATCAGTTATGATATGCCTGCACTACTTCCACTATATTACACCACCCCGAAGTTCGACTACGAAGAAGTAAACGTTCTTTCGTTATCTTTAAGTTTAAAAAATGTCTTGTATATTGCGAAAACATATTTTAAAAGACAGCCTCTCCGAAGGGAACGCTCGACGCGTTCCTCGTCTCTCAACATTGTATAAAGTAGTTTTACAAGTGCATTTATACATCAGTTACAAGCGCGAATGAATATTCTATATTACACGAAGAAATGTGCAGACTTTAGACTTCACAGTTCGTTCCTTTTTCTTCTTGCGATACAATGTATCTACACGTTTTTACGGTTTACCTCCTTAGTCGAATACCACTTCGCTAAATGTTATCGAGTAAAACATGGGGAATATATAAAATCATACAATCCATAGAGCGCAGAAGATGATAAGGGACATTTCATACAGGAAAGATAATGTTTAACTTAAGTATCGATCTTCCTTGGCCACCCCCACTCCGTCGAATCTTAAGATGTAGTATAAAATAATATATTAAAATATTCCTTCCCATTCCGAAACTAGTATAGACGTATCAAGTCGCTAATATTACACTTCGAAGTATTGCGACTACGACTTCGAAGCGAGCAGGCGATGCGGAGAAGTAGAAATTAAACTAAAAAGACATTTACTAATCTTTCGATATTCGATAACTCTGAATCAGAGCTGGGCAATTGACTATTTCTATTTTTACAGGAGGCTCGCACTTTTACAACAATAATTAATCACAAACTATGTTGTTTAAACGAACACATTTCACCAATGACGTAAGGGAAATATTTCTTTCACTGGTTAGATTCCCTGCGGTAATTTTTAGAATTTAATCTATACAAATGTATAAAGATGTACGTTTACAGATAACTTATGGTTGTGTGCTCACCTCCATGGTTTAGCTACAACCCACAATGGCAGCCCACGCAAGCCTGACACCATGAGCTGCCCGCAAGGGTCATTCGTGGGCACGAACTATTATAGGGCCGTACTATAATGAAATTTGAGCAACTGCCTGTGAGCAATGGGTTGCCCAACTCTGCTCTCGGTAAATTACTGTTCGAATGTCTAAATCACTTCTGCAATAATCGTCTTTTTACGAATTTTAAGAGAATCGTACGAATTATTATAAGGTAAGAGGAGAAAGAGAACGAAGGAGAAATGGGGGAGAAAAAGGGATGTACAAAGACGATTAGGCCTCCTGCATTTTGACACTAAACTGAATAATAAATAATTAATATATTATAGGAAAAATTGTATATATATCACCTCCCTAAAATGGCAAATATTTTACAAACGGAGTAAATGAGTATAACGGTTACAAACAAATTAGTATGTTCATATGGCACAAACAAGAGAACTTTCCACGATTCTATCGTAAATGAAAGAATGAGTACCGTATCGAATTGGATGGAGTACCGATACCATTTTACCAAAAATTTGTTTATCCTCTGTGAATGATTTTTTTTCGAGTGCCTCTAATGCGTATGTATATCGCGATGTGGTAAGTATAAATATAATGAACAATGTGAAAGAATTGCAGAAGTAATATAGTATATATGCATATGTATATGTATATCGTAACATTCCTTCCTACATTATTTTTCTTTAATCCACAATAATGCTTTCGAGAGAGCAACGGAGAGAACCTGTTCTCCCGAACGATTCTCAAAGTTGGAAGTGATAGCGAACCGATTCCGCTATCATACTTTCTTAAAAGCATTAAGGTGCTTTTATGCCGAGGTCCGCGCGGACTTTCGTCATAAATTTCGGCCGGGTCGACGGGCCCGCTGTTCCCCGCTGTGCGTGGCAGAAAAAAAAGGTCTCGTCTCTTCACAGTTTGTTTAGGTAAACATCAGCTTCCCTCTAAGGCGATAGGATACCTTCATAACAGCGGGCCCGTCGACCCGCCCGAAATTTATGACGAAAGTCCGCGCGGACCTCGGCATAAAAGCACCTTTATAGTACATATATTCTAGCACCATACTTGAATGAGAAAACTTTCAGTATTTCCCTGAAGAAGCGACACTTGAAGCGAGGGACATAATTACACCGAGTCAGTACCGTCCTCCTTCGCTATTGCTTTCCCCACGAAAGTTTTCAAACGTGCACGAATATATTTCTACAGAAGCAAAATCAATGTTTCTGTAACCGAACGTAACAATTTTTCTTTTTTTTCTCATAAAATTCCTAACACTATAACAGATTCTTTACTTGCTTATAGGTTTTTTTGCTTTGACAGAGCGGTTGTCAATTGAAATGTGATCCTACCATGCGAAGTAGCAGTACGGCAATGCATACTTAATAATGAATTTATATAAATATGGAACACTGATTATACAATTGGGGTATATAGTTCATTGTAAAAAATAAGTTTCTAAACGTTACTGTCTCTCAGATTACGAAATCCTTGGCTTTCTTGACCGTCATGAAAAATTTTCTGGTTTCTTTGGCAACTCCACAGCAAAAGGGGCAACACCTGCAATTACTAATTCAATGTCAGAATCGATTTGTGTAAAGAAACATTTCTCTTGGTTGATTTTAATGAAACATGGAATTGAAATCGGCGAAGGTGTACCTGTTTGCTGTCGCAACAATGGTACAATGAAGTTCTTCATTGTATCACACAATTTTTATTTCGTTGAGCTAGACCAGCTCTAGATAGATCACGCTCTATTTCGTCATCATCCTCTATACTGTAACAAAAACACAGGAATTAAAATAAGTCGCTTTATTTCAAGTGAAAATCATTATCGATGATAGAAAAGCGAAGAGCTATTTATATCCTCGAAATAGAAGCAGTCAATATTAGACTATGCATATGTATTGGGTTGGCAAATAAGTTTGTTCGGTTTTTGTGATTTATTCCACTGTAAAAAACCGAACGAACTTACTTGCCAACCCAATACATTGCAAAGTATAATATACTTACGCCCTTTCTTGCGTGTCCAGATGGTGGACTAATTCGTCTCTCTTGTTCACAATAGAAACTAGTTCTTCTAGAAGTAAATTCTCGCGCATTTTTTGTTCGGATGTCTTTCTGGAATCTTCTACCGCAAGTATACTTCTCAGTTCACGATTCAGAAGTTCGAACCGGCGTTCCAAATCGTCTTCTTTCTCCCTGAATCATTGGAAACGATAGCATTAAATTAACACACTTTGTCGAAGAATTATTGTTAGAACGGATACAAAAATAATAGCTTACAGTATATTCAATTGCATTTGTCTTCTCAGAAGCGCATTCTTTTTATTAACAAGAGTGAACCACAGAGACATCAGTCTTTCAGTTTCTTCCTCATTGTCACTTTCCATAGCAGCTCGCAGCTGTTTCTCAAGTTTTCCTGCTTGAATATCTATTTGAGTTTGTTCTCTTTCTAACGCTTCTAATTCATTCTGAATGTACGATGTCATGTCCTTCCCTAACTGCTTAAAACATTATAATTATTACGTTTGATTTGGAATTCTTATTGCAATGAATTAATGTGACACATACTCCTCTTAGCGTGTACGATGTACCATCGGGACTAGTTTTGTCCGGTGAGATTCTCTCTATTATCTTCGAGAATGAGTACAAGGGAGAACCGGTCTTTTTGTCACTGTCGATTACACTCGGAGTTCCCAGGATATTTCCATTGTACTCGGACTAGAATAGTCATTTCACGTTATAAATTATACAGGTTGGTCCATCTAAATGTAGCAACCTAAATATCTCCTTTATTTTCGATGACGTAACAAATGTTTTCACTGCAATGTAAATGGCATCGCAAGGTGAATGCTTTGCAAATGTTACTTTTCTTCTCAAGGTCATTTTTCCAGTTTTTAAGGTCATCGATATTTTGCTTTCTTGTAAATGTATAATTTTTATTCCTTGCATATTCTAGTTGACATTAAAACGCATTCAGAGATAATATAAAAAATAACATTTGCAAAGCATCCACTTTGTGGTACCATTTATATTGTATTAGAAACATTTGTTATGTCATCTTTTATGATGATGCTTTACACTCACCTTTGTACTAAATCTATCGCCAGGAGTAGACGGTGTAATGCTTCGTCGCGGACTATTATTTTGATCATCTATCGATCGTCTGTCGCTGTTATTGTCATCGTTCGTTTGATTCGACGAAACATTAACACCCATCTTCACCTCTGCTATTAAACGTCTTGCTCTTTCGCGTAATTGTTGTTGCCTTTCATCGTCGTTTTGACTCTAAAAATCATCAAGTATCATTTGATTTGGGTGAATGATGTGATATAAATGAAAGGTAAACTGATGTGTACGTTCATTCAATAGAAAAAATATAAAATTGAGGAAACAAAACCTCGATAGGACTAGCAGCGGAAGAAACAAGACCAGCTGATTTTGTCTGATTCCTGGCCTGTTCTAACAGTTGTCTTGCACGTTCTCTTAATTCATCATGCCGACTGACTAATGGCTAATATTAAAAAATGGCAAATTAGTTGCAAGCAATAAACAACTTAAAATGTGTACAAAGACTAATTACATGTTGAGAACGCTGCTCTCTGTGAGGTGATGATACACTCTGATATTCAGTATAATCACGACTTCCTTTGTCAGTTGCATCCTATAACAAGATGCATTCGCTACGTAATTATTACGATATTACTTGCTATATTAAAATTCGAGAAAGAAATGAATTATTTCATAAAAGAATAAAGATTTAACAGCACAGTTATAGAGCTACGAACACGTGTATTAGACAGAAGAAATATAAAACAGTTGTAGAATTAGTAAATATGTATTATGAAAATGGTAATGTTCAAATTTAAGCATGATAGGAACGAGTTGACATATTTTATCGGTATTAGTAATTTCTGTTATTTAAGACTGTTAGCACATATAATGATTTGTATTCTTAATTGTGTTAGTTTAATTATTATATTTCTTCTACCTAAAGTTAGCGTCTCACAATGTGTTGATGCATCATGTGCGCATGCAAATGAACATAACATGTAAGGGATAGTCCCGAATGTTTTAAAAGTATTCCGTCTACACTTCAAGTAAATTATTAGCAAATTTATTAATTCAGGATTATCTCTTGTCAGTAAAAGTCGTCTACTTATTTTTGAGAAACTATTGAAAACATTTCTTTTTGAGAATAAAATATCTAGTGACAGCAAGAGTACTACTTACATAAAAATATTTCATGTATGTATTCGGTAAAAAAGAATTAGCGTATTTCTTAAATGTGCAGAAAGTGGCATTTCATTCCGAAAGTTATATCAATTAATCAAAATAAAATAAATGAAATTAAGAAGTGTTAATGTGCAATAATATATTTTTGGGCGATCTAGATATACTGACATCTCGTACAGGCGATTGCAATTTGTTAACTGAAACTGATTGAGACCACTTCTCGTCGACTATCTGCATATTTTCCTCTTCCTCGTCCGATCCGAAAGGATCTGTTAATTGTCGACGAGTCATTAAAATAGGACGTTGCTGTACTTGTGGTACTCTCGGGGGTGATTTGTTCTGTAGTGAATTTAGTTCAACACCTTGTATTACCATTTTGTACAACAGTTTTTACAGTGATACGTAATAAAACAGATAAATGATTTCACAGTGATTATGCGAACATACAATACGTATAGCTTGTGAATGAGCATACATACATACCTTTTCTTTAGACAAATATTTTTCTTTAGTCGGTGACAACACTTTCTCTAGAATACTCTTCGAACTAGCCAATATGATATCCTTGACATCTTTTACACTAGACGGTGATTTATCTTTATTGCATTGATCGTGATCTTGATTCTCAGTATTCAAACTCAAATGTAATCTATTCTTTAATGAATCAATATTGGCATCCTCTTTTTTGTTATCAAATGGATTCGACCTGTGAAATAAATACATTTATAATCTTACTGGATTAATCGTACGGATTACACAGTCAACGTACCGTCTGATGTTATCTATTTTATTGCTTTTAAGCTCCATTTGATCTTTCTTATGCAAATTGATTATTTCTTGACTAAATAATTGTACACTCACATCCGAATTATTGTCTGTATTAAATCTACCAATCATGTAAGAAGACTCATCTGTGGTTTTACCTATCTGATGTACCTGCAAACATGGATTAAATTGCTTAATAAGGAACACGAGGCGTGAAAGAATTAAATAAGATTACTTTGTATAATCTTTCACATATTTTCGACATATAATGTATATTATATGTGTACCAGGTATGTAAATATGAAACCGGAATTTTTGTATAGAAAATACACATTTATTGTATGACAATGATGCAAAATATTTTCTTCGAAGTATTGCCCATCGGTAGCTACACATTTTTCCCATCTCTCTGACAATTTGCGGATGCCACGCCACAAAAACTATTCCCCTTTTGAGGCAAACCAGTCATCGAGCCATTGTCATATATTTTCGTAAGATGTGAAGCGCTGCTCAGCAAGTGCATGTCCCATCGATGCAAATAAGTAATAATCGGATGGAGCCAAGTCTGGTGAGTAAGCCGCATGCTAAAGTATTTCCCAACTAAACGCCTCAATCGTTTCCTTTACCCGTTTTGTTGTGTGTGATGGTGCATTATTGTGAAGCAAAATCACTTTGTGTTGCCTTTTTTGATATTCCGGTCGTTTTTCACGCAAATCTTGATTCAAATCAATCATTTGTTGTCGGTAGCGTTCAGTATTAACGGTTTCGCCAGGTTTTAGCAGCTCATAATAGATCACACCCTTCTGATCCCACCAAACACAGAGCATTGTCTTCCGTCCATAGCGATTTAGCATTGCAGTCGATGTCGATGGTTCGCCTGGAGTTACCCATGATCTCTTACGGTTAGGATTCTCGAGATATATCCACTTCTCATCGCCAGTCACAATTCGATGGAGAAATGAGTTTCTTTTGTACCTGGCGAGCAGCATTTCACAACTGGTTTTTCGGTTTTCCTGCTGTATTTCATTCAGTTCATGTGGAACCCATTTTCCCATCTTCTGAATCTTTCCCATGACTTTCAAACGTATGGAGACGGCTTCTTGTGTCACATTTAATTGATCCGCGAGTTGTTGTTGCGTTTGAGCGTCATCCTCATCCAACGATGCTTGCAGATCGCTGTCTTGAAACTTTTTCGGTAGTCTTCCACGTTCTTCGTTTGTCACATCAGAATTGCCATTTTTGAATTTTTTAAACCACTCGAAGCACTATGATTTACCAAGAGCATGCTCACCGTAAGCTTCGACAAGCATTCAATGCGATTCTCAGCAGTTTTCTTCAAATGGAAACAGAAAATCAATGCTGTCCGCATATCGCAGTTTCCAGGCACAAAATTCGACATGTTCAACGTTATTAAAAACTATGCTGTTGTATGAAACTTGTATGGTTGTGAGTTGAAAATCTTTACCAGATGTCAAAACAAGAAAATGGCGTCAATGACGCGGTTTGACGGTAACTACATTGACAGCTAGAGCCACCTATCGGCAAATTCCGGTTTCATATTTACATGCCTGGTATACATTATGTTACATGATAACAAGCTGTATTGTTATTGATTACCTCTAACTCATGACCAGTGAAATGTGCTCTCAACTGATATAAATATGTCATCACAGCTAATTTGTCAGGTACAGTTAATATATCCATATCTGCTGGTTCTATAACTCTAGGTATACCAAGGGCTTCACCAGCATCAAATGCTTTCTTACAATTACCTTTCACATCATGTGGTAATAGCGAGTCTATGTCTCTGCAATGTTTTATTTAAGAGAAACAAATGAATATACGACGACAATTTATAAATAGAACAAATAAATAAGATATTTGACAAGCTGCCAGACTCATTAACTACAACCTTAGTGTACCTTTGTTTTCTATAGGAAATATAGAAATAGTTCGTTCGCCAATTTTTAATATCGAACATATGAATTATATATAGAGAGAGAGAATATAGTCATCGAATTAAATATAATATTGCTATAACTCTACGTACATAAGATCCGGTCTAAAATGATGTATGATTGCACAAAATGCCATTCCGTTTCTCCACGATGTTGTAAGATTAGTAACTTTGACACCAGGATAATCTTTAGTTACATCCTTACACCATTCCAATAAATCCTGGCCTGGTGTAATCTCTTTTAATCTAGGAATAGTAACATCGTTCCTTGTTAGTTCTAATGGTTGTAACGGTAATCTCAGTGTAATGTGTTCAATGTTTTTACTACAAACAAATGACAAGTTTGTTAGAAACTGTATCGGAAAATGTTGATGGTATTAATATTAGTGTTAGTTGTGAAGTCCACACGATCGAAACATAGGATTTTCAACATACTCATTTTCAACGGCAACACTATCTTTCAACGATGATTTATCTTTAAAGGAATCAACAATGCCCGTTAGACTAATATCACGAATGAAGTGGTCATTATCATTTACAGGTGTAGTATTGTCCTTCGATAAACTTGCCACTGTTAAACGGACAACAATATTATTATATTAGCCTCCACATGTGCGAACATACTCTTACTACAGCCTTACCACTTATCGGAGTGCTAGGTAATTCGCTTTCAGTAAGACTACTAGTCATTAAATCGAGTTGCGCTGAAATATCTAGAATCTCGTCGAGATTTTTCACAGATACTTCCTCGACGTCCTCTGGTATATCCTCGTTATCAAAATCGTCTAACGGTGCTATGTCGCTATTATTATTCACTGACATTAAACTAGCCATACTCTGCATGTCCTCGTCTCTGATAAAAACAAATCATGATATTAGATGTAAAGTATACCTCGTCGATCCTACATCAAATTTCAAATTTTAAGATTATCTTACGTCGCTTTGCCTTCTCTCAAGAAGACACAAGATAAAGTACATTCTAACGAAGCGCTGACAATCTTTTTCGACGTTGGCTTCAAATCTAACTTAAGTTGTTGTTGACTAGATTCCAAAGTTGCGTACTTTTTCATATTAATATTCGTTGCAGCCACGTGCCGCCTTTTACCGGTTGGGGAAACCTATTGCATATAATATTGATGTGAGTGTTCAAGTACTTTGTGCATCTAAAATCCAGGGCTTGAAAACAGTTACGATATCGGTTTCAATCCTTGTTTCAGTTCTAGGACTTTTTCAAGCTCTGCTAAAATCTCATACAAGCCCTGTCTCTTACATCTTCGATTACGAATGTCCAATCTTTATCTTCTAACTCGTGAGTTCTCGGATCTTTGAACAAAGTTACAGACACTGCATGATTGTCGGGAACAGCCCAACTAATGACACCTTTTAGCGGGTCACTTAAATTCGGTTCCCAATCTAAAGGTTCCGAAGTCACTCTTCGACTACGTCTTGTCCACACGACGCTTAGTTTATTCGGTTTCCTAAATGTAAAAATTATTACAAGTGACATACGAACATCGCATTATTGTACCACAATCATATAAACTTATTTTTTGTGATACAACAAACAGAGAAGCTTGAAGACTTTATAGGACACCCTATATATTTGATCATATTTGATTTTGATCAAATTCGAATATGTTACAGATCTCGACATTTTGAACAAATTTTTCCTGTACATACAATAGACTTTTGGTTTTTTAGATATTTACGAAAAACTGTTAATTCCAGTGAAATTAGCCATTTTAAACGAATTTTGGTTAGGTCCGGATTAGGTTTGGGGCAGAGACGGGTGCAGGGGGAGGGGCTCCGTCCCTCCCCGCCCTAAACCACGTGTTCCGTCGATTAAAGAGGATAGGATTCGCTATAGTGAGTGTCCGTAGTTTAACCCTTTAGAAAAATAAACATTTCTTCCGACCTAAATAGAATATTTCCATTCTAAATGATTCTTTAAATTTGGTGGATACGAAATTGATATAATATCTCATGCAGTACTGAAATGTTTAATAATTGATTAGATACCAACATATCCGATAATGTAAACAATATTTTAAATAATGGCACAGCAATTTTTAGTAGCGCCTCAGAGCCACCGCTCTTGATTTCGACAACAATACGACTTTACAAGAATAACTGGATTTTCAAGAAATATTTTTTCAAACATCTAAAATAAACTAAAACAACTGCTTATTATGTGTACAGGAAGAAATTCGACAAGTTTACCATATTAAAAATCAATAACACTTTTTGTATTATTAAATGTATATGAATGTTTTAATAATTGTTTGCACTATATTGCACTAAACTGCAAATAGTAAATAGATGAGAAAGATTTCTGTTCGACAATAATTGACTGTCACGTAAATTAGAACATTATCTTTGAACGTGTTAAAAGACTTGTATGTATGTATATGTAGTAGTGGTCCGCTTATTTTATTATGACACACCTCCATTTTGTATAAAATTAAGAAGGAAAATACTGAGGGAACACATACCATTTTGTTGTTGTTTCTAAAGTGACTTCGTGATATGACACAGTGAACTGAAACTTTGCAGCTCTCTTGTTTACACGCTGCAGTCGTTTCCAAACAGAACTCATTTTTCAGCCGTAGTTTCCTCAAGAATTTGTTAAACGACGTTCAACTTTATAATTACTTGTAGACGCGTCTAATGTTATGCAACATTTTGTATAGAAATTACGCACACTAGGAGGGATCAGCTGTTTACGTCGAGGAATAATACAGTGTACTTCTTTTTGTCGAGCACGATTAAGAACTAGAAGTCCAAGGTCCTTCAATCATTCATGCATCTGACATTTCTGGCTGCACCAATACATATAATGTAACCGAGAATCTGTCTTTTTATAGAATCGCAGGATTTTTTTCTTATTGACAATATATCACAAGTTCCATTATCATTTTCATCGTTGCGGTGTCACCTACACAAAATACACCATCCCCGATATCACACCGAAAATATTACGGCCACGAGATCAAAATGTTTTACAATGAACTCGGACCACTCGGACTCGTACCGTGACGAAACCTTTTCTCATAGTTATTGATCTTGTATCACATGATTACAAGATAGGAAACTCGCTTCAAGTTATAGTCGCTGAATTTGACGAAACGACGCATGCGAAACACCGCGCAATGGAAACCCAAGACTATATAAATTCATAGAAATGGCATGTGTATAGCAGAGATAACATGTCTTGTTCCAAGATTACTTCGTCTAGATTCTAGATCAGGGATGAGCAACCCGCGGCCCTCCAAAGATTTTACATTTTGACTTTTAAAAATTTCTACAGTGTCCCGCTGTTCTACAAAAGACACATATATCTTTCGCCGTTTTTTAAATAGTATTTCTATTAATGAGTGTTTTATTTCTGTAATTTTTTATACTAGGTTTATTGTGTTAATTTGATTTCATCATTCAGTGTTTGTATTATCATACGTTTCTTACATGCGGCCCGCACAAGATTTTTAAATTTGTAGTTGGCCCGTTGTAAAAAAAGGTTGCTCATCCCTGGTCTAGATGACGGTTGTGGGCAAAGTGCTATAGTCTAAGACTTATAGTCAGAACACGAATGACGTCACGTAGCTATAATGTAGTCTGTCCCAGATAGTGACGTCACGATTGGGGCTGAGGTGGGGATTGGGGATCCTATCACGATTCTATAATTAAAAATATGTTTGAATCTATATTGTCATTTTATTGCTTCCAAGGCATCAATTTTTTTTGTGAAAGACATTACAGACTTTCAATATTATTTATATACACCAGTCATATCATAACTATATAATATCAACTAACGAACTTTTTATAATAAATTGATCAGTATTTATTTACAAATATATACAGTATAAATATATATACACATCAATTTTGAAAGAGGAAGTTTTCATTCAGTCTTATAATAGCTACATAATATAAATAAATATATGTCAGATAAATAAAATCTTTATAAAGAAGTAAAGAGACTTGTAAGAAGCCTCTTTTGTCGCCTTTAACGCATCGATAAAAAATTAATTAAAAACTTCCTCTTGTTAAAATTCATAGTTTTAACGCATTAGCTTTAATCGATATTAAACTCTAGTCGAGTTTTATTAAAAAACACAATAATCAATATACTTCAACGAATTTTCTACAAAGTTCCTAAGTATTTCATCTATCAGATTTCCTCGACTTCTCCATATCGCGTATACACTGTTTCAAGGTAATATAACTGGTATTTATAATCTGTGTAAATGAAATATATATATCGCATTGTTTTATAAAATTTAATCATTCGTTTTTGTCATAGTTCGTTTTTACATTTCGAGTGTCAAAACTGACAATTTAAGTAAAATGAACTGAACATTATTTGCATGTAACATTAAACTTAGCAACTTACATTCGTGTTGCAAAGTGTTTTATGAAATTTAAAGAAATTTAGAAAGTGATCTAATAACAAAATTATCGTATGCATTTTGCAATGAGAAATATTCGACAATGTCAATTTTTTAAACCAATTCTCTTAAGTATTAACATATATCAAATGTCTTATTATGTGCTTTATAAAAATTGTGTATCTTACATACATGTATACAGATGTAAAAAAATCTTAGTTGTAAAGCTTGTTAGTCTACGTATGTTTGTGTTGCACATGATAAACATTCTAATATATATATACGAACTAAATTAGGTATATTAAAGAATTAGAAAACATAAAGCTAATTACACTCTTGGTAATTAAAAATATTTGTACCTGCATAAATATACATATATAAGTATAATATACATATAATCTGCACAATTCACTGAACACTATTCTCTATAAACTAGCACTAATGAAAATATGTATCGAAGTATATAACAGTTGTTTAAATTCTAACATTTACGACTACTATACACATGTATACATCGAAATAAAGTACTAGGAATATGAGCACTTTTAAGCAGTAGAAAATATTTAAAAATTATCAAATATACTACTTCCGAACTAATTTGAACAAAATATCTGTTATCATTGATAGAATAGATATAAAAATATAAAAATTTACAGCTGTCTAAGCATATACATATAATAAGACTATTCGATTAATGTAAATTACATGAATTCTAATGTGCCCATGATAATCTAAATGAAAATTCGTATTTATCGAGCGAACGCATGTACAACTGTTTTACATTTGATGATATATGAAAATTTCTGTCCCTAATGTTACTAACACAGTAACTATGTGTCGTAATCTTCGTCAAGATTGGCAGTGTGAGCAAAATTTGATGTTGGTGGATTGCTTGCACTGACATTGGATGTGTTTGTACTCAAATTCATAGGATTCACTTCGGTATAAAAATTTGGTTGACTAATTTGAAACGATGTAGGCACGGATATTTGAAATTCTGGAACCTGAGAAACAGATGTGTTCGTAACGATTTGGTTCACAGCGCCAGAATTATGCATTCCTGTTCCTCCATTATCGTTTGAGTATTTCTGTTCAACTTTTACTTCAGCTGTTAAACCCATTTGTTGCTTTTGAAATCTATAAAAATACGATGATGCATTTAAAATTTCCAACTGACTTAATTATTCTAATCAATACTTACTCTACTTCGTAATGTCTCAACATTGGATTAGAAGCAGATGTATTCGATGTATTTGAAATTATTGGAGCAGGTGTTAACGGTGGCGTAGGTACTTCGTCGTCAGGCCCTGAAATATCTGGCAATGACTTCACTAAGTCTTTTAAAAAGTCAAAGCGGCTTTCCGACAGGATGCATTGTTTCCTATAATTAAATGTAAACGCAAGTGTAAACGTATAATGTTGCAGTTAAAGTTTTTTATATCGTTATACGTACATGTGAGACGGGCTCAAAGTTTTGGCATTCTTGGCATTAGTAATTTGCATAGTTTTCGTAAGTAATGAATGTACAAACAACTCTAATGTCCTAGGTATATATGCATAGTTAAGGAATTTAGAACTGAAAACTAATACGCAGTGGGTGTACAAAGTATTCGTACACCTTTTAGAAACGAATAACTGTTTCAAAATTGGACACAATAGTTTGAGTTTTGTTTTGAAATTAGAAAAACTTGTAAGAATCTCTGATTTTCTCATTTCTTGATAATGCAAAGATGGGGTTTTCCTTCTCATTCCTCGATAATGCTGATGATTTTCATAAAGCTGCGACAGCTACATGCTGCCGAATAATGCAAATTATGCCTTGTAAATGTAAAAATAGGACTTTTGAGGGCGACTGCAGCCTTTTATCTAGCACTTTTGACTACTAAAAACGCCCATCTTTGCATTATTGAGAAATGAGAAGGCGCCCTTGCAATCCTGGAAACGAGTCTATCCCAGTCTATCCCCTTAAATGAATCGTAAACCCTAAATACAAAGATTTTGACATCTTACGATCCCCATAGCTTTTTCATGTGTCAACAGATTTCAATAAAACTTTCTACATGTATACAACTTACTTAGATTTACAAAATACATGTTTCAAATTTTCATTACAGACAAAGATAAAAAATTTAAAAAGTGTATTTACACATTAACTAATAAACTAATCCTTCTAACGTCTCAGAAAGGTGTACGAATACTTTTTATACCCCCTGTATATACTTCTGAAAGCATATTAATCGAAATCATCTCTTCTTAATTAATTTTAAAAGGATATAGATTATAATTGGCACCGCCTGTGCAACTTTTCCAACTTCTTCATCGGTCTGCATAATTTTCTTAATTCGCCCCTAATGAAGGAATACAGATTTAGGTTAACCATGTACATTTAAAGGTTTTCGCATAAATACTGATTTATATTCTTTTACTCTTTCATGGTATAAAAAAGCTTGATTGTCAATTGCAGTATTGTTCTCATTAAAATCATAATCGTGTAATGTACGTGAAATTTTCAATACTTTTGTTGAAACACTGTTTCCAAAATATACATGTTATTTTGATACTCACGGCTGGAAAACGGGCATTGTATTTTTTCTTTTTACTTGGCATTGTCACACGAATATTACTACTTCACACCGCGAATAATATATATAAATAAAATGATAAATGAAACTGCGAAAAAAACGCGTTTATGTTGTATTTGCTGCAATTTAAGTGTTCCAAAACTTGACAGACATCTGTAAACTATATTTTCAATAATTCATAAAACAACGATGTTATGTGTAAAAAAGTATGGTAAACCGAGTAAAGCCTGCTCAAGAAACATTTATGAAAACAATTTTTACTTTTTATTTATTATATTATCGATGGTGATAATTCCACCGAGATATGTGCAATTTTTCTCTTCCACTGTTCATAGGTGAAGTTGTTACATACATAGTGGCAGCAATGACTAAAGATGTCTCTGATTATTATGTCGTGCTATCTGCTATGTTTACAGTTCAATTTTACACAATAAAATCATTTTAGGAACAGCAAACTAGTCAGAAGTCAGACTGAGTTAGATTTCGTTACGTGACCTCTTGAAGCATCTTGAAGGAAGTGTCGTTTCTGTTTGTTTACTAACAGTATTAGTTCCTCAGTTCCTCATGATCACTCATGGTTCCTCATGAACAAATGTTATGTTTTGTAACAGTTGGTGATAGTGTTTTCAGTACATATAAAATATAAATAATGTTTCTACAAATACGGACAGAGAAAACTTATTTTATTCTTAAAACATTCGTGTAAACAGAATTGGAAGAACACCAGAAATATTTCTAACCTATTGCATCGGATTTTAGTACTGTTTACGTATACATAATAATTTGTTTTATAATGGCGAGCACAATTAACAACAGAATCATCGTTTTAATTGATATGGACTGTTTCTTCTGTCAAGTGGAAACGAAACTTCAGCCAGAATACGATGGGAAACCACTTGCTGTTGTACAATATAATCAGTGGCAGTCGGGAGGGTAAAATTCTATAATTATTATTTTTTTATTTTAATATATTATTATTTTATTTTAATGAAAACTGATATGGTTTTAATTAGGATAATTGCAGTTAACTACGAAGCAAGAGAATACGGTGTTACACGACACATGAGGGGTCAAGAAGCGAAGGAAAAATGTCCAGGTCTAATTTTAGCTAGTGTACCATGTCTTCGTGGGAAAGCAGATACTTCAAGGTTCGCCAAAGAATTACAAAAACTTACATAAACTTATCATTTAAAAATCCATGTCAAATTGTAGTGCCAAGTTGCAGCTGCACTGCTTTCTGCAAAGTTGTGTTAAATTATAATTTATAATTACTTCACGAATTCGAAATTTAGTTGTTTCGTTTAATTAAATTACAATGTAATTTGTAATTCTGTTCTCTTATTCGATTAAATTACAATGTAATTCGTTTTTACAAATGAAATGCGATTACAAGGTAATTATGAATTACATATAAGAAGAATAATTGCTGGAAAAAGAAAAAGATTAGTATCAGTGATGAATAGATTGCAGATATTGCTGCAATTTTCAATTTTTGTAGAAGAATTTCAAGAAAGCGGTATTTAAATTAGCACAACTCTGGTTTTCTGAATTTTTGCACTACCAATTGAACGTTTTGAAATTGTTGCATTTTTCTAACTTTACCACTACTAAACAGGTATAGAACCGCTGGTCGTGATGTTATCGAAGTTATGAAGAAACATTGCAGCTTAATCGAACGAGCTAGCGTAGATGAAGCATATCTAGATATTACTGATATCGTCGAGCAAAGAGTATCTACAAATTTTCCTACCCCAGAAGAATTAGCAAGTCAACTTTCCAATACATTTGTTGTGGGATTTTCAGAAGTTGGAAAGAATGACGAAGGTAAGAGAAAGATTTATATATGGTAAAATTTATATTTAACTTAATCTGACTATTATAATCTTAGAAGAAAGAAGCAGAGGTCTAAAAAGATGGATGTCAAATGTTTTTGAAGAGCTCGACGACATACAAGCTCAGAAACTTGCTGTAGCTGGTGTAATAGTTGAAGATTTGAGAGCTGATATACTTGCGAAGACAGGATTTAAATGCTCTGCTGGCATAGCACAAAATAAAGTAAGATGATTCATTAATTTTCTTAATACATTTTTAAATACATGTATTAAACATACATTGTCTTTAGATATTAGCTAAATTAGCATGCGGATTACATAAACCGAACCGCCAAACAATATTACCACCAAGTACTGTATCAACACTTTATTCTACATTGCCAGTGAAAAAAGTTAGAAATCTTGGTGGAAAATTTGGAGATGTTGTCATCGAATCGCTTAATTGTAATGTTATGGGTGACTTATTGCAATACTCGTTGCAATATTTACAAAAACGTTTTGACGAAAAAACAGGGTATGTTATATCATTCTTCTCAATATTTTCAAATACATTACGAAAGTATGTATTTTTGTTTAGATTGTGGTTATATAATATTGCACGAGGTATAGACAACGAACCTGTTACTATGCGTCTTCTAACGAAATCAATCGGGGCATGTAAAAAATTTCCAGGAAAACAAGCCATCACTTCGTTAGATGTTGTAAGTTAATCGTTAAATTGTGAGTAAATATAAGAAACATACATATATGTATATGAACGGTATTTTTTACAGTTAACACATTGGGCTAATGAATTATCAGCCGAAGTTTGCGAACGTCTTGAGAAAGATGAAGAAGAGAACGAGCGACGAGCGACATTGCTCACAGTATGCTATCATTATTATCAAAACAAAAATACTATATCCCAGTCTCGTTCATGCACTTTAAATTCGTACAAACCAGAAAACATGGCAGCTCGTTGCGTAAATATTATAACCAAATCTACACAATGTCCGATCGCGTATTTAGGAATTTCGACTGGCAAATTTGTTCAAGCTAAAGGTACCGAAAGCTTTAAGAACTTTTTTAAAGTGAAAGACTCGGAACCTCAAGAGAAGATATGTGTAAAAACGGAATCTGTAAAAGCGGACAACAGTCGGTCGTTAAAAAGAACCATTGAAATAGAAAATGAACGGTGTAACAAAGTAAAGAGTGTTACGCATAATGTTAAAACTAACGCAATATTAAACGAACAAATGCCTAACACAAAAACAAATTCATCACCTACTTCAAGAAGATTAAATAATTTAATCAGTTCATTGAATGAAAGAAACAATAAAAGAGCTCTTCTCGAAATGACAAAAATGAATTCAGAAGCGGACAAGTCTATAGATCAGAGCGAATTTAAGAAATCTTTTTTTATGAATGTCTTTAATCCAAAAGATGATAAACAGATGATAATCGAGTTAAACGACGAAAAGAACATCAGTATTGTACATGAGAATTTAAATAGAAATGGTATGCAGGAAATTGAATTTGAAAATGATCGTAATACTTACGAAAAGGAAGTACATGTGAACAATAAGAATTACTATGATAAGGTAGAACGTATTAACGTAGTTGAAACGGAGCAACCTTCATCTAGCGCAGACATACGACAGAATAATAAAACTAATAATGTGCAAAATCTTACTAAATTGCAAGAAATATTTCCTGATTTAAATGACATTGACCCTAGCGTAGTTAGTTTGTTACCTATAGAGTTGCAAGAGGAAGCAAAATTATATATGAAAGCACAAACTAAAAAAGATATTAAAGAAAGTTCAATAAAGAATTCAAAAACAAAAAGCAAGTCCAAATGTAATACGTCTAAAGTAAAAAGTAACAATGCTATGTATAATTTCTTAGTAAAAAGAGATCCGTCTAGTATTATAGGCGTTCCTTCAAAACAATGTTTACAATGTTATCAAATGATTGCTCTATCAAGATACAACGAACATTGCGATTTTCATATGGCTGAAAATTTGCAAAGGGAATTGAATACTCCAATATTAGAAACCGTGAGTGTGGAAACATAACATTATTTTGATAAGTTATGAAGAATTTAGAAATTGTTGTATATATGTGTAATTAGAGAAAATATGACACCGACAATATTCGTACTTACAAGATAAAATATATAAAAATATAATTTTCATTACTTAGAATAATTTTTTATACATTTTTTACTGTAATTTGTATTGCAATTTCCACTGCAATGCAAATAATAAAGTATTACACGCTCTGTTTTATTGTGAAATAAAGTTTTAAATCGAATCTCAACTCTATGCTTTTAATTTATTATCATTTTCATAAAAATTTTTTAGTTATATAATGTTAATAACATCTGTAAGTTATACACACGTATAATTAATTGTTAAAAGTCGGTCTGTATTCAAGCTATCCAGTTTCGCGATTTCTGATCTTACGCTTTCCTTATATACTTTCATCGAATCTTGCAATTTAGATATTGTTTCCTTCATCAAATCATTTGATACCTTGAGTATTTCAAATGCTACAACGCAAGCAGAAGAATGAGGATTTTACGTGATACTTAAAACATTCTCGGGTTCATACCTTGCTGTTTATTTTTCTCCTCTTTCTCGATAGAGTCGATTAACTCTTGCGTCAGTCCTATTAACTTGACCCGTTCCTTTGGTAAAACATTCAACGATGATATTTTTCCAAACTTCTTTTCGTACTTTTTAATATACGCATCTAATTTAGAAACTGACACTTTATCGGATTTTCTATGCGAGCTGTTTCTCTTAAATCGTGCGTTTTTGTATGTCATAATTCTTGCTGGAAATCAATTACTCCATTGTGCTACGAGGCACAAGATATAGATTTTCTTTTTAAATAAATGAATATTTATATTATGCATGTCATGGCATTGAATATACAGAGTGTTCAATTTGTATATGATCAATAGCGAATAATTTGATTTTTACTTTGTTCGACTTTGTTGAATAAACTCTTGGAATATTGATCATGCACAGCCGGACGCTCTGTGTATTTCATGTAAATTCACAACAGAGATTATGTACAATATAGAAAGATATTTATTTATATAAAAATAAAAAACCATACACTTGTACGAAAGTTATCTGTTATCGAAAAAACTTTCTAGCATGTGTGTATTAGTAAAGTTTATTTAAATTCTATATAAAAGGTATATGATTGTAGGAATATGGAATATTCACATCATACTATAGCCTTTCTTCCAAACAGTATCTTTGAGATACGCAACTATCATAGGATTGTTGAGCATCGATTCAACAATAGTTTTAAATCCTAATTGACTTGCTAACATGTATTTACATTCTATATCTGATAGTTCAGATATCAGCATTTTCATATTATCCGTCATTGTGTGCGTAATACCTTTCTCCAGTCGGTACCTGTATTAAATTCGAATTAGTTGACAATGTAGTATGTTCGTTAATTTATTTGAAAAGCGATCATAATACCTGCGTGCGCAATCTTGTACCAGACTGGTAGTTAACTTCTCCACAGTCATGAAATCTTTTAAATATTTTATTTCTCCGTTCAGTATACAGTGATTGTATATTAGATTAGTCCAATCCACGGGAAAATTATACGCGTGTATGACAATAAGGGCTTGAGAGAAATTTAAGGTATGACATAGTATTCTGTCAATGTCCTCAGACTTTAAATTAAGAATACAAATCACTTCTTGATTATTGGACACTGTGTTAAACAGTGAAAGTTGGAAGCCCACCAATTGCGCTTGGTTCGAACACCAATTAGCAAGATTTAATGTTTTCTCCTGTATCAATATACAAACATATATGATCTGTTGACATTAAAAATTATTTTGTCTACTATTCAATGTAAATTTACCCGCAAATAGTATTGCGTCGCATAAGTGAAGTTTGAAACGGCTAGCTGTAGCTGCTGTTGAATATGATCTGTTTTAGCTAACTTTATCTCTTGCTGAGCAGAGTTCGGCGGTTTTCCTTGATCTTTCGCTGCAGATGATACTAATGTGTTGATTATAACTCTCGCTTCACTCTCCCACGTAACAGCCATTTCATGGTATAATTGGAAATGCAATGCCACAAGAGTAAAAAGATCTTTGTTTTGAGGACTTGAACGTTTTAAAAACTCCAGGAGCGCTATTTTCAAGCCGGGTACCTATAATAGATTTCGTGATTTATTTTTTCAAACATATGTACGGTAGATTATAATGTTAGCATGTTAGGAACCTTATCCAATCCTTTTCCAAGTAAACATTCGAACTGATGATTCTCCTTTAAAATTTGAAATATGTAGTTCATTTCTGTGAAACGACCAACGCCTGTTACAAGTCGCACCTAGATACAGATAATATATATTACCTATATTAATACATTATAAGATAATTATTATAATTAACTTCGTGTTAGGTATAATAGTACAATAATCACTAGATTTCGGATTTTATGCATTTATGTATTATTTTCGACTTATTAAAACTCCTTAAAGCTGCATCTTGCGATAAATGTAAACAATGCTTCTTTTGCATAAAGTCTGCAGTCTATTAACGACGTACCAATAATGTCCACAGTTTTAGATTTTGCAGAGCATTAGCAAGATTCTGGCATTTACGCAATATCGATGCTATTCCTTCCATGTTGCAAGACGTTGTAAAACAATCGTGAGATCGTATTAACAGCTCAACGATCATCTTCAGAGTGGACACTGGAATAATAAAAATGATATTTATGTAACAGATATAATACTTTGGCTTTGTTATTATATTTTATCGTAATGTCATTACGCTTTTCGCAAGGGGAATGTCCAAGCAATCTATTTGCTCTTTTCAAAAGTTGATAACCAAGAAGCGGAACATCATTGCATAATTCCATAATTACTCGGAAATTCGAATTTAAACAATACCCCCACAGGTAAATGTTACCTTCTTCGCCATCTGTAAAATTTAAAAATTCACAGTTGCCTTTCATAGAATTCTACGCTTATGCTCTTGTTAGACTGCGGATCTTTATGCATTTATAGCAAAATTGATTGGTTTCTATTTCATGCAATCGATGCAGACAATTTTTATTTTGCATAAAGATC
Organism: Lasioglossum calceatum; assembly: GCA_963966675.1. Taxonomy (NCBI): domain Eukaryota; kingdom Metazoa; phylum Arthropoda; class Insecta; order Hymenoptera; family Halictidae; genus Lasioglossum; species Lasioglossum calceatum. Next base: position 4,360,373 of record OZ016540.1, on the reverse strand, counting down.
CACATTCTAGTCCTTGTATACCTTCTATGGCGCGTCCAATATTCGCAGAAATATTTTCTGTCAAAAATGTTGCAACAGTGTCATTATTTATGTTGTATGCTGTAATTATATCAGCAAATACATCCAATTTGTTCTCGATATTACTCTCCGTAATTTCTTGTAAAAATTGCGTGGGATCATTTAACGTTAACAGGAAACCATAACTTTTCTCTAGTTGCATCGCTAGTTTATAATATAATACGATTTTTAAACATACATCTTGTCCATGTTCTAGACTTTTAAGTAATGTTTGCAAGGTTATTAAACAATCCATTTGTATATTCTGAAAATTTACATCTTTATGCTTGCTCGTTTCAGATAAGCTCGTCGAGGTGGTCACTAGAGTAAACAAATACATTAAATCAATATTTGTTAATTATTATTATTATAAGAATATCAAACTTACAAGACGAAGACGACGAAAATCTTTGCAAACCACGATGTTTAAAGGCACCATATTTTTGTTGTTTAGTCTTATTTAGATCTTTCAAAAGATTCTTTTGGTCAACAGTTAAATTATTTGGTGTTATTTCACCTTCTACCAAGCTCAAGCATAACATTAAAATTTCTAGATCCTACGTGTAAAACAATAATTTCGGTATTATTAATTCAAGAATTTCTTAAATTATGTAACTATTGTTTAATATAACCAACCTTGTGTTTATAATTAAAAATAGTACTAATCCTTAACGCGATATCTATTTTATTTAAATCAATTAATTTATTAATTAGTTTCTCGGCAGCACTTCTTTCGTATGGTTCATTTAAAGTATAACTGAATTCTAATTTATCCAATCCCGACAACAATTCCGTTTTTAATTTATTAAAAACACGTGGTCCGCTCCCTAATTGTATATTCTCGAGATCCGCTAACATACATGATTTCCACATCGCCATTTCTAATGTGTCGATATTTTGTTGTTCTGTGTCAACGCTTTTTAATGTTTCGAAAGCCAGACGTAGTATTTCGTATCTGTAAAATATACTTATTGAACTTATTAAATTTACTAAAACTTTTAAAATGATTCAAAGAATATATTTATACCTTCCTTGATGGGAAGCAACCTTTTCGGCATGTTCAATAAAAAATTCAACAGTTTTCGCATACGGGACCTTGTGCTTCTCAAAATTTTGTGCGCACTCAACCCAAAATTCATTTTCAACCATGCGTTTCCTTTGTATGCAATGTTCAAATTTATGTCGATACTAGAAATATTATTTTGTTAAAAGCAGGAAGTTAGAAATACATAACATATAATATTAATATGGTACCTGGGCTAATATTATGATTGACGAATTCAGATTCGCAGCAGTTGATAGTTCCAACGCACTATCGTAACTTTCTGCTCGTAATAAATCGTCAATGTATTTCTGAATTTCCGGATTGAAGTCAAATACATCGCCTGATATCGTACAATTCATACAGTTGAACACAATGTTCGTCTTTTGCAGAATTTTCACAATTTGTAACAAGCGTTGAAAATTTGGAGTGCAAACTATAATGTACGGAAAATTAATGCTTTTTCTGTTGCTAGTATGTTCACATGTAGAATTTTATAGTACCTTGAGAATCTGCGTGAAAATCACATTTTATCAACGTATTAAGAAATTCGATTTGTAAATGCGTGCTTCTAAGACTGTACGCAAGCGTTGCAAGAATACATTTAACAGCAACCATTGTTACCCAATCTAAATTGTTCAAATATGAGCCATCCGAACAATTCCAATCTATAGCTTTCTGTAATTTTAATGTTTCGTTATTTTACGGTAATATACAATAACATTAATAATTGAAACGTACATTGCTCCGAAGATTTAAGCACTGGTTCTTGAATTTTAATAAATATTGTTCAGACTCTTCGAAATCTCCGTATAGTGTACATTGTGCAAGAAATTCAAAATATGCATTAAAAGCACTTTCCTATAATATAAAATTCATTAAATATTTTGCAATTTTCCATAAATATTACGTGAAATATATACATACAGGCATAAATATTTTATACGCTCTGCTGAGCGTACTAATGTATCCATGTGTCACCATTTTGTTCAATAAATTGAAAACATGATTTGCTGTCCATATTTGTTGTTCTAAACAATTTTTATATTCAGAAATAATGTTTTCATCAGCGGTTGATATTATCATCCACGAATAAGAATATGTTGCTGTCGATGATGGCTGTAACAGATTTTTAGTTTAGTCAGTATATGCCATACAGTAATGTTAATGATAGAAAATACATAATACCTCGTAACAGGTTGCTAGAACTGTGAGAAATGGTTTCAATGTCAAAAGAGATGCACTTATCAATGCACCAGGAGGATCTGGGCTTTGATGACACTTTAAAATAATCAGCCACAGATCATCATCAACTGTACAGACACTATCATTTATAGTGTATTCATACGTGCTACAAGAATCGGAAACGCTCGATGAGTCTGTGGACGCCGATGAACCAGAGGTAAGAGATCCCTGTTTTCGATGCGGTACGTTATAATTTTTTAGAATGTTTAAACATCATATGTATGTAATGTTTATTACTTACACTTTGTTTAACACCAACTTTATGATACAGTGACTGTCTAACATCCCGTAACTTTAACTTCTGATCTATGTGAATAGCTGATTGTTCTTTCGTAAGTCGTGTGTTACTTAAACAAGTTAACAAGTGCTCCCTTAAAATTGCGTCTTCGAAATATTTAGCATTTTCTAGCACCTGAAAAGGGAGTGTACTCTCATTCATTCATTATATTCATTACATTATTCGTATTCAGTACCTGATCCGTGGGATAAGAAAAAAGTTGACAAACTAAAAGAAACTCGAACCAGTGATTTTTACTCGCTAAAAATTTCAAGAAGGACACGGGTGAAGAAGTACTGTGTGATCTGGCAAATCGCACAACAATATCCCATATTTTTAGCGTGTTTACAAATTGCTGACTATTCTCAACCAAATCATCACAGATATCCTTTTGGAAGCTACTTTCAAAGTAGGATATCACAGCCTTCAGATCATTTTCATTTTCGTATAATATATTCTCTAACAGATTTCCTGCAAGCAGAAAAATGAGATTTGTTAACAAAATTTATATAATTTGTGCTTGTCGAAAGAAATTATTGAAATTACCAATAGGTACGCTCATTTTCTTCTGTATATAGTTCGCCGCTGTTACGTGAAGTCTCAGATTTTCGGAATTGAGACTCAACATTTCAATAAAAGAGATACAACTGCAGACTATTTCCGGCTTTTCTAAATTCCGCAGAGCGAGAATGTGTGCGTAAAGACTTGCTTTACATTTTCTGAAATCGAACTATATTAAGTAAACACTGTTGGAAGATAAAAATATCAATTGTAACTTTACCTTCTAGAAAATACACTTTTTACTCGCTTCCCTTGGCACTGTTTTAAACTAAGAATAGCCATGTTTGGACGAGCTTCTTTCAAGTAATATTCATACGTTAATGACTCTACGTGCCCATATTTTTTTACGAGAGTTTCGTTAGAGAAGCGAGGCATTGGTTCGTTACTAAATCGCCACTTAAATAACTGCTCCACATTTAAATTCTTATAACCATCTAATAGTTCGTACATTGTGGCTTCCTTTTTTGGTTTATTCTCAATAATATATTGCAAAATTGGTATTTGCTTCAACGTGTTTTGGAGGACTTCATTGGAAATATTATAATGACCTACTTGCAAATCGTCTTTTCTCGTAAATATATCTTTCAGTACACTTCCTTTCATTGCAGTACAATTGCTTTGATTGTTTGCTCGATTTTCTTTCAGTAAGTATACAAATATTAATAGTAAGACTATTAAATAATTCTGTTTTAAAAATTCGTTTAAATCATCGGAAAGATAATGAATCGTTTCGAAGAGGGCTTCTATTAAAGTGTCATCGAACTGTTCTTGATCGTTACACATTTTTGTCAATACACTAAAGAGTTTTACTATTTTTTCTTCATCCTGTTCAGTGTGAATTTCATTTAGGCAACGTGCAAAGCGCAATTCTCTATCAACAGTATCGAAAAATTCATTCTTATCGATATTGGACGTTTTACAAGACAGTGCTGTGTCAAATTGTGATAAAGTCATCGCGCTGCCAAAGATGCGCGCTAGCATTAATTTTATATTCTCTTTTTCTTTTTGTACAAATATTCCGTACCTGATACATTTATATAATATATTTTATTATTTGTTGTATATAGTGCATTTGATTAAATTCTGATTATCTACAGGGCGTCAATTATAAAATTGGCGTTACAGTTGGAAAAGGATGGTTTATACTAGGGCTAGATAGACAGATACTAGGTAGATCTTTTAATCTTCTAATAATTTACTACGGAGGTTCAAAATTTGAAGCTTCGAAACTTCGATTCTCATCACCTTCGAAGTTTCAGAATTCGAAGCTCCGAAGCTTCAAAATCTTTGACCTTCGAAGGAAAGTAACCAGACCTAGTTTATGCAGTAAAATGAAAATTTTACAATTGAAATTTCCCACTTGAACAAATTGCAACGGGTCACCCTGTACACATTCATGTAATCTAGATAAAGACGTACCTACACAAGTGATTCTTAACCAAATCTTTTACAAGATCACTGGCATTCGACGAATCAATGTGTTCATGCATATCCGTTCTAATGTTCATAGTAGCGAACAAAGATCTGTACTCTTCAGCGATATCATTGGACTGTTTTATCGAACTACCATTATATTGAATATCGATCCAACACTTTATCATCTCAACTTTATTATTTGACAACAAATAGTCCCATAGCACAGTGTTAGTTACATTCGTTAAAAGATTATGTTCTTTTATAGAAAAATACAATTCTGTGCATAACGCTTGTTTTATATGGTCTGGTACTTTTATCATATTTTCTATACAGAGGTTCGAGCTTACTCCATCTTGTATCCTGAAAAAATCACTTATTAATAAATAAAGTATAATAAATAAAGAATAAAGGAACTTACATATGTTTCTCTTCAAACTTTTCGAGGTATTTTATTATATTCCACGAATCGATATGCTCAGCTTTGAAACGTGCAACGCTTATTAGATATTCTGCTAAATAGTTTCTTAAAGCTAAATCTTTACAATGTATACAGACTTCGAATATGTATTCCACTGGATCTTTTTTCTATAATAAGAAAAGATACATTAATGTCAACAATAATAGACATTGTATAATTGTAATTTGGTTTTAAAATACCATATTTTGTAATATATGAGAAGCTCTATAAATTTGACGTTTCTGTAAGAGTTCTGTAATCCATATTTCCACTTCTTTATTAAAGTAACACTGAGCATCTTCAATGGAACAGGTTTGTCTAAAAGCTATACACTTGTGAGCAAGATTGATGTGAGTGCCTTTCGCAGATGCTTCTCTGACTAATTCCTTGTCTCCCAATGTACGCCAACCGGTCCAAATTGCTGCTGGTTCTCCGGTCAAACATTCGACTGGGATGCCTCCCACAACTGTTTTCTCACCCATTTTATTTGACTTTTCTTAAAACAAGGTACAATATATCATTAATTTATAATAAATGTATAGAGAAAAGAAACAATAGAAACAATAGTTTACAGAAATAACAATTTGTACTTACCGTATTTATACTCTTACATCTCAATTATTTTTCATGTGTCGCGCTACATACATTTGTTAGGTAGCTTAATACATAATGTTATCTTCAAAAAATTAAATCGAGAAATTTTACACCTGACACAGTACGCACGAACAGTATTTACGACGCATAAAAATGCAAGCTTTGAGTGTTTCATACAAATGAGATACACATTTTATCTTTTGACGTCTCGTTAGTGATTCAATTGATTCAAATGCGCTCGAACGGCGTCAAGTTCAAATAATGGTCATGATTGGTCATCATCCTTTTTTTGCAACTTCCAGAGTCTCTGCTATTTGTTAGAGATTTTGTAAGGCGTACAAAATATTTTCAAAAATGTTGAAAAATTGCGATGTAAACTTTGTTCGACTGTTCGAATAGCATCAAATTGTCCCTGTTTGTGAGTTTGTGGATGGTTTGTGGGGAACAGCGGGGAACGGGGAACCAAATGGTACCAAAGTACCAATGAGATATCCTCTCTGCAATGAGGAATGAGGAGCAGTGGTGAAGTATCGATGGTTATCGATAGTTCTCAGTATCGAAAACTATTTGAATTTGACATAGACATATATATATATGTCTATGGAATTTGAATTCGGAGACGTCTATCGATGTTTTCATCATCCATATTTGAAGATCGATATGTATATAAATGATCTAATGCATTTTGATATTGTTGAGGTTTATTGTTTTGATTAGTGGAGGATAAAAAACATTTTTCAAGTTTGATCTTCTAAAAGTTTTATCGGATTTTAGCAATTTTGTCGAGTAAAATAATTACATGAATAATGACAGAGAGATAGTAAAAATAAATCATCGATAGTTTTCGATAGTTCTCACTACATACACGCGTGTATTACAACATTCGTGGAGCTTGCATAAATATCTGCAAATATTTTCTAACCGTAATAATTTTCAGTAAATTCTGCCAGAAATTAATTCGTTATTATTCATTCCCTGACATATTATATTTACATTTATTTATGAAAAATCAAGAGTATTGGCACCGACGAGAATCTCGTCGGTGGTATTGGATATCCATTGCAGCAGCAAATGATTCGTGCCGCTTTTCCCATAAGACGTAATGCTAATTCCGGCACGAATTATTTGCTCGTAAAGTCCGTACAGCGCCATTTCATGAAGCGGCAAAACGCTCAGACTGTTAGCCAAATTTAGTCCCGAATCTACCGCTAGATGGCGCTGTTACCGACCTGAACTCTGTCGGTAACATTTGGCTAACAGTTTGAGCGTTTTGCCGCTGCATGAAATGGCGCTGTACGGACGTTTAGGAAGAGCAAATAATTCGTGCCGGAATTAGCATTACGTCTTATGGGACAGGCGGCACGAATCATTTGCTGCTGTAATGAATATTCCATATTTTTCATTTTGCATAAATAAATAATCTTTATTGTATAATACGGACACAGAGGATTCTCCAGTATACACTCATCAATTTTTTTACCCATTGAATAACAATTTCATTGAATATTTAATCATCTACACTCTACACAATCTACGGTCACCTGTCAATCACTATCGATAACCATCGATATCGATAGTACCTCGCCTCGTACCTCGATAGTACTCTACTAGTGTGCACCGTGTTTATTTAACCTACAAATCTTATAAATAAATAAATAAATAAATAGTATGCACACGCAATATAATTAACAATGGGGAAAACGTCAAAAGACAAACGGGATATATATTATCGTCGAGCGAAAGAGGAGGGTTGGAGAGCAAGAAGTGCATTTAAATTACTCCAAATAGACAACGAATGCCAAATATTGGATGGTTTGTATTTTTTGCAATAACGATCCAGTACATATTTATAAATTTCAATTCAATGATTTTCTAATTTTATTTCTTTTTGTAGGAGTGAACAAAGCAGTAGACTTGTGCGCAGCACCTGGCAGTTGGAGTCAGGTGTTATCGCGTAGATTAAAGTGAGTGTACTATAAGTAGCTTGCGGATCTCTATGCAGAATAAAAATTGTCTACATTAATAGGAAGACATAGGAGCTAGATAGATGTTTATTTCTTCCTCCAATAATTTCAATGAGCTGGAAGTAACACAGTAAAAGTTTTAAATTTTCTAAACATTTTCACAGTTTTGTCATAAATCCATAAAGATCTGTAGTCTAATTATAAGATTCAAGAATTTCTGAATACTGCAAATTTTAGTTAATTCTTCATGTAGCAATTGACACACTTTAGTAATTGATACTTAATATATTTCTGAATATACACAGTGAGAATTATAAGAAAGCTTTGGAAAATGGAGATGCAAAAATTCCAAAAATCGTTGCTGTCGACTTACAAGCGATGGCTCCCCTGGAGGGAGTAATACAAATACAAGGCGATATTACAAATACTAATACAGCAGAGCAAATCATTGCACATTTTGACAATGAACAGGCTGATTTGGTAGTGTGCGATGGAGCACCCGATGGTAATTTGTAACACCAATACCTAGAGAACAGTAAATTTATAAATGGACGAGCAAAAACCATACTATTTTAATAAAATCAACTATAGTTACAGGCCTTCATGACATGGACATTTACATTCAATCGCAACTGCTGCTAGCTGCTTTAAATATTACATCTCATATACTCCGGAAAGGTGGCACATTTGTGGCAAAAATATTTAGAGCAAAAGATGTTTCGTTACTTTACTCTCAGTTGAAAATATTTTTCCCATATGTTTACTGTACGAAACCTAGCAGTTCACGGAACTCCAGCATAGAAGCTTTCGTAGTGTGCAAAGATTATTCACCCCCCGAGGGTTATACACCTCATATGCTAAATCCTCTTTTGACTCACAAACCATGTGATTTTAATGAGCTGACAGGGGTCAATAGGGTTGTTGTACCGTTTATCGTTTGCGGTGACCTTAATCAGCCGGATTCCGACACCTGCTATCCTCTAGATGTAAGATATCTACATATACAGGGTGTCCCAAAATTCCTTCAACAGCCGGAAATGGGAGGTTCCTGAGATCATTTGAAGCAACATTTTCCTTTACAAAAATATTATCCGCGGCTTTGTTTAGGAGTTATTAACGAAAAATACGGACCAATCAGAGCGCGACCTAGACGCGAGTTGGCAAGGTCGGCCAATAGACAGTTGGCGCGCCGGGCCGACAGTCCCAACTCGCGTCTAGGTCGCGCTCTGATTGGTCCGTATTTTTCGTTAAAAACTCCTAAACAGAGCCGCGGATAACATTTCTGTAAAGGAAAATGTTGCTTCAAATGATCTCAGGAACCTCCCATTTCCGGCTGTTGAAGGAATTTTGGGACACCCTGTATACAATGTTGTAATGTTGTAATGTTTATACAAATTTTGTAAATCTGTGTAATTCATTCCAGTATGGAGGAAAGGAGTACGAGTACCTTGAACCAGTACAGACGCCAATCGCGCCCCCATACGAACAAGCCTTATCGTTATTAGAAAACAGAGACACCGATTTCAGGAAGCCTGATGTTAGTGTTGTAATAGAGAATATAGACTCAATGTCTCTTTCAGATTTTAAGAAGCTAGCAAAGGAAAAACGCAAAGCGACCAATGAAAAAGTAGTACAGCCAGTTAATGAAAAAACTGATGAACTGGCGTCTGTCTCGTTATCGGATAGTAAAACTGAAAATACTGAATGAAAGACATTTTATATGATAACGTGTATAAAAATAAAATGAAAAATGTCATTGTTTTTTTGTAAATACATTACTATTTTCAGATTTCTGGTCATTATTTTACACACCTCCCCTTTTACAAATGCATAACGAATAATTTGATTAGGGCATTCATCATTTTTAGTTTCGTTTATTCGATATATAAATCGATTTCAAATTCTGCCTCCTGCTGGAATCGTTTTCTTTTATTGTTGTTAGTACATGTGCACGTCGGTGTGTACAGCGCGTTGCCTAAGATGAAACAGTAAACATTGAATCGTCCCAGTGTGGTGACCTAGTCGGAACATGACACTAGCCGAGGTATTTATCGAAAGAATTATGATATATTAAAATTTCGTACGTACAAGAACTGTAATGTAGTGAAAATTTCATGTTCAGCAGTCGAGTCGGACTTGTTGCGTGTGCAAGAAATTATTCTGTTGTGTCCAGTGCCGGGAACGACACGAGAAGAAGAAACATTCGGACCAGCAGTTGAAATGTCCATTGTGTACGATCCAGAAGTTTCCGTTACAATTGCTCGAAGATAAATCGCTGTTCTTGCACATAGTGACCGATCATCTGCCTCTGCGTTGTACTCTTTGCGGGGATGCCTTCACACAGTTAAACGATTTGGAGTCGTTTGGTAATTCTTTTCATACTAGCATAATTCCCATTGAAAAATCAACGGCTGGCTAATAAGCCAAAAATATCTGGAGGCATGCCACTAATTTATGTTTAGCACTTAATCCAGTAGGATTTCCGGGATAAAAGCACATTCGCGCACCCCTTTGGGCTAACGGCTACCCGTGTACCAAATTTCCATTTTTTACGCCTTCTGTGTTTCGAGATTTTTTTACCTTTCCGGAGGACAGAGAAATAGGTAATTGAATTTTAGCAATTAATCCTGGAGGATTTTCGGGATAAAAACATATTGGTGTGTCCCTTTGGGCTAATAGAGGCCAGAGGAACTGGCAATTATCGTACACATAGATACAGTCAGCGGCAATATAAAGTGGACACCCTTAAAAATGGCATAACTTTTTAAAAATTGGTCCAAAGGACTTGAATTTTTATAAGATGTTAGACCGGCTGGTTCGCTAGAGAATGTTAAGATTGCAATTGGTAGGAATCATACAAAATTTTAAAAATGATGTTTTGTCAACTTTTTTATCTGGGCCTGCAACGATAATTTAAAAACTGCATTTTATAGATTTCGGTAACTTATATGCATACTAAAGTTTCATCGAAATCGGTCAACATTGCAATGAGCTACATACGTTTAAAGATGAGAGCTTAAGGGTGAAAGTCGCAGATTTTCAGTGATCATCTTTAAACGTTTGTAGCTCATTGCAATGTTGACCGATTTCGATGAAACTTTCAGTATGCATATAAGTTACCGAAATCTATAAAACGCATTTTTTAAATTATCGTTACAGGCTCAGATAAAAAAGTTGACAAAACATCATTTTTTGAATTTTGTATGATTCCTACCAATTGCAATCTTAATAAATTTTTGTTTAGTCATTCTCTAGCGAACTAGCCGGTGTAACGTCTTAAAAAAATTCAAGTCCTCTGGACCAATTTTTAAAAAGTTATGCAATTTTTAAGAGTGTCCACTTTATATTGCCGCTGACTGTAGATAGACAGTTTAATTGATTGATCTGTTACATTTCTCAGAAGTAGAGTTCCACATTGATTCATCATCTAAAATAATTCATCAGGATTATCATATTTTTCTGATTTGTGTACGAATAACAAAGGCATCTGCAAGTGGTGGAAGTCTCGTCATCGCAATTCGCGTATTTCCGACCAACAGCTCGTACTGGGAACGTCGCCGTCGCTAGACGCGAAGGAAAATGTCTACAACGGCAACTTCGTTTCCTTGACTTCACCCCCGGAGCTCCAGAGGAATACCAGCACCCCGATGGTGGTCAGTCAGAAGAGCAATCTCGACTTGAAGACTCCAACAGTCCCGAACTTCACATTGAAAACGCCGAAGACCAACTCGCCGTCATTACCAAGCGAAATCCACAGCGACTTCCGGGACAGTGGATCAATAAGCCACTACGCGAGCTTCCCGTCTTCCGTTTCACAGAAGGAAACGCCGTTCCGTTCTGCGTGTTCGAATCGCGGAGACTCGGACAGTCTTCCTAGAAGCAATTCCAGACAGCTGGGGATCATGAAGGAGCAAGAAGAACAAGCTTCCAACGTGAACGACGAAATGGAGAACATGGAACTGACCTGCGTCGAAGATGAAGTAATATCCGACTCCAAAGACATATGCGTCCAGACGAATTTCCGTAGAAGATCGGATTCCCTGAAGAGAGTTCGATTCTCTGATCAACGCGATTCTGCTGTGGAGCCTGGTGCGTCCGATGACTACAACGCCACGGAGAATGAAGAGTTCTTCGAGGCTTGCGACACTATGCCCAACGCGAAAGAATCCTCGGAGAATTCACGGATACAGATTTACGAGGAGAACGCAGAAAATATAGAGAAAGACAATTGCAGCCCGAATAGATCTAGCGTGGATGTTAATCAATCTTCCAGTTTGACGAGGTTCGTGATGATGATGGTCATGGAGAGTGGATCAAACATTTCCACCGGCGACCTTATAAGCTCTAGCTTGAAGAAGTTCGACAGCATCACGTCGAGTACCAATAATATGTTGAAGAGCAGCCACAGCTGCTCCAGCTGCAGCTGTTTATCGAAGGATGTCGACAATCGTTGCAGTGTTTCGAGTCACGAATGCTATTCTTCTTCGACCCAAATGATCAACGCTGTTCGAAGAGACTCGAGCTCGTCGAACAGCAGCGGTGGCAGCAACAGCTCCGGTGGACTCTTCTCCACGGTAGCTAACGCTGTGAAGTCTGTTGTGAAAAGCATTTCTGGTGGGTACAGAATTATTAAATATTATTTTTTAGGAATTGTCAGAGGAATTGTTTTGGTATAAATTTGTGTTTTCTGTGCGCAGGTATGGCGATGCCCGGTAATATCGAGAGAGAAGAAGTTTCCCAGAGGGAAGACATCGTTATGAGACCCTCTACGTCGACCACGTTCATCCCGCTGTCACAGTTTGCTTCCTCGCTTATGCAGAGACCCGGAAAACGTTCCAGAGACACTTTGGATAACTCGCCCTCCTCGCAGAGACAATTCAGTTTAGAAATTCCACAATTCGAGTCTACGAGTCCACTTCGGAAACGCCATCGCGGGTGGAGTAGGATCAAGGGTCGGGAACCGATCGCCAGGATGCGAAATAATCAGCTTACTTCTCCTAGAGGAGTGTCCTCGGAAACTCAAGTTTTCCATCAAGGATCGTTATCCGTCGGCGACACGATTCTCCCTCTTCCTAACAGAGCACACCAATCTACTCAGACTGATTGACACCGGACTGAAACTAATTTTTGGATATTTTTTTATGTACAATACCCTTATATGTGTAGCTTTAATCTCTTTATTCGGTGAAACCCTCCGGTCTCCAGTTTTGAATTGAGGCCGGGATGGATAATCGAGTAATTTTAATTCAGTCAGAACCTAGAATAGAAAACTGTTGAACGTTGTTGGTATTTTTAAAGTTTTTATATACGTTTATGTAGTTAAATCACGAATATAGATTATGAGTATTATGCGCGCGGCACTACTGTGCAGGATTTCAAGAAAATAACGTGTTTGTAAATATGTGCAATACCAAATACGCGGAGAAACGGGGATAATCGTTATTTCCTAAAGTTTTGTATTTTAATAATTAAATACTATAGTACTATTAATGGCTGATTATTTTTTAAGACGTCCGCTCATGTACAATAAAGATTTAAGGACATCAGTGTAGCTTCAGTTTAATAAGATAATTAAAAGAAGAAAACGTTCTTTCATTTCGTGTCCTGTATAAGCCTCATTAATCTTCAGGGCTATTATTTTTCAATTAGAAAATTCTATCTGCAGTACGTAATTGGAAAACACAACTGGCCTAACGTTTTCTTTACTTTGTATATCATACATGTAACCGCAATTATCGTTACAATTATTGATAATGAGAAATGCTGTTGTATTACTGTTACCTAATGAAATTTTATTGCCGTCGTGAAACCGTTTACGATACTGTAGCCTTCGTAAATAAGATTCTATAAAAAAGAAACGGTACAGTGATGGGATTGATGAATTATTAATTAAAAATCGTTTACGTTGCACATTGTTGCATTGTTTATAGTTACAGTAAATTATGACCGATAACAATTAAAAAATAATTATTCGTTTTTAAAAGGTGTACGAATACTTTGCACACCCACTGAGTCCCACTGTATATTCTCGTTTTGACTGCAGTCGTTACGAGATTGCGGATCATTATGTAAAATAAAAATGCTTTCTCCAACCATTTAAAAAAGTTCAGAATTACATTCATATATCATCGATATCTTCTAATTTACGCTATACCCAGTTTTTTAAACAAAATCTACATGAAAATCCGCAGTCTAGTCATTACTATCATTGGCGGATCTACCGGTAAGCGGACTAAGCGGCCGCGCGGGGCCCCGGGATACCATAGGGCCCCGAATTTTAAATTTTAAAATTTTTTTAATGTGTAACGATATGATATTTTTCATTACTTTTCTTTTTTGTTAATAAGTTTATGAGAGTTTCCTTGCAACTTCTATTTCTAACTTGAGTTTGAGGGCCCAAAAATTTATACCGCTTGGGGCCTCCACTTGACTAGTGCCGCCACTGATTACTATTTAATCACTGCTCTGTAAATGTTTCCTGCGAGACAAAGAACGTAGATTTATAGTCGCTTAAATCGCTCGTTGATGATGATCTTGCGTAATTCCCTGTTTGCCGGAAATATCTACGATTCCAATGTGATTCCGGGGTCGTGGATCGGATATCTTATATACACGCTAAAATCTATACTATCCGTTCTAAAACGAATGGAAATCCTTGTTTCCATCACGAATTAATGTAATCTTTATCGAAGTACATGTTCTAAGAATACACGTATCGTTCCCAACGATTCTATGATCGTTATCAACATTTCTAGGAATTTACATCCGTTTAGAGCTTCCGCTGCTTCCTCGTGGATTACGTCTGTTTTGGAATGTTCACGTCGTAACCGATCTCTTATCTTTGAAAGAAGAACAACGTTAAGTAGCTTTAATCCGAGTTTTACAGACGACGTGAGAGTATCAGATTCTCATTTTTCACCGAAAGGATTGTTGCAGGTTGAGAAGTGGTGACGTGGTGCATTCTTAGCATACAGAGTACTCAAATATATGACACCGTAACGAATGCTGCAACTGAACGCGTTAATAATAGATTCTCCTGGCAAGCGCATTTTTCACAACAAACTTATCCTCGCTATTAGCTTCTGAATGATGATTATTAGACTGCGGATTTTATGCATTTCTGACAAAAATGAGTACGTACAATTTAAAGCAGTGGTTATGTTAAAAATATTTAGGACATCAATGTATTAGTTTCAGCTTAATGGGATAATTAAAAGAAGAATACAATTTTCATTTGGCTCCTGTGTCCAGCAATTAGGGATGGGATCAAGTAGCTCGCAAACAAGTTCGAACCTTGATTGATGGAATTCGAACTCTCTATATCTACTTCGAAAAAAAATAATACTCCCAAGTATACTCGAACCTTTGCCAGACAGTTTCGAACCCTTTACAAGTATGTACTGTGGTAAACGTAAATACAGTAAAAGCTCCTTCGTTGTCCAAAGGCCGGGGGTTTGAGCGGACAACGACCGTGCCCGGACACCATTTTTGATTTATGACTGCGTCTTTAGTGAAACGGCTAGTTAAATGACAAAGAAAAGCATTCGCAGTCAAAAGCAGTCAACTATCTGGCTTTAAAAAACTCCTTATTTCCTTGCCATATTCCTTTCCTATTGTTCTCCGTTCTGCGCGGGTCTAGATAATCCTGGGACACATCTGGCGACCAGATCCACGCAGGCCTAATCCTCTCGTTGACAGGCAGTGGAGTGGGTAGGCACTGGACAACGATCGTGCCCACGATTCAGGACAACGAAGGAGCGATTACTGTAATACTTGCAAGTATACTCGGATCTTGGTCGAACAGTTTCGAAACTTTCGAAATTTTTATGAACATCGTTACGAATTTCCGTATTCTTGCACGCTTATATAAAATTATCTAAAATCACAATATTTAGAACACGCAAAGAAGACCCGTTATTATTTTGGCGTGAAAATTCAATCAAGTACCCCATTTGATCAGAAATTGCACGTGACTATCTTTGTATAATGGCCACTTCTGTACCTTCAGAAAGAGTTTTTTCAAAAGCTGAAAATATCATGGATAAAAAAAGAAATAGGGTAAAACCAAGTATTGTAAATGAAATATTATTCTTAAATAGTTACGAATTTAATAAAGAAAGTGCTTAAGACCTATTATGCAGTTCTGATTTCCAAGATTCGAGTACTACTTGTGAAAGTTTCGATTACTTTCAATACCGAAGTACTCATAGGTAACTTCTCGAAACTTGTAAGTACTCGTTCCGAGGTCCGATAACTACTTGTATACAATGAATACTTTTCAAGTATAATCATTGAAACTTTTATTGCTTTTAAGTAGTAATTTAAACCTATGAAATGAAACTTGGTTATTGAACTTGACTCGGATTCGTGAGTACATATTGAACTTGATTCCATCCCTACCAGCAATCAATGCAAATATTTTTTATTTTGCATAAAGATCCGCAGTCTAATGATTGTAAAATATTTTTACGTAGACCGTCACAATACCATATGTCCATTATAAATCATTTTCTTGATTGCGCTATGATCAGACTGCGTATTTTATGCGTTTATAACAAATACGAGTAGTTCAATTACATTCCTGTAAACACATTGGAAGAATTTAAAACTATGTACAAATATTATTTCAGAAACTTGTTGCGCGCAACTTGTATTGCAAAATTTATTTTTCCGGATAGATCGACGATCAACGTTCTCGTTTGTTGTTGGACGTGTTGCACGCGTTTCAAAAGAAAAAATTAGATAAGGGAAGTGCCGATCAGCATCTTCGTCATTGTGACGGTCGCGTCACTATGTTTGCAGTTTGCACGCGCTCTCCTTCTCTACGATCGGCGCGGTGACGAAAAATAGTAGAACTACGCGATCTAAGAAACAGGTGTCCTCCAATCACTACTAAACACTTTATAAAAATTTTCAAATGTGGGATTTAAATGTTAAAACATGGCTGACGCTACAGTCATGCGCCGCAGTGTAAACGCGTACATTCGTACGCCCCACAGTGGGGTATTTGGCTTGTTTAGCGCGCCGAAAGTCAATATTTTTAGTTTGTTCAAAATGACTAAAACTTTTTTCTCATGAACCTGAATATATATGCGAGTAATCTACAATATTTTTCCATAGAGAGTACTATTTAGTAACATACAGATACTTGAAAGTAACATTTCTCGTGACCAAGAGAAGTGTCGAAAAACTTGTGTTAAAGAAATGATTTGTTTCACAAGTTTAGTGTATAAAATCGAGATAGGACCAAATCTAGGATGTAAAGGAAGGTGTATGATTAAATTCATGGCTTTTTTTTTAATTCTCTTCGGTGGTTTTGATAGAATAAACAATTGAAAGTGATATTTTTTTTCAGAAAATTAATATATATCATGTAATAACTTTTTTCGTCCCAATAACTCCTCTTTAATTTTTTGCGAGGTTAATCAGTAGACATTGCTTCATATAACCCATAAAAGTTTATGTGCGAACTAATGCGAACACGGAAGATATTTACTTTTTGCGCGATACATATCAGTATGGCATGAATCGACCGTTTACCATATGACTGAAAATGATGAAATTTTTCTTAATCTGACGAAAAAATGTTTGAAATAAAAGTTTAACAGTATTAACGTAGGTATAAACTTCAATATATAAAACTTCGAAAAAATTTTGTTTAAAACAAAAAAACAAGATCGCTTCGATTTTTTAAACATTAAGTTGTATTTTTGATTTGATAGTGTTGTAGCTGGTGTTAAGACGAATTCAACGATATATAATAGTATGACCTTCACACTATTAATAACGTCGCAATAGTTTTGGCGCGCTAAACAGATCAAATACCCCACTGTGCGTCCGACAAAACGTTTTCCGGCCCGATAACATGCAGATGTACGGCGGATAAAGCTGCGGGGGGGAGGGGGGGTACGCGGGCAGAGTTCTTTGCATAATGCACGAGGTTCCTTGCAATAAAGGAAACAGGGTTTTCTAATGAGCCCCCGGTCCGTGAATTTCAAACGAGGCGTGGCCGTTTTTTAGCTCCTCGAGATCCGTCGTTCGACGCGCGACCGTGACGCAACATCGATACACATATTTAACAAAACAACAGCCGCGTCTCGTCGTAGATTTTCTAATGAATCTATTCGATCGTCGGTTCATGAAGACCTTTGGTATTCAGCGAATGCGATAACTCGGGATCTACAGGAATGTAGATAATTTCAGTAGGAGGAACAGCTATTTTAATAACTTTTTTCCTCTTTATCGATGTTCGTTATCACGGCTGTCGCGTCTCCGCGCTTGAATCCGGCTCTGAACCGTCGCTCTATTATTCTAATTGCTATTTGATAATTCGACGTGCCATGGAATGTCGTTCTTTTTTTTGTCGATCGTGTGCGAGTCGTTTGACGCGCGGTTTCACAGAGTTCTCGGAGTGTTCCACTAGCCTGGTTCACCTCGGATCTCGTTAGTCCGCGGGAACTTCTGATTACGAACAGTTTTTTTTTTCTGTATTTCGTGAAATGATCGGAATGCTCGCGGAGATTACAACCTGTTGACGAATGATCCAGGGAATAGGGGTTCCCGAGCTAATTCGTGTTCCGTTTCGCAAAGTTTTCTAGTCGGCCTTGATGCGCAAGATCTGGTGGCATCTCATGCAGCAAAAGTCGAATATACGATATAATTACAATTGGTCAACGCAATAGCCTGCTGTATTTCATTACAGTGACTCCCATTAATATTCGGACACTTTTAAAAAGACGATAACTTTTTTAATATCGGACCATACTATTTGAACGTTCTCGAGAAGTTAGAATAATTGGTTTGCTAAGTACGTAGAACTGTCTGTGGTGTAAATCCTGCCTCCAATCGTCGACGAGGCTTTGTTATGCAAAGTAATTCGTTCTGCAACTAAATGACTCAAATCATCATCAAACATCGCTCGGTTTGTACGAAGACTTAATTATATCTGTCTACCTCTTATTGACTATCTCCGCTAACAATAAGTAACAGCCAGTCGTAAAATGACTAGCATTTGCATTCAGCGTTATCTCGTAAACAAATGGACGTTAACTATACCGCAGATCATCGGCGAGAGACTCCCTCCCCCAACGATATGGTGAATAATAATCTGCGAATCTGGTTCTATTTGCTTTGCCGCAACGCGGAGAATGGAAAATTCATAAAAACAGCATTCGGTATGCATATCTGGCTAAGTACCCTATAATAAGATCGGAAAAACACCAGGTTCTTTTACGTTTCCGGCGCGGAAGAAAAATAGGAAACGGATAATCGGTTTGTCGGTTCTTGATCGTGTCGACGGTAATTCTTCGCCGGATTTACGGACTCTGTTAATTGTACATTAATAATGTTATTAATTACTAGGTTCCGAATTTTATGCATCTGAAAGAAAAGAAAGGAACTTTTAAATGACTGCTGCATCTTGAAAATGATGCAGACAGTTTTTATTTTACACTAGCTGTACCCGGCCACGCGTTTCTGTGGCACAGTCTGGTTAAATGGAAAACAAAGAAAAGAGAAAGCCCACGTTCGTTATCATATTTTACCGTTTTGACCATATTTCTGCTTCTAACTTCTGTAAAACTGTTGGACTCATTTTGTAGACTTTTGCACGCCAACTGCTTAGTTTGCCCAACAGGCTTCTGTTTGCCCAAAACTTATTTCCGACAAACGGTTCAAAAGTTACGGCCGAAAATACCTTAAAGCAAAACTATCAACATTTTCGAGTTTATATCGTTTCTTGCATGACCCCTTAGATTGCGTCGGAGACAAAAGTATCAAATATGAAAGTTCTAGAGAATTAAATTTCCAATCGCCAAGGAGATCTCAGATCTTTCCTAAAACCTACCGTTGGGAAGCTACAGCTGTTTAAAAAGTCGATAAACCAAAAAGTTTTTAGAAAAACGCACACTTTTTGTGTTATAACTCCTAAACTATGTAATTTACAGAATCGGATCAGTGCCATTTGAAAGAACTCGGCAAGCTGAATCCAATGAGTACCTCAAATTGAATATTGGTGCTACCAGACAAAAGTTATAAGCAGAAACATGCCCAAAAGAGGGCGAAAAAGTCGTCTCTGGTCACAAATGACGTCACAACTTTTGAACGAATGGACTTTTTCGAATGCGGATTGTCCTAAAACCTTCCCGAAGAAACGCTGCGTCTAATGGCTGAAACCCCAGCTTTCTACGTTCAGCCGTTCGGAGATCTTAGATTATGAACAAACAAACATTTATATTTTTATTTATATAAATTACAAACAGAAACTGTTCTTACAAAACTACCCTTATAGAGGCGTTTCAATATGAAAGTTGCGATTTTTACCGATTGCCGCGGTAAAACGCTGAAATGAGAACCCCCGAGGGGTTATCGCGTCGCGACGCCAGAAATACGCTAGCCCGCGTTAACAATAGTTGCCCCCTGTGACAGATACGCGCCTTGAAATTTTGAAGAACTCCAACAGAATGTTTCCGGTTCGGCGAGTTTGCCGTTCGCGGGAATTGCATAACGTCTTCGGCAAATATGACGCGTCCATATGTACGTCGCCGACAAAAAGTTTAAAGTCTGTTTCCTGCTTGCGCGGAGGACGCGTAAAATTCCGGCCATACGATCACATATTATAATTCCGTTCTCTGTGTGAAGTATAATTAACCCCTTGTCTTACGATCTTTCTCAGGACTCTATTCGTCGGAGTTACTCTGTCCTACTAATGCGGAAGAAAAATAGTCTAATCACGTCGTTGGAATGTGTCTCACTTCGTGGAGACTATAAGCGATGCTAATTATAAACTAATATTGTACTTTAGACAAGGGGAGGTCTCTCGCTCGGCACGCCTACTGTCCCCACCACCGACGCACAGTGGTCCAAACGGCCGATTTAGGAGTGCAAAAGTCAAAAAACCAAACAGGAAGTAGGCATTGATAACTTAATAACATAATAACTTTTTTTAATAAGCATTATAATGCTTATAATTAGATGTAAATAGTATAACTAGATTGTATAAATATTGTTTTGTTTTTATTTTTATTATTATTGTGCTTTTTATTTGTATTATTATTGTTGTTGTTGTAAATTTCATTTCTGAAAATTATACTTTTTTAAAAAAAGAAGAATTGTGTACAAGTTTCTCTTTCCTGTCATTATAAATTAAAACTGGCATTATAAATTGAAATACGTTGCTTCCTCATCTGTGCTATTTTAAGAAGAAAAAGATTTCAATAAACTTACGGAACTCTATTAGCCTTCTTTATACTTACCCAATGTGTATAGAATACATGCAACACAGAATTATGGATTATTGTCCAACAGCCAAAAATCCTTTCGATTCCCACTATGCGATTCTTACAGAGTTTTTCGCGCTGATTCCGAATCTGGCCTTAATTTTTCTCCTGGACGCATAGTTTTTGAGAAATTTTGGTTTGAAAAACAAACATATTTTTCGACTTTGAACAAAGATTGCGATGTTATTATAAAAGATATTGTATTGTTCTTTACAAAATCATGTTTAAACAATCATTAAAGACGGAGAGACACCATTTTTGCACCAATTTTTGAGGATATTTTTGAATTTATCTCAAAAAATAAGGGTCCAGCGGAAAATCGAACTATACCACGCGATAGAGCAGACTTTTATCTTGAAAAACCCCCCTTGGAAGTTTGCAGCACCGACGTTTTTACCGAACCAGAAAGCAAAATATCTTCGCCCGACATGCGTTGACGCCAGTGGCGCTCACCACTAGAACGGTCGTTCGCCGCTCCGTATCCTGTCGCTGCGCCGTATCCCGTCCCGAGCGCCACTGGCGTCAACGCATGTCGGGCGAAGATATTTTGCTTTCTGGTTGGGTAAAAACGTCGGTGCTGCAAACTTCCAAGGGGGGTTTTTCAAGATAAAAGTCTGCTATATCGCGTGGTATAGTTCGATTTTCCGCTGGACCCTTATTTTTTGAGATAAATTCCAAAATATCCTCAAAAATTGGTGCAAAAATGGTGTCTCTCCGACTTTAATGATTGTTTAAACATGTTTAAATAATCATAATGCATTAATATTATATATCATTGGATTCGGGAAAGTCTAGAGAATCTTTTTATGTAAAGAACAATACAATATCTTTTATAATAACATCACAATCTTTGTTCAAAGTCGAAAAATATGTTTTTTTTTCAAACCCAAATTTCTCAAAAACTATGCGTCTAGGACAAAAATTAAGGCCAGATTCGGAATCAGCGCGGAAAACTCTATAAGAATCGCATCGTGAGAATCGAAAGGTAAAAAAAAAGTTTGAATTTGTTGGACAGTGATTATTAGAAGCGTTTAGACTTTTGCACTCCTAAATCAGCTGTTTGGACCACTGTACGACGTTTTCATAGTCCCAACATTTCGCTAGAGCCTTTTTAAAGATAACAAGGATGCGTCTATCAAAATTTTTAGCCATTTTTTAAATGTACCAGGTATGAAAATATGAAAC
This sequence comes from Lasioglossum calceatum, assembly GCA_963966675.1. Taxonomy (NCBI): domain Eukaryota; kingdom Metazoa; phylum Arthropoda; class Insecta; order Hymenoptera; family Halictidae; genus Lasioglossum; species Lasioglossum calceatum. Next base: position 4,338,298 of record OZ016540.1, on the reverse strand, counting down.
CGGAATTTGCCCATAGGTGGCTCTAGCTGTTAAAGTAGTTACCGTCAAACCGCGTCATTGGCGCCATTTTCTTGTTTTGACATCTGGTAAAGATTTTCAACTCACAACCATACAAGTTTCATACAACAGGATAGTTTTAGTAACGTTGAACATGTCGAATTTTGTGCCTGGAAACTGCGATATGCGGACAGCATTGATTTTCTGTTGCCATTTGAAGAAAACTGCTGCAGAATCGCATCGAATGCTTGTCGAAGCTTACGGGGAGCATGCTCTTGGTAAATCACAGTGCTTTGAGTGGTTTAAAAAATTCAAAAATGGCGATTTTGATGTGACGAACGAAGAACGTGGAAGACCACAGAAAAAGTTAGAAGACAGCGATTTGCAAGCATTGTTGGATGAGGATGACGCTCAAACGCAACAACAACTCGCGGATCAATTAAATGTGACACGAGAAGCCGTCTCCGTACGTTTGAAAGCCATGGGAAAGATTCAGTTCTCCATCGAATTGTGACTGGCGATGAGAAGTGGACAATGTGGACATATGTCAAGAATCCCAAGCGTAAGAGATCATGGGTAACTCCAGGCGAATCATCGACATCGACTGCGGGGCCAAATCGCTATGGAGGGAAGACAATGCTCTGTGTTTGGTGGGATCAGAAGGGTGTGATCTATTATGAGCTGCTAAAACCTGGCGAAACCGTTAATACTGAACGCTACCGACAACAAACGATCGATTTGAATCAAGCTTTGCGTGAAAAACGACCGGAATATCAGAAAAGGCAACACAAAGTGATTTTGCTTCATGATAATGCACCATCACACACAGCAAAATCGGTAAAGGAAACGATTGAGGCGTTTAGTTGGGAAATACTTTCGCATGCGGCTTAGTCACCAGACTTGGCTCCATCCGATTATTACTTATTTGCATCGATGGGACACGCAGTTGCTGAGCAGCGCTTCACATCTTACGAAAATGGCTCGATGACTGGTTTGCCTCAAAAGAGGAGCAGTTTTTTTGGCGTGGCATCCGCAAATTGTCAGAGAGATGGGAAAAATGTATAGCTACCGATGGGCAATACTTCGAATAAAATAGTTTGTATCATTGTCATACAATAAACGTGTATTTTCTATACAAAAATTCCGGTTTCATATTTACATACCTGGTATACCCGAAGATACTTTATTATATAATATCCAAACTACAGGGAAGGTTTCGAAACGAACAGGGCGTTGAAATGGCGTCTCTGGGCCAGCCATCTAGTAGCGATCTTCTCGAGTGAAATGATGGCAGTGGTCCGGGGCAGGGCCGGATTAAGCCCCGTAGCAGGAGTAGCAAATGCTACGGGCCCCGCGCTTCTGGGAGCCCCGCGCCATACAAACAAGGGCCGATACATGAGCGCCTGTCTATGCCAGGGGGCACAGATAGTTATCCTAAAAAAAAGCTCATTCATTGTGGTTGCCGCAAAGCTGCGCTACATTTACACACGAGCGGCCCTGATGCAAAGCCTTGGGCCCCGCCATAACATTTGCTACGGGCCCCGCGCTTGCTTAATCCGGCGCTGGTCCGGGGTGGCTGTTCGAAATTCTAAAATGGCCCAGATATTTATTATTGGCCGCATAGGTTTTTCTACGACGTGATGTCACTCAACTCGCGCTTTTATCTGCTGATAACGCGCTTGTCCACGGTCGCTGGTTTCTTCAAAAGATATTGGCTTAATGCATTTCATCAGCGGTGACCTTAATCGAGACAGTTTTGCAACAAGCGCCTTCCCGTGCTAGGACACTGCGCGACGCGCTCTCGGACCAACGATGAAAGAATTCACTCCGTGGTTCTACATGCGCATCCTGGTTCCGTCGTTACAGCGTCAGTAGTATGTACCACTGACGTTGTCTACAAGCCATCAGAATCGGGAAAACCTGAGCTAAATTCTTCTTCTTAACATCTACGGTAACAATCTTACATTCCGAGACGACTGTATCTCTTTGCATTCCGGGACTACCTCTAATCAGCAATTTGAACAGCATTTTCATTCGAAACATATGGACTGTTCTGAACGGCCGTCACCTAGAGTAGCTATGAATATTCATTCCGCTTGCGCGGAACAATCGGTCACTCGCTGTCGGCTGACAATGAGCCCAGCAGACGCACCTTCGGCAGCTAGAGGTCGTAGGCAGTGATCCGTCACCGGTAGCTCGTGGTACCGCGAAATACGCCGAACGGAAAAGGTCCATTTATACTAGTACGTTTTTCACTTTTCTGATTATTCCATATTACTAGACTGCGGATCTTTATGCATTTATGGAGGAATTGGTTGGGTGAAGTATGAAACAGTAGAAGATTAGATAAATTTAAGAGTATAGCGATGTTATTTTTTAACCAACTTCGAAAAAGGAAGAGGTTACTAGATCCGATCTGTATGTGCCATTTTTCTTCGCTTTTTTTATGTATGTTCGTCGATTACGCCGAGATGGATGGACCAATCAAAAAAATAAATCAAATTACGTAAACTAAGAAACATTATGAAAAAATATCACTTCCTAATAAAGAAATTTTGAACCTGTTTTTTCTTTCGTTGCTCCTTGAGTAGAATTACCTACCCATGTAAATATCTTCGAGCTTGCTACCCGCCTCCCTAGCCTAAAAATTTTACGTTCTCGCCCTTTGCAAAAGAAGTTTTCCGACCCCTGTTGTAGAGTACGTACCCGGGGTGGTACCGTGAAAAGAATTTTTAATTTTTTTATTCTTCACGAATTTATTCGCGATAAATCAATTATTTCACCGGCTACGGAAACCTTCTGCATTTTGTGGGGTATGTCTCCCGATTGGTCCCTTGAAAACAAATTTCGCATTTTTTTTCTTTGCCGTTTTTTATTACAAATAACCAATAAGACCGAAAAACCATCCTACGGTGTTCTACAAATTCGATCTCCTCGTTCCACTAAAAAGTGAGAAATAAAATATAAAAAAAATTAAACCGACTTCCAAAAAAATGCACTGAAAGGTATGAAATCATTTCTATTCAATTTATGTGAATACACACGAACTTAAATACAATACAATCTTTCAGAGGCGGCCCAAGATTGGAAATTACGGAAAACCTTAATTTCTTCTACATGCTTTCACATATTAATGTATCTTCTCTTCCCACCTACGATTTCCAAGTCCACCATATTCCAATGAAATCATAATCAGCATCATCTGTCATTTGGAAAATTTTCAATTTTGCGCCGCCTCCGAAAAGATTGTATTGTATTTAAGTTCGTGTGTATTCACATAAATTGAATGGATATTGTTTCATACTTTTTAGTGCATTTTTTAGTGCATTTTTTTAGTGTAACAAAGTCATTAAGGGATGAAGTCGATTTTTATTTTACTCCTGCTGCTCACAATCAATGCAGAACATTTTTATTTTGCATAAAGATCCGCAGTCTACATATTACAGGATGCTTCCATACTGTAAAAATACCTTATTGTACGTATTAGAGAAATACCACAGTAAAAATACATTTTTAAACGTAGTCAGACTTAGTGTCACCCATGGATGACTGATGTGCCAGTGATCGTGCGGTCGGATGGAGGATGGCAGGAAAGATGTTTTCGGGGGAACTCCCGTGTTCTGCGAAATGCATGGAATATTATCATGCACGGTGGAAAGAAGGTCTCCGGCCAGCCCTGACACTGTTTTCACTAGGAAGCACGCCGCTCTGAATTAATATCGTTTGACATTGTCTGACCAATAAAGTCGAACTATAGGAAACGCAACTGTCGCGACCTTCCGTTACGACCGAAGAACCTCGACGGACGACCTATCCTTCCATTTGTGAACGCGGGTTCAACCGGCTCATGATGAATGGCCTACGGCCAACAATGCCGTTTGTCAGGCGACATGTATGACGGACCTCGTCGTTACGTAGCGCCTAAATTACTTTATCCATTGTCGGAGTCACTGTCGAAATGTTTACGTGTGATTTTCGAGGAAGCACCGTGTCATAGAATTCGTGCCCGTATAATTATGAAACTGGTCTACTGGAAATGAAAAACAGAATTAGTTCATCAGCTGTTTCACGTCACATTATTTTAAACTAAATTAATTCAATTTGTATCGTGTGTTGTATCAATTTATTACGTGTGATTTTCGAGGAAACACCGTGTCATAGAATTCGTGCCCGTATAATTATGAAACTGGTCTACTGAAAATGTAAAACAGAATTAGTTCATCAGCTGTTTCACGTCACATTATTTTAAACTAAATTAATTCAGTTTATATCGAAATTCAACATCCAGTCATTACATTTAAATCATAAAATCTAAATTCAACTTTCGATCGCTATATTTAAATCTAAATTCAAATTCAACTGTCTATTCGTTCTGAAGCGAACTAAATCATAGTGCGAGGTTGACACTCCATTGTCAAGTATCCGACAGTAATTATTCATAACTCTGAGAAATAGGCAAAACGACTTGTGCGAAAGGCATAAAATCCATGCGACAGTCAGCGTGTTAATGGCCCGCTTACAAAAGGCACCGACTACGACACAGTTTGCCCGGTGTCCGTGGCGCGACCTTTACCAAGCGCGCGCGAAACTTGCGCGGAGTTAAATACCGTGTCCACGTGTCTGTCACGAAAACCTCACGCTAGTTGAATACTTAGTCGTGGAACGGAATTAAGAGAGAGAGTGAGATTACTGGTGTCGTCTTGAGTTGCGTTTCCTGTGCTCCATTGCGAGATCTATCCTAAAATGAATTCCAGCTCAAGGGCATTGCGTTCAGCGTGTCGTAAAGTTCTCGAAAAAGATGGCGGTTCCTCTACATTTCCTGTACATGTTACAGGCAATGTGTTATTCTACAGGGTGTTTCGTTTATCTGATAACGGAAATATCTTGTGACGCACTGAATTTTATTGGTATTTAAGTTCGTGTGCATTCACATAAATTAAATGGAAATTATTTCATACTTTTTAGCCCATTTTTTAAGTATGTTTTTTCGAAGTCGGTTTAATTTTTTTATACCATGGATCGATAGAGTATCAAATTCTGAGTATAATAATGTTGACCTTCATATGCCCTAAACCTAATAGTTAATGAGATATTATCCGAAGAAGAAAGAAAATTGTTTCGATAATATCTCGTTAACTATTAGGTTTAGGGCATATGAAGGTCAACACTATTGTACTTAGAATTTGATATTCTATCGATCTATGGTATACAAAATAGGACATTCCATTTAAAAAACTTAATTTGACTTTGAAATCCTCCCTCCCCACCATTCTAGTCCTCCAAAAAATTAGACTATATGATTGTACCACCCTTCGTACCGAACAATTTTTGTAAACAAAATTTTTCCATAACTTCAGTGCGTCACAAGATATTTCCGTTATCAGATAAACGAAACACCCTGTATAGAAACCCTGATCTTTCGGGACATTTTATACAATATCCACGATTCGTCGGGCAGTGTGTTAAATCTATTTTATAGATTTTATCTATAATTTATCCATACGTTGCTCGTAACATATACATATAACGTTACGATCTTGAATTTCTGACCATCACGAACTTAGCATTATCAGTGAAATTACTGTCTCGTTAAAATGACCAAATAAGACAAACGTAAATCAGGAGAACGAGAAATCGAAAGAGTAAATGAGAGTAAAAGAGTCAATCTTAAAATGATTGGAAGCTAAAATTGTTATTTACGATTCTGCTGTTGTTTCAATTCGACTAAAAGTCGGACCGATAGTTTGTCCAACGAGAGGTGAAGCAGCAGCGGACGTCCTTTGCTAACTATCTGGGAAGGGTTAAGGGTGGAAACAAGGGCTTGCCCCACTTTTCACTTTTTGTCCCTATACAAGCATATTTTGAGCTGCAAATAGGTTCATTTGATAGAGGAAGGTTCACCGAATGGTGCTCTGGTCATGCCGCTAACGAGATTATGCTTATATACAGGGTGTCCCAAAATTCCTTCAACAGCCAGAAATGGGAGGTTCCTGACGTCATTTGAAGCAACATTTTCCTTTGCGAAAATGTTATCTGTGGCTTTGTTAAGGAGTTATTAACGAAAAACACGGACCAATCAGAGCGCGACCTAGACGCGAGTTGGCACAGTCGGCCAATAGACAGTTGGCGCGCCGGGCCGACTGTGCCAACTCGCGTCTAGGTCGCGCTCTGATTGGTCCGTGTTTTTTGTTAATAACTACTTAACAAAGCCACGGATAACATTTTTGCAAAGGAAAATGTTGCTTCAAATAATCTCAGGAACCTCCCACTTCCGGCTGTTGAAGGAATTTTGGGACACCCTGTATAATAATATGAGTGTCCAAAGTAGGAGAAAAATCTAGAAAAAATACCCGCAGATTCCAATGTATTTTTCTGCCGCTAAAGACTTTTTTGACTGCTGTGATGACCAGAGCACCATGCGCTGAAACTTCCTCTTTAGATTGAGCCCTCACCCAGCCCAAAATTTGCTCGTATAAGGACAAAAACTGAAAAATGGCAAGCCCTTGTTTCGACCCAAAATCTATTAAGATTCTAGTTACAATCTGAAGGGGGTAAAATCTTACTAGATTTTACCATTTTTCACATTTTGTCCTTATACGAGCAAATTTTGGCCTGGGTGAGGGCTCAATCTAAAGAGGAAGGTTCAGCGCATCTGTGCTCTGGACATCACAGCAGTCAAAGATGTCTTTAGCGGCAGAAAAATACATTGGAATCTGCGGGTATTTTTTCTAGATTTTTCTCCTACTTTGGACACTCATATTATTATATATAAGCATAATCTCGTTAGCGGCATGACCAGAGCACCATTCGCTGAACCTTCCTCTATCAAATGAACCTATTTGCAGCTCAAAATATGCTTGTATAGGGACAAAAAGTGAAAAGTGGCAAGCCCTTGTTTCCACCCTTAATCTAGTAATATTCTAGTTCCTTTCTAGTTACAATTCTCAGTATCCTACCGCCAAGGGTGCCGGCGCAGCCGTGCAAGAGTGTTTGTGACACACACATACATTGCTAAATCTGCATATACGTATATGGAATTAAAAGGTTTTTTTGTACACAAAATGACGCTTTATTATTGCAATGAGGAGTTCAGAAACGGTCAATTGTGATTCCTAAAAGTCCTAGAATTATGGGTGCAGAGCCCAAAATGCATATTTTTACGTTATCGAGCAATAATTTGCAACATTCGGCAGATACCGCCTGTCACGAGGCATCCAAAGCAAGCATGATATCACAAGATGGCCGCCACTGACAGAATTTCGTAAATATTGTGTGATTTATCGTTCGAATCAAAAAAATCGCACCGCACCCATATAGCCAGGACATGTACAAAGGCGGTGGTGTGTATTTTTAGTTGATTAATTAATTATTTAAACACGAAAAATGAGTAGGAAAAAAATACAGCACCTCGAGGTTTCGAAATTTGGCACCAGTAGGCACCACTGTCTCTTTCCTAAACTGCACTTTACAAATTATGTAACAGAATGCGGCTGATAATGCAGGTCGATATTATATTGTCCACCGATAATACAGTGTCCATCGTTCATGCAAAAACTAAATTTATTGATCGCAAACACTAGTACGCGAAATGGCTATTTTCTGACGGATGCCTCGTGACAGGCGGTATCTGCCGAATGTTGCAAATTATTGCTCGATAACGTAAAAATATGCATTTTGGGCTCTGCACCCATAATTCTAGGACTTTTGGGAATCACAATTGACCGTTTCTGAACTCCTCATTGTAATAATAAAGCGTCATTTTGTGTACAAAAAAACCTTGTAATTCCATATACGTATATGCAGATTTAGCAATGTATGTGTGTGCCACAAACACTTTTGCACGGTTGCGCCGGCACCCTATGTTGCGAGATAGAGTGGGAATGGATGGAGTCGGAGGAGAGTGGAGAGAATCAGCCGGCTCGGTGGTCGAGAATCGACTGTCCGATTCTACTGTTTTAGAAGAGCGTTTTGGGGGCATGGTGCGCGAGCGGAATGTTTATTCCCGAGCTGAGCCGAGGCGAGCGAGACGTACGAGGCGCTCGGGCCAGCGACGCTGAACAGTATAACTCGGTGATTTCGCCTGGAACTTATTTATTTCGAACCTGAAACTCGTCGCGGCAACCGCGTGCTACGATCGCAGCTGCGAGTTGGTCAGTCAGTCAGCCAGTCAGTCTTTCCTCTGCTGTAGAATCAGCCGCGTGGCAAAAAGGAAGAAAGACAAAACAGACAGATATCGAAAGCGCGATTGGCCGTGTATCATCGAACGGCAAACAAGCTAATGAAGAATAAAGACATATTGTGCATGTCGTTGATCGAAGTGGTTTCGTATTCCTCTTTTACAGCGTTGCACCGGTGCATCAACTAGATTACTGTAATCGGCGACGCTCCGTTGGCGACTTTTCCTCTAGCACGTGTTCGGAACACGTCACGTTACGGTGTTATCGTTCGGCAACCAGCGTCTGTGATACCGGTCGCTAGGACCTCTCGCTGTGACCTGTGCTTCTTGTGATAGTAATATTAATTAGCAATCTTCACCAAAGACACTACGTTCCAGCACTGTCCGACAGCCTAGCTCATCTTCTCAGAGAGCGACTACGGTAACATAGGTGAGCGTTTCGAAAATAAGTTCTACGTGCACCGCTATTCTCTCGTCAGGCGACGCGCACGCGTTCCATATGATTTAAACATTTATCTAAACATTTAGAGCAGCTACTGAAATCTCCCCGCGAATTTGTACCAAAAAATGGGAAAATCGCCCGCGGTTGGAGGGTTAATTACATTGGTTTGATTTTGCCGCGACGTTCACCTCGCCGCTATCCTCGATCTTCACCGCTCCACCCTAAGTCGGCAGCTGCTTCCAAAACAACTCCGTTTCTCGCTCCGCGATCGTTACCTGTCACCCGCGCGTTTGACAGTGGCTCGGCTCTTATCGTATCGTATCGTTCGGTTTCCCTTTCCTTCCGCGACTATCTCGCAATGTTTACAACCGCTGTCACCTCGACGCCGAAGCGACAGTCACGACTCTTTACGATTTCATGAATAGAAACTTTGCGAACGTCAAATTCAAAGGACTTTCGGAGCTGACAGATCCATCCACTGGCAGGTTATGTCTAAATGCATCACAGAATATCACCGGTTCCTCTTTCTGTGTTTCTCCAAGTTACCGATCTACCGATCGGCCTGCTCCGGTCATCGATCTCTACGAGAGTTCCAGTCGTTTCTCCTGATTCGTTTTATTCGCGACCACCGAACGACTTCAAAAACGAACTTCCGCAAATCGGCCGGCCGAGTCAACGCGCGAATCTCATTCACGATTCTTCGCGTCGCTGACTGCGAAGGCTGTGTGACCGCGAAACGGCTTGAACACGATCGTGTCAACAGGTCGCGAGACCGCCCAACTTTCCGACAATAGCAGTTTCCGCGGAGGCAACGAACGCCTTGTGTCCAGAATCAGTCTAGCAACTATCGCCGGAAGCTGTTCCCGCCGAGATAGTCGGAATGTTATAACGACTTAAAATAGTTGGGGTGCCGAACGCGATAACGACGCGACGATAATTGCTGACGTTCTACGAAAGACGAGCAGCCGGATCGAACACTAGGCGAGAGATTGTGATATCCTCAAAGGTCTTCTAATCGCCAGCGACGCGTTTCTTCATAGAGCAGTTGCTAAACGTTATTGTATAGATAAATTGTAAATCTTCCTCGGCGATAACGCGGATCCATCTTTCGATCGGATGATAGTCGATGCGCGTCGCGTCGTTAATTGCAAAACCGAGTGACAACGATCGAGGTTACTGAAGTGCTTCTTTGCCATAGAACGTGCCGCGGGAAATGGCAATGTCCATCGCGGCCCTAGTGGAACGTGTCTCAAGGACGCTGTTTTAATACAATTAACGCCTGATCCGCTACCGTGAACGCGATATCTCGGTCTTTCCTACTTAACCTTCAGGGACGAATTCTCTAAAGTAGAAAGGAGAGATTAATCCCCCGTTTGATTAAAATATTATCGGTGCTTTCGTTTTCTTTGCAAATATGTTAGGCTGAAAATTCTTTTCTTTATCGTTGAGAGATTCTGTTGTTCCGCGGGAAATCATGATTCCGTTTTACCTCGAACAATGTTCATTTAAAAAGAAAATAAACGCACACGTGCCAGTCACGCTGATGATTTCGACTGTCCAACGTTCTGTAATTTTCATAATGCCATTTATTTCGTAAAGAGATGTAACGTCAAATTAGCGTTCCGAGTACGGACTTCGCGTGTCACCGTTACGATTCAATTATACGTGGGTTTGAAACAATACACCCTATCATTTCAACGTTTAATGCGTGAATCAGATATGCAGCTCTGCGCTTGTCCAACGTGCGCGCTGTACATTATAATCAATGACCCTAACATTATTAATTCGATACAATCAGACCTCGTACCTCGGTGAATAGTTCAGTGAGAAGAATTAAGGAATTATTCGCTCTAAACATTTCCAATCCGTTTCCAGTTCCGGGAAGAACGCGACCGAAGTTTCTCGATGCTTTTTCTCGTCAAAACTCGCGTTTTCGATGGTTCATGTCTTTTCGCCGTTCATCGTCGAGTCTACGACTCTAATAAACTCTGACGCGTTGTTGCTTTCCAGTGTCGAGAGCTGACGAGCTGCCGAACCGCCATTTGATTTCCCAAGGAAGCCTACGGCAGCGAAGCCCACGCGACTTCGTTCCAATCGAGACAGAAGCTCCAACGAGGCGATGAGTCTTGGGGAAAAGCACCTAAGGCCTTATTCTTCATCGGTATTCCCTGTACCGCGAGCGATCCCATGAAATCTCACTGATAAAGGTGGAATCAGATAAGAGCGGTCGTCGAACAAGAGGGGCGCCGCGACAGAAAATAGTGTGAAATCGTTTGTACCTGGCCATACGGTGATTCGACGCGTCCGCGCACAGTTATTCCCTCGAGGAAAGCAAGAAAGAAGTTTCCCGAAGCTTGGTAACCGCTTGTGGCGGTTTACTCTCGAGACCTTCTACGGAGGAGTTACCCAGTGAAAGAGGGAACCTAGTTTCTGATTTATCTTCCATTTCGAAAGCGCTGGAGAGAGACGGAGAGAACAAATAAGTCATAGTGGAGCTGTTGGAATCATAAATAGACGGCCTTGATTTTGAACTACGACAAGAAACGCCGCCGAGGGAACAAACTCGGTCGGAGGCGAGAAAAACGTGGAAGGAACACGCGTTCGAGCGGCAGCGATCGGCGCAAGAAACCGCGGACTAGTTTCATCGACAGAAATCGCTGATCGAACCTTTCGCGTTCGTGGATTTGCAGACATCGCGACAAAACGGACCCATTGGAGACCCGTTCAAAGAGGAGGATCGACGAGCCGGCTCTGCGGACGAGAGGGAGGACGCGGGGGTGCGGGAGCAACCGAGTGAGTTATCCTTGAGAAGGAGGAAAGGAGGGAGAGCAGCTTCGACCAGGTTGTCGTCGGGAAACGGATTTAGAAAGTCCCTTTGCTTTATTTAGGGCTGATCTAGCCGAGATATCTCGGGAGGGAGGAACGCTGAACCGTTTGGGGGAAGCGGAGCCAAGAAAGGACAAGGTTACAGGGGCGAGAAGAATATAGATCTCATTCTTAGTTAAGGGACAAACCAGCTCGCAACATGACGAAGAGCAAGGCTTTGCCGATGCCCGACCGCCGCAACACCGATCTATTCGATGACGAATCGGTCGCCGTTCGATCACGATGGCGGAATTTAGCCGCCTTCTGGATACTTGGGCTTTGCAATAACTATGGATACGTGGTGATGCTCAGCGCCGCGCATGATATCCTCGAGAGCAAATTCGGCAAGGCGGTGAGTACATCGAACTGGTTTTCATTTTCATCGTTTTGGCCAGCCGCGTCGTGTCTTCTAATTCTTTCTTTCGGTCTTTTTGTTGTTGATTTGAATGGGAACCTCGGATAAGGATAGAATCGATTTTGCGGTTTCGTCCGAGGAATTCCGTCGGTATTCACAGCTGCAAACGGAGAAGTGAAATTTAATATTCGCATGGACGAAATACTATTTTTAGAGCTTCATAGACCTTCGTGTAGTCACAGCGTCGTAGTTAACGGTACCGCAATACTATTTCCGGTTGTGGGTTCCCAACTGATCACGCTTTAGTGTCGTTCGATTCTGAGCTGACCTTTGTACAAGATAAACAATGCAGTGTTTGCACAGATGACGATTCAGCTTTGCTATCAAACTAAAATAAATTTTCATTCAATCTATACACTTAGGCTGCTATATATTACCCTTGTCCGTCCCCTGCTAGAATATGCTTCAACCATATTGTCTCAGAAAAGCGTTAAGTATGAAATCATGCTTGAGAGAGTGCAACACAAATTTCTTAGGTTTTGTGCATATAAGACAAACAATCCTATGTCAATCTTTGATCATGATTACTCTAAAATATTAAATACAGTCAACCTGGAAACATTATCTGACCGAAGAATAGTATCCGACCAAAGCTTCATTTTTAATTTGTTGAATAATAATATAGATTGTTCCGCTCTCCTTAGGCAAATTAATCTTTATGTACCTGAACGTGTTTCGAGAATGAGAGCAGGATTTCAAACAACGCAATCCAAATCCTCATATGGAGTAATGAATCCTATAAATCGGATTATTGCGAGATCAAATACACTTTACAATAATAATATTGATTTTTTTTAATGGCACGTTACAGGCATTCAAAACAAAATTACGCGAGATTATTCGCTAAGAAATTTTTTGTTTTCTTCTTTTTTTTCTATGTTCTTTTTATATATTTTTGTTATTTTCTATTTGTTTTTATCAGTTATACAAAACGTCTGTAAACTCATGTATAAAAGGACCTCGGTCCGTATATAATAATAATAATAATAATAAAGTGTATTCGTATGTGTTAGTTTCCTTGTCTTCTGGTAACTGTGCTTCAATGGCAAGGCTCAAACAAAATAACGTAAAAATATACAAAAGATAATGCTCTGGCCTTCAATGTGTCGTTTTAGTTCTATTATATTTTTGTAGATAAACTCTTTATCGCGTATCAACGAAACTTCTCTATCCTTCTACTGTATGAGTTGAGTCCACACGACACATGATTAATATTATTACAAAAAACTACGAAAATAATGGATTAATATTGATCATTCAGAAGAAGCGAAAACGATAGAGATATTGCATTCGAATGAAATAAAAGAAAAGGCGATAGACAAAGAGTGGTATCTTCTGGATTCTATCCTTGCATTGGCGGAAGTTCTCACAGACGCGCACTTGAATTATTAAGAATGTCCGACGATCGATGGGAACAGCTGCGATGAACAGAAATGAAAACAGTCGATTTGAAGATAAATGGCGCAATTAGTTGCTCGTGATCAGTCTCGTTATCGTCAATATGGTGTTTGCGTCTTCAACGAAGTCGTCGGTTAGTTTTTCGGTCTGCAACGAATCGTATTATGTGTTGGTCAGTTTCTCGTCCGCTGATCGTTCCCGATCGACAGTCACGAGTTCAGCGATTACAAGACCGGCGCGCAATCAACGGAGAAATCGGTCGCCTAGAAAACTTTCCAATATTTTCGTGTGTGCGATTACGATTACATCGCGGTAGCCGCGAGACAAGTGGATAAACTCATAATGCGATAAAGGTACGTTGCACGGTTTACTCCGAATCAACGAACTCGTTGAAACGTGATTAATACATGCGCGCTTCTGAATCTTATGCGCGATCCGATGAATCACCGACTTAGGGTCGATTCATACACGTGCGATCCGAACATCCGAGAAAATATTCCAAGCCAGGTTTAAGTGACACCGTCCGCAACCGAGAAAGTCTGAGCTGCTTCGTTCCGATACTTTTCTTCGAGACTGAGAGCATAGGCATAGGCATCTCCTGAGGTGTAGAGGGGACTAAAAGGTTCTCGGAACTCCCGGGGTTAGGGTAGCAAATGACACGATCTTCGGCACTTGGCCTTTGTTCGAGCATCTCGACCCTTCTCAAGTTGCCTAAAGCTTCGGATCGCACGTGTATGAATCCCGAAAAACAGCGTGCGATGTGTGAGTCGTGTGTATGAATCGACCTTTATCCGGCCGTATTACAAATCTAGCGATTAGGTCCTTCTATCGATTTAATTCTTGTCGTCGACCGGCGATTTTCCGGTTACTGGTCGCATGGAGCAATAGAACAATTCGGTTAAACGTGATTCACCCAGACGTTCATGGCTCCGGATGCTGGAATATTTTATTAACCCTTGAGAAACTGTTTCCAGAGCTCCGTAATATGCTAATAATCGCTGAAGCATTGGAACGTGTGTGGACTGATAAGTTTCTGGTTCATCGCTTCTTCGCTTATATTAAACAATAAAGAATGAACCGTAGTTCATTAACCCTGAAAAACGATATCAACTCTTCTGACGACGAGCCATACATTCTCTTTGTCTGCGGTGCTGTCTAAAAATTACATTCTGAATCTAGCTTTAAAGTGAGGCCTTTATAGATCTTTTACGAAATCGTCACTTTTTAGACAGAGGCACCTTTTCGAGGGTATTTAGTGTTCAAATACTTGTTGGGTCCACCGTATATATTCGGTTCGATTTTATTACTACGTTTTTATTAGCTCGCTTTCTTGTCTGTCTGTCGGGTACAAATTTTGCAATTGATTTTAAACTAACTTCCCGATGAGCTAGAGACTACAAATTTTAAACATAGCTCAGAACTGGATGACAAATTCAATATTTTAAAAAAATTTGTTTAAATCCTATGCGTTTAGAAAAGATATAAACTATCAAAAATTTAACCGTTAGCGATCCCCACTCCACGCGACAGCGCTCTCTACTCCACTACGCGTTTCCACTCTGACTCATCCCCACTGCACTCCGTTCGAGCTCCGTGCGGTGTTTACAAAGTTACTACGTATTATTATACTTTAATGTTTGTTCACCAAGCGAAAGAACCGTCATACCGAGATTCTCCGTCGAACCATTATCTTTGACATTTTACCACGGCGTTTGTTTTCGATAGGAAGCGGTCGCAATACCGTCTGACTACATGTCTCTGTTATAATCTCTTCAAAATGTTTAAGATCGATTGAAAAATTTCACACACACAAGACTAAAAAGCAGAAAATAATTATTTAAATAAAAATAAATTTTTAAAAAATACCACGTTTTTAAAAGGCACTAAAAAATATAAAATAATTTAAATACAAATAAATTTTTAAAACAATATCATGGTTTAAAAAACGGATTAAAAAGTATAAAATAATTTTTCCTAGCTCCATACAGCTTCCTAACCCCATACAGATTGTGAATTTTGAATAGCTATGAAAATACTTGTAAGATTTAAAACGAAAAAAGTGGGGCGCATGCAATAGATAATTGATGCATGAATAGTTCACCTAAGTCACTAACAATTTTATTGCACTGCAGCTACTCTCTACACTCCTTGCTATGATCTTGCGCCCCACGGTTTTCGTTTTAAATCTTACAAGTATTTTCATAGCTATTCAAAATTCACAATCTGTATGGGGTTAGGAACCTGTATGGGGCTAGGAAAAATTATTTTATACTTTTTAATCCGTTTTTTAAACATGATTGTATTATTTCAAAAATTTATTTTTATTTAAATTATTTTATACTTTTTAGTCCGTTTTAAAAACGTGGTATTTTTAAAAAATTTATTTCAATTAAACATAATTTCGAAACGCGCGGACGTCTCGTGTAATCGGCATCCGATAGACAATTATATCGAATTCTTCGCGGTAGCGGATCTCTATTGTTTAATTAGCCGGCGCGTTGTACTCCCAACAGCAATCCTTTAAGCATGGTGCTGGGGAGTCGTTAGTACAACGAGCAATTACGCTTGAATTACGTCTCCGAAGCAGAACAGATTCTGTCGTGCAGGAATTTCTGTTATGTCATCGACAAATCTATACGATTCACATTGTGTAATCGAGATCCTCCTCCGCTGCCTGCTTCTCCTCCCCGTCACTGCTTCCTCACCGTTGCTCGACACAACTCTTTAATCCACGCGAACTTCTTATGTAAGCCGCGAGCAACCATGGAAATTAATATTCTTCGCGTTCAAGGCGGTAATGTCTGTGAAAAGAGATACCGGCACCGATAGCTTCCGCGGCGAGCCGAATTATGTGAATTTTATTGGCGAAGTCGATTTTCCGGTTTACGTAAACACAACGCCAGCATTGAGAATGTTCGTTTGCATCAGGTCCGGGCAACTTGCGGCTCGCGAGCTAGGAGGACTCCTGGGTCCTCTCCGTCAAACTCCTGTCGAGTATAGAAGGAGGATGGAGAGACTAGGGGTGTATACATAGCAGTATAAAATAATTGATAGTGAGGGAACCGGTACACTGGGCAGTGAAACTCATTTTCTTCTGTGTATCCGTACGATTTCAGGACCCCGACATTATTACGCCCACCAATGTAACGACCAACACCACTGGACTTCGTGCCTGCAACACGCTGTCCACCGGCGCCATTTTGCTGGCGGATATTTTACCCTCGCTGGCGGTCAAGGTCATAACACCGTTCTTACCGTTTTACATCCAGTGAGTATTCGCTCTCTATCTATGTTTTATGCACTCATCACCCATGGCATACTTGTAAACATAATTCGCGCGAAATGCTTCTCAAACCGCGCCAGCGAGCACCGCAAAATTAATGTATGTATTTGTTTATTTGTTCCCTTACGGGTTACAAAGAGATCCCGTTCCCTTTACATATTATTCATTTCATTTACATTTTTTTCGTTTTTGTTTTTGCTTATAAATTCACCGCAAAATTAATTAGAGAATTAAAAGAACAAGCAGAAAAAACAAGAATAACCAAATCAGGCTGTCTTGAAAGGAAATTGCGTCGTCTGAAATTGCGAAATTCGAGGAACCACAAGATGTTTTTGTTTTTGCGTGATTAGTCTGAACGAGAACATTCCAACAAACGAAGCAGAGAAATAATTCTTCTTCATTTCTTGTCCAACTTTCGTCACCTTTTTAACCGACTTTGAAAAAGGAGGTGGTTACTCAATTCGATCTGTATGTGCCTTTTTTTCGCTTTTTTCTATGTATGTTCACCCATTACGCCGAGATGGATGGATCAATCGGAACGAAATCTTTTGCATCTTGTAGAGCAGGCATGCACAACTGGACGATTTGGGAGCGGGAGCTCTCGACTCGGCTCGTGAGCTGGGTCGGAGCTGACTGGCACACGTAGGGTGGGGAGAACTGCAACAGTGTAGGTGTGAACTTGTGCTACACTCTCATGCTTGGTGGGTTCCCCTTCCATACGTCCGAGCTAGGTCACGGCTCCGAGAGCGCACGGAAGCCGCTTGGGAGCTCATGAGCCGCTCTGAGAGCTACGAGCTGTGCATGCCTGTTGTAGAGTATGTCTCCGGGGTGGTCCCGTGAAAAAATTGTGCATTTGTTTATTCTTTACGATTTTATTTTTGCGAAAAATGAATTATTACGTGTATGTTCTTACCGATTACTCCGAGATGGATGGACCAATCAGGACGAAACCTTCCGATTGGTACCTTGAAAACAAATTTTGCATTTTTTCATTCTTTGTAGTTTTTATTGCAAATAACCAATAAGACCGAAAAACCATCCTACGTTGTTCTACAAATTCCGCTCGTTCCACTAAAAAGTGCGAAATAAAAATATTTTAAACCGCCTTCGAAAAAACGCACTAAAAAGTATGAAATAATTTCCATTTAACTTAAGCGAATACACACGAACTTAAATACAATACAATCTTTTCGGAGGCGGCGCAAAATTGACAATTTTCGAATATGGCGAACTTGGAAATCAGTAAGTGGTAAGAAAACATACATTAATATGTGGAAGCATCTGGAAGAATTTAAGGATTTTTGTAATTTCCACTGTCGAAAATTTTCAATTTTGCGCCGCGCTTACGAAAAGATTGTATTGTATTTAAGTTCGTGTGTATTCGCATAAGTTAAATGGAAATTATTTCATACATTTTAGTGCGTTTTTTCGAAATCGGTTTTGTAGATTCCTTCTTCAGATACGATGATATTGGACAATCGTCACGTCATTCATTCAAACAGTCTAGTTCCCGTTACCTTGACGTCATTCGCTTACGCGTTCCGTGACGTTCTGTTGTCCTTGTTGGAGCATCGCATACCTTTGGTGTGATCAACAATTAATGCAAACGGCACTTGAAGCAACACGAGACTCCGAAGCAGTGATCGTTGCAAAATGCCGACAAACGGTAGACGCGAAGGGTGACACAGAATAGACAGCTAACTGCGCGGATTACTTTTCTGCTTTGTTTCTTAACACATTGGTCATTGAATACTGTTTTCCGAGGCGTCATTTTCGCCGTAGTGTTATACACACGCGCAGGTGACGACGGAGGAGAAACAGAAGTCTCATTCATGAATGGCGGAGAACACAGCGAACGTGTTAAAATATTCCTGTTGAAATGAAAATTACGATCTCGAAGGTGTAACATTCCATCGCATAATCGCGTGGCCGTTCGTCATCTTCTAAGATAGTTGGGACATATCGCATCACGCATTCGAACGATCCCCTAAATCGTATCGTTGTCATGACGTTGCGGGGGACGAAATCATCGCAACCGGAAGACGTGCCCCGCCACGCCGCGGGCACGTCGCCATGCTGTCCCGTGAACGAAAAATGCTAATCGATTAATCGAATCGTTAATTACAGTGCTCGACTGGCTACCTGTGTGTTATTTTCCGCTGCAGGATTCCTTGTGGTGTCGTTAAGCACTACTGAATGGCTCGCCATTTTGGGCGTCGTCGTAACGTCACTCTCTTCCGGTTTGGGAGAAGTTACGCTGCTGAGCTATAGTCACCAATATCCCAAGTAAGTGTCTTCGTTCTCTTTTCGATCGTCCCCGTTGCGCTATACTCATAATTTTCCACCATATTTCAGTTCAATTCTTATACTATTAAGGCAGGGGTGGCCAATCTTTTGCCTACCATGCGTAAAATTTTTTCACATACGAGTTCAGGTGCGCCATACAACTCGAGCACTTTTTCTACCTTCTTACGTCCGTTGTTGCGGTTGGAAAATAGGAATGGGGGTAGAATCTGCTTCGGTTAGGGGAGGAAAAGGGATAACTCAATCGCGCAACTAAATTAATTAACTTGCGCCAGTTGAAAAGACACACGTTCATTGGAACACTAATCTACAATAGTGAGAAATGATCTTTTGGACGATAGGGCGATCCTATAATTGTAAACTGTCAAAAAATTGCGACGAATTGATGAGTAAGAAGGCTGTATAAATTCAAGTGAGAGCTCTCAGGCGTTGAAAATATGAAGATGGATTCAGTTATGGTGCCTACTTCAAAAGAATAAGTATAGGCGCAAGGATCTAGTGCGCCACTTGCAGAGTTGGGCATTAATCGATTAAAATTTTAATCATGATTGATTGATTAATGTGTGCGATTAAAAAAAGAAATCGTCGAAAAATCGGCGATTGATTCAATCGATTGATGAAGTTAATCGTCAATCGTTGATTAAACAAAGAAATCGTCGAAAAATCGGCGATTGATTCAATCGATTGATTTAATCGTCAATCGTTGATTAAAAAAAGAAATCATCGAAAAATCGGAGACTGTTTTAATCAATTGTTAAAGTTAATCGCCGCCACATGGTCTATCCATACATTGTAATAAGGAGGGAGAAAGAGACAGAGAGAGGGAGCAGAGAACGGATGGAGAATTGACAGAAATAATAATATATTTCAACAAAAACATGTTTATTTTCAATAGTTTTTTTTAAGGAAATCTCTTACGAGATTTATTACAACATATAGTACATTGCAGTAACTTTGTTTAATGTTAAATGCTACGATGGTCGTAGCTTTCCAGGAATAATAACTTAAAACATAAAAGCACGTAAACAGAGTTTGTATTATAGACCAATTGACAATACACCTAAACTCAGGTTACATTTTTTTCAGTACTCATACAGTTTTGATTACGTATTTCATTTCGAAATTTCAGCAGTTAATCATTAATCAATTATCCGATTGACGAGTAATAATCGCGTTAATCGCAATTAACGATTAATAAGTATTTAATCGTTAACCGCAATTAACGAGTAAACTAGGAGATTAATTGTTAATTGCGATTAACGATTGAAGTAAAAATTTAGTCGTCAATCGTTGATTAATTTTTTGCCCAACTCTGGCCACTTGTAATCATCCAATGCGCCACGTTTGGCGCATGCGCCGCAGGTTGGTCACCCATGTATTAAGGTATAGTGTATAGCGTAGACTATGTATTCCTAAAAAGGCTTGTACCTTATTAATAATTGCGTCAGTGTAAAAGAAAACTCTAAAGAAAGCAAAATTTTATGTCACATAAAATGAAAATCATACCTTCCGTATAATTACTTAATACTTTGTTGGGCATGCTTCATTTTTTATAACATGTAGATATTTTTGTCTTCTTAATAACATTGATCAACGATTAATCGATTCACTGTCTGATCCTAGCGGTCCTCGGGAATCGCTGGTACGACTGTGTGTAAGTGAGTAATGTATGCAAGATTAGTTTACGATGTGTGAAGTTTGTTGACACAGATACACCGATGAGTATCGTCGTCAGTAGTGCACAAATCGCAGTATTGACAGTGTAGACAGTTGCTCCAGAAACTTAACGATAAGATAATAGCGGTCGGAATTGTGGTCCGCTCGATGATTAACTGTAGAAAAACATTTTCACTATTTGAGAAACTGGTAGAAAATAATGTATGGGTTGTAGGAAAAAATGATACAGTAGAGCACAGTGCGGGCTACTGAAAAAATTATGGCAAAGAACACTAAACAACAATAAAATTATGTAATAACTAGACAGACATATTTTCCATACTAGAAACAAGATAAAGACGTGGGGGTTGAATTGAAAATAACGTAATTTCTATATTCTAAAACTGTAGTTTTTATTTTGCATATTTTGCATACTGCTTTGCATGCATATCTATGCCCATAATATTTAAAGGATTATATTTAAATGAATTAAAAAATATTTTTACATCATGCAAAATTTTAATTTTGAATTTTATTAGTCTTGATTACGTTTTGAGATTTTTCAAATGTTCCCGAAAAGCTAGAGGGATAGTAGTCCTTCGTTATTTACTTTTTTCATTTTTTTTCGTTGCCTGTTGATCGATAGCCTCATAGATTGTACATCGGAACTTTGCACCCATTCCGACCACCAATTGAATCGTGTGCCATCGTTACTCGATAATTGAGAGCGATTAATTGTTTCGCAGACAAGTAATCGCGACATGGTCTTCCGGTACTGGAGGCGCCGGAATAATTGGCGCGCTATCTTATGCCGCGCTTACCATGTGGCTCAGCAACGAAAACACATTGTTGCTTATGTTAATCGTACCGATTATACAAGCGATCACTTTCTGGTTGATTCTGGTTCATCCGCCCCAGGCCAGTATCCCGATCACCAAGAACGGCATCGACAGTCAGGAGAAGATCATCGAGGTCACTAAGAAGAGCTTCAAGGATAAGATCAATCTGTTACCGGGACTGCTGAAATATATGATTCCGCTTGGATTCGTATATCTCTTCGAATATTTCATTAACCAAGGACTGGTAATGCGTTTTCCTTCATTCTCATTCAAGTCTCCAGGATTGCAAGTTTGCAATCGTTGCAGGACTGCCGTTTCCGCCCTTGCAATCCTGGAAACGAGACTACACTCCGGGACAAAAAGATAGCACACTTTAAAATTAACGTAATATTTATTTATTTAACATTACAACCAAGGTTATATTTTTACACATTCTTGCAAAACATCTCTACAGGGTGTCCCAAAATTCCTTCAACAGCCGGAAATGGGAGGTTCCTGAGATCATTTGGAGCAACATTTTCCTTTGCAAAAATGTTATCCGCGGCTTTGTTTAGGAGTTATTAACGAATAACACGGACCAATCAGAGCGCGACCTAGACGCGAGTTAGAACAGCCGGCCCGGCGCGCCAACTGTCTATTGGCCGACTGTTCTAACTCGCGTCTAGGTCGCGCTCTGATTGGTCCGTGTTATTCGTTAATAACTCCTAAACAAAGCCGCGGATAACATTTTTGCAAAGGAAAATGTTGCTCCAAATGACTTCAGGATCCTCCCATTTCCGGCTGTTGAAGGAATTTTGGGACACCCTGTATAAACAGACACAAATGAAACTGAATTGAATTTCGCCAGTCTATACAATTTTATTTAATAAAAAAGAATTTTTAAGGAAATATGGTGTGACAAAATGATAGCACATTTAACTTAAAATTATGTATAACAGTAAATCAACGAATGATAATTAATGCTTAATATTTTGTGGCTCCTCCTTTACATTTAATAACAGCCATCATTCTCTTTGGCAAAGATTTATAAAGCTTTTTAATGGTTTTTTGCTCCAATTGCTCCCACTCATCTTGAATACATTTTTTTAATTCGGCAATATTTCCAAATTGTCTGCCATTTCTATATACAGCTCGGGCAAGATTTCCCCAACAATTTTCAATAATGTTGAGGTCGGGTGATCTTTTTTCTTCTCGAGAAAAGTACTCTTTTACTACTTTTGCAGTGTGTACTGCGGCATTATCCTGCTGAAACGTATACTTCTCTCCAGCAATTCTGGTCGCGCACGTGTTTAGTTGTTCCTTAATCATTTCCAAATACATTTTGCTATTCATTTTCCCTGTTATAAATTTGATTTCCATTTTACCATAGTACCCGATACCGCATCAAATCATCACACTACCACCTCCCATTTGCCGACGACTCAAAAACTGTTCCTCTTTTCGCATATCGAGAAAATAGTAACTCAGACCATCAGGTCCATCCAAGTTAAACCTCTTTTCATCCGTAAATATTATTCTTCGCCATTTCTTTCGCATATGAATATTCTTTTCCGCAAAGTGTAACCGATTGTTCTTATGTTGCACAGTTAACCAAGGCTTTTTCTTTCATTTTCTTCGTTGTGCAACTATACTAGTGTCTACACCAACACTTTGAACAATTTGCCTTGCAGTCATCTTAGAATTGGATGCTGCTCTTAAATTGCACGACGTTCCCGGGCACTTAGACTTTGCGGACGTCCAGAACTCTTCTTTTTACTATAGTTTTCCGGATTTTTCAAGAAATTCATCATTACTTTTCGACTTCTATTCATAGTTTTTGCTATTTTTGTCACTGAATATTGTTCTGCTTCGAATTTTATTATAGTGTTAATTTCACACGCGTTCAATCTCTTTCCGCGACCCATTTTTGATAATATTTTGCCGTTTTTAAACAAATATACAACACGAGATAATATCGCGAGCTTCAGTGTAACTGGAAAGCGTAGATTTACTACACGTGCTATCATTTTGTCCCACTTGCGAACCACAATATTTACCTTTTCAAACTGTTTCCTTGATCTCGATCGACAATTTGTTAATACTACCAACAATGATTTCAGCGCACTGGTTCGATCTGATGCTACTACTCGAGCAATTTTGCAAATTACCAAAAAATTTTCAACGTTTCGGTCAAAACTTTAGACCATTTTCAAGAAAAATTTTTAAATAGTTGCGTCTGTAAAAATTATTGAATTAATATATAAAATTGTGCTGTATTCCTTACACAGAACTGAAAATTTTAAGCACAAAAACCTTGTCATACTTGCTATGTGACAAAATTATTTTAAACTGCTGACAACGTTAGAACACATGTTGATTCCATGCCTGTGATACAATGACTGAGGAGAAACGTTAGAATTTGAAGAGATATTAATTCAATAATTCTTACAGACACAATTATTAAAAATTTTTTCTTGAAAATGGTCTAAAGTTTTGACCGAAACGTTGAAAATTTCGTGGTAATTTGCAAAATTGCTCGAGTAGTAGCATCAGATCGAACCAGTGCGCTGAAATCATTGTTGGTAGTTATTTATGTTTTCATTTCTAGAATTCTGTTGAAAGTAAATATTGTCGATGATATTCAATACATTATACATAGAGGCATGCCAGAATATGTTGACATATTAAAATACTCATTTTCTTCAGTTTATTCTACCAAATGAGAAAAAATAGACGATGTGCTATCTTTTTGTCCGGGAGTGTATCCTCTTGAATAAAATTTTCCGGAGCCATTTTAAACGAGACTTCCGAAGAATATGTGTAGGTTCTACTGTAATAATTAGACTGCGGATCTTTACGCGAAATAAAAATATTCTACTTCAACTGCAATAAACTGGAATGAAATAGAAATTGATTTTGAAAATAATGTAAGAGTGTTTTTAAATTCTTCTAATGTTTTCACTGTTTGAAATTACACCTCCCCATTTTGATCATAAATGCATAAAATCCGCAGTCTAGTAATCATTTCAAATCTGTCTGACATTTCTTTAAGTGAGTAGCTATCAGACACGCGCTTCGATGTTATCCATTCTTCAAGTTTATTAGTTTGTTGCAAAAAATGTCACTTGCAGAAAAAGAACAGTAGCAGTGCATTGTCTAAAATGGTTTTATCTCGACTGCTTTTTGTTTCTTTCTGTACAATAACCCTGTCACAATCTAGACGTTCTTTATCGCGAGTATAATCGCAGTGCAACCGAACAATAGTGTCTCATCGGTTTATCTAAAAAAATAATTTCCAGTACGAGCTAATCGAATTCGACGGAATTTGGCTGTCTCACGCCGAACAATATCGTTGGCTTCAAGTGGATTATCAGATTGGAGTGTTTATATCAAGATCGTCCGTCAATCTCGTCACAATCAACAAAATCTGGATCATGGCTGTTCTACAGGTAACACGTGCTTCGATTCAACTTACCGTTTACTCAGTCAGGGACACGATCGACGCATCATCGATTTCGATCACGATTGCATCCAGTTTAATAACGTCTCGTGTTTGTTTCAGTTTATCAACGTGATAATTCTGTTATTCGAGACACTGTATTATTACATGCCGAGCATTTGGATCGTGTTCGCGTTCGTCTTATGGGAAGGTCTTCTCGGCGGTGGAGCGTATGTCAATACGTTCTACCGAATGTCCACAGAGGTAATGTACCGTTGCTTTCAAAGATTATTTTCGCCTGAAGTCGCATCGAATTACGATAAGAGCAATAGCTGAACAAGCGTCGAGAACTAAACGGTTCAACAAATCGAGTGTCTGTCATTGTAGTTATTCGTATTTTCAATGCGATCAAGGTACATGGAATGGTCAAATTTCTCAAAGAAAATATTAATAGAAACATGAATACGTTTGTTTCTCCGTAATGGAGAGCATGAGCAAATTAGAGAGTTTTTAATCACTCCCAAGCAGTCCGAACATTCCTGTAGCAATATCAAATTATAATTATTTCTCGTGCACGTTAATATATTAGGACCTTGAATAAGTTCTCGCTGTTTCTTTTACAAAATAAAAGCTTTATTTAAATTATAAGGAACAAAAACATTTCATTTCATACCATTTCATTTCATTTTCTAATGTTTTTCCAAGTTCTGCTAGCGTCTGACATCGGTCTTGATCGAGTAATTCCTCCAACTTTTCGTCTTCAAATTTTTTCGGTGCGCCAGAACGTTCTTTATCCTCAAGTTCAAAATCATTATTTTCGAAGCGTCGAAACCAGTCTCTGCATGTCGTATCCGACAAAGCATTGTCACCATAAGTCTCAACAAGAATTCTATGTGCTTCATCTGCAGATTTCTTTTGAATAAAGTAGTGCAATAAAATTCCCCGCAAATACACTTTATTTGGCACAAAAGTAGACGTTTTCAGAACTAAGAAAAAATTACTTTGTTTACACTAAAGTGAACTAGCATACACTGAAATTTAAGGTTAGATACACTACTGCCTTGCATGTGTGTTACCATTCGAAATTCCACGAACGGGGTACTGCTACTGCCATCTTTGAAGAAACAGCGAGAACTTATTCAAGGCCCTAATATTATAATTTCTAAACTATTTAAAATGAAATTTGTTCTTCCGTTGTCGCAGATTCCACGAGCAGATCGCAAAATCTCATTGGGAATCGCAACGATGGCCGATTCCATCGGCATCGCGTTAGCAGGATGGATGTCGATGCCGGTTCACAACGCAATTTGCAAAATGCCGCAGCCGACACGATTGGGCAGCTAGGACAATCCGGAAGAATAGTATTTGAGAACGATCGTACGACGAATTACAGCCGTACGCTCCGCCGTGGAATCGTTTGATGTTTCCCATCGAATGGTTTTCGATGTTCCACGGACAGAGCTGGTAGCCGAGTACCTATAGGTTAACATCGTTCCTAATCGTTTAGTACACTACACAATTTCGATTGCCCAGCACACAGGCTGTGACAATCCCCTCGATCATACTAACTTCTACTTTAACGACGCAAGGACAGCACGATACAGCACTTTATCGTCGAGGAGACGAGATTACGTCGGAAGCTGAAAACACGAAGAGGACGACGTTAGAGACGGTGAAATGATTGTTCATAGTAACCGATTACACTGTCCAACAAATTTCAACTTTTTTTATGCTCCCAATATATTGTTGGGTCCTTCTTATAGAGTTTTTTGCGCTGATTCCGAATCTGTCCTTAATTTTTCTCCTAGACGCACAGTTTTTGAGGAACATGGCTTTAAAAAAAAACATATTTTTCAACTTTAAACAAATATTGTGATGTTATTATAAGAGATATTGAACTGTTCTTTACAGCAAAAGATTCTGTAGACTTTCCCGAATCCAGTGATATACAATATTAATGCATTATGATTGTTTAAACATGTTTAAACCGTAACGGTGCAGCGACGGGATACGGAGCGGCGAACGACCGTTCTCGTGGTGAGCGTGGCGCTCATGTCGGGCGAAGATATTTTGCTTTCTGGTTCGAAAAAAACGTCGACGTTCCAAACTTAATAGGGTGGTTTCTCAAGATAAAAGTCTGCTCTATCGCGTGGTATAGTTCGATTTTCCGCTGGACCCTTATTTTTTGAGATAGATTGAAAAATATCCTCAAAAATTGGTACAAAAGTGGTGTCTCTCCGTCTTTAATGATTGTACATCACTGGATTCGGGAAAGTCTACAGAATCTTTTGCTGTAAAGAACAGTTCAATATCTTTTATAATAACATCACAATATTTGTTCAAAGTTGAAAAATATGTTTTTTTTTTCAAAGCCATGTTCCTCAAAAACTGTGCGTCTAGGATAAAAATTAAGGACAGATTCGGAATCAGCGCGAAAAACTCTATAAGAAGGACCCAAAAGTATATTGGGAACAAATTTGGTGTTGGACAGTGTTATATTAGTGCACACTTGAGCGTTCGCCGCTATTCCCTCGAATTCCAAAAGATGGTACCTCGGAGTGAGCTTCGAGCGGGCCAATTGAAACTTGGTATTTACTAGGTCGTTCGGAAAGTAATTTGTTATTATTCAACCATATTTTAAATCGCAAAATCCTGGTATATATTCTCGTAGTCATTTCCTGCCTCGTAGAGCTGTCAAGCATTTTTTTGTCTGCGCATCAAATATGCAAAATAAAAGTCTTTTACACGAAAGAAAAAATTGTGTGCTGTTTAAGGAGAGGATTTACCATCGGATTGCCATTGTTTTTCGCTTTTGTTAATTTTCTATGCGGTGCAAATTGCATTTCAAATCAAATCGGAAAAAGTCATATCTTTAAGTTCCCTGAAAAATTGCAAAAGATGATAGAACAACGAAATTACTTTTCGAACGACCTGATATACGTCCCTCGCACACATCCTCTGTCCTTCCTTCAATTGAATTCGCAGAAGCCATTTCCAGCACTTAAGCGTACGCGATCGGGACCAAATGCGGGCCAGTGTCGCCAGATTGAGGTTGAATCGGAGCTCCCGTACTCCCCTACTTTCCCCTTCCAGTGTCGCCAGATTGCGGTGGACACGAATCTCCCGTACTCCCCTAGTTTCCCCTTCCACTATTCTATTCGCACGCGCACACTCAATCCCCGTCGCGCACGCGCAACGGTATCTCCCATTCGCCCCACTCATTCCCCGTCATCAGAGAGGGGGTACATCATTTCATCATCCCTCCCTCAGTCTGGCTTCACTGATGCGGACGCTTAATTGTGCACTGCTGCAATCTTTGATCCAGTCGGTGCTTTGAGAGATCGTTAGCGAACGATTTGGTTCGCAGATGTTTCTGCCAATGAAATCCAACTCCTTAGGCTATAGGTTTCGATCGTTCCGAGATTTATTTCGTACAAATATTTAATAGACTAGGAACAGGAATAGAATCGTACAAAATTGTTGCGTTCGTTCCGGCGTGGCGGCGTATTCGTAACAAAGCTCGAAGCACGCTCGTCAACGAACAATGTCCGACACGTGGAGGTACGATATTCTTGTCGAGTTTTGCGAGCTTGTTCGTGTGAATGTGAGTACACGCGTGTGAATGCATCCCCGTGCTATCGTCACGTATTTCTTAGCTGTTAGGTTCTACGTCGTTCCGTTACAAACGACACCAGTATTTCTAGATAGAACAGCGTCGATCTTTCGCCACATCTGCGGCAGTTGTTCTCGATGGAACAATTCGATCTCGCGGAAAGTCCACAACTTCGTTTTCAGAGAATCAATAGAGAAAAATGTGCCAACATTTCTGAGCCAATCTGAAAAAATTCTCTGTGGCCACTAGACTGCGGATGTTAATGCAATTTTCAATCTTTGTAGACAAATTTTAACCCGTAGAACTGGAGTGGTGACTCAGAGCCACCACTAAAAGCTGCTGTACAAATTGCTAAACATTCAGGTATTGTACGAGATACTATACCAAATTCATATCCACAAAATTTAAAAAATCATGGGAAATGGAAATATTCTAGATCGGAAGAAATGTTTAATTTTCGAGTTCAAATATCTCCGAGTGCAAAGAATAAAATCTTATTTTCAGTGGTACAGTAAATTCTCTATAGTCGCAAATAGGGCGTGCACGATAGACGCCAATAAAACATCCCCTCCAACTCAATACACTGATCTCGGCTCAGTATATCGGTGTGAACCACTACTAACGCGACGCGGAGAGTCGCAGTCGTCGGTACAGTTCAAACGCCCGTGAGTCATCATAACGTTATACCAAAATTCTATCTTCTTTATTTTCCATTATTTTTTCATGGGACTTTCACCAACATATTCCTGGCATTTTTCTAATGCAAAATGATACCAAACACGATATAATTTGAACTGAATTTCGTGGTTTAATTGACGATGAGAGTTTCGAACGCAAGGAAGGACAGTGTATATGAAAGAAAGAGATGCGGAGAGTCGCAGTCGCCGGCACAGTTCGAAGTCCCGCGCGCGTGGTCTCGCGTTACACGCGCTGTCCTTCTCTACGTTCGGCTCGGTCTTTGAAGCTCGAAAAAAAGTAGGACCAAGATCGATAGATGCAAAGAAATCCCCCCGAGGCGTTTGCGGCTATAGAGAATTTACTGTAGTAGCTTTTGTACATCTGGAATCAATTCTATATAACATAATTTTACATTCCATACACAATAGTGTTTCTTGAAAATTTTCAGATGCCTGGATGCGTAAAGATCCTCGTCTAGTGATCACCGATAAATAAGTTGTCATTCGCCACGTTCGATACCACAGTAGACCCTCGTTCATTTCCACCAGAAGTTGCTAAAAGTTCTGGAACGAACGAGGTACATACTGCTGTATTTGTTCGATCAGCGAAACATTCGATTTCCTTGTATCCCGTGTATAAGAAGTTGTGCATTCTGTTGGATTGTTTAGATCGATACTTCCCCCTCCATGTAAAACGTCGAACATTCCTCGCTGAGAAGTTACAGGAGCACGTTGAAAGTATTATGACCGAGTCGTGGAGAAACGAGAGGATCAAACAAGACATTGCGATAACTACGTGATTACGTGTGTGTTCGACTCGACACCTGGAGACATCTTGTTTATTATTTCTTTTCTATCAAAATAATTCGCCTTTACTTCTTGGAATGCGTATTGCGTAATTGTGATATACCGATAGTACCGTTTCCTACAATTATTGCAATATATACATATATATATATTTATATGCGAGATATTATATATTGTTTACTACGCCATAATATATTTTTGTCGTTGTTGAATTGGAACTGTTTTTCATCGCATTCGGGAACGAACGTAGCGCGGTTGCCGATTCCGCCAAGCTGGTTACTTCGTTCGAATCTCTTTTTAATTTCGCAGCGTGTGAACAGAAAAAACGATCGAACCGTTGTGCACACTGAAATGATATCTCGCATTCTGCGCGGACCTGTCGCGCTCGTAACGCGCTGAATTGGCACTCAACATCGAAATCAAAGGTAACGAACAATCAACGGAATGTTCTTTGAGCAATTAGGAACTCTGTTGTCTCTTTTCATACTTTTTAGAAGCGCGTCGCATGCGTTTAATTTTCTTTTCAACTATTCAACCGAAAGGTTTGCCACTCCGCGCTGAACGCCACGCACAAATTTTCCTTTCACACCTACCACTCGCGAATTTCTCTAGACACGCGCACACCCCTCTTCGTAATTATTAGAAAAAGTGAAAACTGTTCATTCAGAACCCTCAATGAATTGGACTGACTCGATTAGGCCGGTAATCCTTACGCATACGACTATTCCTACAGGTTACTTTATATTCCCAGAACAAGATTAGCTTTGTTGATTAGAGATATCATTGAGGCGAAAATAAGATAACGGAAACCACTAGACGTATTGTTGATTTGTACGTTTCGTTGTGTAGTTGACGTGCACGCGAACTTGCAATATAATCACGTTCTTGTCTTGCTTCCGCCGAACTTAGTGTCGCGAGATTAGGACTTGTCTCCCACTCTACCTGTCACAATGACACGTGACTAATCCGGTACTGGCAGAGAGGGGGCAACTGTACTTCCCTCGATTCGAGTGAATTCCCCGATTCCGGCGACGCTGGTCGTGCTTTATTTACAGTTTCTCTAATATTTACGGAGAGGAGCGCGAACAAAATGAATCCTCCACTTCCCCCTGACGAATTTTTCTAAGTATCTACGAAATCGTTTGATATCAGTCGCTCATATATTGTCTCGCATCGACACCAACGTTCCGCAAAATCGTCTCAAAACTGAAATGATTGGACAGCCACTGTGCCTGCTGAGTAGGGGCACGGACTGGTTACGGTACGAATGGCGGACATCTTGTAAAAATAACTAGGTGTAATTTTGATTGACCTTACACGGGATCACGCGCATCGCTCGAGAATCAGTTTCCCGGACTCCTCGTATTCTTGCCGTGACAGCCACATCTGCTGGAAGGATCCAAGTGAACTGAGTATCGATCCCCCGATCCAGGCACCGTAGCGACGCTCGCTCGTGCTGTTCGCGCTAATTATTTTCAGTCTCATGCTCTGCGAAACGACGACAATCAGTGTCTCTATCGGGCAGCATCAGCATTTTTAAGGAGGTAGACTTGATTCTAGGATTGCAAGGGAGTGAGATGCGCCTTCTCATTTCTCGATAATGCAAAGATGGGTTTCTTTTTTAATTGGTGAAAAGCGTTAGATAAAAGATCGATCTATGCAGCTGTCGCAGCTTTATGCTTCCGAATAATGCAAATTACACAAAGTTGGAATATTGTTCTTGGCGCACGGTTCAATCATATACTAAATACTATATAGCTATTTTGTAGACAACTCAGAACGTTCGATTCGGAATGAATCTGTTTTAACGTCATAAGACCACGTTTGCTATAGAAAGTATTCTATTAGGACAAAAAGGAAAGGTGGTGTTTCGTCCTAGACCCGCTAGAGGACTCATCAGTAAGGCTATCTAGCGGGTCCTGCCTTAGACACGAGGGTCTGAAGACTTTTTAGAGGAACGTTATTACTATACTAATCGGTTTCCCTTTTTTCCTAATAGACTACTTTCTATAGCAAACGTGGTCTTATGACGTTAAAACAGATTCATTCCGAATCGAACTTTCTGAGTTGTCTACAAAATAGCTATACAGGGTGTCCCAAAATTCCTTCAAGAGCCGGAAATGGGAGGTTTCTGGGATCACTTGAAGCAACATTTTCCTTTGCAAAAATGTTATCCGCGGCTTTGTTTAGGAGTTATTAACGAAAAACACGGACCAATCAGAGCGCGGCCTAGACGCGAGTTGACACAGTCGGCCAATAGACAGTTGATGCGCCGGGCCGGCTGTGCCAACTCGCGTCTAGGTCGCGCTCTGATTGGTCCGTGTTTTTCGTTAATAACTCCTAAACAAAGCCGCGGATAACATTTTTGCAAAGAAAAATGTTGCTCCAAATGATCTCAGGAACCTCACATTTCCGGCTGTTGAAGGAATTTTGGGACACCCTGTATAGTACGTAGTATATGATGGAACCGTGCGCCGAGAACAATATTCCAACTTTGTGTAAACTTATTCCGATCGAGAAAAATTCCTCCTTAATGCAAATTACGCCTCGCAAACGTAAAAAGAGGACTTTTGAGGGCGATTGCAGCCTAGATTGATCTTTTATCTCGCGCTTTTGACTTCTGAAAAGCTCATCTTTGCATTATCAATCCTGGAAATGAGACTACCCCCTTAATCCTGAAACAAAACGCTTACCGGAGGAGTTTTGCTAGCTAGATCACGATTCAGTCTTTCGCTAAAACCTTGCAGGCAAGAGTTGCCGCCGGTCACCACTACGCTTCCGTACAGGCTCTGAAACGAATTAATTGCTCATTGTATTTTTCATTCAGAGTTACCCTAGCCCTGTTTGCCTGTAAATAGTGAACTCACTGGTCTGATGTCCATGTCACACATGCCTACGCTGGTCGTGACGAGCGGTCCGATGCCGAGGATGCTTGCCCCGACACCCTTCACGTTGCTGGGATCGAACAAGGCTTCGGGAATCATTAGTCTGATCGAACCAAAGTCATCGTTGTAACCGCTCGGGAACTCGTAACGTTTCATTGGTAAGCTGTTCGCCACGTCTTCGTCGTACGGACTGTCCGAGACTTGGAGGACGTTCATTTGAAAATCTTGCAATAGTTCTCGGACCATGTAACTCAGCCAGGAGGACGACGGTTGAGGGCCGGGTTTTCTGACCCAGCGGGGTGTCTCTCTTTCTCGGACAGCGTCTGGAGAATAAATGCATCTGTTAGTTGTCTGTAACGAAATATACTGCGATTTTTATATTCTCAAAAATCTCGATATTTTCCCCGAATTAATTCTATCCATGGGGCGGCGCACCACAACTTTTTCCGTGTGGGGCGTTTTCGATTTCGAAGGAAATGTTTTTTCGCTCCGGTTTGTTCTACATATCTGAATCCATTTTTCGCTTAGTTACACGATGCAATAAGAAACAATGCATTTGTGTATCAAGAAACACCGATGACCTTGTTGACTACGAAAAAATGAGCTCGGGGGGAAAAAATGTTTCTTTCCAGATGTTGGTCCATTGACACCGTGCACATTACGTAAGAAATAGTTTCTGCATGAAAACAACCTGAAGGGATTATTTACCAGGTATGTAAATATGAAACCGAAATTTGCCCATAGGTGGCTCTAGCTGTCAATGTAGTTACCGTCAAACCGCGTCATTGACGCCATTTTCTTGTTTTGACATCTGGTAAAGATTTTCAACTCACAACCATACAAGTTTCATACAGCATAGTTTTTAATAACGTTGAACATATCGAATTTTGTGCCTGGAAATTGGATTTTCTGTTTCCATTTGAAGAAAACTGCTGCAGAATCACATCGAATGCTTGTCGAAGCTTACGGTGAGCATGCTCTTGGTAAATCACGGTGCTTTTAGTGGTTTAAAAAATTCAAAAATGGCGATTTTCATGTGAGAAACGAAGACCGTGGAAGACCACAGAAAAAGTTTGAAGACAGCGATCTGCAAGCATTGTTGGATGAGGATGGCGCTCAAACGCAACAACAACTCGCGGATCAATTAAATGTGACACGAGAAGCCGTCTCCATACGTTTGAAAGCCATGGGAAAGATTCGGTAGATGGGAGAATGGGTTCCACATGAACTGAATGAAAGACAGTAGGAAAACCGAAAAACCACTTGTGAAATGCTGCTCGCCAGGTACAAAAGAAAGTGATTTCTCCATCGAATTGTGACTGGCGGTGAGAAGTGGATATATTTCGAGAATCCTAAGCGTAAGAGATGATGGGTAACTCCAGGCGAACCATCGACATCGACTGCGGGGCCAAATCGCTATGGACGGAAGACAATGCTCTGTGTTTGGTGGGATCAGAAGGGTGTGATCTATTATGAGCTGGTAAAACCTGGCGAAACCATCAATACTGAACGCTACCGACAACAAATGATCGATTTGAATCAAGCTTTGCGTGAAAAACGACCGGAATATCAGAAAAGGCAACACAAAGTGATTTTGCTTCATGATAGTGCACCATCACACACAGCAAAACCGGTAAAGGAAAAGATTGAGGCGTTTAGTTGGGAAATACTTTCGCATGCGGCTTACTCACCAGACTTGGCTCCATCCGATTATTACTTATTTGCATCGATGGGTACGCAGTTGCTGAGCAGCGCTTCACATCTTACGAAAATGTACGAAAATGGCTCGATGACTGGTTTGCCTCAAAAGAGGAACAGTTCTTTTGGCGCGGCATCCACAAATTGTCAGAGAGATGGGAAAAATGTGTAGCTACCGATGGGCAATACTTCGAATAAAATATTTGGTATCATTGTCTTACAATAAACGTGTATTTTCTATACAAAAATTGCGATTTCATATTTACATACCTGGTAGGTGGCCTTGCTTAAATGGAACACCCTGTACAAGTCAGAGTACAACAGAGTTACGGAACACAGGAAGCAAAGTAGTAGACCTGGAATGTCGGTACGATTGGTGTTTGCGGCTTTCAATAATACACGCGTGATCCCGCCACAACAAATGTACAAAGCGTGTCTAAAAATAGCCGTAGCCTTTGATCAGAGGGATTCAGTTTAGAAATCTGCTGGGACCTAAATACTTGCGGGGCCCATTCAGTTCCGTAAGTGCTCGTAAAACCGTTCAATAAAAACGTGGTGCGCGTGCGACGAAGCCGCGCGGACGTTGAATGCTTGCAATCAACGCATTACGAGTCAAGTGCTCTGTACACATCGCTTGTTCATTGTACATAATGCTCGCTGACAAGGACTAACTGCCGTCTTTGTACCTCAATGAACCGTCGGTTTCTCCATTGCGCTAAACATTTCTTTTCGTGCCGCGTTTATTACTGTGGCGTCAATTCAAGTCAACATTTAACGTGTCTGTATCGACACCGTCGTCAATTCAAGCCAGCTGCTCACTGGGTCGTACCGGAGTTTGTTATGAAAAACGGGAGACCGAATACGAGAGCAACGCTCGGTCGAGTTCAACGATAGTCGTCAAACAATCGATAGAGAATTGGACACTGTCGGCTGCAATAGTTCGAGACTTATACAACCCCTGGCAGAATGTTTCCGATCGGAGGCATTGATACGGATTTTAGAGAAAACATTCGCAATTTAGAAGTATAAAATATTACTTTATGGAGTTAAAACTGATGGGAAATGAAAAGGGGCTTATTGAAGAATGAAAGACGACAAAATAACATAAGCTTCCATTTATTCTAATAAAGAAACGAGAAAATAAACAAAATGTTACACGGAAGAAAGCTCACCACTGGAACGGCGCTTATATTTTGCTTTTTGGTTCGAAGAAACGTCGACGTAGCAAACTTCGCCGTCGCAAAGGGTGGTTTCTCAAGATAAAAGTCTGCTCTATCGCGTGATATAGTTCGATTTTACGCTGGACCCTTATTTTCTAAGATAAACTGAAAACTATTCTCAACAATTGGTGCAAAAGTGGTGCCTCTCCATCTGTACCGATTGTTTAAACATGTTTAAACATTTATAATGTATTAATATTGGATATTACTGTATTCGGGAAGGTCTACAGAATCTTTTGCTGCAAAGAACAATCCAATATCTTTTATAATAACATCACAATATTCGTTTAAAGTTGTAAAATATGTTTTTTTTCAAAATCGAGTTTCTCAAAAACTGTGCGTCCAGGGGAAAAATTAATGGCAGATTCGGAATCAGCGCAGAAAACTCTATAAGAATAATCCAACAGTAATCGTTGAACAATTTTTGTGTTGGACGGTGTAAATCGAATCGGAAACTTTTTTCCGTGTAACATTTTGTTTATTTTCTCGTTTCTTTGTTATAATAAGTGGAAGCTTCTGTTATTTTGTCGTTTTCCATTTTTCAATAAGCCCCTTTTCATTTCCCATCAGTTTTAACTCCATAAAGTAATATTTTGTACTTCTAAATTGCGAATGTTTTCTCTAAAATCCGTATCGATGCCTCCGATCGGAAACATTCTGCCAAGGGTGGTACATATAGAATTATGTGAATTTATTGAAACGGGACCCCGCGAAATTCGGTATACGGATTCGCGGTATCTCGGACGCTTCAGAACGCGTTTGATCGAACAGCAAATGAATTGCATTAATAAATTGGTGCGTGTTATTTGAACCAGTACGAAAATTAAGAATGAAGAA
Organism: Lasioglossum calceatum; assembly: GCA_963966675.1. NCBI lineage: Eukaryota > Metazoa > Arthropoda > Insecta > Hymenoptera > Halictidae > Lasioglossum > Lasioglossum calceatum. Next base: position 4,301,768 of record OZ016540.1, on the reverse strand, counting down.
TGAAGATTTGCCTTTGCTGGCGACAAGACAAGCAGGCGATAGCTCGACGTCCTTCTCCTCGAAAAATTGTCTGCATTGCATGGTGATGAAGTCGCCGCCCAAGGGACTCTTGACGATTCCTTGAGTAATCACGTAGCCGTCGTGCACCGGCACTGCACTCGTATGCGTCGCCCCGCTGTCGACCACCATGGCTGTCGATCTTCCGTTCGCGTAAGCTGCCAGTACAGCGTTCTTACAAATATACATCGCTGGGACGTTGAATTTCTCGAACATCAACTCTAGAAGTTTCTCTCGTTTCAACCTCGTGTTCCATGGGCACTCGGTCATTAAAATAGGGTGGTGTTCCGGAAGAGCGTGCAGCTTTTGCTTGTAAGTGTACTCCGTTAGGCGCTCGAACATGTCCCAGCCTTCGATCATCCCATCTTGCATTAGGCTAATCAAATCCATATCTGAAAAGCAGAGAATTAATATTCTCACCGGAAATGAGTAAATATCCGCAGTCTACTAGCAGCTTTATAACATATGTTTCACCTAAAATTCTTTTTTTCTTGTCAATAAAGAACATTCTTTAATTTGAATTCACTTCTAAAACACGTGCTAGAAAGTTTCTTCGCAGTTCAAATAAAAATTTTTATCGAATCAAGTCTCTCCAGATTTATCTATAGTGCGCGTTCGTTTAACTTCCGACGTTTTGTGTACACAAAAGAACGATTACGTCTCGGATTGAATGGAAACCGGTGTTCGATCACGGTGACTATTCAGAAAAATCAATTGTATCGATTTCAGGAGAAGAATGAAGAATCCATACCCTTTTTTCGCACTTGGATAGCTGTGACATCGATGTTGTAGTGTTTCCTGACGGCCTGATTGCCGTCCGGTGTTTCGATGGTGTCCTCCCATATTCCGAGGGTGGTCGGAATTTCAGCCTTCGGCGTGTCCTCACCGCCATAACCAACGCGAAGGCTCTGGTGTCCGACGTCGAAAATGATAGCACCGACCTCGTCTGCGGGCAAACCGAATTATTTAACAGGCTTGCCAGCCAGATCGCCACGTTTTTTCCACGAAAAACCCGGACCGTCTCGCACATACCTCCACCGTAAATACCACCGCTCATAGTATCTGAGAGGAGAGCCGCGGCGCGCATGCTCCGCAACCCTCTTCGACCTCACCGGTCCAAACCCCTTCTTCCTCCTTGCTAGCGTATATCGAGGATTCTGCGACCCTCCGACTGTTCTGTATTGCTCCTTTTGCATATCCAAATCGATGATCGGGAGGAGGACGAAACCGCGATCGATTCCCCCGTTGGCAGAGGCCACCCTATTGCGCCGTTTGTTTCCAGGAATTTCTGCCGTTCTCAGACTATCTTCCTTTTAAGGGAACAAATAATCTATCTGGTTTCAATTGAATGCAATCGATGCAGACAATTTTCATTTCGCGCGAAGATCCTATTTATTGAATGCGCTAAAACCATATACTTTATTACAAGTTTAACACTATAGAATCATAAAGAATGCAGTATAGAACAAACCACATAAGTCTGCTCAATTGAGCAAGAACAACTCGGCACGGAACGTGTTAAAAACTTACTACCGCTGTTGGAAAAATCCTTTTCTCATAGAAACATTTATCCGGACGTAAATCTACACGTGAAATGTTCATATCACATTTCGTGAGGAGTCTCCAGTGTATGATATTTAAAATAACTACGGGTGTGCGAGATCCCGGTCGGGACGGAATCCCGAAAGTCTCGGAATTCCCGAAAATATATGTGATTCCCGACATTTTGAAGTTTCTCCATACTTCCAATAATTATTACAAGAATCTGAAAGCCATTGTGCCCTCGAAGATTACATATCTTATTAGTCGGGAATGGTTATGTTAGTAATATTGTAGAAAGTAATTGCGAAGTTTGATAATTCTGACAATGCAGAATGCAGAATAGTCAATGAGTGATTGACAATCACACCGTTCCGAGCCATCTCAATGTAATTTTTTTATCTGATTCCAAAGACCGGGATCTCGTGAGTCGTTCAACGGAGGAAAATTATTATGAGATTGTGAATTGAAAAAGATAGAGAGTAGAACAAAAATACCTTATTATAAAAATAGTGGGTACAAAACATTCTATTTTAAAGTGTAGAAAAACAAGTTTTTCAACATTTTCGGACAGTAATTTAGTTCAAGTAGCTATTACAACATTTCCTGCTGTAGAAAATAATCGTTCGCTACTTGCTTGCGTTGCAGGAATCGCAATATTCCTTCTATTCGGATTGCTGAAACTTTCAAGAATAACGGCACTTTCGGGCATCCCAAATATTGCATTATTCTATATCCCGAAAATTCTCGGGAATGTCGGATATTTTCGGGAATCCCGGATATTTTACTAAAAATAACTAGTTCAGTTTGTTCAGTACATAAAATATAGATCGTGGGACAACATTAAGCGCAACTGAAATGGAAACCGCTTTGAAACTGTTTCAAGAAAAGTTTTCTATTATCAAAAGTGCTAGTCTTAAATCGAAGTAGAAATGTAATCAGTAGACTGTGGATTTTATACATTTATGACAAAAATGGGTGTTTGTAATTTGAAGTAGTGGACATTCTAAAAATATTTACGGACATCATCAACGTATTAGTTTCAGCTTAATAAGATAATCAAAAGAAGAATACAATTTTTATTTGACTCCTGCGTCCTGCAAATTAATGCAAACATTTTTTATTTTGCATAAAAATCCGCAGTCTAGTAATCAGTAAAGAAACGTGTGCAATTTTAAGCGTGGCATCGGAAATGTAATGTATATGTTACGGTAAATGTAATAAATTGGCGATTATGTATAATAACGGAATTAATCATATTTACCGTAACTTATACAGGGTGTTCCAGCTAACTTGACCACCTTGAATATCTTTGTTGTTTTTAAAAATACGTCAAATGTATGAAGGATACTCATATGATACTAACAAAATATTTGTTTTTATTTAATTTCTTTTGGAGATATGAAGGTCACCTTCATTTTTTTAAATGGAATGAGGTATTTTTTAATACATCAATCGACGCAGCTGGACATTCGTTATAAAAAAGTATTAACCTATGTATGTCGAAAAGTTAGTGGTTCAGGAGATATTTCAATTTAAATAACTGTAAAATACCATTGCGGTCGTACTAATTGTAAGACGTTACATAAGTAAGTAAACGCTAACGTCTTAGTACGTCCGCAATGGTATTTTAGAGTTATTTAAATTGAAATATCTCCTGAACTACTAACTTTTCGACATACATAGGTTAGTACTTTTTTATAACGAATGTCCAGCTGCATCGATTGATGTATTAAAAAATACCTCATTCCATTTAAAAAAAATGAAGGTGACCTCATATCTCTAAAAAAAGTTATATAAAAACAAAAATTTTTTGCTATCGTATGAGCCCCATTTTACCATTTAACTTTGTCCTTCAGGCATTTGACGTATCTGTAAAAACAACAAAGATATTCAAGGTGGTCGAGATAGCTGGGATACCCTGTATAATGTATGGTATATTATTATTATTGCAATAGCATTTGAAGTATGTGCGGAGGAGAGAATAATCAGAAGACGGTGGGAGTTCCATTATGGAATTAGTGTTGTATATTTTACAAAGTAAATAGAATATAAACAATCTAAAGTCGTCTAAAACACAATAGTACGAATTTCGTGGTAAATCATTTTTCATATATTATAAAGTATACGATTTGTCAACAGATCGATATCTTTTTTCCATTTGTGTCCCGCGGTGTCGCCTTGGGCTGGACCCGGGTTTCGACATAACGAGAGAGAGAGAGTGAGAGAGTGAGAGAGTGAGAGAGAGTCACGAGACTCAAAAATCATCGTCACATTGCCGAGTGAACGTTGCGAACGGTGAACTGATTCGACGGCAACATATGCATAGATGTGGGTGCGTGTGTTTCGCTTTTTATTTATTTTTTCTTTGAATTAACGTCGATCGAGTAGATCCGTTAGTACACTTTCTTGGGTTTCCTTAATCGCATCGCGTCGGATCGGTCCGTCGATCGTTAATCGAATCGCGTTTTTGCGGTTCGGGTGAGGTACACGTACGTACAAGTTTAGCATGTTATTACAGACACTTTTACAGACGATACGGTAGTTTTTATTTCGTTTATTTATATGCTTTTTTCGGTTTGTTTCACCAACGTTATAATCTTTACTTGTTTTTTTTTTTTTAATCGCTTTACACTATACGCCTGTCTACTAAAACGTTTCAGTCTCTCTGTAATTGAAACGACACCGATGACAACGACGAACATCATGGCATTCTTTTTTTTCCTTTCATCCTTCCGTTAATTCTTATTTAGTTATTGTTTAAGTCGCCTATCTCCTTTTCGTAGTTTTGCTTAATTTTATACACGTATAACACACGTTTTCGCGGAGACGAGAGCGAAGCCGCGCCGGCTCGTGAGTAATGCCCGCGTTCTGAAAAAGGAACGACGCCGGAAATCAGCTGATAGAAACGATTCTACGGAACTGGAAGACCAAGGAAACTCGTAACAAACCGCGTAGTGTGTACTGATCACCGTGGGATATGCCGTCGATGATATGAAAACCGCTTTTATCTCGTGATCCTGCTGAAACGTAGTCTTTTAAGCATAGGACGATTCGCGTTAATCGACGTAGCCGCTCGTAACGAATCGAAAACCGAGCGTTTCGTTACGGTAATAAAGGTAATAGGAGGCTCTCCTTAGCGAGAGCGAACTCTTAAATCACTTACAGACAAACACCTTGTCGCAGTCTTTCCGTGAAACGGACTCAAAGGACGTCGTAGTCTCACATTTACTTTAAACCAGTGCTGTCCGTACTTTGCTAAACGAGTGAAATGGACTTTTCTTACTCCACCGCCCTCTTTGTACGCGCCGAGATGCACAGCGAAACGTTCCTTCTAACGGACAATTTTATTTACATGGAACATTACATGCAAATCAGTTTTGTCACAAATGCGTAAAATCCGTAGTCTATAGTAATCTTATCGGATGAATTGGCACAGTGAACACACAGTTTTAAATGTCTCAACCAGGCTTGCCATATGCGCGCCCCGCCAGGCCCCTTACGTTTCCGCCTCTCGCCACGCCACGCACCGTACCTCGTCTTTGCACTCTTCCCACTAACGCAGGCGACAGTGGCGACACGCTGGCGTGCGGTCGCGTCAGCGACTAGTGGGAAGAGTGCAAAGACGAGGTACGGTGGGTGGCGCGGCGAGAGGAGGAAACGTTAGGGGCCTGGCGGGGCGCGCATATGGCAAGCCTGGTCTCAACCAGTGTAGCCAGACGGAGCGGCTCGAGCGGCTCCCAGGCCCTTTACGTCTCCGTCCCTCGCCTAGATGCTGTCTCAGCTATCCCCACTCTTACCACTACCGCTGGCGCGACCGAGTCGGTAGCATGCTACCGCTCTCATTCTAGCACTCGGTCGCGCCAGCGGTAGTGGTAAGAGTGGGGATAGCTGAGGCAGCATCTAGGCGAGGGACGGAGACGTAAGGGGCCTGGGAGCCGCTCGAGCCGCTCCGTCTGGCTACACTGGTCTCAACATCATCACTGCGCGATAAAAGAATATGTACAGAATTGTTCGATTTGCAACAACAACCTTAAACAAACAGAACTCGAATGTTTTTACTTTTGTCTTTGGTCTACGCATTTCTGCCATAAATGTATAAAATCTGCAATCTATTAGTGATAAGATTTTATTGAATGAATTGGCGCAGTGAACACAAAGTTTTAATACGTCTGTGTGATAAGAGACATATGTATAGAATTGTTCAACGAACTAAATTTGTTAAACGATGTAATGCAACGATAAAATGATCTCAGGCCGCCTATTCGAGGGTGTGGGCGAGCGAACGATGCCGTTGTCGGGCAGCACTGTTTCATAGGATAACATCAACGTGAATCCGCCAACTTCGTCAGGTTTGGGGCGAGTGTAGCCGCTTATAGAGTATAACTAGTTCCATCGAAACAAAATGGCAGTCAGTAAATTCGATCGATCAATTTTCTCTCGAGCGACGCGAGGACGTTGGTTGTGATCAGAGTCGTCAGATTCAGACTTGTGTCCCCGCTCTACCGTTCCCCTTCTACGACGCGATTCCCCTACGCTTCCGCCACGACTTCTATCACGTGACTGATTCGGTACTGGCAGAGAGGGGGTAATTCTGCTGATCCGACGACTCTGGTTGTGATCGGATCCTCGCTCGACGGAAGTTACGGCGCGATTGTTTGCGTGTCGCGAGGTCCCTCGAACCGGGGAAACGGAAATGAAACGCGAACAATGGTCATGCGGTTCGCGACGGAACGGTTCGAACGAGCTCGCAGTCCGAAGAACACATTAGTTGGGTCAGTACAATTCGTTTGTTTGGGAGTTGACACCGTCTCTTATCGACGTAGGCCAGGAACACGAACAGTGGGACTACATGTCTTGAATTAGCCGCGCCGTCACGGCCGTACTATTAATTAATTAACGAAAGACGGACCATAGATTTGTTTTTTCTTTTGTCGCTTCTCCTCCGTGTCTTTGTCTTTTGCATTTTATTTTTTCTTTCTTCTTCTCGTTTTTGTCTGATGTTACTTTCTATTTGTTTTACATCGAGATCAGTTTCGAACGGGGCTGTCGTTCGTTTGTGTTCTTGAATTTCGCGCAGCATCTTTTACGTGGAGGATAGGTTCACCGTAGGTTCTACATTTATTTACACCGCGATCACGAAGTCGCGGACATTTCGTTGGCTGCTGTGACCGCGATCGCACTCCGCCTCGCTTAGCTCAAACGCGTCGGAGAACCCCGAGGGTGGGTCCAGTTTGGGGATGAACAGGTTTCCCGATCCGTCACGCTCCTGGTCCCGATTGGAACAGGAATTGTGCGACTGGTGCTTGGAATTGCCAAACCCGGAGATTGGGCCGAAGTTGGAACGGGTCTCCTCGCCGGTATGACGCGCCAGCTGTAACATCCTAATCAAATACAACCGCGATTAACTTTCTTTCGCGTCTAACAAAATCTTTCTACTGTTGCGTCGCTTATTATTAGACTGCGGATCTTGATGCATTTATAGCAAAATTGAGTGGATGAAACTAGAAATTGTTGACTTTTTTAAGAATTTAAGATGTCAATCTCCTCTATTAAAATCATTAAGTGAAGAAATAACATTCAATTTGGTTTCTACTTCTTGTAATCGATGCAGATCTTGCGTAAAGATCCGCAGTCTACTTATTATTTTTTTATGAGAGTATTGTCCGTGAGAATTGCTGTTATTTCCAATGAATTTTGATTGAGTCTTGCGTGTGTCTAAGTAAATACAGTGAAACGAATTAATATTCGGACGCTCTAAAAAAGACGACAACTTTTTAAATATTGTACTATACGATTTGAACTTTTTTGGGAAGCCAGAGCAATTAGTTTACTACAGGTTGCGAAAAGAAATTTTTTCAAAAATCGCAATTGATTGAAATTGTAGAAAAAATACTGAAAGTTGCATTTTATAACTTTTTTATGTGGGCCTATATTGAAAATTTAAAAAATACGTTTTGTAGATCTGTGTCAATTAAAAATATTCTGAAAATTTCGTCCAAATCGGTCGACGTTGCAACGAGCTACAAACGTTTAAAGATGGTCAAAATTGCAGATTTTCTCGATTTTCGGCCTCTAACTGCAAATAAATCTAACGATTCTTACATCGTTCAATGCCTGTCGTTTTTTTCCGCATCAGCCGATTTCGCGGAAACTTTCACAGTGCACATAATTCACACAGATCTACAAAAAAAGTTTTAAAATGCAACGTTTAGTATTTTTACTACAATTCCGATCAATTGCAATTATTGAAAAAATTTATTTTCACACCCTGTAGTAAACTAATTGCCCCAGCTTCCCAAAAAAGTTCAAATCGTATAGTACAATATTAAAAACGTTATCGTCTTTATTAGAACGTCCGAATATTAATTCGTTTCACTGCATATAATTTAATCTAAATAGGCAGATTTAATGTGTGAAATTAATTTACAAAAGGTTGGATTTGCTTTGCAAAAGGCAATTCCCAAAGATATGTACAGGGTGTGGTCGGACGGGTGGTACAATCGAGCAGGGGATGATACTACATATAAAACTGAGTCGGAAGGAAGGAATAACATTTTTTCGTTTGACGCTTCGTTTTCGAGAAAATCGAGTTTAGAGTTCCGCCAGGTACGCGTGCTTTAGTATATGCACAAAGTAGAATTGCAATAGAACTGCGAATATAATAGCAAGTGTATTCGCTGCATTCTCAAATTCGATTGCCTCGAAAACGGAGCGTTAAATATACTATGTATGTACTATGTATATACTATGTATACAGGGTGTCCTAAAACTCCTGCAGAACCCGGAAATGGGAGGTTCCTGAGGTCGTTTAAAGCGACATTTTCCTCTGCAAAAATGTTGTCCGCGGCTTTGTTTAGCATTTATTAACGAAAAACACGGACCAATCAGAGCGCGACCTAGGCGCGAGTTGGCACAGTCGGCCCGGTGCGCCAACTGTCAATTGGCTCCTAAATAACTCCTAAACAAAGCCGCGGGCGCCATTTGTGCAGAGGACAATGTCGCTTCAAATGACCACAGGAACCTCCCATTTCCGGGTTCTGCAGGAGTTTTCGGACACCCTATATATGTGTGTACATAATAGATGGATTGACTCTTACTTGGGTCTTCCCCGTCCAGGAAACGATTTTCTCTCAAAAATCGGTGAGGGTTCTGTAGACGTGCTAGATTCTGGTCCATGGTACAGGAAGTCTGTAAATAGAAAATCATCCGGTTTGCTTGAATGATCCGGCCCTATGCGTACTATCTCCTCGATTCCATTCGTTCCACGACAATAACAAGCTTTGTGAATGCTCGGTCATATTATCGGTGCACTCTAACGAATGTAGACAGGCAACAGGAACAGACTTCCGGTGGTACTGCGGTGCGTGGAAGAAGATCTCGTGCCTCTCCTCCTCTGATTTTTGTTCGGGACGCTGTCAATTATTCGTGACGTGGCTAAAAATCCATGTCCTTGACAGGTATCACGGCAAACCAGTGTCGCCAGATTAAGAATTCTCTCCCACTCTGCCCTTCCCCTTCTACGTATATTCTACGTGTATTGGCAGAGAGAGAGGGAGAGGGTAACTGTATTCCCCTGGTCTGGCGATACTGCGGCAGAGGCTAAGGTCTGCTAAAGACAGCCTTCAAGCGACAGCACGAATAACTGATGCAGATTTTAGATATGCACGGTTTTTGTCCGATCCTAACGAATTTCTTATTATTTACACGTTCAATTCACGTTTGACAAGATTATGTTTGTCCAACGTTATACAGCGTGCCCAAAAATTCCTTCAACAGCCGGAAATGGGAGGTTCCTGAGATCATTTGAAGCAACATGTTCCTTTGCAAAAATGTCATCCGCGGCTTTGTTTAGGAGTTATTAACGAAAAACACGGACCAATCAGAGCGCGACCTAGACGCGAGTTGACACAACCGGCCCGGCGCGCCAACTGTCTATTGGCCGACTGTTCTAACTCGCGTCTAGGTCGCGCTCTGATTGGTCCGTGTTTTTCGTTAATAACTCCTAAACAAAGCCGCGGATGACATTTTTGCAAAGGAACATGTTGCTTCAAATGATCTCAGGAACCTCCCATTTCCGGCTGTTGAAGGAATTTTGGGACACCCTGTATACAGGGTGCGGCAAGATAACTTCCTTATTTGAAATGAGCGCTCTGAAGCTGATGGGAGTCCCAGGCGGGTGTGCGTGGCCTCGTTCGAGAGAGGGGATCCTGAAGTTTTGATAACTTGTGTTAACCAGTAGCGTGCGTTTGCCTTAGAGGCCTATTTTTCCAACGGCCGGCCGTTCGGTGGTTTCAACCCAGCGCGCCTTCCAAAATCGCTTCAATATTGCGCCATTGGGTCCTGTCGCGGACCGGAAATCAATTCTTTTGTGGGTCACAACGTTCAGGGAAATTGGTTCTGTGCAGAAAAGAAGAACTGGAGACGCACGTCCCATCAGAACACCTGAGAACCAGGCTTGCCATATGCGCGCCCCGCCAGGCCCCTTACGTTTCCGCCTCTCGCCACGCCACGCACTGTACCTCGTCTTTGCACTCTTCCCACTAGTCGCTGACGCGACCGTACGCCAGTGTGTCGCCACTGTCGCCAGCGTTAGTGGGAAGAGTGCAAAGACGAGGTACGGTGCGTGGCGTGGCGAGAGGCGGAAACGTAAGGGGCCTGGCAGGGCGCGCATATGGCAAGCCTGCTGAGAACATCGAAGCACCGAACGGCCGTTGGAAAAATTGGCCTCTGAGGCAAACGCACGCTGCCCGTTACTCCAACGCATGATGACGACCGGACCACGAGTTAACAAAACTTTAGGATCCCCACTCTCGAACGAGACCACGCACACCCGCCTGGGACTCCCATCAGCTTCAGAGCGCTTATTTCAAATAAGGAAGTTATCTTGCCGCAGCCTGTATTATATAGCGACAATTTTTCTAATATCAAAAAATCGGAGATGGCTCCCTCTCGCTGATCATTTCTACTCTTCCGTAATAGTTCGACGGCTAGTAATTTCAATGCACCCATACAATTGCACAGCCATCCGAGAACCTCCGTGCAAGGGAGGCTGGCGATGACAATGATCAATCTCCACGATGCTAGTAGGCGAAACGGTGCGGTATATCGAACAGTATAATTATACATTTGTCGCGGGTCACGATAGTCCCGCAAGTCACGAGAAGGAGAGGCTACGCGGATACAGAGATAGAGAGAGAGAGAGAGAGAGAGAAATGGCGGAGAGACAGACAGACAGATCCAGACAAATCGGAGAGATATCACGAAGAAAAAGAACAAAAAGAAATAAAAGAAATAGAAAGAGACAGAGTAGGCATAAACCGATTTAAAAGGATGAAAGACTGCATACTGTGGACTCGCGAGTCGGCCGCAGACACCGAGTGGTGCGAATCGACGAGGTGATTGGAAGACTCGGTTCGGCTGCTGGTCCCGACTTCCGTGTCGCTATCCGAACCCAGGGTGTCGTATTCCTCCGACTCGGACTTGCCCTGACTGACTTTCCGCGTTTTGTGCAACGGCGCAGAGGACGAACGGCCTCCGCGCACCTTAGTGTACCGGTTGCAATCCGACTGCAATCAGACGGAATTGTTTTTGTCGATGAATTGGCACATCGCACGAGGAAAAAAACGAGGAGACGCGCCACACCGATCTTTCGCTCAATCCTCCGCTCCTTCTACTCATACAGTTAGGCTACAGCCTCTAGATCAGAGCCATCGTCGATTCGATGCTTTCCAATTGCGCGAAGTCAAACCCAGTGCCGGATTAAGCAAGCGCGGGGCCCGTAGCAAATGTTATGGCGGGGCCCAAGGCTTCGCATCAGGGTCGCTCGTGTGTAGATGTAGCGCACCTTTGCGGAAACCACAATGAATGAGCTTTTTTTTAGGAAAACTATCTGTGCCCCCTGGCATAGACAGGCGCTCATGTATCGGCCCTTGTTTGTATGGCGCGGGGCCCGTAGCATTTGCTACTCCTGCTACGGGGCTTAATCCGGCCCTGGTCAAACCGACGCGTAAGCATGTGAGTTAGCCTAGTCTTTGTTGATAGTTACCTAACGTTGTTACTTTCGATTTTTGCACTGAAACAACGGCTGATAAGCTGAACCGACAGCGACAAAGTATTAACGAGTTCAACTACGAGTTTAATAGTATTTCGAGAAACAAATTTTTTAAATTCAAATAATGATCTTCGATGTTCTTATTTGTGAACCACTAACGATAGCACAGCAACGCGTAGCCACGGGACGTGATAGGAAACTGAAGCTGTACTTTAGTCAGTTAGTTCTATTCCGTCTCTGTTACAGCCTGATATTACTCGAGATGGACGAACTTCTTATCGATCGAAGAACTTTCGAACAATAATAATGGACGACTTCTGGTTACAAAGCGAGATTATATTTCTACAATAAGGCAGTGTTGGTAGATTGGGGCGGGCTGCGCGCGCATACGCGACGATTCTAGCGTCAGTGAAGTAAAGTTGGGGTACCTTGGTCACCCCGCATAATTTCGCAAAATGTATTTTTTTATGGAAAGGTCCCAGATGCGCAGGGTTTTTGGGGAAGAGCAATTACAGTTGTTCGGTATTACCCACGAAGGCCAAGGTACCGTTGAGTGCTGAGTCAGTGTTACCATATTTTATCCCCTCCGGCCCCTTAACCTTCCGTCCCTCGCCGAGATGCTGCCTCCGCTATCCCCACTCTTACCACTACCGCTGGCGCGACCGAGTCGGTAGCATGCTACCGCTCTCATGCTAGCACTCGGTCGCGGCAGCGGTAGTGGTAAGAGTGGGGATAGCGGAGGCAGCATCTAGGCGAGGGACGGAAGGGTAAGGGGCCGGAGGGGATAAAATATGGTAACACTGCTGACAAGAAGCTCCCCCGGGGGGGGGGGGCACAGAGGCAAGGGGGGTCTATCGTTCTGCATAACAGTAGTAGTGTGTGCGTGACCGCTTCGGCCAATAGAAGGCGCGCCCCTTCCAAGCCAACCAATCGGGCGCGCATTCTTGCCTACGTCACCGCATTCCTGCTAGGGAGCTTCTTGTCAGCACTCAACAGTACATAGTGTCGCATGGTTTAACGATGTTTTGAAGCATTCAGACCGTTGCATAGGACTGCAGGACGCACATACGCTCCTGCATTTGGTCGCGTATGCACGCGCAGCCCGCCCCAATCTAACAACACTGCATTAAGGCAGCAATGTTGATTCAGCCAGGAAACGCGCCGGTCAACGACTAACTGTTTGCTTACCGTGAACATTGGCTTAAATAGGTGAACGAATGTTAAGGATGTTCTGGAGGTAATAGGTAATATAAACACGCAACAACATTTTTGAAAATTTGACAAGATATAATTCTTACTAAATTAATGCAATAACCAAAGTTTGGGTTCGATCCACTGCACCGTTTAAGAATTATAGCAACTTAAAGTTTGCACTTTTTAACACGTCTTCTTATGGAGAATCCATAAAATTCCACTTCAAACACTATTTAAACCTTGAAAAAACGCAACTAGAAACTCCAGTTTTTTTTTATATGTAGTAAAACTTATGTAATTAATTATGATCACAATTTATTAGGATTCATTAAACAGCTACAGAGCAAAAGAATTACAAACTGTTACAAAACGTCAAATTTATCGTGTTGTCTCTCACTAGCATGGAAGCGCGACAAGTATTGACCACTGAATATAGCTACAGAGGGTACAGTATACGCAAAAGTTTAATGCGAAATATACTCATGAATGGCTTTCATTGCCAATATATTGATGGATTTCGAATTTCTTGTATTTTTGTCTCCCATTGTACCTCCAGAACATCCTTAAGACTACTTTATATCCTACCAATGCATTATTGGTCATTCGACTAAAAGTTTGTTCATCTGTACTTATACAGCATGACGGAAATTGTTTTCGAACAACACTGGATTCAACCTGACCGCCTCATCTTTCTGATAACTATGAAATAGTTATGAAAATGAATCTATCATCCCACACTCGGAACGAACGGTTCAATTTCAGTTTATTTATAAAACCGTGTATAAGAACCCGTATAAAAGCAATTTTTCTGGCCCGAGTAATCCTCACTTGACGAGTTCCTTTCAAACCGTGAGGACGTGTTTTGTTTCGTGCCTTTATCGCTTCTGAATAAACTTTGTCGATTCATTTCTATAAAGTGCAGTTTATTCTAGTTTCATAATCTACTATACGCAATACCTTCCGAGAACTCTCGATCCACGAAGGGTATCAATGGCACTGATCTAGCGGCGATCCACACTACGTCTCTATACGCAATCGAATAACGAAAACATGATGTCGCATACGGGTGAATAAATCGATAGTTGTTTCTTATGCTACAGCTAGACGAGCTATGACAAGAGTTGGCGAGAGATGTGTTGAATGGCGAAATATACATGTAAGAATATATCTTTTTGTTATATCGGTGTTGCGGTTCCTCGATGGACTGATCAGGACAGATGCGAAACGAAGCAAGGTGGGACCAGCAGTCACAATGATCGAATTCTCTATGATGCACATCTGTTCTACTCGATCCGGACACGCGCGCCTCTCTACTAACATTGTTGCTAATATTTCTGTAAACGTTCCACGGCGTTAACGTGTCTCTCGACATCCTGGATTACTTCACGGATGAAAAAAAAAACGAAAAAATTCAATAAAAACAATGTGTCGTCTCGCTAGAGAATTATTTCAGAGAGCTCCCCGGCGAACTGGACGCGAATGTGCACGCGAAACTGTGATCGGGATTGTGCGATGGCGCGAGTTAGAGCCAGAGACCGATGCAGCATGCTGATGCGAATTTGTACACCCTTCCTTTATCGTTACGTATCACAGGCTTTTTTTTTTATTATTCGTTCTACTTTCTCGGTCAGTCGGGAAACACTTCGGGAGAGGGAAGCGAAGCTTTAAACAGGAACGTTTCCATTCAGATGAGATAAAAGATCGTACGTGTTCTTCCTTTTAGCGTTGCGCAATAACTCCATGATGTACAGAATATTTCACCGGAGATGGTGTTACAAGTTGCCCGGTTTATGCGGAGTACTTCGCAGAAATCGCATATTCTTTGGCGAGCTCTTTTTATAGTAACAGCGATATAGACTACTTTATACTTTATTCTAGAGAATGTTTGTTCGAGAGATTTAACGTCGGAATGTTTTTTCAAATGTACTGAGAATAGAATAGATCTTATTGGAAATTAAATCATAAGGAACAGAAAGATGAAATCTTTTTTAGGAGAGAGAGTGCACCTGTGAGCGGGCAACCCAATTTCTCCACTGTAGGTGATATATGGTCTTCCCTCGCATAGTGTAACTTTTGTCTCTACGGATAGTGTTGCTTTTTTATCTCCCTTTAAATCAGTAAATTATGCCGTATTTAGACGGATTTTAGTTAGAAAAATCTCACAAATACGTTGGTAAAAGTTCCGTGAAAAACGTTTTCTGAGCCTTCATACTCCCGAGGTAGTAACACTATGCGAGGAAAGACTGTATACAGGGTGGGACACCTAATGCTGCCACCTCAAATATCTTTGTTGTTTTCAAAGATACGTCAAATGTCTGAAGGACAAATTTTAATGGTAAAATGGGGCTCATACGATACCAAAAAAATTTTTGTTTTTATGTAATTTTTTTAGAGATATGAACGTCACCTACATTTTTTTTAAATAGAATGAGATATTTTCTAAAACATCAATCGATGCAGCTGGACATTCGTTATAAAAAAGTACTAACCTATGTATGTCGGAAAGTTAGTAGTTCAGGAGATATTTCAATTTAAATAACACTCTAAAACACCATTACACTCGTACTAAGACGTTACACAAGTAAACGCTAACGTCTTAGTACCAGAACTGGGGAAAATAGTATTTGAAATAGTAAATAGTAAATAATCCCATTTATTTTACAGTGTCTCTACAACTTTGAAAATAAAATATTATATTTGATACAGTAATTTTTGAAAATAAAATATTTTATTTGAAATATTGAAATATTGAATAAGTAATGCGATTTCTGAAAGTATTAGGTATAACGACGCAAAAAATAAAATATTATATTTTGTGTTTCAGATTATTAAAATAGAAATATTTTACTTTGTGTTTCAGATTATTAAAATAGAAACATTTTATTTCGAGGTTCAGATTGTTCAAATAAAATACTATTTCCTTTAAACAAAATAAAATCTAAAATATTAAATAGTATTTTAAATATTTTTTTGCCAAATAATGCCCACCTCTGCTTATTACGAGAGTAATGGTGTTTTAGAGTTATTTAAATTGAAATATCTCCTGAACTACTAACTTTTCGACATACATAGGTTAGTATTTTTTTATAACGAATGTCCAGCTGCATCGATTGATGTATTAAAAAATACCTCATTCCATTTAAAAAAATGAAAGTGACCTTCATATCTCTAAAAAAATTACATAAAAACAAACATTTTTTTAGTATCGTATGAGCCCCATTTTACCATTCAACTTTGTCCTTCAGACATTTGACGTATCTTTGAAAACACCAAAGATATTTGAGGTGGCAACATTAGGTGACCCACCCTGTATAGAGGCATTACTGCATCGCAGCTGGGACAATAACGAAAGACGATCGCGTATGCCGAAGTTGGTCAGTGTACGAACTTTTATCTCGGATACTTAAACATTTAGAGTTGAAGATAGTCTGCGTGCCTGGACGAAGGAAGGGCATGCGGTGTGCACAAGTGTGTTTTCTCAGTGGCTCGATGCTCGGGTGAATAGATACGATAGGTGAATGGTGGAAAAGCGATCGTGAATGACAAAAGCAAACTGAACGGTGGACGATACCTCTCGTAATTGAAGAGTGTCGGCGGTGGAGAGACGAGGATCGTGATAGACGAAGGTCTGAAGTGGCGCGGCAGAATTACATCGACTGTCGCCTCCTGGCGGGACACTCGCCTCCAGCTGGAACGTCGCGTACGGGTATATGTCCTCCGAGTATTCTGCAATCATTTTCCAATGTGAGTTCTCTATCGATCACCGATTTCGATTCTCCGTGCATCAGAACTCTCTCGCCTATTTACTATACTATGGACTAGACTACGGGTCTTTATGCAAATTCTAAATTCCGTGCACCGATTTCATGACAAATTAGACAATCTTCCATTTCAATGTCACGTCAAAATCACTTCGGACTTTTTCAAACGATGCACAGTGGGGTATTTGGCCCGAAAAAGTGGAATAAACTATTGTAGCGTTATTTATAGGCCCAAGGTTATAATATTATATATCGTTGGATTTGCCTTCAAATCAGCTACAACATTATGAAATCCAAAATACATTTCAGCTTTTAAAAAATCAAATTCACCTCAATTTTTTGTAAAAAACAATTTTTTTACAACTTTCATATATTGAAATTTGTAGACGTTCGAATACTGTTCCTCTTTTGTTGGAAACATTTTTTCCTCAGATTATCGAGAACCCATGAAAAAGCGTGGCGATAGTGAAATATTTGCACTATCATAACTTGAAAAATATTTAAGAAAAAAATATTTTATTATAGTGTTTTGGAAAGCTCTCAAAACAAGCTACAAGAATATGCAATAAAAAATAGGGGTTTCTATTTAAGAAATTGAAGATGACCTTCACGTGATTTTCAAACGACTATCCAAGGCCAAATCAATGTCACCATTTTATGTGCCCCGTGAAACCATACAAATTTTGTCTGAAACATTTTTCTCCAAAATGCTTCATTTTCGAGATATACGTCTGTTTCACCTTACATGACTCACCCGGTATATTATAAGAACATTTAAAAATTATTACCCATTAATTTTCATCCGAAAATACATAAGAAATTTCTTCCTCAGATAATGTTTCTTCTTCGTTTGAGGCCAACCGTAGCCGAACGTACAGGCGTACGCAAAACGCTGTTAAACGCTTAATACTAAATAGGCTATAAAATTTGAATTCGGACATATTCGGATTTAAACTTTGTTGGTTTATAATCACGAATCTTTACCGAATGTAATGACACCAAAAAGAGCACTTAATATAGCTTTATACTATAACAAAATTGTCAATAAAGTTTTGTAATTTTTAAAAAGCTTACGGAATGATTGGTAATATTCAAATATTAATAACTATACTAATTTAGATGATAACAAAATAAAATCTATGCGAAAGTGCTTTGTATACCTACCTGAACAACTTTTGTAATACAAGAATTTACAGAATTTTCCTTCAAACACTTGAAAATCGCCAATGAACAGACGCTGTCTTAGAGACTGTTTAAGAACGCCAAGCGCGCCTTAAAATCTCTCGACTTTCGATGAAGTTTACTACATCTCGGGTGTACAAATAGAAAAAATAATATTGCAGCCTTATTCTTCAGACATTTAACTACAACGAACAACAAAAATTTTATACCATACGCAAAAATTTAGAAATCTAATTTTTTCCACTTTTTCGGGCCAAATAGCCCACTGTGCGATGCTACGTACACTGCCCCTCATAAGTGTTTAGGTACTCTCAATGAGAGCATAAATCATATAAAAACTCAGGAAAAATGTGAAAAACTAAAATGTAGTAAAACTAATCCGATATAATGGGTGTCTATACAGGGTGTCCCACGTAACAGTTTTCACGATTTTTCAAGTACTTGCGATAATCTGACAAAAAAATATTTTCAACAAAATCGTTTGAAATTTTTTCTTTTTTAGTATTGTCAAGGCCGGCTTCATTTTTATAAATGGCACTTGGTATTTTTGACTTATCAAAATTATAGCAATTGTACAAAATTTTCGAGTTGGAGATCATTTCAAGGTCATAGTATAATACACTGTTGAATTCGTCTCGACGTCAGCAACAACCCTATGATTTCCAAAACATGTGGTGCCATTTAAAAAAGTCAAGGTGACCCTTACTTTTTTACGTAAAAAGCATTTTTTTAGATTTAAGAATATGCGAACATGTAGCTCGCCAAGTACTGGCAAACTTTTGTCTAAAACATTTTTTAATTGCACTATCGGAAATGCCTAAAAAATGGTGACATAACTTAACGGGGGGACCCTGTATAGGAACTGTTTTAGAATACGTTTGTTAACCTGTAGTAATCGGTATAATTCGGCACGTTCGAGTTTCGTGGGTAAAATCGAGTGTAGATTCTATTTACCTGGGATCTTCTCGAGGGTAGCCATTTCGTGTATGGGCGATCGAAGCGGTTTGCGCACGGTGGCGTAGTACTGCTCACGCTGCTCCATGTTTTGTTTATTGTCTAAAGCGGCGGCGGTTTGGGCGTCATGGAGGCTCGCGATTTCCCCTATAAACGGACCTACGGTCATCGTCATTAACCGATTACGGCCGCGCAATACACACGTGCGTGTCGCAAGTGCAATACGAGTATGTAATAGGAGTTACGAGCCACGCGGAAATGGTGGGATCTACTAACGTTTCCGGAAACAGTAAAAGACGGCGCCTGCGGCGGTGATAATAGCCAGGGAGCACAGTATCAGCGGGATAATCAGCTTCAAATCCGAGTAGACCGAGTTATGCGGTGGAATTAACAGATCGATCTCCTCGGCCGGCACCGTGCTGCTGGTGTGAGATTGCAATGTCGTTATTCTGTACTCAGCAACCGAAAAGCCCGCGTTATTGTGCGCTCTTATTCGTATGTCGTAGGTCATTCCAGATTGCAGCTCGCTCAGCGTGTAGGTCTTTTGTACCTGAACAACCAATAGTACATACTTATCACCAGGAATCAGGTGGATTTGCTTGCGTCGGTTAATCGACCGTTATACATCGTCTATTCACTTGACCTCGAACACCACTCATTCATTCACTCGCCCTGCATCGGCAAATTTATCTCTTCGGGAAGAGCGTGCTTACTAGACTTGGGATCAAAATCCCAATGTTGTGCGATCATGCCTTCAGAGGTTGCGCATTAAGCCCAAAATTTGAAAATTTAGGGAAAATATTCAGAGCCACCGAGCGACAAAAATGAAAAAATTCAGTACAAAACATCCAATTAACAAGTTTCAATAAAAGTTCCGGTAACACTGTCCAAGAAATTTCAACTTTTCTTATGATCCCAATATACTGTTGGGTCCTTCTCATAGAGTTTTTTGCGCTGATTCCGAATCTGTCCTTAATTTTTCTCCTATACGCACAGTTTTTAAGGAACATAGCTTTGAAAAAAAACATATTTTTCAACTTTAAACGAATATTGTGATGTTATTATAAAAGATATTGAATTGTTCTTTACAGCAAAAGATTCTGTAGACTTTCCCGAATCCAGTGATGTATAATATTAATGCATTATGATTGTTCAAACATGTTTACATAATCATTAAAGACGGAGAGATACCACTTTCGCACCAATTTTTGAGGATATTTTTCAATTTATCTCCAAAAATAAGGATCCAGCGGAAAATCGAACTATACCACGCGATAGAGCAGATTTTTATCTTGAGAAACCACCCTATTGAGTTTGGAACGTCGACGATTTTTTCGAACCAGAAAGCATAATATCTTCGCCCGACATGAATTGTCGCCAGAGGCGCTCACAATCTATGTTAGTTATACACATGCTGAAAATTTCATCAAAATCGGTTGACGCAGGAAAAAACGACACGCATC
This sequence comes from Lasioglossum calceatum, assembly GCA_963966675.1. Lineage (NCBI taxonomy): Eukaryota > Metazoa > Arthropoda > Insecta > Hymenoptera > Halictidae > Lasioglossum > Lasioglossum calceatum. The sequence continues at coordinate 4,281,564 of OZ016540.1, read as the reverse complement.
GAAAGATGTACGATTTTGTGGATTTTAAGCAGAAACTAATCAAAACTCGCGTAAAACTGCGATTTTCACAATTTTTAATCGCTTGCAGCTCGTGTGTATGTTAATCGATTTTAAATTTTCTTTAAGGGCCCTAATAAAAAATTTAAAAAAATGCCATTTTTATTTTTGCATGTAACCTTGTACATTATAATTTTTTGGAAAATCTTTTCTGCATGTCATTTCATAAACCAATGCTTCTAATTGATTATAAAAAATCAGGTCGTTTGGTACAATTATAGAAAAGTTATTCTGTTTCAAAGAGCGTTCGAATACTTTCGTGAGCCACTGTATGTGCCTTTTGTAGAACAGCGGAACACTGTAGGAATTCTTAAAAGTCAAAATGTAAAATCTTTCAAGGGCCGCGGGTCGCTCATCACTGGTCTAGAAGATTACAAGTTTTGCTACTTTGCGATTATCCCGTCGACCATTTTCGACAAACATGAAGTTATCGAAGTACCTATATTATATATTATACATATATTATAAGGTCAACGGGATAATCCCAAAGTACCCAAATGTTAAATGCGCGTTGAAGGACTGATGCTGAATCAAAGAAAAATCGATGTGTTTCGAATCGGACATTTCCCGGCGGTGAACGTGAAAAATATTACTGCTACATATATCTCCCAGGGTACCTCGATGTTATTCGACACCAACGTCCAGATGTCTTCGCCGATTCTCCGGTACTCGAGCTCGAAATATGTGATCGGACAGCCGCCGTCGTTCCACATGCCCAGATGAAGAGTGATCCAGGACACGTTCACCGTCACGAATTTCTCGCTGTTGCTCGGCGAGTCGTCCGGCTTTGATCCCTTGGTAGTCGCTTTCACGATTTCGCTCGGTGATCCCATACCGATCCGATTGTACGCGGTCAAATACATCTGATAATCGTTCCCGCACCAGAGCGGCGACAACACGAAACTGTTGATTTTGTGGGAAACCTTCACCTCCTCCCATTCACCAGCCTCCCGTTTGTAGTGTAGAATGTAACCCCTGATTGGGGCTCCACCGTCGTCGCCGTTCTTCCACTGGACGTTGATCGAATCACTGGTAGCGCTGGTGGCATGGAGCAACGGGGCTGCCGGCGGAACTGCAAAACGATTCGTGACGAAATTATCATTTTAACCACCTCGCCATTTCACCGGCGCAGCCGTTCTCTCCCGCCCTACCTCCCGCGGCTCTCTCAATCGAATTAATACGTTTCCGTTTCCCCGACGAATTTTCCCGCAACTCGCAAAGGATTACGCGGACGAGCTTTATCGATTCGATCCGATACGCGACCGCACACTGTACCGAATGGCCATTTCAGCTGGATAAAAGTCACGTTAGAAAATATATATACGTATTCTTCTTCGGGAATGTTTAATCACATTAATTACACATAATAATTCGTTTAACAGCGATATGAGCATCGAAATCAATACGTGGAAACATTCGTTACAGAGAAAATTGTGTCAGAGCAGTACATAAGAATCTTAATTTAAGCACGATCTTCTACAGGGTGTCCCAAAACTCCTTCAAGTCCGGGAAATGGGAGGTTCCTTAGGTCATTTGAAGCGACATTTTCCTTTGCAAAAATTACCGTCGCGGCTTTGTTTAGGAGCTATTAACGAAAAACACGGACCAATCAGAGCGCGACCTAGACGCGAGTTGGCACAGTCGGCCAATAGAGAGTTGGCGCGCCGCACATACGGCCGAATGACCAAATTACGATGACAAAAGTCGATTTAACAATTTTCTCTAAACTAATTTCAAATACCATCATTACGTACTCTAAGAAAGGGCCCACAATGTAGCGTGAAAATTGTTTTTGTTAACGCAACGTAGTAGTCGGTGCACCTGTGCAAAATTAGGCTATGGTTCGGACGGTGAATCTCACTCAGTTGTTCGCGTCAGTAATGTTGACGACGTAATTGCGTTAATCCTGTTTTCTCGAATTGAAATTCGCTAAGTTTTCTACGTGGATATTGAAGCGTCAGGTTCGTACTTTCATCTGCAATTATTGTTAACACAAAGATAAGTTGTACATACTGTTAATATACTATATTGTATCATATACTATTCTTGGTTAGGAAATATTGATATGCTTACTTTAGCTAGAGTTACAAAAAAAGTTCCAAAGAGTACCCCGATCTTTCTTTACTAGTTCGAAAAAGTGGCTTATAACTAATATAAAAAATTAAAAAATGAGTCCCCCCTTTGTCCCTTCGATCAATAGAGCGGATTGTTTACAGGTAGTCGCGTCGACCGTGGTGTACAGGAGATACAGATTACGAGAAAAGAACTATTTGAAGTGTTAAGAAGTGAGCAGTTTTTCAAGTTTTCATCATTTAAGTGTAATGAACGATTGTTAAAGTATATATTCGATAAGTTTGGTGTCAGTGAACATTCTGAACATTGTATGATGATGCTACTAATGATGCTGATGATAATGATGAAAATAACAATGAGGATGTAGAATAATATTTTTATTGCATATTATATCTCAAATGAAACTGCAGAAATAATTTAGTGTTTTAATTAAAATACTATGGACCCTTAACAATTTTTTATGACCCCAATTAACTCTAAGTAGCTACTTTTCCGAAGATTATTATTAAGCTGACTTCTTATAAGCATTTCTAACTAGAATGTCAAATAAAATCTCATTTTATATTTTTGTCGTCGTAATTTGTTCATTCGGCCGTATGTGCGCCGCGCCGGGCCGACAGTGCCAGCTCGCGTCTAGGTCGCGCTCTGATTGGTGAGATTGGTCTGTGTTTTTCGCTGTAACTCCTAAACAAAGGAAAATGTCGCTTCAAATGACCTAAGGAACCTCCCATTTCCCGGACTTGAAGGAGTATTGGGACACCCTGTATATTGATATAAGTAAATGTTGACATTAATTTTCGCAAACCAGCAAGTTTCGATGAGTTCCACCTTGAAATTATTTTTGCGTTAAGTTTAAATTATACAGAAGTGATTCCGATGAAAATCAGCTGCTAATATGTGCTATAATTTCTTCAAAAATTTTCTTCGCTGTTCATAGTTCAAGGGAAAGTAGAGAAGTTGTTTAGAGCACGCAGTCTCTCAAAGTTTGCCATTTTGGCCAATTTCTACGGAAACTAGTTTCGCTAAACAGTTTATATCACGTCTGCTGCGGACCGAATTTTTTTGTGTTCTTTACAGTTTCGACGTCCATAAACGCATTTAGGAATTTCCACTTGTAAAATGTTTATTGTAATGTTTCTTCGGAAAACTTCTGGCCACGATTTCGCGATTCGGACAACACTGTAGAATGTCTCAACAATTCCAGGAATCCTATAAATATTCACGATCGTACTTTCGTATTTTTTCTGATCTCGACTGGTTATTCTTCTCCATTCGAGAGAGTTCGCCGTTGGTAACAGTTCAAAGGGGAAACGGGTGAAAAGAAGAATTCCAGTTAATAAGATGATCTTCGTACTTCTGCCGGTTCTACTCCCGGGGGGTAGGATACTTCTTAATTGTGTAATTTCTTGGCTCGGCTGTTTGAAGATATTTTACGTTCTTTGCTTGAACGAAGAGCAACGATAACGAAGACTGCGCGGTACTGGAATTGTTCTTACAGGTTAAAGGGTCCCTCGAGAAATACCGAAAGCGTTGAAACAGTGCGAATGCAAATGGCAGAGGGCCGGAAGGTTAATTCTCATTGAATTTTTCGACGTTGGAATTTCGACACGGATACCTTGCACGGTTAAACGATGCGTGATGTCGTCGGAACCATGACGGTTCTCCACGTAGCACGTGTAATTTCCGCTGTCGTCCCTGTGAAGATCCATGATCTGCAGCGAACCATTCTGTAACAAGGACACTCGCGCTGACGATTTCACCGTTTGGCCCCATTGTTTCCACGTCACCGACGGTTCTGGCTTCCCGACGCTTTGGCACGGCAACGTTACGTCCTGCTTCCATGGAACCACCAGCACCGTGCCGAAAGAGTATATCGCTGCTCGGACTGTAATAATCCTCAGCATTTGTTCATGTTTCGACGTGATATGGTTTTTCTTTCTTAACCCTGGAACGACACTGGTGGGGTCGCCGGCAACCCCACCGAATTTTCATTTTTATTTTAGAGTTGGAGTCGCGCGCGTTCAATATCGCCAGTTATTAGCGACTACTGTGCGGTTCGTTGGGTCTTCGAGTTCCAACAAGATTTCTCGTTGACCGTGGTTCCTCAGGTGGAAGACACATTGATTGATCAAATTATTAATATTCAATTCCTTTTGGGCACAATTTAGTCTTGGATAGTTTAGGAGATGATGAAAAAATGATTCTTTTGGATATTTTTATTGCTTTGATAAGCGTTTGTGTCGCCGGTAACCCCACAGCGTCTTTAACGTAACGAGACTGTATCTTATCCACTTAAAGTATTTTGAGTAAATGATATATTATTTTTTTCAAATTTATAGATGTATGAAAGATTTATCATTCTCGTTCAAGATTTAGCAGTGTCGTTCTAGGGTTAAATCTTTACTCGATCATAATTGATTAAATCGTTTACCATGAAAAGGTCGTCGTAATTTCAATAATTTGAAAATAATAATCTTTGAGATCATTTCTCCGGAAGATCGTCAATATGAAATGATATACAGGGTGTGGCCGGGCGGGTGGTACAACCGAGCAGGGGGTGATGATACTACATGTAAAAATACGTCGAAATAAAAAAATTGTATAAAAAAAAATGAAACCGACTTCAGAACGCACTAAAAAAATGCACTAAAAAGTATGAAATAATTTCCATTTAATTTATGTGAACACACGATTAAAATGGTAATCCGATAGTACATCCTTTTCATAAACAGCACACAACTTTATCTTTCATGCACTACAGTGTTACCGTTACGGTAATAAAAAAAATTAAACCGACTTCGAAAAAACGCACTTAAAAAATGCACTAAAAAGTATGAAATAATTTCCGTTTAATTTATGTGAATACACACGAACTTAAATACAATACAATCTTTTCGGACGCGGCGCAGAATTGAAAATTTTCGAAACTGGAAATTACGAAAATCCTTAAATTCATCTACATGCTTTCACATATTAATGTATCTTCTTTTCCCACCTGAAATTGATTTCCAAGTTCACCATATTCTAATGAAATCATAAGCAGCAACATCTGTCATTTGGAAAATGTTCAATTTCGCGCCGCCTCCGAAAAGATTGTATTGTATTTAAATTCGTGTGTATTCACATAAATTAAATGGAAATTATTTCATACTTACTTGGTGCATTTCTATAGTGCGTTTTTTCGAAGTCGGTTTAATTTTTTTATAAAATTTTTTTATTTCTTTTTAGTGAAACGAGCAGAATTTGTAGAACACCGTAGGATGGTTTTTCGGTCTAATTGGTTATTTGCAACAAAAACCGCAAAGAATAAAAAAATGCAAAATTTGTTTTCAAATGACCAATTGGGAGACAACCCTCCAAATTGCAGAAGGTTTCGCCCTGATTGGTCCATCCATCTCGGAGTAATCGGTGAACATACATGAAAGAATTCATTTTTCGCAAATAAAATCGTAAGGAATAAAAAAAAGCAATAATTATTCTCGAGACCACTACGGGGACATACTCTACAAGATACAAAAGGTTTCGTTCCGATTGGTCCATCCATCTCGGCGTAATCGGTGAACATACATAGAAAAAAAGTGAAAAACGCGAATAGATAAAAAAAGGCACATACAGATCGAATTGAGTCGCCTCCTCCTTTTCCTAAGTCGGATAAAAAGGAATAACATTCTTTCGTTTGACGCTTCGTTCCGCCAGGTTCACGTGCTTTAGTATACAGGGTGGGTCACCTAATGTTGCCACCTCAAATATCTTTGTTGTCTTCAAAGATACGTCAAATGTCTAAAGGACAAAGTTGAATGGTAAACTGGGGCTCATACGATACCAACAATTGTTGTTTTTATGTAATTTTTTTTAGAGATATGAAGGTCACTTTCATTTTTTTAAATGGAATGAGGTCTTTTTTAATACATCAATCGAAGCAGCTGGACATTCGTTATAAAAAAGTACTAACCTATGTATGTCGAAAAGTTAGTAGTTCAGGAGATATTTCAATTTAAATAACTCTAAAATACCATTGCGGTCGTACTAACAATAAGACGTTATATAAGTAAGTAAACGCTAACGGTTTGGTACGACCGCAATGGTATTTTAGAGTTATTTAAATTGAAATATCTCTTGAACTACTAACTTTTCGACATACATAGGTTAGTACTTTTTTATAACGAATGTCCAGCTGCATCGATTGATGTATTAAAAAATACCTCATTCCATTTAAAAAAATGAAGGTGACCTTCATATCTCTAAAAAAAAGTAAATAAAAACAAAAATTGTTTTGGTATCGTACGAGCCCCATTTTACCATTCAACTTTGTCCTTCAGACATTTGACGTATCTTTGAAAACAACAAAGATATTTGAGGTGGCACAATGAGGTGCCCCACCCTGCATACACAAAGTAGAATTGGTTGATCATGGTCAGACGCGTCAGACGCGTCAGACGATTCCTATGCAATAGCACGTGTATTCGCTGCATTTTCAAACTCGATTATCTCGAAAACGAAGCGTCAAGCAAAAAAATGTTATTCTTTTTTTCGACTTATTTTGACATGTAGTGTCACCCCCTGCTCGGTTGTACCACCCGTTCGCCTACATCCTGTATTAGGTCGTTCGGAAAATCAGTTCGTTTTCTCATCGCTTTGCATTGAAAACATCATTGTCAGATTTTTCTAATGGATCTAGGGCACTTCGTCAAAAGACATTTCGTCGAAGACATTTCGTCGAATGGACATTTCGTCGAAGTGACATTTCGTCGATGGGACATTTCGTCGAAGAGACATTTCGTCGAAAATACATTTCGTCCAATTTCTTGACCCAAGTAAACCAAAACCAAAACCAAAAACAAAACAAAAAATTAAAACAAAAACTTGGGTCAAGAAATTGGACGAAATGTATTTTCGACGAAATGTCCATTCGACCAAATGACTTCGACGAAATGTCCGAATTCGATTTTCGACGAAATATCCTTCGACGAAATGTCCGGGTCCCTTTTCTAATATTTTATAGTTTTATATTTCACCCAGCTAATTTCTCCATAAATGCATAAAAATCCGCAGTCTAACAAATGGAAGCAATGCCATCTGTGCACGAAAACCGAAATGACTTTCCGAACGACCAAATTGTGATCGAACGAATAATGTAAATAAATATTTCCGAGAGTGTACTCACCCTCGCTGGAGGGGGAGATGGTGATAGGCTGTGTTCGGGGTCCCTCGCCCACGGAGGTAACAGCGGCGATGCTGAACTCGTACTGATTCCTCTTCTGTAAACTTTCGGCCTGATAGCTGGTCTGATGCGGTTGCAGCGAGCGTTTATACCATTCTCCCTCCGGGCCGACTCCGTGGATATGAACGTTGTACGTCGTGATGTTCCCATTGCTCCGGAGGGGTGGTTGCCAGGAGACAATAATTGATGTCGCTGAGCTGACGACAGCCTTGACGCCGGCCGGCACATCGGGCAGGTCCTCCTTGGTGACGCAATAGAGGGGCGAGGAGGCAACACCATCCCCAGCTCTTGTCGAAGCCAACACTTGGACAGAGTAATTCGTGTACTTGCCCAACCCGTGGATCGCGACAGTCAACGCGTTCGTGATCGTCTCCGACTTGGTAGTCTCCGTGAGCGCGTCCATATTCTCCCATATCACCTTGTAACCGTTCAAGATCCCGTTCAGACTGTAGTCGGGTGGCGCCTCCCACGAGACCTGCAGTGATTGCGAGGAGAGCGCCGTGCACCGTATACCTTGGGGCGGGCTGCTCGGCACTAAGGACATTTCGATGGTGTCAGAAATCAATTAGGTTTGTCTATCGAGCCAGGACCAGGTGGAACAGATCAGCCCGGTACATGACGGAATCTTTAACGCGTGTATACAGTCCGACCGCGAAATATTCTGACGGTTGCTCATCTTCAACGGAATATCATTAAACAGTACGGTTTGCAATCCAGCGGGAAAGACGTGGATAGATCTATTTGAATCCCGCGGGGTACCGGAGATCGCAGGATTAAGTTCTTCAATCTAATATATTGTATTTAACCCTTAGCACTCGAATGGTGACTCTGAGAGAGAGAGGCGCCACTAAAAATTGCTCTACCATTCTTTAAAATATTGTTTAGATCAGGCCTGACCAACGCGCGGCCCGCCACGTTAAATTGTGCGGCCCGCCGGCCGATTTTACATTTTTCGTTGTATGTGTACAAGAAATATTAAACAAATGAAAATTTGCATGTATCATTGTTACAATGCGCAAGTGCGATTACGAACTCCAGTACTATATTTGATATCTTTGATATAATTGAGTTACAGTGCAACAATGAAATGAAACAAATTCTTGCGTCCACATCAAAAATTAATTTTTACAATACTTACATTACATCCGAGAGATATTCCAACTTTAGATATTTTGCACAACGAGCACAACGAGGGGAAACATTTTTTTCAAAGATGAAATTTACAATGAGTTCATTACGTGCTTCATTAACTGATGCCAATTTAGAAAACCAGCTAAGTAAGATGTGCAACGTCGAACATTTAGTAAATATAGATTTACAGAAATTAAGTGAAAGAAAGGATAAACAAATGTCTCATTAATTAAGACTCAATAGTTAATTATATTGAATCATAGTATAATAGTACAGTTTTATTGATTTTGTATTTGTATTACATATTTGAAAAGCATGTTTACCTAAAGTGCGGCCCGCTGTAACGTAACGCGTCATCAAAGTGGCCCTTGAAACCATTTGGGTTGGCCAGGCCTGGTTCAGATTATTAAATATGTATGGTATGAGGTATTGTTGGAATTTATTTAAGAAACAAATTGACAAAAATAATCTCCTGTTATTTGGTAGGCAAATTCAGTTTCTTTGATACTCGAGCACCTATACAAATGAACATTGCATCTATGCTGTCTGCGTCATGGAATCCTCAACTCTCATTTATTTCTTATATCGATGTCTGTTATTTTCTGGAGCGATTCTCACTTCTGTCATATTTGTCAAACAGTAAAGACGTGCCTCACAACGTGCCTTCATATACAGGGTGTCCCACGCAACTGGAACAGGCTGTACCTCATAAACGGTTGGGAATAGAGGAAAATGTTATAAGAAAAAGTTGAATGGCATCGGACGGTGCATCGGACGCAACTAATTTTATGCACTTTTGTTCATCGGTGCATCAGAAAAATGCAACTGCACTTTTTTTTAAAATGAAAGTCTAGTAGTAATTCATTTAAATTTTAAAATTATATGAATTTTTCAATAATATTATTTCCTCAAGATAATATTATAATACATACTTACGCCCTAAATTTATTAGTTAAGAAGTTATCGAAGATAAAAGTTCCCGACAAGTGTCCCGGAGTACCTACGTTATGTTCCATTATAACTTTTAGCTTCGATAACTTCTTAACGAATGATTTTAGGGCATAAGTATATTAGTACTTTTATGTAGAGCACAACAAACTGCATCGATTGGTGCAGTTAAAAATGTAGGTTTCCATTTTAAAAAAAAAAGTGCGGTTGCATTTTTCTGATGCACCGATACACAGAAGTGTATAAAATTAGTTGCGTAATATGCACCGTCTGATGCCATTCAACTTTTTCTTATAACATTTTTATTTCTATTCCTAACCGTTTAGGAGGTACAGCCTGTTCCAGTTGTGTGGGTCACCCTGTATATTAAACACAATTCTATTTCATATTTAATCGTGAGTGGTTCATTGTATATCCATATTCTAACAGATATTACACCAATTTCATATGCATAAAATTTTAAAAATCATAGGGAATAGAAATATTCTAGGACGGAAGCAATGTTTAATTTTCGAGTTCAAATAGCTCCGAGTGCAAAGGGTTAATAAAGAAACAAATTTTACTTAACGAGATGAGCATCTTTAATCATGGTAATGAAAATTTATTAAATAATACAATGAAAATCTAAATCCTGAAATTCGATTCTAAAATTAAGAACGAAACCCCCAATTTTGAAAATTGCAAACTTTGTGAAGAGATATGCCGGTACAAAAAATAGCAATGAACGACCACCCCCCTGCTGTATTTCTACGCGAGGAATGTGACATGCTATGTGCTAATACCAGGTGAAATTGCTTGAAAAGCTTCTGTTGAAACTAATTTTAGAAATGTCCGTTGTGTACTGCAGACGGGTGAGAATTTTATGCGACTGGAACTGAGATAAGCTTCGTCGTGACAACTTTGTAATATACAGAAAAAAGGTGACGAATAATTTTATGTTTACGGACATGAAAAGATTCAATTTGGATGGTAGATACAGGTTCGATCATTACTGCCATTGCGCATGAAACGAGAAATTGAGAAACGTGTAGCATCAAATACGTGAAGAGAGTACAATGGTTTGAACGGGTATTGACTACAATGGAAAGATTGACATTATATTCCATAAAAGCCGAATGAATAGCATACCGTAATTTAATACAAGAACAAATTGGATGAAATGTGTGGTTTCAATGCTGAAGTTAAACTGTCCAAAATGTTCGAATATTGCTCAATAATTATACAGGGTGTACCAAAACTCCTTCAAGTCCGGGAAATGGGAGGTTCCTTAGGTCATTTGAAGCGACATTTTCCTTTGCAAAAATTACCGCCGCGGCTTTGTTTAGGAGTTATTAACGAAAAACACGGACCAATCAGAGCGCGAATTGGCACAGTCGGCCAATAGACAGTTGGCGCGCCGGGCCGACAGTGCCAGCTCGCGTCTAGGTCGCGCTCTGATTGGTGAGATTGGTCTGTGTTTTTCGCTAATAACTTCTAAACAAGGCCGCTGCGGCCATTTGTGCAAAGGAAAATGTCGCTTCGAATGACCTAAGGAACCTCCCATTTCCCGGACTTGAAGGAGTTTTGGGACACCCTGTATATATACCAAATACTGTGATTTTCAAAAGCTAGAAGATTTCTGAAGCTAGTGTATATTTGTATCAAGCAAATACAGCAAGCAATGGTCAGAAATGTTACTGTAATCGAAAACACGCTGGTCCAACAAATGTTGAGATTCGATTTGGTTTGGAAAGTTCCCTATTTCCTGTAGCGTTCTACATTTCCAATTTATTTCGCGGGTACACTCCGCGACAAAACTGCAAGATCTTATACAGGGTAAATCGCCTGATACTCAGTGTTAATGTGGAAACTATTCTTTTTTAGAAGCCATGAAGTAGGTCTAGAAGTAGGTGTTTATTCACTTTGATGAATTTTATTATTAAAATCTACATAGTTTGAACCCTTAGCACTTGAATGGTGACACAGAGTCACCAGTAAATACAGTGGCCGAAATAATGATAGGTTCACTAGCCGCGCCGGCTGGTTTACTGCTTCCACTTTTATTTTCGTTTTCGGAAGTGTACTGTGGCATTTGTTTTTATTTCGCAAGAATGTGTTCTACACACTGTGTAAGCAGTCAGTCGACTAGCAACAGTATTATTGTAAAGATGTACCTGTTTCAAAAACACTTTCAAAATTATCGAGTACAAGATACGAAATAATCTTTGGTTCACGGAGAAATATTTAAAAATTACTATTGATAGTGCAAATTTTTGAACGTTGGTCTATCACAATATCACCTATCACAATATATATTGCCGTTTTCCTTGTGTAACCAGAAATTTTTGCCTTTCTCCTATAAATTTTTGCCCTTTTCCTATGTTATCCAGTAGATTTGGACATGAAGATGTGAGAAATCCAAGTTTCGATTCTGGAGGATCAATGTTTCAAAAGTTATAGGTGTTTAAACTTGAGCGATTTGCAGTGTTTTTGACAGCTTAGCACCGCCATGTTGTGTATAGTGACGATCGCGCGACGCTTGCTTACTTCCTCCTGCTTCGTCAATAGCACGAAGCATGCTTCGAATATTACAGTAGCGAACCATCGTACATGAATATCAACAAAGCACTAAAAGACGGATCATTAGCGCGGCGTTTACATGTGATAGTAACAGTGAATTACTTATAAACATTAACATCGTAACAGTGAAATTATTCTAAAAGTTAAATGGAGCTTTAACATCGCTCTTTAGGGAACAGTTGACTTGAGCCCCATGGTTCCTTCGAGACTTTTGTTTCTCGCGACGAGTACTACACGATGCAATAGGACAAAATTTTGACCTTGATTTTCAAAGTCAAGGTCAATTTGCGGCTCATTTTTTCAACAGATTCTCACCGATCCAAAAGTGTAGAATCCCGTTACGGTGGCCGAGACATATAATTTTTATACACCCTGTACTTATGTCCTATATTAAAATGACTGCTAGAGGCCATAAAAAATACGTACTGACCTCCAAATAACCTTGAAAATGGATTCGAAGATCAAATACAAGATCATGGACATACCAGGTATGTAAATACGAAACCGGAATTTGTTCATAGGTGGCTCTAGCTGTCAATGTAGTAACCGTCAAACCGCGTCATTGTCGCCATTTTCTTGTTTTGACATCTGGTAAAGATTTTCAACTCACAACCATACAAGTTTCATAGAACAGCATAGTTTTTAATAACGTTGAACATGCCGAATTTTGTGCCTGGAAACTGCGATATGCGGACAGCATTGATTTTCTGTTTCCATTTTAAGAAAACTGCTGCAGAATCGCACCGAATACTTGTCGAAGCTTACAGTGAGCATGCTCTTGGTAAATCACAGTGGTTTTTGAGTGGTTTAAAAAATTCAAAAATGGCGATATTGATGTGACAAACGAAGAACGTGGAAGACCACTGAAAAAGTTTGAAGACAGCGATTTGCAATTAAATGTGACGCGAGAAGCCATCTCCATACGTTTGAAAGCCATGGGAAAGATTCGGAAGATGGGAAAATGGGTTCCACATGAACTGAATGAAAGACAGCAGGAAAACCGAAAAACCACTTGTGAAATGCTGCTCGCCAGGTACAAAAGAAAGTAATTTCTCCATCGAATTGTGACTGGCGATGAGAAGTGGATATATTCCGAGAATCCTAAGCGTAAGAGATCATAGGTAACTCCAGGCGAACCATCGACATCGTCTGCAAGGCCAAATCGCTATGGACGGAAGACAATGCTCTGTGTTTGGTGGGATCAGAATGGTGTGATCTATTATGAGCTGCTAAAACCTGGCGAAACCGTTAATACTGAACGCTACCGACAACAAATGATCGATTTGAATCACGCTTTGAGTGAAAAGCGACCGGAATATCAAAAAAGGCAATACAAAGTGATTTTGCTTCACGATAATGCACCATCACACACAGCAAAACCGGTAAAGGAAACGATTGAGGCGTTTAGTTGGGAAATACTTTCGCATGCGGCTTACTCGCCAGACTTGGCTCCATCCGATTATTACTTATTTGCATCGATGGGACACGCACTTGTTGAGCAGCGCTTCACATCTTACGAAAATGTACGAAAATGGCTCGATGACTGGTTTGCCTCAAAAGAGGAACAGCTTTTTTGGCGTGGCATCCACAAATTGTCAGAGAAATGGGTGAAATGTGCAGCTACCGATGGGCAATACTTCGAATAAAATATTTTGTATCATTGTCATACAATAAACGTGTATTTTTTATACAAAAATTCCGGTTTCATATTTACATACCTGGTATTCAAATCCCTGCAAACATTTTTACTGAATATGCTTATCTGAGAAGTTAAAAACATCCCTGGACGGGTGGTTTTGGACACCCTGTATACTTGTATGCTACCGTGAACGGAATTGTCGAATAGTTTCATCGCGGAGTGTGGACCTTCTCTCGGTTTGGTCGGGCCACCTGACCAGTGGGCATCCTGCGTATTTCCATAGAGTAAAACGTTCTACGATATCTCCGTGGTCAGCCGCTTCCGTTCCTTCTGGTACGTAATGTAATCGAGGGTGAAGAAGTTTTCGAAACAGACCGAAACTTTCTATTATTTCACTATCGTAAACAGTAAACTGCCGCCGTCGCCGTGCCTGGTGCTGTGGCGGCTGCTCGAAAATCTGAGAGTAGATTCGGTTGGCGAGCTGGGTTCGGCTCCCGGAATCTGTTTATTTCGCGCAAGATATCCGTAAGAAACACTCCGCGGCGGAAGTTCGAGGCGTGGAAAGCACTTTGGAGTTTAACCGGGCTGCATTCACGATGCCCGGGATTAAAGAACTTATTTGCAAGCAGATCAGTTCCCGGCAGCCGTACTCGCCCCCCGCTTTTGAATTTATTATTTATTCGAAACTCGACCGGATATACGGTGGTTGGTATTCATAGCGGAATCCACGATAGGCCCGCGAGCCTCCAGCATTATTCTGTTCATGAATTTTTGAACGCGGTTCAACCGCATTCGTTAAATCTGGCCCTGCTAATACCGCAACCGATCCTCTCCGTCGCGGCGAGGCGTAAGCTCGCGCTCGGTTTCCGAAACCATTGGTCGAGAATCGAATATGCCGGTAATCAAGCCCAGAATATTTACTCGTCAGACATATAGCGTGGCGTAAGTAATTCTTTTCTTTTGTAGCTGGACGCGTAGAGGACATTCTGAAGGTCAACTCCGCTTTTTAAATTAAATTAGATTAGTTTCTAAATTGGTTATTTTTTGGCATATTGTGTCAGAAACGTACTTTGCTACAAAATGTATCCAAACTCTCGATATGAATTGTAGGAACTAATGCCGTGTTTACTCAGAAAAAAACAAAGTGCAATTGCACCTGGCGGGCGATGGATTATGACATGATTTTTTCCTCTATCATTTTTTCTACAGTGGACGAAATTTCTATAAGAACATCATAATTTACTGCCAGAAGTTCATTTATTCGGTAAATTTATGTTAGTATAGTGTGAAAACCTTATGAACACCATTTTATCATTACCGTAAAACAGCGCATCTAAACAAATTCGAAAGTTCTCGGTGTTGTAAATAAAAATAATTGAATGCTGATCGTAGTAAGTACGAAATTTGTATAAGAACGATAAGTTTCTCTCAGTTCTGCATCATCATTACTACAGGAAACATCGTCCATACCTCAGACAGAGTAAATATTGAAAAAATACAAAATTTTTGAACATACATAAAACAATTGTTCATTTATTAGAATGCCACGCGGAAATGTTTCAAGTTCCGAAGAGAGAATAAATATAGCGATGCAGGTTTCTCTATTCGAGAGATACCCAAAAAAGTTAATAGATCTAGTACTTGAATACATCATTTTCTAAAATTGCGTGAAAAATATGGCAAAAACTATTATACAGGTGGAAATACGAAACTCACAAGGCGTGATCGTTCTCGTATTTTTAACAAAATACCAACTAATTATAGCACTGCCAGTGAAGTAACAAGAGTTTTGGAACTGCCCGTAATTACACGAAGTGTACAGCAAATATTGCAACACGATACACGGTTAAAATGGAGTAAAAAAGTAATGAAGCCATCTCTTACCCAGGAGCACAAAACTGCATGATTAAAATTCGTAAGAGATCACACGACCTGGCGTCAAGAGTGGAAAAATGTTATATTTTTCGATGAAGAGAAATGCAATCTAGACAGTCCTGACGGTTTTAAATACTATTGGCATGATTTACGTAAGTATAAAGCCGTAGCAATGAGTAGAAATTTCGGCGGTAGAAGTTTAATGATGTGAGCTGCGTTTAGCTATAATTCAAAAACACCAATATGCAAAATTTCTACGAGAATGAACGCAGAAAAATACATCGCCCTATTAGAAGACACTTTAATTTGCTTCATCGAAGAAAATCATGTCGACAAAGTTATTTTTCAACTAGATAACGCAGCAATACACAATGCTAAGAAGACTCAGGAGCAGGATTGCCATATTTTTCTCTCTCCAGGCCCCCACTCTTCCCAGTAGTCGCTGATACGACCGTACGCCAGCGTGTCGCCACTGTCGCCGGCGTTAGTGGGAAGAGTGCAAAGACGAGCTACGGTACGTGGTGCGGCGAGAGGTGGAAGGGTAAGGAGCCTGGAGAGAGAAAAATATGGCAATCCTGCTCAGGAGTGGTTTAGACAAAAGAATTTGCAACTAATGAACTGGCCGTCATGTTCCCCCGATCTAAACCCAATAGGAAATTTATGGGGAATCATATCACGAAGAATATATAAAAATGGGAAGCAGTATAACAACATTAAAGAGTTAGAAAACGCAGTAAGATGAGTGGAATCAAATCCATAAAACAACGTTGCAAAAATTAGTTTATAGTATGGAAAATAGAATATTTGAAGTGATCAAATGTAACGGTGGAAGTACTAAATACTAATATTATAAACTTAGTTTTTTGTTCGAATTTATTAGACTGTTCTTATAGAAATTTCGTTACACTTATGTACATTAAGTTGTAATATTTTGTTTATAACAAAAATAAAGCAGTTTTTTTATTCAGAATATTGATTTCTGATTTCTTATATTCCTTCACCCGGCGTTAGTTAGGTGGGGTCTCACAGACCTCAGAGATTTTAGATTGATTGTAAAATTGTAACAACACGTGACAGCGAGTCACAATAATAGTAATAAAAATTTAATTTCGTGGATCTGCGGTTTTACTCTGAAAAATTACAATCTTCTTAAGCAATACCTAATCTTATATTTATGAAAAACGTATTTATTTCTATAATACAATATATTATTTCGGTGGGTCTGCGAGACCCCACCTTACCAACGCCGGGTTAATTATTTTCTAGCCTTCTTTTAATCATATTTTCAAAATACAGTAATCTCTCCTTCGTTGTCCTGAACAGGATTACCATATTTTTCTCTCGCCAGGCCCCTTACCCTTCCGCCTCTCGCCGCACCATGCACCGTACCTCGTCTTTGCACTCTTCCCACTAACGCCGGCGACAGTGGCGACACGCTGCTGTACGGTCGCGTCAGCAACTAGTGGGAAGAGTGGGAGGCTCACGCGACCGTATGTCAGCGTTAGTGGGAAGAGTGCAAAGACGAGATACGGTGCGTGGCGTGGCGAGAGGCGGAAGGGTAAGGGGCCTGGCGAGAGAAAAATATGGTAACCCTGGTCCTGAACAGGGTTGCCATATGACGCCCCTTAAGTTTCCGTCCCTCGCCTAGATGCTGCCTCCGCTATCCCCACTCTTACCCCTACCGCTGCCGCGACCGAGTGCTAGCATGAGAGCGGTATCATGCTATCGACTCGGTCGCGCCAACGGTAGTGGTAAGAGTGGGGATAGCGGAGGCATGCATCTAGGCGAGGGACGGAGACGTAAGGGGCCTGGTGGGGCGTGCATATGGCAACCCTGGTTCTGAATCGTGGGCACGATCGTTGTCCAGTGCCTACCCACTCCACTGCCTGTCAACGACACGATTAGGCCTGCGTGGATCTGGTCGCAAGATGTGTCCCAGGACTGTCTAGACCCGCGCAGAACGGAGAACAATAGGAAAGGAATAAGGCAAGGAAATAAGGAGTTTTTTAAAGGCAGACAGTTGACTGCTTTTGACTGCGAATGCTTTTCTTTGTCATTTAACTAGCCGTTTCACTAAAGACGCAGTCATAAATCAAAAACAGTGTCCGGGCACGGTCGTTGTCCGCTCAAACCCCCGGCCTTTGGACAACGAAGGAGCTTTTACTGTACTAGACTTTTTTTGTTAAAAATAGTAGTGTTCTTATAGAAATTTCGTCCACTGTATTTTCATTTGAAAAAGAGCAGTAGCTTGTCCCAGTTCCCAGAATCTTCCTGTATAGCGTCTTCTAGGTTGGCGTTACCATACGAACAAGAATCGACTACTTACCGTCCTCGAGAGTCGTGGCAACCACTTCCGGTGTCATGGGACCCTGGCCGAGGGCATTGTAAGCCTGGACGACCACGCTGTACTGCGTGAACTTCTTCAAGTTCGTCAGTTCGTATTGTCTTCCGGGCATCGCGGGCCTTGCTAATCCCAGGGCCACGCTGGCTGTAGAAATTGGTCTCTCGACAGTCCTGTAGGTATACTGGTCCGCTGCCAACCTGGACATCGCGATAACGTTTAACTCTTTTCGCTGTGGAACTTTTAATAGTCGCTTATTACAATAGACCGACCGCGCGCGACCCGGAAATCCGTTAATAATTAACACGCTCCCTGTTCCGTAATCGCCATTCACGACCACGTTCTCGCGCTAAAGACTTCGCCAATGGTTAATAAAGTCCTCGTACTATTTATTGTAGCACTTGAGCAATTTTGGGCTTGCGAATTTTCATGCTGTTGAAATTATCCAAGGCAGAACGACAATGATATTTGCCTCGCGTTTCTCACATTTTTATTTTGCGTAAATATCCGCAGTCTGATCGTTTCCATTATTACGGCGATCGGATCATGGCGAGAAAATAAAACGCGGATGGACGTTGCGGTTATATTTCAGTGTCAATGTTTTCCGAAGGAAACAAATGAGAAGGTCGGCGGCGCGATCCGGTTATTTATCACGGCAGCTGGAAAGTATAGAATATCAGTGTTATTCGAGGATACACGCGAGCCCGTCGCAATTTGGTATGCCGCGGCGCGGCGGAACTGGAAACGTATTCGTAGCTATCGAGAACCGCATCGTTAAAGGGCGGCCGTTCCCTCCGGATCGTTACCGATGTTCCTTGTAGCCGACGTGATAGCCGAGTATCCCGCCGTTCCATAAATCATGATCAGGTGGATCCCAGGTGACGTTAAACTCGGTCGAGCTGACAGGATCCACCTTGAGATGTCGCGGCGGCCCGCCGGGCTTCTCCCCCTCCGTGGTGGTTTCCAAAATCTGAAAAGAAAGTCGGATGCGCATCGACCGATCCCATGTTAAATTACACGAACCGCCTTCCACTTTTCCTCAACCCCATTTCACGTTCTACTGTTCGGTCGTTCACACACCGGAGCACAAGATTAATCCCTTCGACTCCGTGCAAAGTTTTTGTTTTTTATTCCGGAAATCTCATAAGAGATTTATTACAAGAGTTGGAACAAACAAAACCAAAGTGCGCGGAGCAAGAAACCTATACAAACTAAAAATAAGAGTTTCCGCCACTTCTCTCCCTTCTTGCTTCTTCTTACTCTGCTTCTGTTTTCTGCGTTTGAATCAAGGAAGACGATTATCCCTATAGAAATGAAGGAAGTAAAATCTGCCTTTATACCAGGGCTTCGGAGTTGGTAGACAAATTCTTAACTCCAACTCTCCGACTACAACTCCTCTTTTCTTTTACCTCCGACTCCGATTCCGACTCCGACTTTCCAAATTGAAAAAATATGTACTCAAAATAATTAAGAGTTGTAATAAAACTGAATAAATAGTTGAAATATTGTATTAAAGTCTAAGAATATGGAACAGATAACTCTGATACAACACAACACGAGTGTTACTTTCTCACTTTCAGGAAATACATAGTTAGAAAATATTACTACCATAACTTTAACTGTTTCTCCTTTACATAGTGCCGAGGTATATAAATATTATACAGGGCGTCCCAAAATTCCCTCAACAGCCGGAAATGGGAGGTTCCTGACGTCATTTGAAGCGACATTTTCCTTTGCAAAAATGGCCGCCGCGGCTTCGTTTAGAAGTTATTAACGAAAAACACTGACCAATCAGAGCGCGACCTGGACGCGAGTTGGCACAGTCGGCCAATAGATAGTTGGCGCGCCGGGCCGACTGTGCCAACTCGCGTCCAGGTCGTGCTCTGATTGGGTAGTGTTTTTCGTTAATAACTCCTAAACAAAGCCGCGGATAACATTTCTGCAAAGGGAAATGTCGCTTCAAATGACGTCAGGAACCTCCCATTTCCGGGTGTTGAAGGAATTTTGGGACAGGCTGTATACAGGGTGTCCCAAAATTCCTTCAACAGCCGGAAATGGGAGGTTCCTAAGATCATTTGAAGCAACATTTTCCTTTGCAAAAATGTTATCCGCGGCTTTGTTTAGGAGTTATTAACGAAAAACACGAACCAATTAGGGAGCGACCTAGACGCGAGCTGGCACAATCGGCCCGGCGCGCCAACTGTCTATTGGCCGACAGTGCCAGCTCGCGTCTAGGTCGCGCTCTGATTGGTCCGTGTTTTTCATTAATAACTCCTAAACAAAGCCGCGGATAACATTTTTGCAAAGGAAAATGTTGCTTCAAATGATCTTAGGAACCTCCCATTTCCGGTTGTTGAAGGAATTTTGGGACACCCTGTATAAAATACGTCTATACTGCAGATAGAATATTAGCAATTTATTTATGTATACATAAATCTACTAATGATTTATAAACAAAAGAGCCAGAGTTGAAGTCGGAGTCGATATATTTTTTTCCGACTCCGACTCCATGACTCCGAAGCCCTGCTTTCTACAATGTACAACCCGAAGTTAACATTTCCGAGAAATAGTATTCAGGGTGTCTCAAACGAAGTGGAAATTATTAGTGATATTGAAAAATGTTTCGAACGAAGTTGAATAACAGAATTCTATGTTAATGGTTTTTATCCAGGATATACAAAGGCAGCTTTCACTATTTCCAATGGAACCATGCATTTTTCAATACAGCAATCTTGTCGAGGCATCGCCAATGGACACCTGCTTTAAAAGCGATTACCAACGATCGTCCCGGATAAAGGAACCGCGTCGCGTCGCGTCGCGTCGTCCATTCATTTTTAATCGGGCCGGATGTTTAGCGTTAAAAGCGGATCAGCAGAAATTCAGTGAGCAAGAAAATTGCTGGTTAATGCAGCGCGCGACGATGCTTTTTCACGTAACGGATTGACGTAGCCCGGAATAAATCGACTTCCGTATACGTCAGTCAACGGTGTCAAGTAAAAATGGCCCGTCGTCGCTGGAAAGAGGCTGCTGATCTGGCCAGCAACAAGTAGTAGCAGAAACGAAGATCGATAAGAAGCGTTACGGGCGCGATACTTACGTCGCTCGGCTGGCTGCGACCCAGTTCGTTCTCCGCGTAAATTCGGAACTGATAAGCGACCGCCGGACGCAAGCCGCTCACATGCGCGTGGGCCTGGGTGCCCGGTACCGTCGTGTGGAACGTGTGTTCGTGCCACACTTCTGTAAAACGAATTGCCTCGATTACCGGGAGAAACAGCCTGCAACTGGAATTATCCATTATCCGTAACCGGCGTTATCTGAATCCTGTACTATCCGAGAGCTTTACTGCTCGAACGTTTTATTAGACGGATAGAGTGTGCTGCCTGCGAGAGCGGCGAATTTCTCGACCGTTCTCTCTACACGAACCTATCGCGCCTGCGAACTGTTATGTACGAGATGTTAACGAACAAGTGTCGCCTTTATTTCAGGACACTTTCGCCCGGCCAAATAAACTGTATTTCATTGGATCGGCAAATAAGTTCGTTCGGTTTTTGTTCCAGTGTGAGTTTCATTCGGATTTGCTTTTCTTTTGTCAGCGCTATCGTGCAAATCGAATACACATTTGAAAGGTTATGTTTCACTGTTTATGTTGTGCTGTGTTTGGTTAGGTTAACCTCAATATTGTGTGTGCTGCCTAGCTGTGAACATGGAAATAAATATCGTGCATTATCGTCGCATTTTGCTCTATTATTTTAAAAAAGGCAAACGGGCTGCGGATGCTCATAAAAAGATATGCCGTGTGTATGGAGATGATGCGTTAACAGAACGCGTATGCCAAAAGTGGTATGCCAAATTCCGTTCTGGACCGAGATTGATTCAAGTGATGTTAAGGCTGTAATCGACGTAAATCCATCCCAATCTGTGCGAGAGATCGCTACGACATTAAATATATCCCACACAAGCGTAGAAAACAATTTGCGCGAGCTGGGTTACGTTTCTCGGCTTAATGTTTGGGTGCCGCACCAATTAACCGAGGCTAAATTGACCACACGCATATCCATTTGCGATTCGCTACGGAAACGCCAAGAAAACGACCCATTTTTTAAACGAATGGTGACGGGTGACGAAAAATGGGTTGTCTACGATAATGTAACACGTAAAAGATCACGGGGGCACAGCAGCGAGCCACCACAAACAACCTCGAAGGCGGGATTACATCCAAAGAAAATAATGCTCTCCGTATGGTGGGATTTCAAGGGTGTCATCTATTACGAACTGTTACCGGCAGGCAAAACGATTGATTCAACTGTATACTGTTCGCAATTAACGAAATTGGACCAAGCAATCCGCACAAAACGTCCAGAATTGGCAAATCGCAAGGGTGTCGTCTTCCACCACGACAACGCCAAACCTCATAAGTCATTGACCACTCGGAATAAATTGATTAGGCTTAGCTGGGATGTTTTGCCTCATCCTGCGTATGCACCGGATAGAACCGCTAGAGCCCCTTCTGATTATCATTTGTTCCGGGCGCTACAGAATTCTATCAACGGGAAAACCTCCAAGGGATGAAGAGGCCGTTAAAAACCACCTGGATTGGTTCTTCGCCGATAAGCCCCAGACATTTCACGAACGCGGTATAATGATGTTGGTGGAAAGATGGCAAGAGGTCATCGATAAAGACGGCCTATATATAATTGATTAAAATTGATCTTGTGTATCAAAAAATTGTGTTTTATTCCACTCTAAAAAACCGAACGAACTTTTTCGCCAACCCAATATTTGCCGTGTACGCGTACACTGGACTTTTAAGGTATTAAATATTATATGCACAGTGTTTTGTCCGTAACTGTCGCGACCTGACAGTGTCATTCTTGATAATCTGATCTTGCGTAATCAATTTTGATATATTGGTCAGAGTCAATAGGATGCAGGACAAAATGCAGAAGATAAAGGAAGAGAGAAACTTGTTTATTAAGTGAACCCGTCCTTATCGAAAGTCAGAACCGGCACCTCTGGAAATTCCATGTGCTATTTAAACTGTGGTGCCCAAGGTGGTTCGGAACCCACCTTATAAAGAACTGTAGGTCCCGTCGCGAAATAACACCGAAAAAGGGAGTTCAGAACGACGTTAAGTAAGTAAAAAAAAAAAACATCGTTAAGCAATTGGATTCGCTGTCGAGTCTCCAATGCGAAGGCGGAAGCTCCGATAGAAAATAAATCCACAACGTTCAATGGAGATCCTATTCAGTGGATGAAAAGCTTTTGTCCTGCTGAGACTCTCTTAAATTACGCTACGATTTCCTCCTGCGTGAAGGACATTTCCTTGGATCCTTCCCGTGAAAGGTATTATTATTAAAGTTAGGTGTTATTATTAAAAGTATCCGCATGATGTATTGAAGTGATCTACTTGCCAGAATCGGTTTTGTACTGGATAATGTACTGCGTGATCGGGCTGTTGCCATCCTGGCTGGTCATCCAGCTGATGTTGATGTATCTGCTGCCCTTCTCGACGACCCGAAGACTCCGCGGGAAATCCGGTGGCTCTGTTCCGAAGCGAGATAAGATCGTTAGCGCTCGCCGTCGTCGCGATCATCCGTGCTGTATAACTTCTATATGTAGATGTTATTACGCGAGGCAAAGAGTCCGGTCGAAACGCATTTCATTTCGCGGGGAAACGTGCGGGTTTATGCGCCGCTTGTGTAGGAGCACATTATATTAAATGGACGAGTTGCCGAGTGCCAGCAGACATTACGATAATTACGCAACCGGAAACATTATCGGAATTGTTTCGTCGCTGCGACTCGCCGCATTATGTCGATAATATCGTTACCGAGAATTATCGGCTGCGATCGATGCGAAAAAAAGAAGAAGCAGAGAGAAACACTACCCATACCCGGAATTTTTAAACAAACATTAATAAAAAGTGTTATTACATCAATAAACTGTTCGCTGCCGCACATTGTTCATGTAAATCAGGCATGCACAACTGGACGATTTGGGAGCGGGAGCTCTCGACTCGGCTCACATGAGCTGGGTCGGAGCTGGCTGGCACACGTGGGGTGGGGAGAACTGCAACAGTGTGCGTGTGAACGTACTCTCATGCTTAGTGGGTTCCCCTTCCATACGTCCGAGCTAGGTCACGGCTCTGAGAGCGCACGGGAGCCGCTCTGAGAGCTACTTGCTGTGCATGCCTGAGTAAATTATGAAATAGGCGAATAAGATATAGTTTCTATAAAATTATGAATACCTTGTATATACAGGTGGATCGTCATCTCGTCGTTGCCGTGCACGTTCGACGCGATGCAGACATATTTCCCGCTATCCTCGCGGCTGGTGCTGAAGAACTCGAGGATACTGATCATCCCGTCCGTTGTATTGTCCTCCTTCAGCATGTAACGATAATCGGACAGTTTCTGTTCCAACTGCAGGCCGTTCTTCTTCCAAAGTATTTTTAAGGGATGATCGCCCTTCGCCTCGCATCGCAGCGACGCGTTCGAACCCAATTTAGCTGTTTGATTGCGGTGCTTCTCCACGAACTTCGCCGGGACTGGATGCAAATAATCCGGAAGTCAATCATTCGTACCGTTGGTTAACGCGAAAGATGATCAAAGGGATTGGGGTTCGTCGTTCATATTTAAATCGAGCGTCTGGAGTAACTTCAATACTGTTGCGGGTACTTTTAGGTATGTTGTTATTAGATTGTTGCATATGGAGTGTTCGATTTTTAAGTAAAACTTATCGATCAAGATAAGCACCATTGTAATCGTTATGTTTTGTCAACGAATTATACATTTTTGGATTATATTGAATGGTGCGTTCATTTACAGCATTCTGCAATCATTAGACAGCGGATTTTATGCATTTACAAAAAAATGAGTAGGTGCAATTTGAAACAGTAAAAAATGAGAAGGATGTAAAAGTACCGTTACATTATTTTCAAGTATTTCACTCCAGTTTGTAGCAGTTCAAGTAGAAAATGTTTATTTTGCGTGAAGATCCACTGTCTGACTTATTATAGACAGCGGATTTTATGCATTTGCGACAAAAACGAGTAGGTGCAATTTAAAACAGTACAAAATTAGAAGAATGTAAAAGTACTGTTATATTATTTTCAAAACAATTTTCTATTTCACTCCAGTTTTTGTAGCAGTTCAGATAAAAAATTTGTATCTCGCGTAAAGATCTGTTTAGTAATCATCCATATACAGGGTGTTCGCTAACTGGTGGTACAAGCGAAAAGGGGATGATTCTGCATGAAAAAATAAGTTGAAAATATACAGGGTATTTCACCTAACTTGACCACCTTAAATATCTTTGTTGTTTTTAAAGATACGTCAAATGTCTGAAGGACAAAGTTGAATGGTAAAATGGGGCTCGTACGATACCAAAAGAATTTTTGTTTTTATGTAATTTTTTTTAGAGATATGAAGGTCACCTTCATTTTTTTAAATGGAATGTCCTATTTTTAATACCATAGATCGCTGGAGTATCAAATTCTGAGTATAAAAGTGTTGATCTTCATATGTCCTAAACCTAATAGTTAACGAGATATTATCTCAATTTCAAAGAAGAAGAAGAAAGCAAATTGTTTCGATAATATCTCGTTAACTATTAGGTTTATGTTTTCATCACAGATATCTTCGAAATAGGCATGTTGTACCCTCGACTTTTGGGGCTGTTTTCACTCCCTCTAGGGATCCATATCGACAGGGTGTTCGGTAACTGGTGGTACAAGCGAAAAGGGGATGATTCTGCATGAAAAAATAAGTCAAGAATATACAGGGTATTTCACCTAACTTGACCACCTTAAATATCTTTGTTGTTTTTAAAGATACGTCAAATGTCTGAAGGACAAAGTTGAATGGTAAAATGGGGCTCATACGATACCAAAAGAATTTTTGTTTTTATGTAATTTTTCTTAGAGATATGAAGGTCACCTTAATTTTTTAAAATGGAATGTCCTATTTTTTATACCATAAAAACTATTTCCCAAGATATCTATAACAACATCATAGATTTTCTTAACAACTGTCGTGTTAGCCTGACGCTGCTGTTGTAAAAACCGTACACTACCGCGCTGTCGCGTAGTTGGGGTTTGGCGCTCACCGTTCACGGTGAGGTGTACGACTTTGCTGAGGCCGGCGCCGATTCCGTTGACCGCCTCACAGAGGTAGAAGCCTTCATGGTCCTCCTGCACCCTGCCGAAGACTAGCGAGCCGTTCGAGTGTATCCTGAGGTCCTGCGCGTGTTCGTGGGCAATGATGTCGCGATAATCTCCAGGTTGTTTGCCGCTCGCGCGCCGCCACGTGACCGCCGGCGGCGGAAACCCGTCCGCGTGGCAGTGGAGCACCAATCGCGACTTTCCCTCGGAGGCGTGAACATCTTGAGGTTCCATCACCCAACGGGGCGGCACTGTTTCATAACACTGGTCGTTAGTTACCCCCGCGTCGAAGGGATTCGCACGGTAGGGACGCGGTGCCATCTGAAATTTCGTCGTCTCGTTTCCCCGAAGATTTAACTTGCAGATCCCGACGACTTTTAATCGACCCGACCATTCTACCCAAACCCTCCCCCTTTTTTCTCCCGTGATTCTCTTACCACCGACGACGCAATTATCGCAGTCGGGGTCGTTAGCTCGTCGGCTCTCGCAGACGATTCTTTCCTCTTAATTGAACGATATATCGAGAATCGGAGACACCTCTATTCACGCCGGGATGGCGATAGCGATGCACTGGGATTGTTTGGATCGGTGGAAACAATTTGATAAGGGGCAATGCTCATTTCCTAGAACCTTGAGTTACGAATCCCGTTAGAATTATTTTGTAGAATTCAGCAAACTGCTTCGAGGCACATGTGAGCAAATGTGAGGCACATTTAGGTATTTAATAACACTGTCCAACAAAATTAAACTTTTTCCGAGTTTGTCATAATAGAACCAAATCCGAAAAACATTGATATGATTTTGATAACAAATTAGGTGTTACGTAAAAACTAAACATGCGAGACAGTTCAGGCTTGAGTGAAAAGATAGAGGGGCCTCTCCTCTATATATCCATATAGTTAGTTACATTTTTTTGTACTTTGTAATATAGTGGTAAATGCTTGTTAAAGTTTGAAAAACTTGAAGCGTGTACACGAAGGTTCTGATTCAGTTTGGATCGTATGAACGAATTCGATTCATAACAGAACAAGCAGCTTCCTGCAAACAATTCTCGAGATAATAACAGTTTATAAGGCAACAAGGCGGATTATCGGTGTCTCCCGAGCGAAACAAGATTCCAAATGGCATCGCGTCCGCGTGTAAGCTTATTGCGCCGAGGCAAGAGCGAAGTTCTCGAATTGGCCTACTGCAACTTCCTACTTCAGCGCAAAGTGAAACAAAAGACGTGATTAAAAGGCTCGCGCGCCCGAGACAAGGCGAGAAATCAGATCAGTTTCTTCGTTGCAGCCCGCGGGCGTAGGAGTGAAATATTCGATAAATATTTTTCATTCCTGTCTCGGACGCGAAAAGAAGGTGGAACAGTGGAGTCAAGGAAAGAGTAAGAGGGCAGAGAGGGAAGGAGCAGCAGAGTTGGGC
Source organism: Lasioglossum calceatum (assembly GCA_963966675.1). Classification (NCBI taxonomy): domain Eukaryota; kingdom Metazoa; phylum Arthropoda; class Insecta; order Hymenoptera; family Halictidae; genus Lasioglossum; species Lasioglossum calceatum. The sequence continues at coordinate 4,254,143 of OZ016540.1, read as the reverse complement.
AAAGTGTAATTTCAATTACAATTACGATTACTTACAAATTACTGCAATTCGCAAGTAATTCTAATGCAATTACAAGTAATTGTAATTGGTAGTTGCAATTACAAGTAATTGTAACTGGTAGTGAACACTCACACACCGCTAGGGTACTCTCACACACCGCTAGACCATGTATACGTACGCGAGGATTGCAAGGGTCCGGGATTCCACTTCTGATTTCTCGATAATGCAAATACGGGTTTTTTTAGTAGTCCAAATCGCTAGATGAAAGATCAATCTAGGGCGCTGTTTGCCTGAAAAGTCCTTCTTTTACGTTTCCGAGCAATGGTTTTGCAATATTCAGCTGCATGGTGCCCGTCGGAGAGGCTACTACGCCGGCGTGACTGCAGCGTCCTCTGACGGGCAACATGCAGCTAAATATTGCAAAACCATTGCTCGGAAACGTAAAAGAACGACTTTTGAGGGAAACAGCGGTCTAGATTGATCTTTCATCTAGCGGTTTTGACTACTAAAAAACCCCGCCTTTGCATTATCGAGAAATCAGAAGTGGAATCCCGGACCCTTGCAATCCTCGCGTACGTATACGTGGTCTGGCGGTGTGTGAGTGTTCACGCGCGAGCGTCGTCTGTTGTAAAGTAATTGCAACTACCAGTTACACTTACTTGTAATTGCATTAGAATTACTTGGGAATTGCAGAAATAAAATTACAATTACATGTAATTGTAATTGGTAATTGCAATTACTTCGGCTGAACCAGTAATTGCAATTACACGATTACAGTAATTGTAATTGAGTCTAACAATTACTTCAGTGTAATTGTTCTTTTAAAAGCCACTAATTTTTATGTTTTGGACCATTTAATCGTTTTCTTATTGTAATTATAGTCCACTTTTGCACATGTAATTGAAGATGTAATTAATTACTGCCCAACTCTGAGGAGTAGAAGATGCGGTGAGGTTCGGTTTCCTCGATCAGTGACAGAAACAGGCCTAAATAATGTAAACGAGAAACACACGGGTGATAGTGGTGGTGAGAGATAGATAGAGAGAGAGAGAGAGCTCAGTGAAAATAGAACAATGCAAATGTCAGTGCTGTGCGGTCATTTCATAGTGAGGAACAATGCTGTGATTGTGCATTTGCGTACATATATACGTGGTGGGAATGTGAGCAAGGACCTTTTGTCTCCCTCAAATATTTGCATCGGCCAATTATTTCCGCCGCGTGAATTATGGGGTAGTTAAACACGGCGAATAGTTCCCCTCATAATCTCGTTTTCGAACGGTCATTTCCATATGCGATATTATTTCCGAGGTCTCTCCTTGTTGGAATCGCGCGGTTTTCACAAAATCAAAAACGATTGGAGAATTATTCGCCGCGCGCTCGCGACGTCGTCGTCGATCCGACGACAACTTTATTCGGATCCCGTCGGCTAAGAGATCTCTGGGAAACAGTAAGAGGAATGTGTTCGCGCGGCAGGGATTTGTGCCAAGTGTTCCAGAATCGACTGAACGGAGCACGGTTAAGAAAAAGGGAAGAAAAAATCGGAAGGAAGGAGTGCGAGAGAAAGAAAGAGAGTGAGTGAGGAGAACGAAAACGAACGAACAGAAGGTGTCGGTGCATATATGCGTGTGCTGATTAAGTGAACGAGCCGAGAGTCGGTACTCCAACTTCAACTTCGAGGCGGCTGCTGCTGCTGCTGCTGCTGGTGCTGGTACTCGTACAAAATTCAAGATGAAGTGGTGCTACGCCGAAGCCGAATTTCGCAAAAGTGGCTGGTGCCCTTTCATGCAGAATCCCTTTCTTTCGGAGAGTACCGCGATCATTGATTCCGGGTCATCGAACTGTTCGGATCATGTGCGAACTCGCCGGAATATCAATCGGTCGATTTAGAAAAACATTCGTTCGATAACTTTATTGATTTCGTTTCGCCTCTGCCATACAGGGTGTCCCAAAATTCCTTCAACAGCCGGAAATGGGAGGTTCCCGAGATCATTTGAAACAACATTTTCCTTTGCAAAAATGTTATCCGCGGCTTTGTTTAGGAGTTATTAACGAAAAACACGGACCAATCAGAGCGCGACCTTGACGCGAGTTGACACAGTCAGCCAATAGACATTTGGCGCGCCAGGCCGGCTGTGACAACTAGCGTCTAGATCAGGCATGGGCAGAATTAGCACGCGTGCTAGGCAGTGTTCCGATTGAAGCCAAAATTTTTCATACGATGGATGGCCGCTAGAGGCGCTGCGCGGAAAAACAGTAACGTATCTACTATTGGGTAGATGAAATGGGGTTCCTTGAGCACCCCGCACAATTTTAAAAAATTTATATGATTTGATTCTGAAAAATGAATGGATAACAAGTGTATTTGTGTATATTTTGTAACTCGTAGGTGCTCGTAGGACACGTCCTGGAGTCTTTTTGTCCGGTAAGATTATTTCGGTACACTCCCGCCAATATAACTGCCTCAGGGCTCTGGTCGCTCTGCTACCCAATAGTAGATACGTTACTGTTTTTCGGCGCAGCGCCTCTAGCGGCCATCCATCGTATGAAAAATTTCGGCTTCAATCGGAACACTGGTGCTAGGGATTCTAAAGGAGTAGCCGTGGAATACCCCCATTTCTCCCGGCCGCGCGGCTGGTGCGCGGATTCCTTGAGAATCCCTAGCACGCGTGCTACTTCTGCCCATGCCTGGTCTAGATCGCGCTCTGATTGGTCCGTGTTTTTCGTTAATAACTCCTAAACAAAGCCGCGGATAACATTTTTGCAAAGGAAAATGTCGCTTCAAATGACGTCAGGAACCTCCCATTTCCGGCTGTTGAAAGAATTTTGGAACACCCTGTATACGGCAGTTGACGGTGGTGCGTTATATTATGTTGTCCCAAAAGTTTAATATTGCGAAATAAATGTTAGCTTGTCCGAGAAGTTGTTTTTCGATTCATGCGCATGATGCAAATGCATGTTGGGAAGTACTAAAACATTTACGTAAAGATTACCGCACTGTTTGTATTTATTTAGCAGCATTAAAGGAACACGTTGCGAAAGAAACTTTTGGGACAACCTAATATGTACTTTGTCCAGCGATCATCTGGTGAATGGACAGTAGTTGGAACGATTTACATATCGAGATCGCGGTATCTCCTCGTACAGGAAGATCGGGACTGGTGCGATTTGATAGTCGGTGCGCCTGCGAAATATACACAACTATACAAAGACAATGTGTATACGGTGATCGTGGTGAAAAAAACGCTATCATATACATATTGTGCGGTGCTGAAGTGCTTTGGTGCGTCGCGTTGCTGGCTGGGCGGGCGGCTACGGCTGCGTTTATTCTTTTTTTTTTCATTTCGCGCGGATTGTCTCGATTACTGAATATCTAGAGCTGCGTTTCTCTGTTTTATAATACAACGGAACCGGTGACATTCGTGTGTCTCTGTGTTTGTGTATAGTATTTTGGTACGGGTGATATACGACCGCGAGAATTTCTACGTATACTACATCGCCAAGCGTTTCCCTTTTCTGTGTGAACGTGTCGAACGATTTATTTATTCGTGATAGTGCTCGAACGAGAAGCGAACGCGCGGTTATTCTTCGTTACGGGGAAAATAAATAAAGATGAATTTGATTCTCAACGCTCCGTGTAATCGAGAGATGGAATTAGACTCGATGAAATTCGCAGCCCTAGGTAGATTGAGACTGTCGTGCTGCTTGAAATACGCGCGGCGGTGGCTGCGGTTGCACGGCTGCTGTTACGCGCGATTACACAGTGATAACGCTAACAATATAGAATATAAATGTGCACGTAGTCGGCCACCGCAAACAGACTGGTCGGGCTGCGCCACTAAAAATGCAAAATGAGCTTCGAAATTAAATGTTGCGTGTTCTTCAAGGCTTCGAGGACGTTTCAAACGTGCACGGCGATCTCGGAAAGTAGATTGACCCTTAGTACCATTGTTCAAAATATTGTTTACGTTATTAAATATGTTATATCAATTTCATATCCAACTAAGAATAGAATTATTCTAGGTCTGAAGAAATGCTTAATTCCCGAATTAAAATAAGCTCCGACTGCAAAGGGTTAACAGTTTGGTCAGATTATTTTAGAAAAACAGAGACACGGATATTTATTGCGTAGAGCAAACGAGGGAAAGTTTCATTAGTGATGAACCACTTAATTCAAAATTGGAATCTGAAATCTACGAATACTGAGAGCATTTCGAAGAAGACCAAAAGTGCAATGAATTCATTCAATTATCCAAGTCCAATAACACGGTCCAACAATTTTCAACTTTTTTTTTGTATTTCGATTCCCACTATGCGATTCTTATAGAGTTTTTCGCGCTGATTCCGAATCTGTCCTTAATTTTTCTCCTATACGTACAGTTTTTGCGAAAATGTAGTTTAGAAAAACACATATTTTTCAACTTTGAACAAATATTGTGATGTTATTCTAAAAGATATCGAATTGTTCTTTACAGCCAAAGATTCCTTAGACTTTCGCGAATACAGTGACATCCAATATTAATACATTATGATTGTTTAAACATGTTTAAACGATGATTAAAGACGGAGGGACACCACTTTTGCACCAATTTTTGACGATATTTTTGAATTTATCTCAAAAAATAAGGGTCCAGCGGAAAATCGAACTGTACCACGCGATAGAGCAGACTTTTATCTTGAGAAACCACCCTATTAAGTTTGGAACGTCGACGTTTTTTTCGAACGAGAAAGCAAAATATCTTCGCCCGTATACCATCCCGAGCGCCACTGGCCGCAACTCATGTCGGGCGAAGATATTTTGCTTTCTGGTTTAAACATGTTTAAACAATCATAATGTATTAATATTGGATATCACTGTATTCGGGAAAGTCTAAGGAATCTTTTGCTGTAAAGATCAATTCAATATCTTTTATAATAACATCACAATATTTGTTCAAAGTTGAAAAATATGTGGTTTTTTTAAACTCCATTTTCTCAAAACCTGTAAGTATAGGAGAAAAATTAAGGACAGATTCGGAATCAGTGCGAAAAACTCTATAAGAATTGCATAGTGGGAATCGAAATACTTTTTGGCTGTTGGACAGTGTAATCACGGATGATAACAAGTTTGAGAAATCTTTAATTTACTTTCCGCGGTGACCGCGAAATTAACCACCCCCCTGTATAAATCAAAAGACTGATTAAACATTTAAGTTGGCGGTACTGGTTCAGTAACTTCGTAAGTTATTGATTTTTGGTCGGTATTGAAAGATTGGTTCGAACGAACGTTTTACAAGGTAATGGGTACCGTACAATTTGAGGAAAAGCGCGTTATCGATGAAAATATATAGCGCAGCTTTTAAACGTTAAATGGAACACGAAAAATATTAAAACGGGGTTACGTTTTGTTCTTTCTTCCAACGCTTCGGTCAAGAATGGCTAGTTATTGCGAAGTTAATTAAAAGTTATTGAACAAGTCTGAGAGTAAAATAACACGTAAAAGTTGTATTCGATAAAAACATGCATCGATAAAAGAAAATCATGTGTGTTCAGAACGACTAGAAATTTTCACGTTGCACAAGTAACTGTACCTGTACATATACTTTCTACACGCACTGTATGTACGAAGAAATAATTCAACAAAATATAATATTCTACTGATCAAAATCCCAATTGGTATTGCAGAGTGTTTAACTGTAATAAAAACGTGATAACGACATTATAAATATTTATAAACTGCGGAGCTTTATGTAAATTTACTTTCCCGCGAAACATTTCATAAAACCAAAAATCTAGTCAAATGTTACGCATATTTGGGTGGCGGAATTATTTCTCGAGAATTAAAAATTCAATTCTGCGCTGATAGATGGAGTGTGGAAATTTCGTTCAATCTAACAAATATAAGAGGATTGAAAAAGTAATTAATATCATAAATTTAAACCTCTCAGTTCCTGTATTATTATGAAATACAAATTCAACAAAAACTTGGTTGTTTTGCACTCGTCATTTTTCTGCATAGAGAAGCTACACAAAAGTCCGCAGTTTGCGCTTCGATTTTGCATTTTCAGCAACTTGCCGAACGAAGTCAGCCGTTTGTGTTGTGCATGAGCCGCTCTTGATACGGCACAAATATATCGAGAATATCTAAACAAAATAGAGAACAGAAAAGGTGCGCTGCAAAGTGCAATAACGTAACGTAACAGAAAGTTGGTGAAGAAATTGCGTTTGAAGAGAGGTGAACGAGTGCCTGGTTTAACCAGCTGTTACCGTTCGAGTGGTGTACGAAAAACGGAAAGGAAACGAAAAGACTAGAGAAAAACGAGAAACCAGACGAACATGAAGAACAAGAGAAGAACCAGGCAGCTCGGTTATTCATTCGGTGCTACTTTACCACGAACGATCAATTCGGCCGTCCAGAGGACCTCGGCCACGGAATTGCGCGCCAGGCAAGTATAGTTGCCGGTGTGCGCGGCGCTCACGCGCTCGATAACTATGGTACTGGAATGGGCATCAATGTTGGCAACGCGTAGACCGGCGGGTGTCTGCGTGTGTCTGTGACCGGTTAGCCCGGAGTTGGCAAATCCTGGCGGGCCGGCCACGGCGATCGGCTCGCCGTCCTTGGACCAGACGATCGTGAACGGCGGATCACCCTTCTCGACCATGCAAGTTACCTGAGCACGTACGCCCTCCGCGAGGTCCTTGTTAAAGCTAAAGGGGGCTATCGTGGGTGGAACTGCACAAAAAAAAGATATTCAAGCGGTGAGAATGTGGTACCGGTGTGGGTGTCGGTGTAAGTGTCGCGCGATTACGCGTCGCTCGAAGCACGCTGCCACTCATCCCTTGCTCTCGCAGACTCTTCGGCTGACGATGGTCCCTGTTGAGAGAAGCAGTCTTGCTGAATGATCGCTGACGTTCGTTGCCAGTGTGAAGTTCGACGTGCAACCTCGGGAGGATAATTCTTATTTGTTGTGTTATCGGCAATCACGATATTCTTCGTTGCCCGCAGCATCTCAAGATCACTTTCATAAGTGTTTATTCTACTATTGTACATTATAACTCGCAGAGTTGGGCAAAAATTTAATCAACGATTGACGACTAAATTTCTACTTCGATCGTTAATCGCAATTAACAATTAATCTCCTAGTTTAGTCGTTAGTTGCGGTTAACGATTAAATACTTATTAATCGTTCATTGCGGTTAACGATTAAATTTCTAGGCATTAGTACGATTTCTGTGGCCCCTCGTTTTGAGGTTATATTCGTGTTCTTGGGTTTATTTCAAGAAAAAATGTATATATAACATGGTGTCAAAGCGGCTTGGTTTAGCCGGTAAAGTAGATTTCCTGTTTTTTATAAACTTGCAAATATCTTGGAAACCATGCGAAATATGGGAAAATATCAAGAGACCTTTTTTGTAGAAAATTAAATTTCCGACAAGTTATGTCCTATGACATTTTTCTAAACTAAACCAAACTAGACAAAACTAAACCAAACTAATCCAAACTAAACTAAAAATAGAATAATTTTTTTGAAATTACTACTATACACTACACCTGTATTTTCGTATGCGTGGGCCCTCTCCGCCCCCTCTCACGACCTAACCATAACTCACTCTGTTCATATAATCTTCCCATTGTAGATGTCATCCAGAATTTGATCTTTTCAGAACGGAGCCTTTACGTTGCCCCAACCATTATTTCGGGGCAGTTGTTCTGCAAATTCACCGAAATATCAATTTACTCGGAAACTGCGCAGCTAATAGAAAAATATCATAAGACATAAATTGTTGAAAATTTAATTTCCTACAAAAAAGGTCTCTTGATATTTTTCCATATTTCGCATAGTTACCGACATATTTGCAGATTTATAAAAAAAAATAAATCCACTTTACCGGCTACACCAAGGCTGATTCGATACCATGTTATACATACATTTTTTTCTTAAAATAACCCCAAGAACACAAATATAACCTCAAAACGAGGGGCCACGGAAATCGTACTCTCCCCAATTTCTACTTCAGTCGTTAATTGCGATTAACGATTATTAATCGTCAATCGAATAATTGATTAATGATTTACTGCTGAAATTTCGAAATGAAATATGGAATCAAAACTGTATGAATACTGAAAAACATGTGAGCTGAATTTAGGTGTATTGTCATTTGATCTATACAATACAGTAATGTCTCTATCGACGCAAAACCCTCAGGTGGATTTAGTTGCGTCGAGCGTAGACGAGTAGCTATTTCTTTTTTGAGCTTCAAAGGCCGAGCCGAATGCAGAGAAGGACAGTGTCGCATTAGTAGTGGTTCACACCGATATACCCGAGCCAAAATCTGATTACTACAGCGGAGGGGATATTTTTTTTGCGTCCTGCGTGTACAGCCTTATGCGTCGATAGAGACATTACTGTATAATACAAACTCTGTTTACGTGCTTTTATGTATTCTTTTCGATGATTTCTTTTTTTAATCAACGATTGTCGATTAACTTCATTAACGATTGACGATTAACTTCATCAATCGATTGATCCAATCGTCGTTTTTTCGATGAATTCTTTTTTTAATCGTACACATTAATCCATTAATCATGATTAACATTTTAATCGATTAATGCCCAACTCTGATATCTCGCCACTGTCACAGCGGACTGAACTTCGCCCGAGGAAACCAGGAATTTTTCACTTTTTAAAATGTAATTCTGTAGATTTCTTTTTTGAACTTAGGAATCCACATCTAGATAAGTTGAAAGTTTCTGGTTTCGTCAGGCAAAGTTTAACTCGAATTTACGTTACAACCCAATAGCAGACTCTCTTCAGGCTAATTAATGTGAGGTAAGAAGCCAATCATCGAACGAATGATAAAATATTTTTTACACGACAATGTACACACCCTAAGTATTTACGATTAAATATGTCCGATTCAATAGGCATGCAACGTGCGTATCTTACATCCACATTTAACGAGTAATTTTCTCGAAATTTTCCCGCGAACCGAGTGTCTGCAGCGAAACGGTTAATGTTACGGCAGCTCCGCGAACAGCGACAGCGACGTGGTAGTTTAAACTTGTATAAATTAGAGTACTCAATGATTAAAATGGTAATCCAACAAATGGAAGAGAGTTGGTTCACATCTCCCTCTACAGAACCAGGAACCTGTAATTTTGATTAGCAGTCAGCGGATTTGATGCGTTTATGACAAAACTAGGTGTAATTTAGAACAGAAAATGTTTATTTTGTCTACTGATTCGTTAGCTCTTAGAAGAACCGTCCCACGTCAGTTGCACGACAATCTCGCACACTGTCTGATAATATATTATATTACAAGAACGAAAACAACGAGTACAATTATTCGGTGAATCCGCGAGAGTTTATTACAAATAAAGCGGATGGATCACAGCACTGAAACGTGCAGCATCATAGACGAGAGAGATTTATTGTCTTCGTAGGAACCTGTTAAACGTGTCGCCAGGCGATATTATGTTTGAGTGAAGATACTTGCAGTCTGTGCTGCAGGAGTGTCGTCTCAACGACAGAAGCTTTTCGTTCTTTGAAGGACTGGCGCTGCGCTGAGTGCATTAACTTTATCGGGACGTACGTATTAGGTAATACCATTCGGCGGTATTAGCTGAAAGTAGTCCTCGTATTACGGCCCCTATAATGGACGGCAGTTAAGCCTAAAGCGATGCCATCAACTCTGCTTATCAACTCGACCGTCCGTCATTACGCGTACGCCATTATTCGAATAGGATCGTGTTAACATTGACGAACTCACGGCGGCCGCCGCGTGCGGTTATCGCCGCGAATGAATGCTCGCCCTGCTAATAGAATGAAACGCCTATTTACGATAGCTAATGCTATTGAAAGGGTTAATATTATTAACGTTATGAAAATTTCAAAGATATCGCTGGTCCAACGACTGATATAATATGCGCCGTGTAATGAAGTCGATTTCTCCTCTCTTCATATTCTGCTCGCGTTACCGAATCTCCACCTCGTTCATCCGCCTGTATTACGTTTCTTGCGATGTACGCAAATTGTTTCATGATTTGAAATAAAGTTCTGATGAAGTGTCTGATTAATTACAATACTCACTTCCCAGCCAATTAAAACAGAAAGTAGAACATTTTCAATTACATAACTCTCACTGAAGAAGCTTAATTGTACGTACATATTAGGTCGTTTCATATGAAATGTCCAATTTCAGGATGTGATATTTAGGAAGTGTTTTAATCAGGAAATACTATTGTAATGTACAGGTGTTCAGAACAGAGTTGTACAGAATTACAATTGAATTACTCCAGAATTATAATTCCAAAGTAATTGAATTACATTGTAATTCAATTATATTGTAATTTATCATTCAGACCTTCATTCAATTAAATTACAATGTAATTCGTAATTGCAATGGATTACAATTATAAAATACATTGTAATTGAATTACATTGTAATTCAGTTATATTGTAATTTATAATTCAGATCTTCATTCAATTAAATTACAATGTAATTCGTAATTGCAATGGAGTACAATTATAAAACACATTGTAATTCAATTATATTGTAATTTATAATTCATATCTTCATTCAATTAAATTACAATGTAATTCGTAATTACAATGTCACTGCGGGAACACTGTCCGTGAAGAACACGGCTGTTGGACAGTTAACCGGCGGTTACGTATATGGAAGAAAAATATAATAATATATCGCACTTCTTCAAAGTTCTGGTCTATAATTTGGAAAGCTGTATTTTAATTATATAGTATTTTAATTATATTGTATTTCAATTAGATTGTATTTTAATTATATTGTATTTCAGTTATACTGTATTTCAATTATATTGTATTTTAATTACACATCTGATTAAAATACAATGTAATTCAATTACGTAATTGAATTACAATGTAATTGAATTAGCACAACTCTGGTCCAGAACATGTTAACGCATAATTATGTCCGCTGCTTTTGAAAAGAACTTAATTAATCAATATTTCCCAGTATAAAGCGGACTACAATATGGCAATAACAGTTTTTTTGTAGGCGAAACAGTTCCGGAGATTTCAAGATCATTCTCTATAAAAAAAGAATTAACCAATACATGTCGAAAAGTTATTAATCTACAGAATTCAAGAAAATTAAAGTCGAAATATCTTTGGATGCTGTTACGAATCGGACATCTCGTACGCAACGACCTAATAACAGTTTTTAAACGGAGAATTTCAAAAGGCTGACATATTTGCATTGCAATAAGCGAGAAGTATTCGTATGTACAGAATTATCACGGCGGTTAAATCTCTGTTTCGAGCACAGTATGAAGGCTGAATTGCTTCGGGTATTATCAGATACTCCGCGCGCATTGTATAAATGTATATCCATATATTACAGAGGAAAAAGGCTCCATCGACGTACAAACGAAATTGTTGGCTCTATCGAACTTTTTCTTTTTTTTTTTTTGACCGTAGACACGAGTCTTCTGCCGGCGAAATTCGTCGCGGCATGAAAACCGGACGTAATACCGGAGAACGACAATAATAACTCGCCTCGTTGGCCTCGGCGAGAGATACACACGAGGGCTGGGTATTTAATGCCCCGAAGGTATTAGAACAGAACCGTGGCGGTTGTTTGAGAATAATTGAGAAACCGTACGAAGGGTGGCAGATAGCGGCGACGCTGTATGAGTAATGCCGAAACACACGGCTTCCTGTGAGCCCGCGTTCCTGCGCCGCGCCGTGTTTATTAACATATCAGACACGAACGAAAGTTACGACACGGAGGCATGGAAAAAATTGCACAGATCATCTGGAATTTCAAAGTATGTACAGCGGCGTGCTACATGCTCCGTTCTACATGATAACATACTTTGAAAGTCAATGTATCGCTATTAGGGAACACACTTCAAAGATATTACAGTTTTCGTCGGCGAATTTTTGTTCAAACATATTACACTTTTTTAGGAAGTTATTAAAGACAACGAAGTTCCGACGAACTGTGTAGAACACTGGCAATGTATGACTGTGGGCAGAGTTGTGCAGAATTGCAATTGAATTACTCCATGAATTATAATTACAAAGTAATTGAATTACATTGTAATTCAGTTATATTGTAATTTATAATTCAGACCTTCATTCAATTAAATTACAATGTAATTCGTAATTGCATTTGGAGTACAATTATGAAATACTTTGTAATTAAATTACAATGTAATTCGTAATTGCATTTGGAGTACAATTATGAAATACTTTGTAATTAAATTACAATGTAATTCGTAATTGCAATTGGAGTACAATTACAAAATACATTGTAATTCAATTATATTGTAATTTATAATTCAGATCTTCATTCAATTAAAGTACAATGTAATTCGTAATTGCAATGGAGTACAATTACGAATTACATTGTAATTCAATTATATTGTAATTTATAATTCAGTCCTTCATTCAATTAAATTACAATGTAATTCGTAATTTCAATGGAGTACAATTATAAAATATATTGTAATTTATAATTCAGATCTTCATTCAATTAAATTACAATGTAATTTATATAATAATTCAGACCTTTATTCAATTAAATTACAATGTAATTCGTAATTGCAATTGGAGTACAATTATAAAATAGCGTTACGTATTATGAACGAGGACGAGGAATAGAATCTACGCCGCACAGACAGTAAAGAAGTATATCAAGTATATGTAAGAAGAACAAAAAAATATATCGCAATTCTTCAAAGTTCTGGGCTATAATTTGGAGAGCTGTATTTTCATTATATTGTATTTCAATTACACATCTGATTAAAATACTTAATAATTGAATTAAGTGAAAGGTTTGAATTATGTAATTCAGTTACGACGTAGTTGAATTACTATACAGGGTGTTCTTTTGAAAACTTTCCAGCCGAATATCTCTAAAAGTATGAAAGATATTAAAAAAGTGTAAAACCCGTGTCCAAGGATTTCGAGGGGGAAAGAGGGAGTCAGTATCAGTTTTTTGTTTTGGTGGCGTTTGCAAGGTCATTTGAAGGTCAACTTTGTTTTCTCAAATGGAAATCTATATCTTTAATCATGGGATCTTATTGTACGTAAAAAGACCAGCAATTTTTGTAGGATAATTTTTTTTATCCGCGCACTAGTTTCACCCTGTATAATTGAAATACAATGTAATTCAATTGTACAATTGAATTAGCACAATTCTGACTGTGGTCTAGTTTTTCGACATCAATCGTGCAGAAGAAAATATATGGTTCTATTTCAAAAATCAAACGTCCATGACGAGTCCACTTACACAAAAAACTAATATAGGTTTTGCAGTCGAAATTCACGCTATTGCAAGTCAAATTCAACCTTTTGCAAATCAATTTCACCCATTAAGAATATTTAAAAATAATTACACTTGAGAGCATCTCCTTCAATTCAGAAGAAGTCATAATACGCTTCAATAAATACATATGCACTTTCATTTCTAAAATTGATTAATCAGAAAATGGCTGGAATGAATATACAGGGTGGGGCACTAACTATGTCCACCTTGAATATCTCCGTTATTTGTAATAATATGGCAAAATGTTATAAACAAAATTTGCACGGTATAGAGGGGGGCATATTGTGACATAAACATTTTCTGCGTGGGTGGAGGCATAGTGGGGATTTCAAGGTCATCTTGTTTTTTTTACATGGAAACACCTACTTTCTGTATATCATGAATCGATAGACTGTCGAATTCTGAGTAACAATGTATTGACCTCCATATGTCCTAAATCTAACAGTTAACGAGATACTATCGAAACAATTTGCTTTCTTCTTTGGCTAATATCTCGTTAACTATTAGGTTCAGGACATATGAAGATCAACATTATTATACTCAGAATTTGATACTCTATCGATCTATTGTATAAAAAATAGGACATTCTATTTAAAAAAATCAAGATGACCTTGAAATGTCCTCTATGCCTCCACCCACGCAGAAAATGTTTGTGTCACAATATGGCCCCCTCTGTACCGTGCAAATTTTGTTCATAACATTTTGCCATATTATTACAAATAACGGAGATATTCAAGGTGGACATAGTTAGTGCCCCACCCTGTACAAATCTGGACACTTCATCTGTTGAATAATGACGTAAATCAAGATGGTAGTATCTGGTGGCCCACCCTGTACAATATAAGTTCGTAAAACATCGGAGTCTGAAAGGAGACATATCGTACGAGGGTTGTACATACACTTCCGACGAAAAAGATCGAGACGTATAGTGCTCGCACGAATGCACAGATGCGTTCGTGGCCGCGTACATCCTGCTGCATGCCGGTGCGTGTAACCGAGGATTGCTGTTTCGGCTCGCCGCTTGTCACGGCACAACACGTTAAAATCGCCCTTAGGCGGTTCGTTCCGTAGGTTCTCGAGGCCAGGGGCTTGCGAGCAGGAGTTTCGTTCGTTCCGCTTGCACTGATTTGTTCGTCTCGAAGGGTGGGGGCGGCAGAGGGGTTCGGGGTGGTTTTTAATGCCGACCGCCTCGTTGCGCGACAGTAGCGAAAAGCGGGGAAAAGAGTTCTGGCTGCCGGCGAAACGGCGCGGGCATAGGACGAACGAGAGAGAGAAAGAGAGAGAGAGAGAGAGGATGATCGACGCGTTTCCCACGTGTTCGTCCTCTCTCTTTCTTACGGGAGCGCGCACGCAAACGAGCGTGGAAAGAGCAGCGCCTGAGAGGGTGGGGGTGAAAAAGAAGGAAATAAAAGAAGGAAGCATCCGCGACGCGTAATCCTCGCCCGAGGATGAACACCGGCGACGATTGATCTTGCGTGCTTTACACCGGCAGTTTCAAACTGTCGAGGGAGAGGTCCTCGACGCGTGGCGATTAATATCGGCGATCCTTTTGCGCGATCTCACCCGCTCCAGTCGTTTTTCCTGTCCGTTTCACGGCCGTTCTCGCGTCAACGGCGATACCTCGACGCGCAGCGCGAATTTATTCGATTAAACCTATTTAGCAGGCTTGTGCGAGAACCCGAAATGTCGGGTTCGGGTCGGGTCGGGAATTCTCGGGCGAGAACTATCGGGCTCCCGAAAGTATCCTGCTGCCCGTCTCTTCGGGACGCCGAAGCTATCCGACTATATACGAACGTATCGAGATCGCGAGAAGGAGAGCCGGTATCAACAAAAAGAGACGGCGCGGCGCGAAGGCAGCCGCATACTTTCGGGAAACCGAAGCGTATCATACGTTCGGGAGCCCGACAGTTCTCGCCTGAGAATTCCCGACCCGACCCGAGCGTCGGGTTTCCCGAGATTTCGGGTTCTCGCACAAGCCTGCTATTTAGTTTTAAAAATCCTCCACAGAGTGCGGAATTGGGATCAAGTAATTAGGAGTATACACGCCGATCGCGGGGAAAATGGTCCTAATATAAATTTTAGGAGAAACGAGGAAGGATTACATTTTTGTTTGATAAAAAATTAACTTATTATTATTATTATTATTGTTATTGCACCGCAATAGAGATTTGGATCGCGCGTCGTCGGCCGGAGAAAGGTATTCCGCTCGGTGGGTGGAGTTAACCGACGGCAAATAAACCGTGAAATCATGTGTTCAGGGGCATTTGTTTGGTTGTTCGAGTCGGGCATAGAGAAGAGGGGGTTCGGGAACCCCGAAGAAAATTGCCCGACCGAGCAAGCTTGGTACATTAGGAATGAAAGATAGTCGTGGTAAAGATTGGTAGTCGTAAAGAAAACTCGTGGGGGTGAGTCGAGTGAATGATTCAGGTAGTTGAGGGATTATTCCAATCCCCGATAAAGCAGAACGTTTTCACGATTACGCTCCGCGCGCACGGCACGAGAACTTCTCGTTCGGATGTGATTGCGGGTGTTCACGATACGATTTCAACGATGACGGTGGCCTTTTGAGATTCGCGCGCTCCAACATCTCTCCTCCCCGCTCCGTCATGAACGTCGAGAATTTAATGAGACAATCTCGCGGCCCCGGATCCGAACGAATAGAAGACTGTCTCTGTCGCAATTAGTCAGCGCATCGCCTTTGTACCGATCAATTTTAGTTAATTACAGAGCAATTGGTCCATTAAACCATTAACGCGAGCATGGAATCATTCAATTCCAAGCCTCCGATCTCTGGACATTGTCTTTTCTTTAAAGATCTTGGTTTCGAACTTTTTTCCGCGTTTCATTGTAATTTTGTTGGAAACTGTCTTCTAATTATTTCAACGAGATCAGGTTTCGAGTGAAATTCGTCCTGAGAGTTTTCCATGAGAAATCATCTACGTCTGTACTACGACTGTAACTGTTCTACTAATCCAACTATGGAGACGACTCTATTCAATTTGTCTGACCAAGATTTCCTCCATTCTATTTGTCTAGTTAGGAACGCTTCCTGTGCACCGTATCTGACTAGCGGATCACCTGTTTCAGCAAGTTATACGAGAGTTGGACGGTGTTAGAGAAATCTTACTGACATCCGGTCAAGATCTTACGAGGAATAGGCGGAGTTCTTAGAGAATCGCTGTACACCAAGTCCTCGACTTACGCGATCGTTACAGCGCTTTCCGCGTAAGTCGAATGTAGTATGTACATAGTATACAGGGTGTCCCAAAACTCCTTCAAGTCCGGGAAATGGGAGGTTCCTTAGGTCATTCGAAGCGACATTTTCCTTTGCAAAAATTACCACCGCGGCTTTGTTTAGGAGTTATTAACGAAAAACACGGACCAATGAGAGCGCGATTTGGCACAGTCGGCCAATAGACAGTTGGCGCGCCGCACAGTGTCACGAGCCATTGACAAAAATCGGAAAAGTCACTGCTTCATGTCGATTGAAAACTATGTTCATACTATGTCAAAATGTCCAAATAAATCATTTATTGAAAAAAAAAATAAAAAAATCCAGTAGGAAACTAATTACGAGCGAATCTGTAAACGAAAATTTGGAAGATGAAATAGTACATCAGTTCATAGCGCAACTTGTTTACGTTGTATTATGAACAAAAGACATTTGTAAGAAATAATCTTTTTAGAAAATGATGGGTAAGGGTTGGCTAATTATAATTTATCTTCAAAAATTTTGTAATACTTATGCACTATTTAATAATTAACCTGAAATGAAACCATTAAATTTTATTGGTTCCCCTAATCTTTAGTAGAGGATAAAAAAAAAAGGTCTCAAAACGTCTCGGCGATTTTTTTGCGTTGTATTAGTAAGATAGTATATTTTGATATTATGTAAATTTTAATTGCGAAATCTGGCGAAAAACAGAGTTATTTAACAAAATATGTAGCAAGAACTGGTCAGCAAGATTCAGATTATGAAGACGAGTAATGCAACTGCACCTCGTATGCTTTGTATGTACTCGTAAGCTTTGATTAAGTATGACTACTCATTTGTTTATAAAAGCGAATTATGATTAAAGAATGTTTAGACCAGAGCGAATAGTCCTACTTTTAGTCAGTTGCGGCAGGCATAGCAGACAAAGAGTGTATGTGTGTCGAGGAGGCGAATGTTATAGGAGTTTAAAACGAAGTTTCAGATTCGGAAGAACTGAACTGAGAATTCATCTACTGAAAACCAGCAATAAAACAAAATTTTGTTTATAAATATCGTTTTACAATGTTTAAATAAATTACTATATTTATAATAGTATCATGTTGAGATTGCTTTCAATATAAATGAAAAAACCCACTTTGTTTCATGTCTCTATCATAAACAGAACAAAAGTTATTGAATTTTGTCCAAAAAACAGGCATTTCGTGACACTGTGCGCCGGGCCGACAGTGCCAGCTCGCGTCTAGGTCGCGCTCTGATCGGTGAGATTGGTCTGTGTTTTTCGCTAATAACTCATAAACAAAGCCGCTGCGGCCATTTTTGCAAAGGAAAATGTCGCTTCAAATGACCCAAGGAACCTCCCATTTCCCGGACTTGAGGGAGTTCTGGGACACCCTGTATTGTACTGATTTGCAAGGAAAATTCGAATAAACCAACCACGTTGATGGAAAATTGATCATTGATCAATAGCTGAATGCCTACGCTGTACACAAGAAAATATTTATCTTCGCTGCTGTCGCATACAAATGTATGTATCAAAAAACGAATTTCACAGTCCGGAATTGGTTTTCCGATTCGCTTCTAAGAATCCGCGTAAGTCGTTGGAATCGCGATGGTTCCCTTAGGCCTACCGCCATCGTTATCATCGACACGCGAGAGAAAACGTTCTTAGAACCGGGGAGAATCGTCGGGGTGAAGAAACAGATTGGTTGTAATCGCGGCCCTGCGTACCGTGAACCAATAGCGAGGCTGTGCGGGAGGTTTCGGCGGCATCGTTGCTCGCCACGCACGTATAGTTGCCGTTATGCGCCGTGGACGCGCTCTGTATCTTCAAAGCAAGATAGAAATCGCCGACGTGATGGGTGCTGGCTTCCTTGGGATCCACCGGTCTGCCGTCCTTCAGCCAGGTGATCTTCAACGGCGAGTCTCCCTCGCTGACGGCGCAGGTCACGTGCACTCGTTGCCCTTCTTGTATATTGCCAGGAAAGCTAAACGGATCGATTTTAGGCGGTACTGAAAATTACAGGAATCACGACATACTTTTATTTCATTACCGCCCCTCTCCGGACAATCTCCTCGAATTAGTCTCTCTTTTCTTTCTTTTTTCGCCGATTTTCAATTTTTTTTTGTTTCATGCTTTTCGTTTTTTCTTTTCAATACCCGTCCGGGTTTCCGTCGGTTTCGAGAGTCTCGAGCGCGCCGAAAGAAACTTTCTTTCCCCGGTCCCCCGATCGATATACATACCCGGTTTCGAAGCTGCCAGACGACCGAAACGGAAACGATTCGAACGGAAACAAAAGCTGCACGCATCGATCGTTATCGTTCGACGCGTCGCGTCGAGTCGAGCCAGACGAAACGAGAGTTTTGATCGCTCGTGTCCCTTTCTTTCACGCAGAATATGCCCACGGCATCTCTCTCCTTTTCTCTCCTTCCTCGTGAGAATGGCTCGACTCGGAACCGAATAACCTTCTCCTGTCATGTGCCCTTAAACCGATTACTCGTTCTTTTTCCCTCTCCCACGGTGTTCGGCGAAATGTTCGCGCGTTATCCCCTTGACTCTCGAGCTGAATAGTCGTACGAAATCGTTCGCGTGCACAGGCAGTTTTACAATCCCCGACCAAAGAGTTTGCAGGTTTTGATAAAGTCGAAGACACACTCTATGCGACCGGGCCCGTGGAAACGGCCTAGCCTGATTGCTGCAAGAAAAGGTTGTCGTCGATCTGAAACCGTTGTTAATCCAACAAACTATCGATCGGGTCGTCCCACGTGAAACCTTTCGGACTTTGTTCACATTTGAATGTGAGCGTGTCTGAAGGGAGTTTTCGAAATCTTGAAAATTGTTGAAAACTATTCAATGTGTCTCTGCCATTATAAAATTGAGAGCGGCGGTTTAGTATAGTGACAACGCCTGCGGTGGTGGGTGTTAGGCGCGTATGTTGAGGGGGGAGGAGGGTAATACGAAACCGAAAAAATTATTTTGCGGAAATGAACGGTTACCGAGATATTCGTAGACTATAATTGTTTAGAAAAAGGTACCCTTCCGATTTTAATGGCAATTTTGAAAAATACTTCAAATAAAAGTTGTAGGTCTAATCGAAATACACATTTTATGTTCTATTAATTTTTGTCATAAAGCCAATAGTTTTTGAGAAAAACGATATTAATATATAATATGCGTGGCTCTGCGCCCCCACCACATAACTCTAACTAATTTTGATCTATTACTTTTCTCAGAAACTATTGCCTTTATGACAAAAATCTATAGGACATAAAATGTGTATTTTGATGAGGTGTACAACTTTTATCTGAAGTATTTTTCAAAATTCCCATTATTTACGGAAGTAAATAAAAAAACTATAATTTTTATTTGTGCGCAATTTTCACTATCATATTCGTAATCAGCGCGTCAAAATACGTAAGAATCCAGAGTATAAAATAATAGGAGGTATGGGCTTTTCGGAAGTGCACCCTAAAATAATAAATAAAATAACTGTGTAATACATAATTACGTAAAAATAAATGCTTATTTGAGATTTGTGCAATCCAAAGATTTTTACTTCGCTCCTTATAATTATATCGTGTCCCGCGCGTTAAAGAGCGATCGTGAGGTCGCAAACGTAAAACTTTGTATAGTGCTTCTAAAAAATGAAAAAATATAGAAATAACCCACACCTAACCCAGACCTATCCCAGACCTATCCCAGACCTGAACTAGACCTATTTTTATTTTCCGACCCATGCGCTGACAGGGACATGCACGCATACGTTAGATCCCGATGCAGCAACCGTTCATTTCCGCAAAATAATTCTTTCGGTTTCGTATTACCCCCTTCCCCCTCGCCATACGCGCCTAACACCCACCACCGCAGGCGTTGTCACTGTACTAAAGTTCTGCCAAATTGAGAAATAAATAGTGAAAACCAATTTCTTTCGACGGAAATAATTTTTATCAGATTTTCTTATGAGCACCCGAAACCTATTTTTCGCCGGTTTTTAGGTCAACTGTTATACAGGGTGAACCGCGGTTTAAGACAGCTTTCACACGCTTACAGCAAATTTTTTTCACAAAAAATTATTGAAAAATCATAGAAGAAAAAAGTTGACAAAAGTTATAATCGCGCGAAAGCTCTCTTGAAACCATGTTATATCTGACGAAAAAATTCGTGGTTCACCCTGCAGTCTACACACTGCAACATATTTGAGTTTGAAGAATCCGGTTCCGCGTGGAATGCCCCTGATCCAACAAACGTTTCACCGTTACATCGCTAGAATTGAGGTAATCAATGCACAGTAAATGTAAATGATTCGATGGTGTATCGCCAGTTCTCGCTCAAATGGAAGAACAGCGTGCGTCTAATGGAATATATCGTCGGGTTGTCTAATCAATTTTCCATAGAACAATCGTCCACGATATTTTTGTAAACCACGGAGATATAGTCATTTCGGAGGAAACGAAGGTAATTGTTTACAAAAGGTCTGCGTCCTCCGATTTTGATGAAATTTTAATATGTTATAGATATCGATATTTTGAACAACTTTTTCCTTTTCCAATATAGGGGGGTCGCTTTTAGTTTTCGAGATATTTGCAAAAAACTATCGCTAATACTGTATTGAATTTTTCGTATTCCTCCACGCTCCGTGGCAACGTAAGCCTGTCCCGGTGCGGCGTTTGTTTACATTTTGACGCTGTGGAGATGAGAGATATAGTTATATAAGATACATAATATATATAATATATAATGAGAGTGAGACCCTATTTTCTCTGTCATCTCCACAGCGTGTTTAGAAGCAAAATGTAAACAAACACTGCGCCGGGACAGCCTTACGTTGCCGCAGAGCGTGCAGGAATACGAAATATTCGATACAGTATTAGCGATAGTTTTTTGCAAATATCTCGAAAACTAAAAGCGACCTCCCTATATTGGAAAAGGGAAAAGTTGTTCAAAATGTATTGCTGCATAACATATTAAAATTTCATCAAAATCGGAGGACGCGGACCTTTTGTAAACAATTACCGAAACGAATTTTCTTTCTGGTCCCGCGAGCCGTCGTTTCAATTTGCAAACATCGCGACGCCACCAATTCTCTATACCCGGCAAAAAGTCCACCCCGGGGGGCGCGTAACGAATGTAAACACCTGCAATCCCCGCAAAAAAATTCCGCCGATGTTTTTCCCGAAAACGGGGAAGAGAAAACGCCAGACAATTAGGGGATACGTCGTTGGGGACGTCGCGCGTCGCCGCGGAACGCGACGGCGGTGTCTCTTCCGCGTGCTCATACATACAGGATCTTAACGCGAGCAAAGTCGCGAGCCGTGTAACATCCCGAATGAGTTCTCCTATACATATAGACGACTTGACGTCATTGCGTTTCACCGTGGAAACTTCTCCGGTGTGAATTCGGATGGAGGGAAAGCCGCTCGGCGAGGCGTAGCGGTGCCCTCGCTGTCGAAACATGGAAAATCCTGACAGAGCGGATCAGCGATAGAGGCGAGAGGGAGACTCGCCTGAGAACACGCTGTTATTCCAATTTAAGCGGGAGAAAACCCTGGCGGAGAAGATCTTGGAAAAATTGAACATCGCCGCGCGACGGCAGGACATTACCTTTTACTTCGATATGGATCGTCTGCGAGTCCGAGAGACCCTGCGTGTTGTTCGCGGTGCAGGTGTACGCCCCGCGATCGGTGCTGCTGTCGACGTCGAGAAGTATCAGCGTGCCGTTCTTCGTCACCTGCTGACGACGATTGCCTGGTAATTTTTTACCGTCTGCGACAGAAAAATATTTTACAGTAAACATACGAATAACACTCTATGTCCTTACATCGATTAACCCCGGCTTGATCCTTGTATTTTATATTCCATAATAAATGTTTCGTTTTTGAACATTTGTGTTTCCCTTTATAATATAATCTCGTTCAAAAGCAATATTTCTGTATATTTTATCTATTTCTTTAATGTTGTGTCTATAACGGCTATATAACATCATAGTAGCAGTACATCTAAATACTTGTTGTTCGAAATCAGAGTTCTGCAGAATTACAATTGAATTACTCCAGGAATTATAATTACAAATTAAATGAATTACACTGTAATCCAGTTATATTGTAATTTATAATGCAGATCTTCATTCAATTAAATTACAATGTAATTCGTAATTGCAATGGAGTACAATTATAAAATACATTGTAATTGAATTACATTGTAATTCAGTTATATTGTAATTTATAATTCAGATCTTCATTCAATTAAATTACATTGCAATGTAATTCGTAATTGCAATTGCGAACAATTATAAAATACATTGTAATTGAATTACATTGTAATTGTGTAAACTGAGTTGTTTTCTCAATGTTAGCGATTTTTATTTTTTTTTTTAATCAATATCCTTGTGTCCGTGCCACCATCTAGAAGCTGTGCTCGGTAATCGGTCGGAACATACAGACATACTTTTCTACTTTATACAGGGTGTCCCAGCTAACTTGACCACCTTGAATATCTTTGTTGTTTTTGAAGATACGTCAAATGTCTGCAGGACAAAGTTGAATGGCAAAATGGGGCTCATACGATACCAACAAAAGTTTTGTTTTTATTTAATTTCTTTCGGAGATATGAAGATCACCTTCATTTTTTTAAATGGAATGAGGTATTTTTTAATACATCAATCGATGCAGCTGGACATTCGTTATAAAGAAGTACTAACCTATGTATGTCGAAAAGTTAGTAGTTCAGGAGATATTTCAATTGAAATAACTCTAAAATACCATTGCGGTCGTACTAAGACGTTACATAAGTAAGTAAACGCTAACGTCTTAGTACGACCGCAATGGTATTTTAGAGTTATTTAAATTGAAATATCTCCAGAACTACTAACTTTCCGACATATGTACATAGGTTAGTACTTTTTTATAACGAATGTCCAGCTGCATCGATTGATGTATTAAAAAATACCTCATTCCATTTAAAAAAATGAAGGTGACCTTCATATCTCCGAAAGAAATTAAATAAAAACAAAAATTTTGTTGGTATCGTATGAGCCCCATTTTGCCATTCAACATTGTCCTGCAGACATTTGACGTATCTTCAAAAACAACAAAGATATTGAAGGTGGTCAAGTTAGCCGAGACACCCTGTATATTAGAATATTAGAAGATAATCGAATCAAAATCATACATTTTCTCTCTCGCTCATCGTGTTTCTTTCTCGTTCTCGCGACACATATCCACACAGGTGCAAGCTACGCCCACTTGCTCGATGTAACTTATAATAAAGAAGCTTTGTCAGAGACGCGGGAGGGAATGAAATGAGTCGGGGGGCAGCCTGTGAATTGTAGCTAACGTGAGAATTTTCGTTTACACAGGCGGGATGTTTGCGCGGAATCACAGCTTCCTCCCATCGCGTCGTGCTCTCGCGTCAAGTCGTCGGTGTCACGGTGCCGCGCGGCGTCGAGTTTTCAATCCGCTTTTCGTAGTCGCGGGTCGACTTTGAAAGTGTCACGGGAAAACGGTATTGCGCGCACGCTGTCATGCTACAACGCTCGTAAAAGGGAGAAAGTTACGGGACCGTTTGAAACTTTTCCAGTAGTTCGGTTCATCATTACCGGAAAAAGAAAACGCTCCAACTTCTCGCCGCTCCGGGAAGAAGAGAAGGGGTGAGTTACAGAGAAGGAGAAAGAGAGAGAGAGAAGGAGAAAGAGGTTGGATTCGGAGTTTTCCTCGACGGAGGAATAAAACCGACGATCTCCGGAGCCGCTCTTTTCCTCCTCCCCTAACCGGCGACGGTCGTTCTCTTCCCCACGTTGCGACGCCGCGCCGCTCAGGGAAAAAATTCATTTAAACCGCTCGAAAAACCGACGGTACTTTCAGTTTCTCTGAAATTTCATTCGTTTCCTTGGCCGGAGAGATTTACGAGGGAAACTAGCCGCTGACGGTAACTTATTTACCGGCTCTTTATACCCCGCACATTTCTATTTAAGTCTCCTCTTTCTATGGAGCGAGAGGCGGTGACGAATCTAGATGTTCCCGGCCGGCTATCAAAAAATTCGCGGTGCTCTCGGGAGCTCGACAAGGAAAGGGGTCAGCGAATAAACTGAATGCTCGGAAGAGAATGTTTGTTGCAGGAATACTACCCGACAGTAATGGAATCGGAAAGAACAGAAACCGGGAATGTTTTAATGAAACGACTGGGAAACCTTGTAACGACAATGCGATTGTTGCACCAAATAAATGCGAACAAGATACTGCTGCAAGAGAGAGATTACATTCTTCCCCGTACCAGAACTTCAAATACATTAACGTCGGTCAAACCTTGTTACTGGTATTTATTAACAAATTCTTTTCGCAGCCACAATCACATAATTTCTTTAATACTAGTAAGTCTGCACTGTCCGACCATTACCTGCTTTAAAGTTTGGATCTCCCATCAATTTTTTCGTTGAATACTCGAGCTTTCTCGCAGATAATTGGTTCACTTGTGGGTATTCTTTTTTCCGCATCGCAGAAACCATTGAAACACAGCAACGTTCAACTTGTTTTCCACCGCTGCGCTGTCGACTTGTTGAAATATATTTGTTCTTTGCATTCGCTTTGCATAGTTTTCAGTATCACGTTTCTGAAATGCTATATTGGTGATGGTTGATTTGCAGACTCCAGATTTTCGAGTTTTTTTATAATTTCACGTTTCTTTCCAGTTTTCAAAAGTACGCGTTTACTTCTTCACGAGTCTGGCTCGTTATACATGTACAGTGGAACCTCGATTAACTGGGGTTCGATTAATCGAGGTCCGACTGTATCTTATAACGAAAGGTTCTCTTCTTTGAACTTTCTTTCGTAAAACTATTAGAAGCCTGTATGGTCGACAGAAGATTCCTTTTTCGTGTCGGGGGACACGGTGGAGGAAGCTAATGGCGGAGATTTTGACCGGATTCGAAGGAATTTGAGCGGGCGTAACATGAATTGCGACGTCAGCTATAGCGTCATCGGTCGTGCAACACGATCACTGACCTTTCATCCAGGTGATGCTCGCGATCGGGAAACCAGCGACCGGACATTTGATGATGGTGGTTTCGCCAGCCACTGCGGCGTAGTTTCCCATCGGCCGGACATGGGGATGGCCGTAAATGTTGAGACGAGCAGAATGGTGGATCTTCGCCACCCGATTCGACGCCGAACATCGGTACTCCCCGCCGTCGTCCACGTGCACCACGCTTATGTTCACGTGCGATATTACCTCGCCGTGCACCGTCACATACTGCCCTATCATAAACCTGCGAGCAAGCAACCAAGCAAACGCTGGGACGGTTACCCTTATACGACCTTCTACATCGCGTTGATATTTTCTATGAATACAGCAGAAACCCTGTACAACGCGATCAAAAATGAAATAAAGATTTTGTGAAAATTTGCAAATAGTGTTTATGTAGAATGCTTGATCGAACCAGTGCGCCGAAAGCATTTAAAATTTAGTTCTTAACAACAATACACGATCGATATGATCAAACATCGATCCAAAATTGTTTGGAAAGATTGTGTTCATGCATCTTATATGACAGTGAATTTTTAAACAACTTTTTGATAGCGTTATACGGAGACTCACTTGGACTTTCTGTATAATTTTTCTTGTTCCAATGGAGTTTTTTAAACAATTCCGAAGTTTATTTAAATTAGATACAACATAAAATTGAGGTTAAGATTTGTTAAGTTGATTGTAAGATGTTTCATGCTTCGAGAATCTTGTCGAAATGAAATTAATACCAGCGGTAAACAAACCCAACTCCCAATTAGGAGCGCCTTTACAATTTCTTGTTCCACAAGTACACAATGCTTTCAAGTAGGAAGTTGTTATTTTGCTTACAGTGGAATATCTTCAAACAAGACGTTACAAATCTGAATCCATATTACGTTCGTAACAAAGTGAAAAGAATTGTTCTTTCATCGTATAAAAGAAATAATATGAAATGTAATCACAAATGTTTTACCACCCTCCAGTGAATAAATATTTCCTCTTTAACAGAAGAACATGTAATTTGCGTTATTTTACACCTATTACTAATTTGTGGATTTTTATTTATTTCTCTTCAGGATAATTGTAACGAGATGAAAATAATACAGTAAATGTTCTGTTTTTCGTTTGATCTATTCGTTGATTTCCTGTTACTTCCGGCTACCCATTTTGATGTATCACGTGACTAGATAAAAATTTAATCTGCATTGAAAAAATTTGCGTAATACTGTTAAACTTTTATTTCAGACATTTTTTCGTCAGATTAAGAAAGATTGCTATTGCAACGTTATTAATAGTGTCAAAACTATTGCAACGTTGTTAACAACGTTATTAATAGTGCGAAGGTCATTATATTATATATCGTTGAATTCGTCTAAACACCAGCTACAACACTATCAAATCAAAAATACAACTTAATGTTTAAAAAATCAAAGCGATCTTGTTTTTTTCTTTTAAACAAAATTTTTTCGTAGTTTTATATATTGAAGTTTATACCCATGTGAATACTGTTAAACTTTTATTTCAAACATTTCTTCGTCAGATTAAGAGAAATTTCGTCATTTTCAGTGATATGATATACGGCCGATTCATTCCATACTGATATGTATCGCACAAAAAGCTAAATATCTTTTGTGTTCGTACTTGTTCACACCTAAACTTTTATGGATTATATAAAGCAATGTCTACTGATTAACCTCGCAAAAAATTAAAGAGGAGTTATTCGGAGAAAAAAAGTTATTACATGATATATATTCATTTTCTGAAAAAAAATATATCACTTTCGATTGTTTATATTATCAAAACCACCGAAGAGAATAAAAAAAGCCATGAAATTAATCTATACACCTTCCTTTAAATCCTAGATTTGGTCCTATCTCGATTTTATACACCAAACTTGTGAAACAAATCATTTCTTTAACACAAGTTTTTCGATACTTCTCTTGGTCACGAGAGATGTTACTTTCAAGTATCTGTATGTTACTAAATAGTACTCTCTATGGAAAAATATTATTGTAGATTACTCGCATATATATTCAGGTTCATGAGAAAAAAGTTTTAGTCATTTTGAAGAAACTAAAAATATTGACTTTAGGCGCGCTAAACTGGCCAAATACCCCACTGTGCGGCGTATACATACGACGTACAGCCTGACAAATCTATCATTCTAAATCAAGCGGCTCTAAAAAGTTTAGACTGAGCCGGGTTGATTGGTAATTTTCCCCTCAATTGGTTCAGAGAATCGAAGCCTGCGGGGAGGAATCCGTTCCCACGAGGACCACGTTATAACAGGGAACCCGGTCTGATTTTCTGACGACCGTAATACCCGCGGTTTAATAACCGAAAATAATTGTGTATACACCATCCATCGATTTTTGTAGGTGGTAACATTGCTCTGGAATTGAAGAGACCTCGCATGACCGGGTATCCGTGGGGCTCATCTAATTCTTAACACCAACGAAGCTGTTTGACGAGGGTTTCACACGTTCACTTTACAAGATTACTACGTTAAACATCAAACTGTATCGAAAATTACTACTTTTCTCTTTCAGTTTAATAACTCGGCATTTCAATCTAGTATTTCCGTACGACGTGCGACGTTCGTTCAGCTAATTGAATTTTTCTTTTTATAAACGAACCATTGATATTTTATACAGACAAAGTGAATTCTAAAAATGGTATCAATTGAGTCGTTCGATTTTAAATATTTAAGAGATTTCCGACCTGTTAGATCTTCATTGATTTTCGTTCCCAACCATTCTTCATTCTTTATGCGGACATCCATTTTTTATTTAAATCCCTTCTTTTTCGTGGGATCTGCAGTTTATTTTTTGCACGTAACGTGTTAACCCATTAAGCGTTTTTTAAAATTATTTTTAACCCATACCTAGCGGCTGTCAAATATATACAGGGTGTCTCACCTGATTTTGACATCTTGATTTTTTCGCTATTGTTACTCGTAGCAAAAAATTGTTCAGCATAGGCTTGAATGGTATCGAGTGGAGCATATTTTGATGTTATTAGTTTTTTCGTGAGTGGACGCGTAAAGGTCATATAAAGGTTAACTTTTGTTTTTTAAATGGAATGCGGTACTTTTGAATACATCAATCGACGCAGCTGGACATTCGTTATAAAAAAGTACTAACCTATGTATGTCGAAAAGTTAGTAGTTCACGAGATATTTCAATTTAAATAACTCTAAAATACCATTGCGGTCGTACTAAGACGTTAGCGTTTAGTTACTTATGTAACGTCTTATTGTTAGTACGACCGCAATGGCATTTTAGAGTCATTTAAATTGAAATATCTCCTGAACTACTAACTTTTCGACATACATAGGTTAGCACTTTTTTATAACGAATGTCCAGCTGCATCGATTGATGTATTCAAAAGTACCTCATTCCATTAAAAAAAAAAGTTAACCTTTATATGATCTTTACGCGTCCACTCACGAAAAAACTAATAACATCAAAATATGCTCCACTCGATACCATTCAAGCCTATGCTGAAACATTTTTTGCTACGAGTAACAATAGCGAGAAAATCAAGATGTCAAAATCAGGTGAGACACCATATACCGGGTGATTCACGACAAACAGGCCACCTAAATAACTCCGTTAGGATTAGAGATAGAAGAAAATGTTAGAGAGAAAAGTTGTACTATTAAAGGGGGCTCGTACGATACCAAAAAAATTTTTCTTTTTATGTAATTTTTTTTAGAGATATGAAGGTCACCTTTATTTTTTTTAATGGAATGAGGTATTTTTTAATACATCAATCGATGCAGCTGGACATTCGTTATAAAAAAGTACTAACCTATGTATGTCGAAAAGTTAGTAGTTCAGGAGATATTTCAATTTAATTACCTCTAAAATACCATTGCGGTCGTACTAAGACGTTAGCGTTTACTTACTTATGTAACGTCTTAGTACGACCGCAATGGTATTTTAGAGTTATTTAAATTGAAATATCTCCTGAACTACTAACTTTTCGACATACATAGGTTAGTACTTTTTTATAACGAATGTCCAGCTGCATCGATTAATGTATTAAAAAATACCTCATTTCATTAAAAAAAATGAAGGTGACCTTCATATCTCTAAAAAAAATTACATAAAAAGAAAAATTTTTTTGGTATCGTGTGAGCCCCCTTTAATATTACAACTTTTCTCTCTAACATTTTCTTCTATCTCTAATCCTAACGGAGTTATTTAGGTGGCCTGTTTGTCGTGAATCACCCGGTATATGGTATTATCATGATTTTTATTACAATACGTACTGCAATAAAAAATGTATTCAATCAATTCCCATGGAAACACCTTTATAATTTCAATGATTGTAAAATAAACAATCTAAAACCGGTCATTTGATCGGCGGTGCGGTGGTAGGCTTTGTGTTAAGCGATGACGTTAATTCTCTGCCAGTGTGTTAAGTGTGAACAAAGCTTGCCAGTGAAACAAGGGGCGCAAGGAGTCGTACCTGTCGTTCTGTGGCAGAGGAAATCCGTCCAGGGTCCAAAAGAAGTGCGGCGTCGGGTTTCCTGTGGCGACGCACTTCAGGGACACCGAGGGACCCTGCTGCATGGTGTGTTCGATGAATTTATGGAGAAGTTGCGGCGCTGCGTCTGCAAAGAGTACGTTCAACAATTATATATTAGATATCTCACAATTATTCGATCACAGAGGATAACTATTCTAGAATTATAAAAATAAAAATCCCAACAACATTTCAGCTGTATATGTTTGAACTCGTTCACTCTTTTCTGCCGATTAAAAGATTGTTCCTTGTTTCCTTGATCTCTCGACTGTGGTTCTCAATGGAAATCAGGCGACGAGGAAGCATTGCGTAAGTATTTATGCATCGACTTCGCGCTGTTATCGAGTCTGATGAAAGGGTCCACCAGACTAAGCATGGTGAATCGGCCCCACCCTGGATTTTTATTGAAATTGTGTGGAAAACATTGGTTTTAGGTTAAAAGATAACCCCCCAAAATTTC
Organism: Lasioglossum calceatum; assembly: GCA_963966675.1. Taxonomy (NCBI): domain Eukaryota; kingdom Metazoa; phylum Arthropoda; class Insecta; order Hymenoptera; family Halictidae; genus Lasioglossum; species Lasioglossum calceatum. The sequence continues at coordinate 4,223,651 of OZ016540.1, read as the reverse complement.
AAGTCGCTAACCCTTCATATAAGGATTATATGATGGTAAATACCCTTAACTATATCATTTTTTATCTCGGTTGTTAATTAAGATATTCAGATTAAAAAAATACGAAAATACTCGTACTTACGTCCTTTATATCATATATTTTTTTCACAATTGTGATCAAATTATTAAGGGTAGAAAAAAATTATTTAATTTTGTAGGGGTGGGAATTGCAAACAACCCTTCGAGTGACCACTTTCAAAAAATTCAACAACAATGTTCTGTTACCTATCTAATACATACCAAAGTTGCAAGATGGTCGGAGTGGGGGAACATAGTTAAATATTGAAAGATAAATGAAATTACGCCATTTTTTAATCTGAATATCTTAATTAATAACCGAGAAGAAAAATGATATAGTTAAGGGTATTTAACCTCATATAATCCTTATATGAAGGGTTAGCGACTTGAAATTTTGGGGGGTTATCTTTCAACCTAAAACCAATGTTTTCCACACAATTTCAATAAAAATCCAGGGTGGGGCCGATTCACCATGCTTAGTCTGCTAGACCCTGTGTAATTCGAGAAACTTCGCAATTGTTTCTGCGGCACAGTCAACACACCGCACACTGGAAATGAAATAACGCATCTCTGGTAACATTACGGCGGACCGTCGTGTTTCAATTTCACCGGGGAAATCGATCGTGCCGGAATTCGCTCAGTACCCATCGAGATTTCGAAATAATTCAATGGTGCGTGGATACACACTATAAGCAGGTAAATGCATGCAGATTATTCGCATGGATGCGCCACCGAAAATTGTGCGCATTGCTTTCGCGATTAGGTGCTCCCCATCTTGCGCATGGAAAAGCAGCTCAACACGATTGGAAATCTATTTGGAGTGCTCGCGAAAACTGTGAACATTTTCAATGTACATATTTCGACCTAATGCTCGACGATCACGTATAACTGAGTTGCTGCTGTAAAACTTTTTCTGTAAGAAGGTTCAAGTATCTCTTAAAGAATTAGAAGAAATATAAATACGGTATCGCGTGTACACTTTTGTTTACAATCGTGCAGTTTATTCGACGATGTGTATTTTGTGAATTTTATGTGTACTTTTCTATGAAAATACTATTTTAAGTATTATAAATACTATTTCCTCTGAAGGAGCAATGGTTAATAATGTACAGGGCATTGACTGTTAATATTAATGTACTCGATTTATTTTGAAACCTAAACCCACTTTCTCAGTTTATCTCAAGTGAATTTTTAACCAATCGTGGCCACCTTTATCCGTAGCTATTAACGTTAGACCTCAAGACGTCTGTTTAAAAAAAATTTTTTTTTTAATTATTTATTTTCAGGTCGCATCAACATCAAGGTCATTAGCGACCACAAGAGTTATAACATGTAAATGACATTTTATATCCTTATACTTAGAGCTAGTTATAAGTACGTTGTGGAAAGATCGATTAATAGCTATTATACAGGGTGTCTCACCTGATTTTGACATCTTGATTTTCTCGCTATTGTTATTCGTAGCAAAAGATTTTTCAGCATAGGCTTGAATGGTATCGAGTGGAGCATATTTTGATGTTATTAGTTTTATCGTGAGTGGACGCGTAAAGGTCATATAAAGGTTAACTTTTTTTTTTAATGGAATGAGGTATTTTTGAATACATCAATCGATGCAGCTGGACATTCGTTATAAAAAAGTACTAACCTATGTATGTCGAAAAGTTAGTAGTTCAGGAGATATTTCAATTTAAATAACTCTAAAATACCATTGCGGTCGTACTAAGACGTACATAAGTAAGTAAACGCTAACGTCAAGATATCAAAATCAGGTGAGACACCCTGTATATAATGTTTACAAGGTGTGATACATATTGATGGATTTCAGAAATATTATGACTTGGTTGATATTGTTATTAACATTAAGGCACACATTCACTTAATTTGCTAGAGATAGACGTCTGTTTTGATCCACGAGATATAGGTTACTATTGGATATGGTGAGTGTTGTGCTTCCTTATACCATTGCTCGTAACGGTTGGATTCGCGAGTTTGTTTTCCTCAATTCTAATAGGTGAGAGATACATTCCTGTGTACAGGAATCTCTCCCACAGAAATCATGACCACAGAAAATGTACCGCAAGTTAAGAACACCGCAGTAGTTACCAGGGCTTCGGAGTCGGAGTAAGAAAAAGCTATATATCGACTCTCGGTATTATGCATAATTCGTTAAAAATAGAACCTCTGGAATCAACGGAATTCAACATTAGCTGGTCCGAAGATAAGGAAAAAGACATCTCTAGCTCATCTCGTGACCTTGGAATCGACTCTGATGTGATCCTCTAGAGGATCTTACTCGTATTCCACAGAAGACTTAAGCTTATCTATACTATTCATGAATAATAATAATTCGAGCCCTCGCATTAGCACTGACCTGAAAGTTGTCTTTTGGAATTGTAGAGGCATTGGAATTGCAATGTATCTTAAGTCTCACTGTTTATATCTTTAGTGTTAGTGTTGTATTTGAAAATGTTCATTATATGGTCTCAATCCTAGTTTATAAGTTATCTTTGTAATGTTAGCATGCACAGTCATGTGCATGCTGCTAATAACCTCATGTGGGGTTTTATAGCTTAATAAAAAAAAAAACATTAGACCTACACTTAACGCTCGTCATAAACCTCCGTAAGTTTACACTAAACTTTCAATTTGAATGTCGAATTAAAAATACGTTTGGCTTAATATCTCCCACTCGGGAGTGTCGGGTTTTGCCGGAAGTTCTGGATCAGCCGTTCGAATTTCTGATTTCGCTAGGCGCACGGCGGAACCGCGGAATCCGTTCTGGCCAAGGTCATTCGAAGGCCGCGCTGAAGCGAGGCGAGACGCTGCCGCAAATTCGCAGGACGGGGCCGCGTGATGAGTTACCTGCGGGCTGAATTTGGAAATGGCACGGTGTAGCGGTTCGGGTCCAGGTGCGTTCACGGTGTGGCGCACACAAGGAACTGGCCGGAGGCCCCGTGGAAATGACCCAGGCACGCCGCAAGGCGGGGTATTATGCACGCAGCATTTACATGACAAGCCCTGCACGCGGGCGGAACTATCGATCTGCGGTTTGACGCCTGAACTCGAGTGCCGCCTAGTGAATTAACCCCAAATTATAGAGCCGACAATAACCGAGGCCCGGAGCTGCGCGGCTGTTTGCTCACGGCGTAAATCAGGATGCCGTACTGCCGAATGGCCACGCCCCGTTTTGCGGCACCCGGTGTTATTGTACGCAAGCCGAGCCGAGCCGAGCTGAGCTGAGCTGAGCTGAGCCGAGCCGAGCCAAGCCGGCTAGGCTGCCTCGTTGTCGACTTGTTCCTTGTTCCTCTCCTTGGCCGATTATCGGAAACCTCGCCCCGCGCTGCCGGATATATCGTTGGTACCCACCACTTCGGCCACTCACCAGCCCACGGAATGCGGCCGTACATTTGCCGGCCTGCCCGATGCATTTCTTCTCTAACCCTTCCACCCAAGAAACGCTTTATTGGTGACCCAGTTGTCAAGTATGACGAACAGTTGAGGAGATTGCAGCCTCCCGGCTATGACCTTGTTGCGGACTCACTATTCAACATTGGCCTTACGCTAAACAGCACCGAAGAATCGCGTTCAACCCGCTCTCGGTCATCGATACACAATCGAACTCATTATTATCTACACTCCGGGACAAAGAGATAGCACAATTTAAAATTAACGTAATATTTACAGTAAAAGCTCCTTCGTTGTCCAAAGGCCGGGGGTTTGAGCGGACAACGACCGTGCCCGGACACTATTTTCGATTTATGACTGGGTCTTTAGTGAAACGGCTAGTTAAATGACAAAGAAAAACATTCGCAGTCAAAAGCGGTCAACTGCCTGGCTTTAAAAAACTCCTTATTTCCTTGCCATATTCCTTTCCTATTGTTCTCCGTTCTGCGCGGGTCTAGACAGTCCTGGGACACATCTAGCGACAGATCCACGCAGGCCTAATCCTCTCGTTGACAGGCAGTGGAGTGGGTAGGCACTGGACAACGATCGTGGCCACGATTCAGGACAACGAAGGAGCGATTACTGTATATATTTAACATTAGAACCAAGGTTTTATTTTTACACAGTCTTGCAAAATATATCTATAAACAGACACAAATGAAATCGAATTGAATTTCGCCAGTCTATACAATTTTATTAAAAAAAAAGAATTTTGAAGGTAATTTGGTGTGACAAAATGATAGCACATTTAACTTAAAATTATGTATAACAGTAAATCAACGAATGATAATTAATGCTTAATATTTTGTGGCTCCTCCTTTACATTTAATAACAGCCATCATTCTCTTTGGCAAAGATTTATAGAGTTTTCCCGGCGCAACTTTTCCGACCAACTGCAATTTTTGTTAAAATATTTTTCGAATCACAATTTTCTAACAACCTGTCTTGAAAAATGTGGAAACGGATCGAGAAAGCCGTTCGAAATGATTGATGCCCTATTAAAACGATCATCAATCTTCTGAATAATTGCAAACAAAGAAAGGACTTCTGAACGGCCTGTTGTAATCAGCAACGAAGAATATTCTGAAGACTTTCGCGCAACTTCTAAAGGGAGCTCAAGTCTCGCGGCGGACAAAGAACGAATTGACGAGCTGGCGTACTTTTTCAAATAATATTTCTGGTCGGTTACGCGTTATATCGGACCGCGTATTGTGCAAGATTGTATTACACCCACGATTGGTTACAACGTTCAATTTGTGGATCGCCAGCATGAGATTTTCTTCGTTTCCCTTCGGCCAGAGATCCAGTCGATGTAATATCGCGAGCTTGCGAAGCAGTCGCGTGAAAGGTGGGTCGAAAGAATCCGGGTTCTTTCGAGAAACGACTTCTCCTTTTTTCCTGCCCTCTTCCCGTTTTTTTAAACGGGCGATCGTCTTGTTGGCCGTCACAAGCTTTTCCAGGATTGAACAGAATAACTTGTCTTCGATGTCGTTCGACTTTTATACATTTTGCGAAAAATGTTTCCGCTGTGAAAAACATACGAAATGAAAGTAAATTCTTGTCTCGATCGAAAATTAAATATATAATAAATTTTATGATTTCGGCGCAAGGTTCGATCGTTTTAAACAACAGCAAATGTGCAGTCAGTTAAAAATGCATCGCGACGTTTCGATCCTTATGTGGATTATTCTCAAAGAGACATTTTTTGCGTCTGAAAAATAATATACAGGGTGAGTCACCAAACGTTTGTACCTCAAATATCTTTGTTGTTTCTAAAGATACGTAAAATATGGTAAGGACAAAGTTGAATGGTACAATGGGGCTGACCCGATGCCAAAAAAATGTTGTTTTTATGTAATTTTTTTAGAGATATCAAGGTCACCTTCATTTTTTTAAATGGAATGAGGTATTTTTTAATACATCAATCGATGCAGCTGGACATTCGTTATAAAAAAGTACTAACCTACGTATGTCGAAAAGTTAGTAGTTCAGGAGATATTTCAATTAAAATAACTCTAATATACCATTGCGGTCGTACTAAGACGTTAGCGTTTACTTACTTATGCAACGTCTTAGTACGACCGCAATGGTATTTTAGAGTTATTTAAATTGAAATATCTCCTGAACTACTAACTTTTCGACATACGTAGGTTAGTACTTTTTTATAACGAATGTCCAGCTGCATCCATTGATGTATTAAAAAATACCTCATTCCATTTAAAAGAACAGAGTTGACCTTCATATCTCCTTGACGTCTCCACCTATAAAAAACTTAATGACATCAGATCACGAGCCCCTCGATATCAAGTAAGTTTGGTCAGATGCATTTTTTTCTACCTTCAAAAGCAAGCGAGTTATTCAGGTGACCTGTTTTAGGTGCCGCACCCTGTTTATATTATTTTTCAGACGCAAAAAATGTCTCTTTGAGAATGATCCACATAGGGATCGAAACGTCGAGATGCATTTTTAACTAACTGCACATTTGCTGTTGTTTAAAACGATCGAACCTTGCGCCGAAATCATAAAATTTATTATATACGAAATGAAATTCATGGAACGGAAATAATGAAATATTTACATTATTTGAAAGTTTCAAATTACTAATTGTTGCTATTACATATTTGCTGCGCGTTCTTGCGCATAATTCTCAGTGCCGCTGTTACGTTATTGAAATATTTCGCTGCTAATGACATTCATAAATTTGACGCGTTTGTCGTGCTCGGCAAAAGTATGCGTTAAACGTTCACCGTTGCGCTGAAAATTTTTGTATTTCCCGTAGATGTACACAGCGTGGCGGAGCCTGCCCGTCAATTCGTTGATACGAAACAGAGCGTGTCGCTTGTCTCGACACGATTTGTGACTCGGTAATTCGACAGGAAGACATTATTTACCGTGCCGTGATTGCTGGCCCTGCGCTCGCATATTTAGCGAGCGCGGTAAAACGGTATAAATAAAATGGAAGTGAGCCAGCAGCTCGCCGTTGGAAATCTTCCTATGAAAATGACAGCACGACATTACCGTTGAAGCCTTTGTTCGAGCCTCCGGAATTGCCTTTCGCCATTACAAAAATAAAGTATCGATGGACGGGCGCAATATTTACGCGCAGCTACTAAATAACGCGAAAACACAGGAAAAACGCGACGCGTCGAGTCAGGACAGACGACTGCGTTGACAAATATTTCCTCGTTCCGTTAGCATGCAATGAAATTGTCCTATTCCTGCAAACGAACGAAATTTTTTCGTCGAACCGTATAGCAGACCCAGCTAGTGTAAGCTACGGGAATCATTCATCCGTAGGAAGATCTCGAAAATTTTGACACACTCGACCGAATAATTCAACCGAAATTCAAAGCCAACTATTTCCTACTAATCCTCCCTCTCTTTTTTTCTCTCTTTTTCCCTCTTTGTATCTCGCGTTCCATAAACGTTTTTTCGGTCGAATAAATTGACTAGGAAAGGGAAGAAGAGACAAAAATAAAAGACCCGCCAGATGGAAGCGCTTTAACGTAACGCGCGCGTACATCTGCCACCCTTTTCAAAGTCGGTTTTTCATCGTTACAAAAGTTTGTCGCTTTGATTTCTTCCTTTTGTCGCGCCGTCCGATTAGCTTCTTTTCAATCATTTCGAGTTTCACAAAGCGATGCCGATAGCCGTTCACAGTCCTCGATTTCTACTCGTTTTTCCATTTCAAACGGCCGTCTGCACCGGCAGGCGTATGATGTATTTTTTGAAAGTGCTAATAATAAACAATACCACGGCGGCGACGTCGCGTCGCTCTGCTCGGAAGTGGACCACGGGTTTTTATGCGGACTAAACAATGTCTGCATTAATTGCGTGACGTAGGAACTGTTACGAGCCAGGGCCGCGAGTAGCAACGAGTGGCCGGCGAAGGGTTGTCACCCTAGGAATATGGTATCAATTTGTTAGTTAAGGTGCGCGGACGAACCCAATGCGAAATTGGGGAGCCGCTAGGATTATAGACAGCGAGGACGAACCTGATGCGAAATCAGGGAGCCTCTAGGAATGGAGTCAGACGCAGAGGAACCCGATGCGAAATCGGGGAGCTGCTAGGAGGTTGTAGAACAGCGCGGACGAACCCAATGCGAAATCGGGGAGCCGCTGCACAGTGCGGCGTTCTTATGGGCGGACGGGACAAAAGTCTGTTCTTGACGAATTCTTATAGGAAATTTCGCGCTGATCACGAATATACCATATATTAAGGGTCTCTAAATAGAGGTTAACAGTTTTTCCGCAAAATACCGTTTTTTCGAAGTTTTTCGAGTGTTTTTGCGTGAAAAAACGGTTAAACTCCATTCAGTGACCCCTAATACATGGTATAAAAATTAAAATTAAATTTAAATTTAAAATAAAAAATAAAATTTTGGGGAAAAATATTATCAATCATTTAACTGGATTCGGTATTTTATGGAGAACCAGGAAAAAAATTATTTTCTCTTTGTTAGTGCATTTTAATATAAGCGTGGTTTTTAAAAAGTTTTTTATGTATATTTTATTTTCTACTTCTATTGTCATCGGAAGCAAGTGTGTATATAAAATTTCAGTAGGATTGGTCTATGGGAAGAGGCTTAAAATTCGATTACAAGATTTGACGCATACGCGTGGTAAAGAAGAGCACAGAGCCGTTCAAAGCAGTTTGAAGCCAGAAATGTTTACATATTTGTGAAGTATAATAGTTGTGAAATCGAAATATATCAAAACCCCAGGATGTTTTGACCCGTTATTGAGAAAAGCTTATCCGAAGATATTAACGTCTATAAAACTTACTTCTAACTTAGTGTTTTATTATTGCTACGAAACTATTTTAACGGTTAATGAAACAGGAAAAGTGGATATTCCTCACCTTCTTCGATACCTTCCATATTCAAAATTTAAAGAAAGAACACAAAACAACGTTCTTGATGACAGAAAGTGAGTAATTGATTGGGCCAGGTCTCGCGTGATTTCTCCGATGAGCTGTCTAACGATCTCTCTGCCACTTATGCAAACGTGATTCCTGACATTTGTTGTGCTAATTTTAGATTCCCGGCATTTGTTTCATATACTAGAGACAATTCTGAATTCTTGCATTTTCGACTTTTGTCCATAGGCGGCCGCACTGTGCGCTGGGAGGTTGGATAAGAGCACAGACGAACCTGATGCGAAATCAGGGAGCCGCTAGGATGGTATAGTTTTCGTGGACGAACCCAATGCGAAATCGGGGAGCCACTAGGTAGGAAAAATTTCTATTTGGACAATTGGTAAGTAGCGAACGAACCTGATGCGAAATCGGGGAGTCGCTAGGATAGTTAGTAGGCCTCGTAACTAATATAATCTAATTGATACAACCCGAGCGGTAAGGTTGTATCATCTGGGAACGTTCAATTACTAGATTAGGATATGGAACAATAATAATGGGTTTAACAGACTTTGCTCTAATTACCAAAGAACACAAATATATTCTAATTATAAGAATCTGTGATACAATTGTGTAACTGTCGCGAATGAAATGAACTAAATGAAATAGAAAGTAGAAAGAAGAATTACCTAACAATGATGCACGGTTTTGACGCACTGGCAATGCGGGGGACTCGGAAAGAACTTTAACACTGCCTAATAGATTTTACACCGAACTCGCGGAATCTATATGGTCAACTTTGATATGAAAGGTACTCTAGCCCGATCTCACTAACAGTTGACTTTCCGAAATACAGCACGACGTGACGCGATACGTGTCTACCGAAGTACTAGCCCGCGAGAGTGAGAATCTAAGGGTTTATATACCCCTACAATGAATGAAATGCTCTGTTCATAATCTAATCGTGCTTAAGGCTTAGGGCCAGACTAATAACTCTAGTTTTTTGTCACTTTCAATTAAATCGGGCCAGAGGTCGGTCTTCGTTAAAAGGTTCAACTACGATATGAAAGGTTATCTAGGACGCTTCCTGCCAGAGACGATCTAGAAGAGATTCCTGTGAGAAACCGAACAGAATATATTCTCTATCCGTAACAGAACTACAGTGGGTGTAGAAAAAAATGTTTTTTAAAAATTGTTACTGGTCGCAATTGCGATGGAAAAAGTACAGGACACGATTTTTACATTTTTACCCGTGTCTGTAATGAAAATTTCAGACGTGTATTTTTTAAATCTGAGTATGTTATATACATGTACAAATTCATTTCTTGAATCACAAAGGTTTCCGATTTCGGAAAACCGCTTGAGAGCTGAAGAAAATCGATTAAATCGACTAAAATGATGTTAGGCGGATATACCGTTCGCATTTCAATTCGCTAAAAGGTTAGGTATACTGGTAAATCCTGAGGAGGCCACAATATCTGTCCGTCTCGAGTCGAAGCGTTTCCGCGTGATTAATCGCCGTCGGGAAAAGAAACGTTATTAACCAGGACGAACGGCGAAACGATCGACGAGACGCAACCGCGCGGATCTTTTTTCGACGTTTAAAAATTTCCACGGAACGGCGCCTCGACTGAGAAATGGAACCGGGCGGAGAGATAAACGGGTTCCGCCCGTCTATTCTCCGTTTCCCTGGCGTTTGGAGAGCATCGCTCAATATTTGCGAGGAGTACTAACGCTCTTCAAATAAAACGGCTCGCCCCTTCTTCGTTAAAATCGTTCTAAGTAATTATCGGATCGGGATGTAAAGGTCTGAACGCGACTCGCCCGAGCCGCGCCGTGTGCAAAGTGATTCTGACCGCCGACTATCCCCTGTGATTAAACGCGAATGGCCGACCATAATGGCGAACAGCGCTGCTCGATGCGTCATAAACAACGCTCGAAATTTTCGGTCGACCGTAGCCTGCGTGCTGCGTGCGATCGTTCCTGTCAATGGCTCCCTAATAAACTACCGTGTTCCATCGAACGATTTATTATTGAATAGACTGCGGATGTTTATGTAAAATATGGTTTTCGCGAATTATTTTATAGATAGAAAAATATGGATAAAATTTATTTCACCGACGAAAATATTCTTTGCCATTCGCGCCTGTCATTTTAACCATTTTTTAAGATTGTTAAACACTTATAAATTCCATAATTAGCACGCGATAATATGCAGATAGAAGATAGAAATATACGTTCTCGAAAACCTTTCGGTTGGAAGATATTTCGATGCAGAGCGTAGCGTTGATGTCTGACTAATGTCTGACTACTTCGCGCACTTTCTACTTACTGCCCATGTGAGCATACAAAAATCGTTTCCTCCGTCTGTGACCTTGATAGTCGTTGGGTAATTATAGTCATTGAATTCCTAACGAGAGGAGCTTTCATCGTGGGTGCTTAAAAGAGGGTGATACAACCCTCAAGTTATTTCCAACCCTGGAACATTCTAAACATTCTCGAATATTTCCCATCGGCTGTTCAACAAATTCAACAAATCGTTCGAGAAAAATTGATTCAACCAGATTCGACCACGAAGCCAGTAGCACCGCGACCATACAGAAACCAATATAATGCCCTACATGGACGTCGTTCTACGGGACGAGAGTCAACAAGACCTAGTTTCTATGTGCCCGTCCATCTTGCAGTCCTTTTACGGTCAGAAAATTACACATGACCGCTCGAAACATTTCGGATTTCGAAATTTCGGGGCATGTAAGGTCACCTAAAAGGTAAAAGGCAGAAATCCGTGGAACAGGGACGGTTAGTTAACGAAGGTCATCCGGTGAGTGAGCAAATGTCGCTCGACGTTTCAGCAGAGCGTATTACCAGGTATGTAAATATGAAACCGCAATTTTTGTATAGAAAATACACGTTTATTGTATGACAATGATACAAAATATTTTATTCGAAGTATTCCCCATCTCTCTGAAAAATTGTGGATGCCACGCCAAGAGAACTGTTCCTCTTTTGAGTCAAACCAGTCATCGAGCCATTTTCGTACATTTTCTTAAGATGTGAAGCGCTGCTCAACAAGTGCGTGTCCCATCGATGCAAATAAGTAATAATCGGATGGAGCCAAGTCTGGTGAGTAAGCCGCATGCGAAAGTATTTCCCAACTAAACGCCTCAATCGTTTCCTTTACCGGTTTTGCTGAGTGTGATGGTGCACTATCATGAAGCAAAATCACTTTGTGTTGCCTTTTTTGATATTCCGGTCGTTTTTCACGCAAAGCTAGATTCAAATCGATCATTTGTTGTCGGTAGCGTTCAGTATTAACGGTTTCGCCAGGTTTTAGCAGCTCATAATAGATCACACCCTTCTGATCCCACCAAACACAGAGCACTGTCTTCCGTCCATAGCGATTTGGCCTTGCAGTCGATGTCGATGGTTCGCCTGGAGTTTACCTATGATCTCTTACGCTTAGGATTCTCGAAATATATCCACTTCTCATCGCCAGTCACAATTCGATGGAGAAATGGCTTTATTTTGCACCTGGCGAGCAGCAATTCACAAGTGGTTTTTCGGTTTTCCTGCTGTCTTTCATTCAGTTCATGTGGAATCCATTTTCCCATATTCTAAATCTTTCCCATGGCTTTCAAACGTGTGGAGACGGCTTCTCGTGTCACATTTAATTGATCCGCGAGTTGTTGTTGCGTTTGAGCGTCATCCTCATCCAACAATGCTTGCAAATCGCTGTCTTCAAACTTTTTCGGTTCTTCCACACGTTCTTCGTTTGTCACATCAAAATCGCCATTTTTGAATTTTTTAAACCACTAAAAGCACCGTGATTTACCAAGAGCATGCTCACCGTAAGCTTCGACAAGCATTCGATCCGATTCTGCAGCAGTTTTCTTCAAATGGAAACAGAAAATCAATGCTGTCCGCATATCGTAGTTTCCAGGCACATAATTCGACATGTTCAACGTTATGAAAAACTATGCTGTTGTATGAAACTTGTATGGTTGTGAGTTGAAAATCTTTACCAGATGTTAAAACAAGAAAATGGCGTCAATGACGCGGTTTGACGGTAACTATTGTACATTGACAGCTAGAGCCTCCTATGGGCAAATTCCGGTTTCATGTTTGCATACCTGGTATAGTAACACTGTCCAACAAATTTCAACTTTTTTTATGTTCCCAATATACTGTTGGTCCTTCTTATAGAGTTTTTCGCACTGATTCCGAATCTGTCCTTAACTTTTCTTCTATACGCACAGTTTTTGAGGAACATGGCTTTGAAAAAAAACATATTTTTCAACTTTAAACAAATATTGTGATGTTATTATAAAAGATATTGAATTCTTCAAACATGTTTAAACAATCATAATGCATTAATATTATATATCACTGGATTCGGGAAAGTCTAAAGAATCTTTTGCTGTAAAGAACAATTCAATATCGTTTATAATAACATCACAATATTTGTTTAAAGTTGAAAAATATGTTTTTTTTTTCAAAGCCATGTTCCTCGAAAACTGTGCGTATAGGAGAAAAATTAAGGACAGATTTGGAATCAGTGCAAAAAACTCTATAAGAAGAACCCAACAGTATATTGGGAACAAATTTGGTGTTGGACAGTGTAATTAGGAAAATTGAACACGCTTGAAGAGATATGGTCGGATAAGAGTGTATTCCTCTACATGAGTGAGTGATTGAACAAATTGATCTGATGTTTAGTCAAAAAATGCTTCATTCCCAAAAATGTTAAAAGCGCGTTCAATTTCGCTCGTCACTGTACACATGTCGTCAGGATGGAAATGGCCGCCGCGTCCGTGTACTTAAGCCGGTGGACTGACAGCATGGTTGAGGGTAATGGATTATGTCATACGGTGGGCGGCACTGCCCGATTTTCAAGACGACGACGGAAGTATTCGTCGAAACCGACGTTTGCTCGGCATCGTCGTTCGTTCGGAAGTTTTTGCGCGGGAGTTTCGAGCTCCGCCGACACATTCAGGCGACTCAGCCGCGGCGTCGCGTTTCTTTCATTCGGCCGGCTTCCCACCCCCGCGACTGAGACAAATGGTATATATTTATTTCACAGTACGCCAACCAGTGGATTTCGCCTTTCTCTATTATGCACCGCCCTCGTTAAAGCATTTCTTTTTTATCTCGGCGCTCCTCCCCGGCTCTTTCTTCGACTTCTACTCGCACTCTCACTCTCTTTCTCGCTCCTCTTCGTCTTCTCCTACGCGTTCCGTCTTCCATTCGGTCTCTTGTTTTCCTTCCCGCCGGCTTTTTGTCGATCCTCCAACTTCTCGCCCCCTTCGTTCGCGCGAGAATGAACGAGAGAGTCGCGGAGAAATCGAGAGGCGCGAGTAATGAAAGAATTCAGTCCCACGTATTGAACGAGATTTCTCGAGGACAAGGATAAAGCGGGAAAGGAGGGTTTCGATCGAGATCTCGCTCGGAGGCGATCCGTGGTGGGAGTGTTTGATCGTGTTGTCGGGCTCGGTATAAATTCCGGGTGAAATTCTGAGCGTAAGGGGACGGAAATTTCTCCACTCCGCTCGATATTTCGTCGTGGCTTCGTCTCGCGTCCTTTGTCGCTCCAGCGAGAGTGAGAGAGAGAGAGAGAGAGAGATAGGGGAAGTTCTTCGAGGCGATCGGTCGTTGAATTAACGAACCACTGCGGCGGACCGGCGAACTTCGCCGTTAATTAAAAATATTCAACTCATCCGCGAGATAACGGGATAAAGCTTCGTTGTAATACGTACATTTTTATCGCGTTTAACGGGCTTACTTTCACAACGGCCGATAAAAACGGCAGCCTGTTTCGCCGAAAGTTTCGCAATAGACTAACCGGTTGCCCGGTTAACACCGCGCCCGGTAATAGCTTTAATTCAGCCTTATATTATTTTCAGCCGGAACTTTTATAGTTAGTGGGGAACTACCGCGAACGGATCACCGCCGTTTAGACACACTAATCCATCTTGATTCCGGCCACGCCATTTTACCACGTTGTCACGTTTTTTATTAGCTCGCTTTCTCGTCTGTCTGTTTGTCTGTTCGGTACAAATTATGCAATTGATTTTAAACTGACTTCCCGATGAGCTAGAAACTTGAAATTTTAAACATAGCTCAGAACTGGATGACAATGCAATATTAACTCGCTTTCTTGTAGACTAAAAAAAGCAGAAATTTCACGAACTGAATCTGTCCGTCGGTGTCAAATTGAAACAGTGAAAAAAAATCGATAAATAAAATAACAAGTCAAACAGTTACTTTTCGATGTTTTTTTCATTGAAATTGATGAGTTAACATTTATATCTTTGGTTTTTGCAGTTATATGTTTCGCATTAAAAAAACAGTAACCAAGTTTCGGATTTTACCTACAGATGACAGAACAATGTAACTTATTTCAGGAAAACTGTGTCAAATTGACACGAGGGATGGATTAGGGTTAAATAAAACAAAATTTTTAATATACCACGTTTTTAAGACGGACTAAAAAGTATTGGGTCTATAACCTAAAAACCGGAACTTGACACTAGATGTCAACACTTGTGTATGCGCTGTAGCAAATCATTGACACACACGCCATTCCGAAGCTCTATTCATAACCTGCAAAATCAGTCAACAGTGTGTGATTTGCTTGTGCGCATCATATTTTTTTTCAATCATGGAAAATTTTGAAAATTGGCGAAAGAAACAGCATTTGCGGGAAGTTTTGCTGAGTCACTTTTTTGCAAAGAAAACTGCAGCCGAAAGTCATCGTTTGCTCATGGAATTGTATGGCGAACATGCTCTTGCGAAAACACAGTGTTTCGAGTGGTTCAACGCTTTAAAAGTGGCGATTTTGACGTCAAAGACAAAGAGCGGCCTGGACAGCCGAAAAAGTTTGAAGATGAAGAATTGGAAGCGTTACTCGATCAAGACTCGTGTCGAACACAAGAAGAGCTTTCGGAATCATTGGGCGTGACTCAAGCAGCCATTTCCAAGCGCCTAAAAGCATTGGGATTCATCCAAAAGCAAAAAGAAAAACGGCCAGAATGGGAGACCAGACACGAGACATTGATTTTCCAACATGACAATGCTCGGCCACATGTTGCTCAACCCGTTAAAAACTATTTCGAAAATAGCGGATGGGAAGTCCTGCCCCACCCGCCATATAGTCCAGACTTGGCGCCTTCTGACTACCATTTGTTTCGGTCGATGCAGAATGCACTTTCCGGAATACGTTTCACTTCAGTCCAAGGCATCAAAAATTGGCTCGATTCGTTCTTTGATTCAAAAGATGACCGGTTTTCTTGGGATGGCATCCACAAATTACCAGAAAGATGGGGAAATGTTGTAACTTCTGATGGACAATACTTTGAATAACAGAATTGTGCAAGGTTTTCTTTAAAAAACGCTCAAATTTCCTAAAAAATTCCGGTTTTTAAGTTATAGACCCAATATAAAATAATTTTTTCTTGCCCCATACATATTCCTAACCGTATAGAGATTGTCCTGTAAATTTGTGATTGTGAATTTTTAATAGCTATGATAATACTTGTAAGATTTAAAACGAAAAACGTGTGGCGCTTGCCTTAATTGATAATTGATGCATGAATAGTTCATCTAACGTTTTCTCAACGGCAGCTAGTCTCTACACTCCTTGCCATTATCTTGCGCCCCACGTTTTGCGTTTTAAATCTTACAAGTATTTTCATAGCTATTAAAAATTCACAATCTGTATGGGGTTAGGAACCTGTATGGGGCTAGGAAAAATTATTTTATACTTTTTAGTCCGTTTTTAAAAATGTATTTTTATTTAAATTAGTTTATACTTTTTAGTCCGTTTTAAAAACGGGGTATTTTTAAAAAATTTATTTTTATCTAAATAATTATTTAGTGCTCCTATTCTAGTCCACGCTGCGAATAACTTGCATCACCGTCGACGCGGTGGCGATGGTCGACAAGGGAAGTTTTGTTTTTATTACAGAAAATCTCATAAGAGATTTATTTCGACACAATGCAGTATACAATACAAGAATCACAAAGAACAGAACATTTTTACGGAATAGGAAAATACAAATACATAAACATTATTATGACAACACGTATACTAGACACAATATAGACAAGGGAAGTTATCGAACCCGAAAATGCAAAAAATTATGAAAATTATACTCGATACAACCCAGTGAAATAAGCCCTTGAAAAATGTCAATATTTTCTTTTTAGTGAAGTAACAAATGGTATTATCCTATCTACCGAACTGTGTAAACAATTTTTTTAAATTGCTTTTTTTCCAGCAATAAAATCAACGTTTCTAGAAACAAAAAATGCTATTTTGATTTAATTTGATGAAATTCTACTAATATTGAATATCTTTTAATTTCTAAGAAGCCACAGAAAAATGTACAAATTATAAATCGGTTGATAAAAATCTCGCTGCTGCTCGAGGCATATTTATTGTTAAATACTTTGATGAAATAAAAACAGAGTCCATCAGCCCGCGACCGTTGTTTGTTCCGCAGTTCTCGCACCGCAGAGCACACTAGATTTTCAATATTTTTATTCGATGTAGCAGCTGTATTTGTTTACACGCCGGAAATAAAATATAAGCCACGTGTTTTCAAATACGTATTCGGTACACAAGCACTGTTTGCATTTCCGTGGCAATTGAAACCTTGTAATTATTATTACAGTTATCACTGGCAACAAACATAGTGAGCTCGAATGCGTACTGATAACACGATTGATGAATGTTTCGGGGCAATCATCGCATTCGCGATATCAATACTCGTGCTACATCTAAATGATTGCCAACGATGCACAGTGCGGCCGATCGCCGATCTAGCTGTTCAAAAGTCCCAAAATGGAAAGTGGACTTTGCGCACCAACGTTTGTGTAACGTTTAATTATATGTAGGAAAATAGTATATCAGCTAAATCTTGGAACGGCGCGGCGCACAGTGGGGTATTTGGCCCGAAAAAGTGGAACAAACTATTGTAGCGTTATTTATAGGCTCAAGGTTATAATATTATATATCGTTGGATTCGTCTTCAGATCAGCTACAACATTATGAAATCCAAAATACATTTCAGCTTTTAAAAAATCAAATTCACCTCAATTTTTTGTAAAAAACAATTTTTTTACAACTTTCATATATTGAAATTTGTAGACGTTCGAATACTGTTCCTCTTTTGTTGGAAACATTTTTTCCTCAGATTATCGAGAATGCATGAAAAAGCGTGGCGATAGTGAAATATTTGCACTATCATAACTTGAAAAATATTTAAGAAAAAAATATTTTATTATAGTGTTTTGGAAAGCTCTCAAAACAAGCTACAAGAATATGCAATAAAAAATAGGGGTTTCTATTTAAGAAATTGAAGATGACCTTCACGTGATTTTCAAACGACTATCCACGGCCAAATCAATGACACCATTTTATGTGCCCCTTGAAACCATACAAATTTTGTCTGAAACATTTTTCTCCAAAATGCTTCATTTTCGAGATATACCTCTGTTTCACTTTACATGACTCACTCGGTATATTATAAGAACATTTAAAAATTATTACCCATTAATTTTCACCCGAAAATACATCAGAAATTTCTTCCTCAGATAATGTTTCTTCTTCGTTTGTGGGCTAGCGTAGCCGAACGTACAGGCGTACGCAAAACGCTGTTAAACGCTTAATACTAAATAGGCTATAAAATTTGAATTCGGACATATTCGGATTTAAACTTTGTTGGCTTATAATCACGAATCTTTACCGAATGTAATGACACCAAAAGGAGCACTTAATATCGCTTTATACTATAACAAAATTGTCAATAAAGTTTTGTAATTTTTAAAAAGCTTACAGAATGATTGGTAATATTCAAATATTAATAACTATACTAATTTAGATGATAACAAAATAAAATCTATGCGAAAGTGCTCTGTATACCTACCTGAACAACTTTTGTAATACAAGAATTGACAGAATTTTCCTTCAAACACTCGAAAATCGCCAATGAACAGACTCTGTCTTAGAGACTGTTTAAGAACGCCAAGCGCGCCTTAAAATCTCTCGACTTTCGATGAAGTTTACTACTCCACGGGTGTACAAATAGAAAAAATAATATTGCAGCCTTATTCTTCAGACATTTAACTACAACGAACAACAAAAATTTTATGCCATACGCAAAAATTTAGAAATCTAATTTTTTCCACTTTTTCGGGCCAAATACCCCACTGTGCCACGCGGCGTTGCGCGAGTCATGTAAGTTAGTAAACATTTCATTTCGAACGCACGAATGTCAGTTTAATCCGAGCCACTTTATCTTTCCTCGCTACTCGCAGCTGTAACTTTTACAGAGCGGCGAGCGCAACGGTTCGTCAAAAATGATTTTGTTCCGTATCTTTCACCGGTAATTGTACACCGTCGCGTTCTAAGCTGAATCGTCGTGACAAATTGCATTTCCCCCGTGCGAAACTGTAAACCCTACCCCCATCCCTCCTCTGTAGACCATTCATCTTCAGCAGCACCTTCGCCTGATCGCTGCCTACGCTTTTATTGGCCTTAAATTTTTAACTTTCAAGCCGACTAATTTCACCGGAGCTTCTACCGAAGTTTCGCGCCAGTTTCCCCTCTCGCCCGCGTGTTCGCTGTATTCGGATGAAAAATTAAGTATTCAAATAGATTAGGTTCGTGGGGAATAAAGGGATGATTTAAACCTCATCCAAAATACGAAGGAAGCCGGACTCGAGCCATCGTCTTATATCGGAATAAAACTACAGTTACGATAAAGTTTTTTTACAAACTAATTCAGTGGAAATTGCACCCCACGGGCCAGGCGCAAAGTTTTCTCGTTCCGCGTGTCCATTATAGCATTGTAATTTGATCGATGAAGATTGTTCGTTGCGAATTATGTCAAATATAATAAGGCGGTTCAATGATGTCCCATTTGATGGATACTCACCCCCGAGGCGTAACTCTGCAGTAGCCTGGACCATCTCATAATCGTTCTGTGCGAAGCACTGGTACATCCCTTTGTCGTCCCTGACGATCGAGGATATCTGCAGCGTGGATCCGTCAGTTCCCGTGATCTTGTTCCTGCCGGAGGCGCTCTCCCGGACCGGAAGTCCGTCTTTCGTCCACGTGATTACTGGCGTAGGCTGCCCGGTGACGGAACACTGGAATTCTGCGTCTTTGCCCAAGTCCACAGTGACCTGAAACAGTTATCGATTTCGGGGGTTATCCGGAGCACGTTCGCCCATAAACGTCACTTTTAATCCCCCAAACTGTCCCAGGAGCTTAATATTGTTACCCAGGGAAGTTAGCCAGTCGATTGTATCGGGGAAATCTGTTTTGCCAGGGACGGCTACGAATATAAGCCACGAGGTTTAGAGGGTATCTGCAGGACTACACATAATTTCGTTTCGAAACGTTGCCGCGTGCTCTTTCTCGCCATTGCTTCGACTACGCTACATAATTATTTATTTATTAACAGCCAAGATTCAAATGAAACCGCTAGCCTTTATAAATAATTGTTATTTATCGGGCACCGGGTGTTCAAAACCATATCTATGTGATCGAAATATCGTTCCAATAGCGGTTAATAGCTCGCTGGTTTGCTTGAGACGGTATTGTTTCCCAGCGTTCCGGAGATTCCGTCACCCGTGACTGTTGACAGTTTTTGTTACATGAACCTACGACTTTGTCTAATTAAGTGTCGTCTCAGCTTCTGATTGGCGAACTTGAATTGTAACGAATCGCTGCCGTCTTCCGTGCCGGTTTCAAGAGAGTCGAATCGCCGTACCGAAACGTACTACAGATAAGAGAGCTCGTGAGGCTCTTACAATAAACTCAAATAATATCCGCACACTCAACCAGTTATTATCAAATTTACCAAAACACAGTCCAGTGAGCCAATCCAAATATCCTGTTGTCAACACCGGGGAATATCGAATTAATGACCACGAATCCTAGGTAAAACTTGATCTCGCACGTGTTCGTTGTATTTAGCGGACACTGGCCTCGGATACGTGATCCACTCGAACAGAGTCGGACGAATTCCAAGCGGATAGAATACAGGCGCGCGCTCACGTCTCGAATGTCTCGGTAAGCAAGTCCAGCTCTTGGAGGCTTAATTGCTTCCGGATCACGCAAGCATCTCCCTTTGATCAGCTCGGCGGTCCCCCGACTGATTTATCATTAAGAAGACTCGCTTTAGGTAAACGGGGATCGGCCGTCTCTTTTAATCCCTGAACGTTCTCGAATTTCATACAGGCCACTACAGTCGGACTCTGTTTATACGAATCGTCATTGGTAGAATGTCTAATTTATACTATTATTCAAATCATGGTGCACGCATTGGGCCTGTGGGATCCATGCATTCAATCTGTAATGTTTTAATTTTCTAAACCAGAAACTGTTAACTTTTTAAAATGTAATCTTGTAAATTTTGTCAAAAAATGCCGAAAATCCAAGTTTTAATTTTAGGAATCCACTGGTGCAAAAGTTATGCGTGTCTAAAGCTGGGAGATTTTAAGCGTTTTTGAGGGGTAAGGGCGCTGCCATGTTGGTTATCTAGTGAGCGTCTCGCGTCGGCTAACGAACGGAGCCGCTAGGTAGTATCACATGCACGCGCTGAAGTCGATAACGCAGATTTCCAAGCGTAATCGAGGCACCAACGAGAATACTATTAAAGACTGCCAGCCTTACGGGAGTTGGTGTCACCCGAATATTTCTGTTCTCATACGCCCTCTTGAATGTATTCTGGCTGGAGTAAGAAACAGAAGGCCATCGACGTGATCTCGTCGGTGCAGAAGGCAAATCGTCACGGAACCATATTGATGTGAATTGTTACATTCTGTACCGAACGTATTGCAGATATTTCAGACGATATTTTAAGGTTTAAAATATTAAAAGCAAAACTCAAGGACAAAAAATTTCTAGATATATTAAGAAAGTAATATGAAGCATAATTTTAGGAAAATCAACAATTCCTACTTCTTTATACGAGATACCTCAATTTGTAATTTCAAAATATTTCATAAACGAGAACTATTACCTTACACTTTTTTATACATAAATGTTTCAAGAATCTGAGGGAACAGAAATATATGTTGCCCTAGTAGCATTTACGGTTGGCGTTTTGTTGGGCCTACGTTGGGGGTATGCGTTGGGCAACCGTTGGAAATGTCGCTCTTTTTTGCAGTTGGGCCAACAGTAAGGGCTAACGTTGGGCCAACGATCACACCCAACCTAGAGCCAACGTTGCTACAAGACGAACCCACAGAGCCCACATTCTGATTTTCTCTTTTTATGATATATCATAAATAATATACATATTAAAAATGTATTTTCACGGTAAAATTTTGGAAAAAAAGGAAAAAACTAAAATAATAACCTACCCATGCCTACCCACTACCCCCACGTCGGACTTGATCCCGGACCCGCTTGCGTAGTAAGTACATGCCCTATCGCTGAACGTACAGATGATTCTTGTTCGTAGATGCTATGATTTAGGACTACTAGATACGTCAACAAATAAAAATTAAAGTATCTAAAAAAGGAAGACCCATTTTGAAGAAATCCAAAAGGGTCTTCTTATACTACATGAACACCCCCCTTGCCTTTCCCCTGTAAAATGGAAAAATTAAACAAATGAAAACATTCCAAGTCTGCTCACAATAAAACTTTAGTGGATCAAACATCGCGCAAAAATTAAAAATTTAAAGTATATTTAGAAATACGAAAAAAAATCTATTTGGAATATAACTTAGACGATATATTTAAATGTTGGCAGATTTTCGTTGGGCCAATGTAGTATAATCGTTGTAAATTCCACCGACTGTAATACCTGTAGGCCCAACGTTGGGTATTCGTCGGTAAATTGACATAATTTTTCGTCGTTATATACGTTGGGTATTCGTCGTTGGACCTATGTTGGGTATTCATCGTTGGCCCTATGTTGGGTATTCGTCGTTGGCCCAACGTTGGGTATTCGTCGGCAAACTGTCATAATTTTTCGTCGTTATACGTTGGGTATTCGTCGTTGGACCTATGTTGGGTATTCATCGTTGGCCCTATGTTGGGTATTCGTCGTTGGCCCAACGTTGGGTATTCGTCGGCAAACTGTCATAATTTTTCGTCGTTATACGTTGGGTATTCGTCGGCAAATTGACGTAATTTTTCGTCGTTGGCCCTAGGTTGGGGATTTGTCGGCAAAACAACCCACCATTCCCCAACGAACTCCCAACCGTCGGCCACCGTTGGCCAACCGTAAATGCTACTAGGGTGAAAAGACTTTACTGTAAAAGATTAGATGGCAAGGTGGTCAAGGGAGTGCTTGTCCACATCGTTGGCAAAAGGAATGATTACAAACATTAAACAGCTAGAATTAATAAATGTATCATAGTGTTATGTTGAATAAATTAATGCGTGCAAATGTTCATGGTTTAAAAGTTATTCTGTATCTCGAGTTCTATGGACTATTTTTACGAAAAAATTAGATGGCAAGGTGGTCAAGGGAGTGCTCGTTAACATCATTAATTAGCAAAAGGAATTGTTATAAACATTTGTTGTAAACTCTAGCTAATGGAAATGTAAAAGGAGTAGAAGAGAAAGGTGTAACGAGTTATGGTTAACAATAGAAAGTATATTTAACAAGAAATCAACGATACAAAAGGAAAAATAACAAAATGAGAAAATGAACAATGAATGATCGAACGAAACGAGATTTGATGAGTGTCAGTATGACAAAAATAAACGCACGAAAACTTTGATATGTGACAATATGACCAGAATAATCGCAAGAGAGCGAGAGCGACAAGGCAGCTCTCTTTTACACCCGCGTGGGCCATCGGTTTTGGACGGATTACGTAGTGGAGACTTTGAAATTAAACGAGTAGGGTCGCAGCAACGTTCGTTAGGGTAATGACCTAATAAACGGTGCTGCGGAGGAGACAGAGGAATAGGGTAACGGAATTGGAGCAAGGAAAACATGATGCGATGGCCCACGAGACGATTTGACGGGTTCGACGAACTGTCGATTACATTAAATCGACAACATTAAACAGCCAGAAATAATAAATTTATCTGTGAATTGTATTGAATAAATTAATGCGTGCGAATGTTCATAGTTTAAAAGTTATTCCGTATCTCGAATACTATCAGCCACTTTTACTAAAAAATTAGGTGGTCAGATAGCCAAGGGAGTGCTAGTGGACATCGCTGTAAAATGGAATTGTTATTAACGTTAACCAGCTAGAAATAATCAATTTATCAATAATTGTCAACGGCGATCGACATCAATCGATATTCGGTGGGGTGGGGGTGCCGCGCGAGCTCGGCGAGAGCCCACCGTCAGTCAGTCGGGGCGGGGGGGCCGGAGTGAGCGGTCGGGCGTCGCGTCGGGCTCCGGGACCAGGAGGACCAGAAGGACCAGGGACTTACCAGGGGTGGATAAGGGGTCATCTACAGCTGCCCTGGCCTATCCTGGCCTACCATCAACAATGCTGTTTTGTTCTTCAACTGTTCATCCAACGAACAACGGTAAGTTTGATTACTATTCATATTTTTCAATACTTCCTTTGTCTACCCTTGGCCCAGCTTCAACGAACCTGTCCTTCAACTGTTCGTTGAACGAATACCATCAATTATTACCTCTAATATGCTAATTGGAATTTCCATCACAATTTTCGGTATTGAGTCTTCTTCACATTTATATTTCTTGATTAAAAATGGTATTCCTCCGATCGGAGGTCCCTCAGGGGCTCACTCACGGATGCGGCCGTGAGTGAGTACGGGGAGTAGCGTCCCTGGGGCTACCCGAATCGCCTATAGGCCGCACTCGTGTGCGATGTTAGTTTGGCTCTCGTGAGCTGGTTAGGTTCGCACTTGTGTGCGGAGTTACAATTGCTCTCATGAGCTGTTTCTCTGTTTGTTCTTGCACTCATGTGCAGAATTATTATCGCTCTTGAGAAATGATTGTATTCGCACTCGTGTGCGGGGTTACAATTGCTCTCATGAGCTGATTCTCTTGTTGTATTCGCACACATGTGCAGAATTATTATCGCTCTTGAGAAATGATTGTATTCGCACTCTCGTGTGCGGGGTTGCAATTCCTCTCATGAGCTGTTTCTCTGTTTGTTCTTGCACTCATGTGCAGAATTATTATTGCTCTTGAGAAATGATTGTATTCGCACTCGTGTGCGGGGTTACAATTGCTCTCATGAGCTGGTTTTCTTGTTGTATTCGCTCTCATGTGCAGAATTATTATCGCTCTCGTGAGCTGGTTGGTTTCATTCGCACTCGTGTGCGTGATTTAATTCTGTATTCAACTGCATTGTTTCTAAATACGATTAGTCTGTTCCGGCTAGATTACAACAGCCGGCTGCTAACGAAGACAACACTTCGAATGAAGAGGTCACACCAACGAAGAGGAAGAAAGCTACAGTGTATTTTTAAGTTAGTTATATTTGGTCTACATATTAAGATTGTATATCATCGTTGTAAATATGTCGAGTAATTATTGCCGTAACTTCACATCGCTCGTTTTCTTGATTCCGACACAGCCTTCTGCTGTGTCGGACCTTGCTTGTATGTACCAGACCGGTTGGAGTCGGTGTTCGGCATCGATTCATTGAGAGGGATGGTTCTTTGAGACCTGTTCACTCGTGTAGCCATGCTACAGTGTCCTCTCTATTCGTAATCCTACCCATGTTCACCACAACTTGTGTTGGTTGGTGACAGGTAGTTGGTAGAGAAATGGGATATCGTTTGGACACTTCTCATGGCCATTTCTCTCGGTGAGGACACATCGGGTATCGGCTCTGGCCGGAGCTGGGCTGCAAGCATTGTATGCGCCGCGTCACCTTCGAACCAGAGCCTTCCGCTCTGGTTCGATCTTGTTTCTCACTTTGAAAGAATCAGCGCCTTCTGCCTGATTCGCATTTGGCCCCCGTGGAACGGAGACTTCTTCTCCGATTCACACCTTTTGCTCCGCGATAATTACTCGACATACTTGCATAATTTAGTATAAGTCCGTCGTTGTAAGAAAGGGAGCCAGAAGGAATATTGCATTCGTTTTGACTCCCTTTCGGGTCTCCTGTGCAGCAACATCCTCGTGGTAAGACCCGGGCAATCGGTATTATCCTCTATTTGTAAGAACTACTAGTGTCTTATGAATAGAGGATAATATCGAGCTAATAGCTGCACATTGCACATTTACAATTTTCCATAACATTGTGTAGTTGAATTTAAGACTTGCAAAATAGAAAAACACTTTTCACTAAATTGTATATGAATTTACTTCCGGTAGCTTGCTGTCGGCCAAGGGTACATCAATGCTTCCTTCATTTACCCTTGGCCCATCTTCAGTTCATTATTTCGAAGTAGTTATTCAGTCAGTGTTCACGACAATTTTTATTTCTGAATTTCCAATTGTTCGCTTCGGAACTTTCAGAAGTACATCTAAAAATTTTCATATCTTGTTTGAAATTGGTATTCCTCCGATCGGAGGTCCCTCAGGGGCTCACTCACGGATGGGGCCGTGAGTGAGTACGGGGAGTAGCGTCCCCGGGGCTACCCGAATCGCCTATAGTCCGCACTCGTGTGCAGGGTTAGCATAGCTCTCGTGAGTTGTTTGTATTCGCACTCATGTGCAGGATTATAACTGCTCTTGTGAGCTGATTGTATTCGCACTCGTGTGCGGGGGTTACAATTGCTCTCATGAGCTGGTTCTCTTCTTGTTTTCGCACTCATGTGCAGGATTGTAATTGCTCTTGTGAGCTTATTGTATTCGCACTCGTGTGCGGGGTTACAATTGCTCTCATGAGCTGGTTCTCTCCTTGTTTCCGCACTCATGTGCAGGATTATAATTGCTCTTGTGAACTGGTTGTATTCGCACGATGGAAGTACTGATTCAGTCAGTGAACGCGAGAATGGTTACTTCTGAATTGTAATTGTCCCTCAGGGACTCACTCACGGTTGGGGCCTCGTGAGCTGGTTAGATTCGCACTCGTGTGCGGGGTTAGTTTGGCTCTCGTGAGCTGGTTAGATTCGCACTCGTGTGCGGGATTAGTTTGGTTCTCGTGAACTGGTCTTAGGTTTGCTCTCGTGAGCGGGATTATGTATTGTTATGTCTAACTATTATTAGTCTGTTTTAGCTAGAATACACCAAGAAGTAGACATATCAAGAAGAGGACACACCATGAAGAGGATACACCAAGAAGAGGGCAAACCAAGAAGAGGGAAAACCAAGAAGAGGAAAAACTAAGAACAGGGAAAACCAAGAAGAGGACAAATCAAAAGGCCTGCGGCATATTCTTAAGTTATTATTATTTGCCGAGCAATTATTGTCTTAGCGTCATCCCCGAAACAGAGCCTTCTGCTCTGGTTCATGTTTCTTCTTTGCGACTCAAAGCCCTCTGCTTTGATTCTCCCGTCTTTTGCGTTTAGTCGTTTGGCCCACAATAATTGCTCGGCTTGCGTGCGTGCGTGCGTTAAGTTTTAAGCATTTGTATATAGCCATAATCTAGCATAAATTATTGGCATCGGTATTATTTGATATGGTTATCGTTTTTGATTCAATATCAATATCAGTATATCAGTATATCAGCATATCAGTATATCAGCATATCTAGATATCAGGATATCAGGATGCAGAGGTGTCAGTATATTAGTATATCAGTATATCAGCATATCAGTATATCAGTATATCAGTATATCAGCATATCAGTATTGTATCAGTATATCGGTAAATACCAGTATAATACCAATGCCAATAAATAATTGCTCGGCTTGCGTGCGTTCCTGCGTTAATTTTTAAGCTTATGTATCTTCGTTGTAAATATGTCGAGTAATTATTGCCGTAACTTCACATTGCTCGTTTTCTCGATCCGACAGCCTTCTGCTGTGTCGGACCTTGCTTGTATGTACCAGACCGGTTGGAGCCGGTATTCGGCGTCGATTCATTGAGAGGGATGGTTCTTTGAGACCTGTTCACTCGTGTAGCCATGCTACAGTGTCCTCTCTATTCGTAATCCTACCCATGTTCACCACGACTTGTGTTGGTTGGTGACAGGTAGTTGGTGGAGAAATGGGATATCGTTTGAACACTTCTCATGGCCATTTCTCTCGGTGAGGACACGTCGGGTATCGGCTGTGGCCGGAGCTGGACTGCAAGCATTGTACGCGCCGCGTCACCTTCGAACCAGAGCCTTCCGTTCTGGTTCGATCTTGTTTCTCACTTTGAAAGAATCAGAGCCTTCTGCCTGATTCGCCTTTGACCCCCGTGGATCGGAGACTTCCTCACCGATTCACACCTTTTTCTCCGCGATAATTACTCGACATATTTGCATAATTTAGTATAAGTCCGTCGTTGTAAGAAAGGGAGTCAGAAGAAATATTGCATTCGTTCTGACTCCCTTTCGGGTCTCTTGTGCAGCAACCTCCTCGTGGTGAGACCTGGGCAATCGGTATTATCCTCTATCTGTAAGACCTTCTAGTGTCTTATGGATAAAGGATAATATCGAGCTAATAGCTGCACATTGCACATTTACAATTTTCCTTGGTTTCGCTTCTAAAAATGTTCACATCTTGTTTGATATTGGTATTCCTCCGATCGGAGGTCCCTCAGGGGCTCACTCACGGTTGGGGCCGTGAGAGAGTACGGGGAGTAGCGTCCCTGGGGCTGCCCGAATCGCCTATCGCACTCGTGTGCAAAGTTAGGTAATCACTTATGTGCTGGTCGTATCCGCACTTGTGTGCGGGGTTACAATTGCTCTCATGAGCTGGTTCTCTTGTCGTTCTCGCACTCATGTGCAGAATTATAATTGCACTTGTGAGCTGATTGCATTCGCACTCGTGTGCGGGGTTACAATTGCTCTCATGAGCTGGTTCTCTTGTAGTTCTCGCACTCATGTGCAGAATTATAATTGCTCTTGTGTATTGGTTGTATTCGCACGTTCGAAGTACTGATTCAGTCAGTCAACGCGCAAATGTTTACTTCTGAATTCTAATTGTCCACTTCGGAACTTTCACAAGTTCCTCTTCGAAAAATTTTGCACATCTTGTTTCAAATTGGTATTCCTCCGATCGGAGGTCCCTCAGGGGCTCACTCACGGTTGGGGCCGTGAGTGAGTACGGGGAGTAGCGTCCCCGGGGCTACCCGAATCGCCTATAGGCCGCAATTATAATTCTCATGTGGAGAATTATAATTGCTCTTGTGAGCTGATTGTATTCGCACTCGTGTGCGTGGTTTCAATCGCTCTCATGAGCTGGTTGTATTCTTGTTTTCGCACTCGTGTGCAGAATTGTAATTGCTCTTGTGAGCTGATTGTATTCGCACTTCTGTGCGGGGTTACAATTGCTCTCATGAGCTGGTTCTCTCGTTGTATTCGCACTCATGTGCGTGATTAGGTTTGCGCTTACGAGCGCGGTTATATTTGTTTTATATTTAAAATTGGTATTCCTCCGATCGGAGGTCCCTCAGGGGCTCACTCACGGTTGGAGCCGTGAGTGAGTACGGGGAGTAGCGTCCCCGGGGCTACCCGAATCGCCTATAGGCCGCAATTATAATTCTCATGTGCAGAATTATAATTGCTCTTGTGAGCTGATTGTATTCGCACTCGTGTGCGCGATTACAATTGCTCTCATGAGCTGGTTCTCTTGTCGTTCTCGCACTCATGTGCAGAATTGTAATTGCTCTTGTGAGCTGATTGTATTCGCACTCGTGTGCGGGATTACAATTGCTCTCATGAGCTGGTTCTCTTGTCGTTTTCGCACTCATGTGCAGAATTGTGATTGCTCTTGTGAGCTGATTGTATTCGCACTCGTGTGCGGCATTATGTATTGTTATGTCTAACTATAATTAGTCTGTTTTAGCTAGAATACACCAAGAAGAGGACCCTCCAAGATGAGGACACGCCAAGAAGTGGACACACCAAGATGAGGACACTCCAAGAGGACTGCGGCGTATTGTTAAGTTAGTTTTATTTGCCGAGCAATTATTGTCTTAGCGTCACCCCCGAATCTGAGCCTTCTGCTCAGGCTCATGTTTCTTCTTTGCGAATCAAAGCCTTCTGCTTTGATTCTTCCCTCGTTTACGATTTAATCTTTTGGTCCACAATAATTGCTCGGCTTGCGTGCGTTATTTATTAAGATAGTATATCGCCGTTGCAAATATGTCGAGTGATTATTACCGTAACATCACTTTGCTCGTTTTCTTGATTCCGACACAGCCTTCTGCTGTGTCGGACCTTGCTTGTATGTACCAGACCGGTTGGAGCCGGTATTCGTCGTCGATTCATTGAGAGGGATGGTTCATTGAGAAGTGTTCATTCGTGTAGCCATTCTCTCTGTTCGTCATCCTACCCGAGTTCACCTCAACGCTTCGCGTTGCCTGGTGGCAGGTAGTTGGCAGAGAAATGGCACACCGTTTGAACAGTTCTCGTGACCATTTCTCTTGGCGAGGACACGTCGGGTATCGGCTCTGGCCGGAGCTGGGCTGCAAGCATTGTACGCGTCGCGTCACCTTCGAACCAGAGCCTTCTGCTCTGGTTCGCACTTGTTTCTCACTTTGAAAGAATCAGAGCCTTCTGCCTGATTCGCCTTTGGCCCCCCGTGGATCGGAGACTTCTTCTCTGATTCACACGTTTTGCTCTGCAATAATTACTCGACATACCTGCGTAATTTAGTATAAGTCCGTCGTTGTAAGAAAGGCAGCCAGAAGGAATATTGCATTCGTTCTGACTCCCTTTCGGGTCTCTTGTACAGCAACCTCCTCGTGGTGAGACCTGGGCAATCGGTATTATCCTCTATTTGTAAGAACTTCTAGTGTCTTATGAATACAGGATAATATCGAGCTAATAGCTGCACATTTACTAAATATGTTGATTTTCAATAAATTCTATTCCTATACCTATTGTCTTCCATAACATTTTGCAATTTCACCTTCCTTCAGAACAAAATATATGTATTATTCAAGCTGGTTCACCCCGGGCGTGAACACTGTAATATATTCTCTGGTTCTATTTAGGTAAAGAGTGCGGAACCTCCGACACCGACGAGATAGTATCTCGTTGGTGATAGTATTATAAGGTAATTACAGAATGGGTAATTTGAGCATTATACTATATCATTCTTCTTCTACTTGACGAATATCTCGTCGGTGGTGGAACTTTTATCGATGTGGTATATCAGATCACTGTAACTTCCACGTTATCCCCGCGCCCGGTCGCGCCCGGTTACCCGTCTCGCTGAATAGCACAGGCGCTGGCAGTCTGTAGTAGTATCTCGTCGGTGGTCGAGGTGGGACAGGATCAAAATTTGCGATTAGGATATACAGTGGCTCACAAAAGTATTCAAACGCCCTTTAAAACAGAATAACTTTTTTATAATTGTACCAAAAAGATCTGATTTTTTATAATTAATTAGAAGCATTGGTTTATGAAATGATATGCACAAAAGATTTTCCAAAAAATTATAATTTACAAGGTTACGTGCAAAAATAAAAAAGGCATTTTTTACAATTTTTTATTAGAGCCCTTAAAAGAAATTTAAAATATATGTTTTGTAGATCTTTTGACGCAGGAAAAAACGACACGCAACCAAAGATATATGATTCTGTGTATTTGAAGCAGAAATTGATCAAAAGTCGTGTAAAACTACGATTTTCACAATTTTTAACCGATTGTAGCTCGTGTGTATGTTAATCGATTTCAATGAAATTTTCAGCACGTCTAGAACTAACATAGATCTACAAAACATATATTTTAAATTTTCATTATGGACCCAAATAAAAAAGTATCAAAAAATGCCTTTTTTATTTTTGCATGTAACCTTATAAATTATAATTTTTGGAATATCTTTTTTGCATATCTTTTCGTAAACCAATGCTTCTAATTGATTCTAAAACATCAGGTCGTATGGTACAATTATAAAAAACTGTACGTCCATAAATTGACAATGAGGAATTTGTCGACCTTCAAATGAACTTGAAAACGCCACCCAAATAAAAAACTTACACTGTCCCTCTTTCCCCCTCGGAATCCTTGGACACGTGTTTTACACTTTTTAAATATCTTTTATATTTTTCGAGATATTCGGCTGGAATGTTTCCAAATGAACACCCTGTATAGAATTCACATTTACAATTAGTGTTAATATACTTTTCTCTCCTTTAAATATCTCGGAACAAGAAACATATCACATAGACCACGTTCATATTTATGAGCACGTATGGACTCACCGGACAGTTCAATACAGTCCAGAAACACGGTGTGAGCAACGGCAAGTAGAAAAAGCTTGACCTAGTCAGACGCGACTGACCGCAGCCTGTCATACATATAGCAGAGGGCTCGAATCAAGTGACCTACTGCCATTTCCATGCCCAGTCTTAATTGATCTCCGATTGACAATATCGTCCTTTGATCTGGCCAGAATCTCGTCTTATGTATTATTAAAGAGGCTCGTTTAGCAAGCACTGGAGTGAACAAAGGGAAGAGCGTGATTTAGATGATTATGCGTTGGTATTACAAGCAATACGCTAATTAGGCACGCCATACAGCGTGTGCTAGCTTGTAAGCTGTAGACTGTCGTCAAAATATGATCGAGATCTTATTGTGATCATTAAAAGAATTTCAGAGTATTCAGAGTACACAATTTGTTTATTTTCGAGGTAGATGGATATGTAGGAAGCAATACAAACCTTGTACATGTCAATACGAGAAATTTCATTTTACCACGTTTTTATTAACTGGCTTTCTTGTCTGTCTGTGTTTGTCTGTTCGGTACAAATTTTCAATTGATTTTAATATTCCTATAACAATGGATATAAGGTATTCTTTCATATTTTGCAACTTCAAACTTATCATCTGAATGGGCAGGGAGACGAATTTTTTGGTACGGGCCTATCGACGAATGTCCCTTTAAATTTCGTTTGTCGAGGTACGCGCCATGGACCTAAGGGCTGTGCATAACCCTGGGGGGGGGGGGGTGGTTTGAAAGACGGAAGGGGTATTAACTTGTCGGCCATCTTGGATGGCAGCACTGTGGTGCGCTCTATAGGCGACTTTAAATACTAGTGTAGCGTCTGTAGCACGTGGTCTGTAGAAAATACATCAATCGATGCAGCTGGACATTCGTTATAAAAAAGTACTAACCTATGCATGTTGAAAAGTTAGTAGTTCAGGAGATATTTCAATTTAAATAACTCTAAAATACTATTACTGTCGTAGTAAGACGTTACATAAGTAAGTAAACGCTAACGTCTTAGTACGACCGCAATGGTATTTTAGAGTTATTTAAATTGAAATATCTCCTGAACTACTAACTTTTCGACATACATAGGTTAGTACTTTTTTATAACGAATGTCCAGCTGCATCGATTGATATATTAAAAGATACCTCATTCCATTAAAAACAAAATGAAGGTGACCTCATATGTATCTCTAAAAGAAATTATATAAAACCAAAATTTTTTTACTATCGTATGAGCCCCATTTTACCATTCAACTTTGTCCTTCAGACATTTGACGTATCTTTGAAAACAACAAAGATATTCAAGGTGGTCAAGATAGCTGGGACACCCCGTATTAGTGTGAATCACTGTAGCGTAGGCAGGCTTCGCGCGACAACGATCCTGCCCACGAATTCGAGAAGCGATCGAGGAGAGTCAAAGGATTTTGGTGGGGCGAGTTCTCGAGTCGTATGGGGCGTGCGCCGATCAGTGAAAGAGGGTGAGGGCTGAAGTTCTTACGCGGCTGAAAGCATCTCAATAAAACGGCCGAACCGCGAGATAAACGGGAGCCGAATACCGTACAACAGGCGATTCGGTACACGGGTTTGGGGATTGCTCGCGGTAGATTTTGCCAGCCAGCCAGCCAAAGAATTCGACGGTCGCGTCGCCACGTTGGATCGTATCCACGGTCATTAAACGTTGTCGAGAGTATTGCGCGTTGCTCGCCTCCCGGTTCCGCTTTTGTTCCGCGACCCTAAAGGAAACTTTCTTTTAAACCGAAGGCGGTTTTAAATATCCTTTGATACGGTATTCAACGGTAGAAGACGGAATGGGAAATAAGATGCGCTGGGATGGCGCCTTCGGGAGTGGTGGGGGTGTCAAGTGAAAAAAAAAGAAGGAGGCGAGTCGAAGGCGTTGACGAGCTCTCATCTATCTGCCTTTGTTTATCATCCATTGTCTCCTTCTCCTCGTATCTTTCCTGTCTCTCTTTCCTCGCGGAACTGTCCCGTTCTCGTTGTTCCGTTCGCGCGGACAAGTGCATTATTATGGTGAGCAGCGATGCGTTTATACGAAACATGCATGTACTCGCGACGTACGTGCACGCGCCCGCCTTTGTAGAACGACACCCCCTTTGATACGCTCCGCGAGCAAATCGTAACGGTGAATAAAAGAAATTATTGTAGGAATTTCAAGAAAAATAGAGGACAAGCAGTCGTAAATTCTGAGAAAAGCGCGCGAGATCGTACCACGGCGAGCTCCGGAATGCGAAGACATTTTCTCTGTGCTCGCTGCGTGACGCTCCTCGAAAGCATTCCGGGGGATACGACAAATGAATTGCAAAGCGGTATGAATGAAACGACTCCGCAGTTAGGGAGGTTAAATAAATCAAACGCCGCGGCTGACGCAGTTGAAGCGCGTCCCGCGGAATCGTCAGAAATGGGTATTATTTGGCGAAAAAAATATTTAAAATACTATTTAATATTTTAGATTTTATTTTGCTTAATGGAAATAGTATTTTATTTGAACAATCTGAACCTCGAAATAAAATATTTCTGCTTGAACAACTGAACCTCGAAATAAAATACTTCTATTTATTTGAACAATCCGAACCTCAAAATAAAATACTTCTATTTATTTGAACAATCCGAACCTCAAAATAAAATATTTCTATTTTAGTTCGGGATAAAATATCCGAGATTCCCGAGAATTTTCGGGATTCCCGAGTATGCGCGGGATCCCGAGATGATTCGGGATTCCCGATAATATGCGGGATCCCGCGAAGATTCGGGATTCCCGAGAATTTTCAGGATATAGAATAATACAATATTTGGGATTCCCGAAAGTGTCGTTATTCTTGAAAATTTCAGCAATCCGAATGAAAGGAATATTCCTGCAACGCAAGCAAATAACAAACGATTATTTTCTACAGCAGGAAATGTTGTAATAGCTACTCGAACTAAATTACTGTACGAAAATGTTGAAAAACTTGTTTTTCTACACGAAAATTTAAAATATAATGTTTTACACCCACTATCTTTATAATATGCTATTTTCATTCTACTCTCTACCTTTTACAATTCATAATCTCATAATTATTTTCCTCCGTTGAACAACTCACGAGATCCCGGTGTTTGGAATCAGATAAAACAAATTACATTGAGATGGCTCGGAACATGATGGTGTGGTTGTCAATCACTGATTGACTATTCTGCATCCTCCATTGTCAGAATTATCGAAATTCGCAATTACTTTTCACAATATTACTAACATAAACATTCCCGACTAATAAGATATGTAATCTTCGAGAACACAATGGCTTTCAGATTCTTGTAATTATTGGAAGTATGGAGAAACTTCAAAATGTCGGGAATCACAGATATTTTCGGGAATCCCGAAAATTCTCGGGATCTCGCACACCCCTATAAACTATACAATCTGTAATACGTCCACCTGAGGACGTAACAATACCAATGGCTTCCTCATTTTTTATTCTCAGCAGTCAACATACATTTGAAGAATATATCTGTGATTGGAAGGAAGAGTTTTGATGACTGATTTTTTGACGTAGGACATCATCGGTTAAATTGCATTATTTTCCAGAGCCTGAAGTTCAACCAATGCATAAACTAAAATTTGTTGAAACCGTGACACGCGGCGTTGTTCCTTAGAACCACAGACAGAACTCTCGTGTAATTTTGATTGCACGAGAATTTTGAAAGCAACGCAGTGGCAAATTGATTTCTCGCAAATGCGTTTCCGCGCTATTAGGCAATCATGAGCCGAGTATAAAACATGACCGAGCAAGCCCCTAAACCGGAACTGCTGACGGAAGATTGATTGAACGGGATTCTTTGGAACCGGTGCGTAACGAAAAGCCGCGAGCGACGGTGCATTTAATAAAGCGCGGACGAAAGTCGACGTCGTTAATGGAAGGAAATTGTAGGAGCGAATGGCAGCCAATATATGAGAGAATCCGGCTGCAATAAGCGTTTCTTTGCTGATGACTGCAAAAGTTATGCGAGAAGCTTCCGGTGAATGGAAGCTATTTTCATCGACTCGGTTTCTCCATCCCCTGCATTCCATCCACGGCACCTAACCCGATGGTATGGACCTTATTCCCTTCTTTTATACGGGGTGTCTCGCATACCGTGGACAGTTTTAACCGACTTTAAGGTCGATTCATACACGCGTCCGAAAAATCGTGCGCTGTTTTTGGGGTCTCATACACGTGCGATCCGTAGTTTTAGGCAACTTGAGAAGGGTTGAGATGCACGAACAAAGGCCAAGTGCCGAAGATCGTGTCATTTGCAACCATAACCCCAGGGGTTCTGTGAACCTTTTACTCCCCTCTACACCTCAGGAGATGCCTATGCCTATGCTCTCAGTCTCGAAGAAAAGTATCGGAACGAAGCCGCTGAGACTTTCTCGGTTGTGGACGGTGTCACTTAAACCTGGGTTAGAATATTTTCTCGGACGATCGGATCGTACGTGTATGAATCGACCTTTAAACGGTACTCAAACACGAACGAGTGTTCCGGTATTTTTCCATCAAATCGATTCCCCTAGTAGCACAAAATATTATACACAAATTCATATGATATTAAAAAGAGATTCAATCTGTTTTTAATATTCAAATATACATACAATATTTGTTTTACATTAAGTGGCAAATATTTTTTTTTAAATATGCAGGAAATATCTATTTCATGTTACGAGGAAAATATTTTTTTCTAAATATATAATGAATCTCTATTTCATATTAGAAATAAAAGATTTTTTCCTAATATAAAGATAATATATTTATTTCATATTATGAAAAAAATATTTTTTCTCGTTATATAAAATGAATATTTATGTAATATTAGAAATACAACATTTATTCCTAACATACAGATAATATTTATTTCATATTATGAAAAAAATATTTTTTCTCGTTACAAAATGAATCTTTATGTTTTGTACTCAACTTACGATACGGAAATTGCTACTGAATGGCGAAATGCTTACTCGTACACAAATCAGTTTTTGTTATAACTTTTGTAATTACACAAAATAAATTTTGTAATTTGTTATAATGTAAAAATTTTAGGTTAAGAAATTTTTTTTTTCTCTTCTTTTTTTTTCTATGTTCTTTTTCTATATTTTTGTTATTTTCTATTTGTTTTTATCAGTTATACAAAACGTCTGTAAACCCATGTATAAAAAGATCTCGGTCCGTATATAATAATAATAATAAAATAATAATAATAACAACAATGTCGAAACGGTGTTTACGTTTACTACATTGTCGTGAAGCGTTTGAGCGCCATCTTTAATAAAGACAGGTCTTGAAAATATCTCGAGAACTAATAATTTTTTTGCTATGGTGCCCTAATAATTTTTTACGTAGAATAAACGGAAGAATCGATTAGAGCAAAAAAAATATTCATTTCTATTTAAAGAAATGATGCAATTGTCAATTGCACTTGCACAGTTGCACCGAGAAAAAATAAATACCATCGTATTTGTTGCGTGCAGTGTTTTCCAATCGACCATAAACGTGTAAACGTGCATCGTTGAGGATGTGAAAAAATAGTTGTTATAAAAATGAAACGTTCTACAGCGTGAACAATTAACCGTTTGCACTCGAGGCTAGTTTGGCTCGATAATTCGAACATTTCATCTCGACTAAAATATTTTTGTTATATACACCATACACCATTTTTCATTTTACCACATACAGGGTGAGTCACCAAACGTGTGTACCTCAAATATCTCTGTTGTTTCTAAAGATACATAAAATATGGTAAGCACAAAGTTGAATGGTACAATGGAGCTCATTTTTTTTAGAGATATCAAGGTCACCTTCATTTTTTAAAATGGAATGAGGTATTTTTTAATACATCAATCGACGCAGCTGGACATTCGTTATAAAAAAGTAGACCTATGTATGTCGAAAAGTTAGTAGTTCGGGAGATATTTCAGTTTAAATAACTCTAAAATACCATTGCGGTCGTACCAAGACGTTACACAAGTAAGTAAACGCTAACGACTTAGTACGACCGCAATATGGTATTTTAGAGTTATTTAAATTGAAATATCTCCTGAACTACTATCTTTTCGACATACATAGGTTAGTACTTTCTTATAACGAATGTCCAGCTGCGTCGATTGATGTATTAAAAAATACCTAGTTCCATTTAAAAAAATGAAGGTGACCTTGATATCTCCAAAAAAATGACATAAAAACAAAATTTGTTTGCATCTTGTCAGCCCCATTGTACCATTCAACTTTGTCCTTACCATATTTTACGTATATTTAGAAACAACAAAGATATTTGAGGTACAAACGTTTGGTGACTCACCCTGTGTGATATCGAGTTTATTGACTCGTTCACATTTCCACGTTCAGCAATTTATTGACCTTCCGACGGCTGGGGCTGGGTCTATTTTCGCCCAGAGTATTGAAATAATTCTTTTTCACGAGTCAATTGACAAATTGGCGATCTCAAGCGATTTCGAAATCGTTCTTATCTTAAGTAAGCATCGCAATTAGTGCTTGTTTAAAGATCGAAACAGCTGGGAACTGGCTGCTAATTAACGGCAGTTAATACTAATTAATAGATTCGCTCAATCCTTGTAAGGCTTTTCCTTTATTCCTTGGACGATATTTGCGGAGCCTGGGGGAAATGTTTTCGGAACTCGTCGAAGCATCGCGCGGAGGCAAGCAGCGCCGTTATTCGATGTTGCGTCCTGTTTATCTGTCCGCGTGATCCTTAATTATCCACGACGGCGGGAATTAGTCGGCGTTCTCGCAGTCGAAGGGAATTTATTCGCGGATCACAAGCCGCCCGTGCTCAAGGGATCGTTGCTTCGTCGACGGCACCAGGGACGAGGATATCTCTCGTCGACTTAACAAAGTCACGGGGCAACGAACCGTTACGTTGCCCGGATAGTTTGCAGATCTGCTGGAAATGGAATCGAGGCTCATTCAGGAGTTCTGCTTTCCTGGGAGGACGCCGCGCCGCGCCGGGCTGCCTGCGCTGAGTTGCAGCCAGAAGAAAAAGTAACTGCTGAGAGGAGAGCCAGCCCTCGAGTTGTTTACCAAATGGAATAAAGGAAATACTAACAGCTAACCTGTTGAGGTATCAGATGGATGAAAAGAAGCAGCTTACTATCGGCAACCACCATTTCTTTTCCCCCACCACCACCCCACCCGCTCGCAATCGCGCGGAAACGACTATGCGAAAACTTCTCCAGGAAACAGCTATTTATTGTTACAGTCACTGTGTCCCGCGAACTACAGGGTGGTCCACCAAATATTACTACCTCTTCACGTCATTATTATTATTACTATTATTAGACTGCGGATCTTTATGCATTTATAATATGTCGAAATATGGAAGATGTATGCAAGGTATATGCGAAATATATGTATAGGGAATGTATGTACAGATCTGTAAAATAGTAATTATTTAATTGTTTTATTTATTATAATTTAAATTAGAATATACAACAATAGTTGTTTCTATAGTGCCGATTGTAAATTGATGTACCTCTTGTCTGTTAAAATTAATTTATACGCTGAAAAAGAGCGTTCTATCATCACATGATGTTATAGGGGCATATTTCAATTTACCCCAATGATGTGCCAGAACCTCTCGTGGTCCTTCAACGTGTTCACCTTTCAAAATGTTGCTTGTCTTTAATAATACATTAAAGTGTACATAAAAACAAAAATTTTTTGGTATCGTATGGGCCCCCTTTAATAGTACAATTTTTCTCTAACATTTTCTTCCATCTCTAATCCTAACGGAGCTATTTAGGTGGCCTGTTTGTCGTGAACCACCCGGTAT
Organism: Lasioglossum calceatum; assembly: GCA_963966675.1. NCBI lineage: Eukaryota > Metazoa > Arthropoda > Insecta > Hymenoptera > Halictidae > Lasioglossum > Lasioglossum calceatum. The sequence continues at coordinate 4,184,250 of OZ016540.1, read as the reverse complement.
ATCGATAGATTTAAAAAAGAGTATAATTTACATGTACGAGTTCAAACTTGGACATGTTGCGTCCGAAGCAGCGAAAAACATAAATGCCGCTTTGGTGAAGGTATAGCAAGTGATCGGACCATAAGGCGTTGGTTTGAAAAATTTCGTTCCGGAGATACAAATCTGGGAAATGAGCCTCGTGGTCGTGAGCCAGCAGCTATTAAAGATTTAGATTTAAACGAGATAGTTGAAAGGGATTCACGTCTAACTGTTCGGGAAATCGCGGAGTGAAACCATAAATGCTGATAAATACTGTCAGGAAATTGATATAATGTATTGGGTTGGCAAATAAGTTCGTTCGGTTTTTTGCAGTGGAATAAATCAGAAAAACCGAACGCACTTATTTGCCAACCCAATACGAAAAACTGCGTGTTCAACAGCCGGAATTAGTCAATAGACGTGGTGTAATATTGTTCCACGATAATGCTCGGCCACATATTGCGAAAGAAAGAGTAAAAAAATTAGCAGAGTTGAAGTGTGAAGTTCTTCCCCACCCTACTTAATCGTGTGACCTGTCACCTACTGATTACCATTTTTTCAACCACCTAGATGGCTTTCTGAATGGAAAAATATTCAAAGAAGAACGTGCAGTAAAAACTGCAATTGATGAATTTATTGTCTCACATTTGTTAGATCTCTACTAGAAAGGCATTGAGGCACTTGTATCACGATGGAAGAAGTGCATTGATGTCGATGTAAATTATTTCAATTAATGGAATACGAATAAAGCTCGTAAAATAAAAGTTTATGTTAAAGTTCTGAGCGTTTCTCATCGTCGAAATAAAACGAAAAACGCTCAGAACTTTTTACTTCGCCTAATATAATTTTTAACAAATGTATATTGGTAATGAATTGCTAATGAATAGTTAAAACGATCAAACGTAAATGGAACTATTGGTTCCCATCGCGTGTACTTTCCTAAAATTCGGGAACGGAAGTCTGGCAGAAGATCGGGCGACGCAATAAGGGAATCGGGAATAAGTAATCGAGAGTGACGGGGAGGGGAAGGAATCGAGATTCCTCGAAGCACTAGCACCCAGGATTATCGAGGGTGAAACCGACCGGGGAACCGAATCGCTTGATTCGCTGCCGAGATCCAATCGACGAGGAACAGGATACTAACCTGTTGAGGCGTCAAATGGATGGGGGGTGTGGAGTTTTTCAAGGAGACTCTAGGAGATCCCATCACCTGCACGGTTACGGGCACAGAGAACGGTTATACATAGATTCTTCGAATCTTCCCGAGGATTTCGGAAATTTCCGGGACTGCGTGTTCGGCGTCTCGCTCGAATGAAAGGGAATCGATTGGCGGATGAAATCTAATTGAGGAAACGGTGACGGTGGCCTGTTCAGACGGAAGGCGAACGGGGAAAATAGAATGCCGGCTGTGGATTAGTGGTAAAACGCTTCAATTCGATGGAAAGCCGGTATTGATCGCTTCTCTCAGATATTTCCGAGTGATTAATTGTGATCTACAAGAACGGCAAAATGCTAGCTACTAGAAAACAACATTTAAGAAATTGCAACATGAAAAACAGTATAGAAGAGAATAACTGATAAAAACATTAGGTGCATAAACTCATTCGTGGCCCTCGGAATGAATTGTAATTTTATTCGAAATTCAAATCGTTTAAAGAGAACATTGTAGCACGGCACGATAGAATCTTGTGAAATGGACGACTTCTTCATTGAATTAAAAAGGAAATGAACAGTTTCTGAAAGGTGATAACGAACTCGAATGATGAATTAACTCGTTAGCCACGGTTAAAAGGTTAAGCTAGTGAATTCATCTTCATGGTGCTTACTCGACGGGCTCTTAAAATCAACGTCTGTTGCGTTCTCTTCAACGTCATTCGCTGAATACGTATTTTAAAAGTCCCGAACCGGTGAAAACGGTATTAATAAGTTTCGTGAAAGCCTCGTCTTGTTTTCGAGAGGGATTCGTCAGTTAGAATAGAGAAGCGGAGGGAAATTCATTAAAACCGTGTTCAGCTTATATAACTACCCTTGTGGTAGGGGAACCGACTTGAAACTCTTGTCATACATTCGATCGTCTTATCCGGCTGTGCCGGAGTTTAAAATGAAAACGCATCAATTATACTGCAGCAATAATGCATTATCATTTATATCTGGACAGAGGGCCTGGATTTGGCGATATCGCGCGCTGTCGAGCACCGGGTTGACTGAATTTGACAATACAGAGCGGCATAGGAGCTAGCATATCGTGCAATCGAATTCTACGGCAAAGGGAGCGAAACGACCGTGGCAATTCTTCTGTGGCGGAGTCAAAGACTTGTTAGAGTAACTGCCGACACAGCGAATAGCGAACGAGGAAAGTGGCTGGATGCGGGACACAAGGATCAAACGAATAGCAGAAACTAACCTGTTGAGGCGCTAGGTGGATCGAGAGGCTACTTATAATAGAGACCTCCAGTTCGACTCGCTCGGAGCCAGCTGTGCTGTTGGCGTGACAGACGTATCGGCCGGCGTCCTCGGCCCTCGCCGATTGCAGCACCAGCACGCCCGCCCTTGCATGGACCCTCTCCGAATTGAAAATCATCGCCGTGCCGGACACCGATTCGCGGAACCACAGGTACATCGGTGGTGGTATTCCTTGGGAGATGCAGGACAATACGATCGTCTCACCCGTTCGGATCGGTGCCGGGCTCACCCGTTCGTTGAACCGTGGTGGAACTGGATTTCGGTGTTCTGCAAAGGATAATGAGACAACCACTTCAATCTCGCGGGCTCGGCCAACCTTTCACGCGAACAACCTACAACACCGCGACATTTCGAGCGCGAGACCAATTTTCTTACCAGGCACCAGAGTTGGGCAAAAAATTAATCAACGATTGACGACTAAATTTCTACATCAATCGTTAATCGCAACTAACAATTAATCTCCTAGTTTAGTCGTTAATTGCGGTTAACGATTAAATTTCTACTTTAGTCGTTAATTGCGATTAACGATTATTAATCGTCAATCGGATAATTGATTAATGATTAACTGCTTTTCGAAATGAAATACGTAATCAACACTGTATGAATACTGAAAAAAATGTAAACTGAGTTTAGGTGTATTGTCATTTGGTTTATAATACAAACTGTTTACGTGCTTTTATGTTTGAAGTTATTATTCCTTGAAAGCTACGACCATCGTAGCATTTAACATTAAACAAAGTTGCTGTAATGTACTATATGTTGTAATAAATCTCGTAAGAGATTTCCTAAAAAAAACTTGAAAATAAACATGGTTTTGTTACAATATATTGTTATTTCTGTCAATTCTCCATCCGCTCTCGGCTCTCTGCTCCCTCTCTCTGTCTCTCTCTCCCTCCTTATTACAATTTATGGATAGACCGTGTGGCGATTAACTTTAACAATTGATTAAATCAGTCTCCGATTTTTCGATGATTCCTTTTCTTAATCAACGATTGACGATTAAATCAATCGATTGAATCAATCGCCGATCTTTCGACGATTTCTTCATTTAATCAACGATTGACGATTGACTTCATCAATCGATTGAATTAATCGCCGATTTTTCAACGATTTCTTTTTTTAATCGTACACATTAATCATTCAATCGTGATTAAAATTTTAATCGATTAATGCAATTTAATCGAAATTGGGATGCAAGGAATTTTTTGTTATTACAGGACCTATACAGTATTTTATCCACAAATGTCCCAAATGTCTGGCCGACAGAGTTGCGCAGAATTACAATTGAATTACTCCAGGAATTAAATTACGAAGTAATTGAATTACATCGTAATTCAGTTATATTGTAATTTCTAATTCAGATCTTCGTTCAATTAAATTACAATGTAATTCGTAATTGCAATGGAGTACAATTATAAAATACATTGTAATTCAGTTATATATCGTAATTTGTAATTCAAATCTTCCTGCAACTAAATTAAAATGTGTTTGGTATCATTTTGCATTAGAAAAATGCCACGAATATGTTGGTGAATGTTCCATAAAAAAATATTGAGAAATAAAGAAGTTTGTCAACGGATTAGTTATGTTTAGGCCGTCCTTCTCTACGTTCGGCAAAACTCAAAGAATAGTATCCCTGCGTATAAATGACCCTGGGCAGACCCGTGTTAGGGACTTTTATCGATATATTACCGAATTATGAAGTAGAAATGGTACTTGCAAATTTTTTCTAATGTAGAGAACATGCAAATCAAATCTGCCCGAAATATCCTACATTTTCTAATTTTTTAAATTTAAGTGGGGTAATTGTTTTTCCCATTTAGCTTCTAGAGCTGTCCATAATCATCCCACAATTTTTCAATCTCCTTTTTCCAACATTCATTCAAGTAGTATATGTACATATTAAATTTTCCATTAAAATATTATCGTACAATTGGTAAATAAAACAATAAAATCAAGCTGGAAGCTTGTATTCTTTAACAGTTTATTTTAGCGCATTATATTAGGCAAGATGCTAATCTCGTTAAATAAGTCACATTATACGCGAATTAATCGTGTAAGATCAAGAATAAATACATATTTCTCTAATGTCTCTTTTATTGTAATTGTTCACAAACAGAGAACAGATGTCCGTTTCCGTCACGTCCGACACTGGCCGGCATAATCTACTTATCGCAGACTAAAAAGAATACAGTTCTCTCAGATTTCATGCCAGCCAATCCCGCGAGTATTACGGCATTCCTAAATTCTCTAAGCTGATCGCAAAAAGTTTTCGAACGAGATTCCCCTCGAGGAAACAGTATCCGTTGATTTTATTCCAGCTTGTTGGAGAACTACGCTCGATCAAAAAATGAGCGAACGTTTCGCTTTGATTCTCTGAACGATCGGCCCCCCTCCCTCCAGGCCGCTCTTCCCCCTGAACAATTAGCTTCTCGCCGCGGCAACGACGAAAGTTCGCTATTGGAAAGTTGGAAATTGACGTGTTATTTCAAGCCGTGGTCCGGGGGCGAGGTTTTACATCCTCGACTCGGTTTCGTCGGGCAAAAGGTAACCGGGTTGGGACTCTGTTCGAACGAGCCCGGGCTCAAGTGGTCGATGAATCGCGAGCAGCAGAAAAAAAACCGGACCCGTCGAGAATGGATTCTTTCTTTCGTCGATTTCTCATGCACCGTGGCCACCGGACGCCGCGCGAAATACATTTCGAATCTCCCGGACATTCCCGAGAATAAGAAATCGCCGGGGACCCGTTGAAACGGACAAAGATCTCTTTATCAATTTTTCCTGCCCGCGAAGAGGCTCCTTTTGTCTCTGTTACGTAGCATTATATGAGCTAGCATCCTCGGAAAATTTACATTTATTTCCTTGCCCATCCCTTCTTCCCTCTTCCTCTTCCTCATCGAGTTTCGTTCATTTGCGCCACATTCCCGGGCCCGTACTTCCTTGATGTAATTACACGTTACGCCAGTTCCAGGATACCTTTATTATTAATTTCGAGTTGTACCAGCGCAGCGGCCGCGGCGCAAAATGTAAAACGACTGTTGGAAGTGTCGTTCGAGAGTACTCGCAAACGCCACAACTTCACGTACCATTCCGACATTCCATTGATCGTGTTACGGTTAAATTACTGACAGCTAATTGCACGCTAAAATAACAATCCTTTTCCCTCGGTGCACGTGCGTCACGATTGCTCGGTCGTCCGACGCGGGAGAAACGTTCCCAGTTACATGCAGTCACAATATTTGCTCATTCGTCGATTATGGAAACCCGTGTACGGCTGACAGTCGAATTCGCGCTCCTTCGAAATACGAAAACCTCGTATCAGCTGCTGGATGTATGGAGCAGAAATCGTGGAAATTCGATTTTCACAAAAATATTAGGTCGCTCGGAAAGTCATCTCGTTTTCCGCGTAGAGATGGGATTTGTGCTTCCATTTGTTATCGCTTTACCTTACTTTGAATCGCAAAATCTTGGCATATCTTGACGGCTGACATTTTTGTGTCATCGTCATTAAAAAAAAAATGTTGTGTGCTGTTTAAAGGACAGGGTGTACCATCGGATTATCATTTCTCTCGCTTTTTCCAACATTCTTCATGCGGTGCAAATTGCATTTCAAATAACGTCGTGAAAAGTCATGTAACTCAATTTTTTGCTAATAAAAAACAGAAATGAAATTTATTCTGGAAACATTTATACCGAGCCTGTTACCAACTTAATGAAATAGCCATGTTATACCCGCTTGGAATTATTTAAATCGCGAGTTAAACGATGAGTGCTCTGAAAATATCCAAGAAAGATAATATCGTCTGTTGAATTAAAACAACGGACTCATTTCGAACAACACGTAGCCAAATAAAAGAATACACTGCTTGATCTATTACTTCCCGAACAGTTTATGTGGATAATGTCCAAGTTTTTACAGATTGCCCCGTAAAGCACTATCATCGTTCTGTCAAAATCAGGAGCAGCGAAACCACGCCTACTCGTAACGCGCTGCGCACAAAAAGCAAGATTCAGTGGTTTCTCGAGTCACCAATCCAATGTTTTTTGGAGGTCTGTAGCAGGGAAAAATTACGATCGAGATTAATAAATCCATGCCCGCTCGGGGGGCGTTCAACAGAGAAAAAGTTTTTGCCTCTGTTACGGTCCACGCCTTTGTATTGCTCTCTGATGTCATTTACTCTGGACAATTAGTCGAGATGAAACGATCTGCCTGTTGTTTATGCCTGGTGTAGAGGCGGGCTTTTCCTGGACGTGTGTAATTACCAAGCAGCCAATCACACGGTCGCTCTCCTCATCGCTCGTATGTTTACCTTCTTGCTGTGGCCACATATACGAATAGTATGGTAACCGTGTGCGGAGCGTATACGTGTGCCAGAGTTGTGCAGAATTACAATTGAATTACTCCAGAATTATAAATACAAAGTAATTGAATTACATTGTAATTACATTGTTGTAATTAAATTGTAATTCAATTATATTGTAATTTATAATTCAGATCTTCATTCAATTAAATTACAATGTAATTCGTAATTACAATGGAGTACAATTACAAAATACATTGTAATTACATTGTTGTAATTAAATTGTAATTCAATTATATTATAATTTATAATTCAGATATTCATTCAATTAAATTAGAATGTAATTCGTAATTGCAATGCCACTGCGGGAACACTGTCCGTGAAGAACACGGCTGTTGGACAGTTAACCCGCGGTTACGTATATGAAAGAAAAATATAAAAATATATTGCACTTCTTCAAAGTTCTGGGCTATAATTTGGAAAGCCGTATTTTAATTGTATAGTATTTCAATTATATAGTAAGTCAATTATATTGTATTTAAATTATACATTGTATTTCAATTATATATTGTATTTCAATTATACATTGTATTTCAATTATACATTGTATTTCAATTATACATTGTATTTCAATTATATTGTATTTCAGTTATATTGTATTTCAATTATATTGTATTTCAATTATACATTGTATTTCAATTATATTGTATTTCAATTATATTGTATTTCAGTTATATTGTATTTCAATTATATTGTATTTAAGTTATATTGTATTTCAATTACACATCTGATTAAAATACTTAGTACTTGAATTACATTGTATTTCAATTATATAGTAATTCATTTACGACGTAATTGAAGAAGACTACACATATAGACACACTAGTCTGAACATAAGGATCTACCGTTCTTAAATGAATATATGGCGGTAAATTTGAAAACGTCCAACGATGTTATACACCTGCTGTTATACTAGCCACAGGAGGTAGCTTTACCAATCGGAATTCAGTAATTCGAATTCGGTCAAAAGTTATGATCGTAGAAAAAAAAGGGGAAGGAACTTATTTGCACACCTAATATTTTGCATATAGATCCGCAGTATTATCCATATTAGTATAAACTACAGTGGGTGAAGAAAGTATTCGTACACCCACGTGACAAAGTTATTCGTTTTTAAAAGGTATACGAATACTTTGTACACCGACTGTATATTTTATTCGCAGTCTCAATTTTATTGGGTTGGCAAATAAGTTCGTTCGGTTTTCGTGATTTATTCCACTGCAAAAAACCGAACGAACTTATTTGCCAACCCAATACTTGTCTCTCGTTACGTGTCCCTAAATCAAGACAACGTGTGAAATCGCGCACAAGTTGGACAGTTATATACAACTTGTTGAAAGATGAGGATAATTATGGTAACAAAAAGAGTAATTAACGACCCCCACGGTTTTTGCTAGCGGCGTAAAGTGCCATTTTGCGTACTGCGTCCTGTCTTATATCACGAGAAATGGTTCGCAAACCTGGAGTTGAAACTATTCCTAGAAACATTAGTCGTACGCTCCAGACATGCCGTAACGAAAAGAGGAACTCCGGTCGGATGAGACTATTATGCGACTGTAACTAGAAGTTTATTTATAGAAAAACTATGCCTAATTTATGATCTATAGTTGTCCCACATAATATTACCAAAAGATAACGTTTATATCTATTCACAGAAGTCTGACAAGTTTTGACCTTTCATATTTTTATACTCCCCCTGTGCCAGCTCTCGTCGATACTTAGATAGTCGATATCGAACTCTAAATGGAAAATCCCTTCTTTCTTTAGCATCATATGCCGTGAAGCTTTGCTCCGTGAGCGGTCCTCAGAAACAAAGAGCGACTGTTAGAGGTGTGCGGGAAGCCGAAAATATCTGGTCGGATCGGGTCAAGAATTTTTCTCGGTATCGGGACGTGTTCTCGGAAAATCTGAGATTTCCGAGAAAGTTCGGAATTCTTGGTTAGTAAAATTTCGGAATCTCCATAAATTACAACATACTTCACGAAAAGTCCGAAACTGCCGAAAATCCCGCACCACGATGGATTTTCGAGTCCTTAAAATTTGAAGGAAATCCAACATTTCTTGCACATTTCCAGTAATTGTTGTCCAAGCCTATGCTGGGCAATATATCCCAAGGAGAGCACGATATTCCAATATTTTCTTGAACAACGTTGGCGGAAAAGGTAATATCTCCAATGGTAGTTTTCCGGGTGGTTTCCGCGATTTCCGCACGTCGAAATTGATCGTATCGATTCCAGAGACAAGCGCATGGTCGCCCACAAACTTGCCTCTGAGTAGAGTGAGATTTACGATTCCATTGAGACGCAGGAAGAGCTCTGAACCCCCCATACCGATAATAAAGATAACTAATAGGGAGCAATATAACTAATAAGCAATATAAAACGCGCCTTGAAAGGTACCTTTAAATAAAGCAGAGCAAAGTTACAGCGGTATCGTAAACTTTGCTCAAACTTCTGTATTTCCAACTGGTATTTTAGCATGGTAGATCGAAGGAACCGGTGATTCAATTTCCCAACATTTCCGCTAATGGCATTCGAAAATAATGGACACTTTATTTCAGTTTTTAGGGACGCTTAAACAGAGAGACCGTGTTTGTCGAATAGATGGAGGCCGCAACGTCCGAGCTTTTTAAGGCTAGCACTATTTTATAATGGCGGGTTCTCTTTGTCTGGTCCCCGTTATTATTGTAATTTAAGCTGATGGTGTATTGATCGTCGCTTACCTCTATCCTCTTTCCACTGCTCCTGTTCTAGCTCTCTCGTTGCCTCTCGAACCGTCTCTTTCCCCCTTTCACTCTTCCTATTTCTCTCTCGCTCTCGGTACTCCCTCTCCCTCTCTCTCTCTCTCTCTCTCTCCCTTCGAAGCTAATTCTGTCTTCGTCGCGCTGACGCGCAATTCCAGTTGCCATATTCCAGCAACGCCCCGCCACCACACCCTTGTTCATGCTGCCGCCAGTTGCACCGGCTCGTGCATATGCACGCTCAAAACTTTTTATGCCATTTACATCCGACTTACGCCTCAACGTCAGCCTCGCTCCTGTTGACGTCCGCCCGGCGCAAGCGGCGAGGAAGAACAACAAAAAATCCCGGTGGAACCGCAAAACGGTTCGCGACCGTTCGATAACCGAATCGAAAGAGCTCGTTCGACTACGAATTGCGGCGACGACGACGAATTGTTCATTAGCACGTTAATAACTCTGTCGTCGCGGCCCGACGCTCTTTGTTTCGCGTTTCCTGCTACACGATGTCGGGCCCGTTAATGTATCGATCGAGCTAGCGCCCACGGAGCGCGCTGCTCTCCAAACGAACGCAAGCGATGCGAAGATCTTCCGTCATTTTGTACCTAATGATGTGCCACGGGAACCTCGCGGATGTGCGCTCGCGTCGCTGTTTACCCTGTCCCGTCCCCGCCGTACGATTTCGCTACGGCATGTTCTCGAAATAGGGCTTCAAATATAACAATAGGCTGTTGAATTGATAAAATGGTGAAACATCAAATGAAATGAGAGGATAAATCATTGTAAATGTATTATGATTATCGATCGTTGTTACTAACAAGATGTATTGATGATCCCGACGCAAAGGTTCGATCGGAGATACAAATTAAAGCAATTTTGCTAGTTTGATTAAACTTTCTACGTTTCGATCCTAATATGGATCCTTTTCGAGAAAGAAGAAAAAACTGCGTCTCTGTAAATTTTAGTAGAAATTTCAATATTAATGTACTGAAATGGAATTAAATACAAACTTCAAGATACAGTAATAAATTAGCAACCTGCTTTACGGAAAAATTAGAGACAAGATAAGATGTATGAGCACATGTTGTTTCAATGCCGGTACACAAGTTACTGTGGCACAGACGCGAGGTTAATAGAAACAGAAACGAAACAGAGATCAATCGATCGAGCATGAACTAATCGATATTTGGCGGTTATTTCAAACCATGAAACGTCAAACGTACAACATTTTAACTGCGAATATACCACATGTAATGGTAAAAATTGAATAACCATCCATAGAGACCATCTAATGACAACCGATTATAATTAAGGTGTTTTGCAATTAACAACATGAATGGTAGACTATAATTATTTAGGAAAGTGATTCATCATAACTCACTACAGTAATCGCTCCTTCGTTGTCCTGAATCGTGGGCACGATCGTTGTCCAGTGCCTACCCACTCCACTGCCTGTCAACGAGAGGATTAGCCCTGCGTGGATCTGTTGCTAGATGTGTCCCAGGACTGTCTAGACCCGCGCAGAACGGAGAACAATAGGAAAGGAATATGGCAAGGAAATAAGGAGTTTTTTAAAGCCAGACAGTTGACTGCTTTTGACTGCGAATGCTTTTTTTGTCATTTAACTAGCCGTTTCACTAAAGACGCAGTCATAAATCAAAAATAGTGTCCGGGCACGGTCGTTGTCCGCTCAAACCCCCGGCCTTTGGACAACGAAGGAGCTTTTACTGTACTGGTTCAGTAGTGTTGCGTAGTATTCTTGAATCGTCGGTTTTTCATACCGAAGATTTACGCTCGGATGTTTAATCGTATGAATCGTTTCCAGTAATATCCTATTGCTTAAGTTAGTCTCCTTGTCAATTGCTTTAGCGTTGTCAAAATCAAAACGATGATCAAACTCTAAAGAATGTTTTGTCGAGGCAGTATGTTGTGACGGGTTTAAAAAGATATTACGTTTATGCTCTTTGATTCTTGTTTCTAGTAGTCTCGACGTTTGTCCAATGTAGACTTGGTTACATCCCTTACAAGGTATTAAGTAAACAACAATACTATTTTTTAAAAACGGTAGTTTATCCTTGATCGGCGGAAACCAATTTTTCAAATAGTACGGTATTTTGTGAAGATGGTATGAATTCCAAATCCAATGCATCTGTGCCACAGTAACTTGTGTACCGGCATTGAAACAACATGTGCTCATACATCTTATCTTGTCTCTAATTTTTTCGTAAAGCAGGTTGCTAATTTATTACTGTATCTTGAAGTTTGTATTTAATTCCATTTCAGTACATTAATACTGAAATTTCTACTAAAATTTACAGAGACGCAGTTTTTTCTTCTTTCTTGAAAAGGATCCATATTAGGATCGAAACGTAGAAAGTTCATCAATACATCTGGATAAATCATTATTCGTCTTAATAATTCCGGTTCCTCGAAGTAGAATATTTTCGTTCACCTTCAACGACCTTGAATGACCTTCAGTTGTAGGTCACTGTGCGCATTTTGAAGCAACTTTATAGCACATAGAAAAGTATATCTCTTGAAACGCAATTTTTGTAGACGAATCTTAAGAGAGTGCAATAAAATAGAATCCTATTTCCAGTGGTAGTAACCTTTGCAGATCAGAAATAAATAAAAATTGTACCAAATTCTGTCTAATTCTATATTCTACCCATTTTTGAAAATTTTCAGAAGCCATAAATGCATAAAGAGATCCGCGTACAATGTCATTCCAATTTAAAAAACGGAGTTGACCTTCATTTGCCCTCTACACGTCCACCTACAAAAACATTATAGTGCCCTAGAAACCACGCAAGTTCATTTTTGTAAGTAAATGTGTGAAGCCATTCACATATGTGTGAAGACAGATCTCGATCTTGACCGTGGTTCGATTAAACTGTTGAATAGTTGCCGAGTCTTTGGGGAACCGTGAACAATATATATGTAATAGAGTCTAACAGTTACTGTCGGAATGGAAACTTAGATGCGTCCCCTTTTGCCGTAGAGACATCGTCCGCTTAAAAGTTTGGCATCACTTCGAAACAGTAGACTACGGTGGCTGGGGTGAATTCAAACTTTCGTGGAGTGTTTAATGAAAATTGAGATCACTAATAAATTTCAACTATATTAACACGTTCGCTGCCGACAATTGTCCCGGTAAAATTGTTCGCATTTGTAAAATTTATTTCGTCTCATTTATGCATATTTATGTATTCATATAATAAATTCCCGTCCTTACAGTTCCCTCATAATATTCTCGACTTAAACAACAACGCGACAAGCATTGTACAGGATGGCAACACTATGCATATAATAAAACAGTCTTCATAAAAGCTCGAAGTAATCTCACACTTTTAAGCGACAGTGTGCGTTGTTGTAAAAGAACGGGTGGATGTACGAATGAAAAACGCTCACCGATTTTATCACGTGAGGACTGTGAGAAAATTGTTTAAAAGAAGTTTCACTATTACTCTTTATAAAGTTTGTAATGTTTCATTATATGAGACCGGGCAAACGGTAATAACGAATTTCATTTCACACGAAAAATGGGAATATTTCTTTAATCACAGAAAATGAAGACTGTAATTTTTCATTCTTTACCATTTACTTTTGCATTTCCTCTGTGATACCTGTTTCTTGTATCGTACAAAATAAGCAACTATATACAGGGTGCGGCACCCAAAACAGGTCACCTGAATAACTCGTTTGCTTTTTAAGATAGAAAAAAAAGGATCAGACCAAACTTACTTGATATCGAGGGGCTCGTAATCTGATGTCATTAATTTTTTTATAGGTGGAGACGTCAAGAAGATATGAAGGTCAACTCTGTTTTTTTAAATGGAATGAGGTATTTTTTAATACATCAATCGATGCAGCTGGACATTCTTTATAAAAAAGTACTAACCTATGTATGTCGAAAAGTTAGTAGTTCAGGAGATATTTCAATTTAAATAACTCTAATTAGTTAGTATTTACTTATTTGTGTAACGTCTTAGTACGACAGTAATGGTATTTTAGAGTTATTTAAATTGAAATATCTCCTGAACTACTAACTTTTCGACATACATAGGTTAGTACTTTTTTATAACGAATGTCCAGCTGCATCGAATGATGCATTAAACAATACCTCATTCCATTTAAAAAAACAGAGTTGACCTTCATATCTCCTTGACGTCTCCATCTATAAAAAAATTAATGACATCAGATTACGAGCTCCTCGATATCAAGTAAGTTCGGTCTGCTCCTTTTTTTTCTATCTTCAAAAGCAAACGAGTTATTCAGGTGACCTGTTTTAGGTGCCGCGCCCTGTATATGTATCATCATGGTAAAATATTTTGAAACTTGTACAATAAATTTTCAAAAATATTTTTTGAAAGGTGCAAAAAATAAATTCATAGTTTAGTTTCTGTTCGTAACAAAAATTGAAACACACTTCAATTTTCGATATTGGAAAAATGTTTGTCCTTTTTCTAGATTCGTTTTTCATTTTTTCGTGAGTCGTTCGTCATACCGGAGAAGGTAGTAGGACATAAAAGCACATCCAGTCTAGATGTGCAAGTTTTGTTCGCCACGTTTTGCGATATTGTTGCGTTCCAGGGCTGCGAGCAAGACATGTGACCGGTGAGGTTTACTTGTAGGGAAAATTCAGTTTGTTAGTAGGTGCACGGACGAACCTGGCGCGATGTCAGGGAGCCGATAGGACGTTGGGAAACTTCGTGAACAAGCTCGATGTGAAATCGAGGAATCACTATGAAGTCGATGCATTGATGAACCAAACGCGGAGTCGGGGAGCTGCTGGAAGGTCGATCTAAATGCGCAGACGAACTTGATGCGAAATCGAGGGCCTGCTGGGAGCTCGGATAACGCACACACGAATCTGATGCGAAATCGGGAAGTCGCATGATGCGAGTCACGAGAAAATGTTGGAACGAAAGTTAGTAGAAATTTATTGGATAACATATTTTCCATTCTATTACTTTTTGCCGTTTGTGAGGTAACTTGTCATTGGACAGCAGATTTTATGCATTTATAACAAAAATGAGTAGATGTAATTTAAAACTTTTGCATCTTTTTCAACCTATTGAACATATTAAGAGAGAAAATTAGGTGAAAATTTTTTATTTTGTATGAAGATCCGCTGCCTACTTATCTTATTATTGAATAAACCTAATTGTAATCCTGTAATTCTGCTCATAGAGCAAAATAAAAAGAAAGAGGTTCAACATTTCTTTCTTAGGAAGTGATATTTTTACATACTGTTTTTTATTTTACGTAATTTGACGTATTTTTTCGTATTCATTAATCTCGCGGGCCGGATTGCCCCGCGTGCACTAGTTTGCCGACCGCTGGCGTCTTGCCCTTTGGTTACTCTGGACGAGATACTTCCCGATAAACGCCTTTGGCGAGATATCTCGCGCCGCGGTACTTCTCGATAAACGCTTATGACGAGATATCTCGCCTCCTAGCACCAGTGGTTTGACATTATAGACGAAATATTTTCTGTTTTACTCGGTTATTTTACCCAAGATAAAGATTTCATTCATTTCTTCCTTTTACAAATCAGAATATACAGGATGTCCCAAAACTCCTTCAACTCCCGGAAATGGGAGGTTCCTTAGATCATTTGAAGCGACATTTCCCTTTGCAAAAATGGCCGCAGCGGCTTTGTTTAGGAGTTATTAACGAAAAACACAGACCGATCTCACCAATCAGCGCGCGACCTAGACGCGAGTTAGCACAGTTGGCCCGGCGCAGACTGACCAGCTTGCAACCAAACGGATGCACGGTAGTCCCCTACTTACCCCTTCCACTATCCTATTCCAGCAATGCGCACACTCAACATCCCCCACTAAGACCGTAGACTGGTCGCGCAACTGCTCTGGTCATCAGAGAGGGGGTACACATTTTTGCGTGACTCCCCTCATCTGGGCACACTGGGCCCGGCGCGCCAACTGTCTATTGGCCGACTGTGCCAACTCGCGTCTAGGTCGCGTTCTGATTGGTTCGTGTTTTTCGTTAATAACTCCTAAACAAAGCCGCGGCGGCAATTTTTGTAAAGGAAAATGTCGCTTCAAATGACCTAAGGAACCTCCCATTTCCGGGAGTTGAAGGAGTTTTGGGACACCCTGTAGTTACGTATAAAATATATTTGTCTATAGTGTCAAAATATTGGTGCTAGGTGGCGAGATATCTCGCCAAAGGCGTTTATCCGGAAGTATCGGGGCGCGAGATATCTCGCCAAAGGCATTTATCGGGAAGTATCGGGGCGCGAGATATCTCGTCCAGGGTAACCAAAGGGCTAGTATCTCACATTTGGTAGTGCGGTAATACAAATTGCCGCGAGCTAATACTCATGAACGGCGGTTGCATAAAGGTGCGTTTATACTGTGCCCGCTGTGCCCCGCTGTGCGTGGCACAAAAAAAAGGTCTCTATGGGCTCCACGGCTTCACGGTTCGTTTAGGTAAACAATAGCTTCCCTCTAATGCGGTAGGATACCGTCGACCCGCTCGAAACTTATGGCAAAAGTCCGCGGCGGCCCTCAGTATAAACGCACCTTAAGTCGCCGTTGACCGACAGTGGGTGGAGAAAAAGCAGCGTGTCGGTCACAGGTGACTTGGCGGTTAATTAATTCACATAGTGGAGGCACCGCTGTAGTTCGTCGGGGAAGGTAGTCAGTCAGACTGGTGTAGGGGAATGATGGAAATGCGGCGAGGCCAGTCGAAAAATTTAAAAAGCGTTTTCCCGTAATGCTCTTACCGCGCCGGCAGTTAAAAAAGTTAAGTAGAAAGAGCAGGCAAGAGGAGAGGCAAGAGAGACAGAGACATAGAGAGAGAGAGAGAGAGAGAGATGAAAGTTTAATTAATAGGAGGAGAGGCAAGTGATTGCAAGTACACAAACTCGACTAGTATCGAGGAAGAGCATTTAAGCGGAACATCGGACGGACAGACAGTGTGCTCAAACGAACATCTTGATATCCTTTGAACCATCAGTCATCGACTACGTAATCCAGAATCCAACCCCCGCGCCACTGTACCATTCGCCATCTCCACCCCCGCCCCCCGCGGCACTTGATCCGCTAGCGAGAGGGCATGTGAAACGCTCGCCTAGGGAAAAAAGGGGAGCGGAAACCGCGGCGGAACGATGTCCAATTAAACCTTTCGAGTCGTCGACTCCAATTAAGACTCTATTAAATATACACTGGACCGTGTGTATCGCGGGCAAAGCGAATTTCAAATGGCTCCGACCTTTCTCACGTATTTACTTCGAACAAGCAACTCCATCGTGACAAAGTTGCCACTAATTAGCTGTACAATGTATCACGCGGCGACACGCGCGCACGCGGAGACATGCCACGACGCCGACGACCCACGTTCGCCCTTTAAAGCCACTGAAATTCTTCTACATGTATGTATACCTTGCAACGTTCATCCCCCTCGCACCCCTCCGTCCCACCAACCCCTGACAACATTTATGATATTCGCTTCCGTAGCACTCGGCTACCAACCAGTCTTACTTGCTTCCCAGTGTCTCGGTGTATTCTTGTTTGATCTATTCGAGCACGGAGAAACTTTATTTGGCTGTATGCAGACCGGAGTCAGTTCCCATTGCGTTTGTTCCAACCTCGTTTTACGGACGCACGACTCGTTCAAACGCGGAATATTATGTTCGGGTTCGGATTGTTAGTTATTTGTATCGACTTGCGATCCTTTCTCTGCGAGTTAATTTCCGTGAACAGCTTGATGGAACGAGTAATTCATTTTCCGGAGTCACTTTTGGCCGCGTTTGTTGCAGGAACAAGTCGCTTGTCTTGATTCTTGACGCTCGCGATATTGCAGTTTCCAGTTTGAAGAGTCTTAGATGTTAACTTTCCTATTATCTTTGTTTCTTGGCCGGACAACTTTTGAAATTCGCTGCTGCTCCATCCTACTAAAATATCTAATTTCTCTTGGGAGTATGTTTTATTTTATCGCTTCGTGTTAGAACTATCAAAAGACACGAAATTGTATTTATGTGATGGGCAAACAATTTTGCTCGAGGTCACGTTTTTCGAGATTTCAAATTATAGGCGTATTTGCAACAAATTAGAGGTGACCTTGTGAAAACATGAAAGAAAAGAGTTGATACAAAATACTAATCTTAACAAATATACGTATAAAATTTTAATATGCATAGTTACTCCTATAAAAATAATGTTCAGTGTACAATTCGACAAGAGAACTGCAAGAAAGTTATTATAGGTGCCGTCAAAAGACGTTTAAAACAGAATTATACGAAGCATGCTCCGGTTGCCTTCATGTGCAAGAAATTAAATCCGACATTTTAATTTCATGCTGAACGTTAATATTAATATAAAAATATTGAAGGAATATGTACAGCTGATGTAATGTAGAGCGAAAATGTCAAGATATTCTATCAGTTTAGTCTCGAGCCGTGAAAATAGAAAATTGTCTGAACGACGAAGTTAATCTGAAAGACGCGAAGGTAGCGTGCGTCGCTCCGGCCGGCGCGGTGGAGTAAGCATTTTGCATCTTACATGAATCTCGTAACAGATTCTGGCTCGTGTGTAACGCGCACTTGTTTCTCGTTAGAGTTCCGTCACCGGTAAGGGGCAGGCGCGGCGGAGTACGAGAACGGCAGAGTGGGGAAGTCGGAGTGGATTTTCCACCCTTAACTATTGCTCTTGGAAAGGGGTGGCGAAAGTCACGGATTAAAGGGGAGAAAGTACACGCGTCCCTTTGCGTTTCGCGCGGCAAAGTAACCGTGTCACGAGTCCCGTGTAAACTCGGCACTTTGGTTAGCGCTACGATCGCTAGACGCGGCTTGTCATTCGGTTTGCGAATGGCGGGATAGAGGAGTCTGAATTTTACGTTTTTAACAAATGTATTATTCAATCGGTTCAGAGTTCAGCAATTTTTCGGAAGCGATTAAGATATTCGGACGTTCTTAAAAAGACGATAACATTTTTAATATCGGACCATACAATTGGTTTGCTACACAAGGTGAAAAATATTTTTGAAAAAAATTGCAATTTCTCGGAATTGCAGAGAAAGTATTTACTTGTGTTTTGCAATTTTTTGATGTGAGCTTATACGGAAAATTTAGAAAACACTTGCAATGGGCTACAACCAGTTAAAGATGGTAAGAATTGCCATTTTTCTTACATACACTCCCGAACAAATAGATCGTCGAAAAACCATTTGTGATCCCGGTCAACCCTCAACATCGCCGCCAAAGCGGAATATCCACGGAAAGAAGGCTTTACTCTGTATTTGGTGGGATGAGAAAGGTGTGGTGTACTATGAGCTGTTAAAATCTGGTCAGACAGTCACAGGGGATCTCTACCAACAACAAATTATCCGTTTGAGCCGAGCATTGCACGGAAAACGACCACAATATGAAACGAGACAGCATAAGGTGATTTTTCTGCGTGACAATGCTCGGCCTCACGTCACAAAAGTTGTCAAGGAAACGATAGAAGCCCTTCCCTGGGAAGTGCTACCCTATGCGGCTTGTTCGCTAGACTGTGCCCCTTCTGACTATCACTTGTTTCGGTCGATGGCACACGCACTTGCTGAGGAACGATTTAATTCTTACAAAGATGTCGTAAAATGGATATCTGACTGGATAACCTCCAAAGATGACTCGTTCTTTCGTCACGGAATTCGCTTGCTGCCCGAAAGATGGGAAAAAGTCATCGCTAACGATGGACAATATTTTGATTAATGTACTTTTTCATTTTGTTTCTTAAATAAAGCTCTACTTTTTGTAAAAAAACGGACGGAACTTTCCGATTGACCTAATATAATGTACTGAATATCATCGACAATATTTACTTCAACAGAATTCTAGAAATGAAAACGTAAATATTGTGGTTCGCAAGTGGGACAAAATGATAACACGTGTAGTAAATCTACGCTTTCCAGTTACACTGAAGCTCGCGAATTGCGAACATCAACCTCAGAACATAGTTAATAAAGTCCGTGATATTATCTCGTGTTGTATATTTGTTTAAAAAAGGCAAAATATTATCAAAAATGGGTCGCGGAAAGAGATTGAACGCGTGTGAAATTAACACTATAATAAAATTGGTAGAAGAACAATATTCAGTGACAAAAATAGCAAAAATTATGAACAGAAGTCGAAAAGTAATTATGAATTTCTTGAAAAATCCGGAAAACTATAGTAAAAAGAAGAGTTCTGGACGTCCGCAAAGTTTAAGTGCCCGGGAACATCGTGCAATTTAAGAGCAGCATCCAATTCTAAGATGACTGCAAGGCAAATCGCTCAAAGTGTTGGTGTAGACACTAATATAAGGAATGTGAGGCGTGTTTTACAAAAATGCAAATACATAGAACGAAGAAAATTAAAGAAAAAGCCTTGGTTAACTGTGCAACATCAGAACAATCGGTTACACTTTGCGGAAAAGAATATTCATATGCGAAAGAAATGGCGAAGAATAATATTTACGGATGAAAAGAGGTTTAACTTGGATGGACCTGATGGTCTGAGTTACTATTTTCACGATGTGCGAAAAGAGGAACAGTTTTTGAGTCGTCGGCAAATGGGAGGTGGTAGTGTGATGATTTGGTGCGGTATCGGATACTATGGTAAAATGGAGATCAAATTTATAACAGAAAAAATGAATAGCAAAATGTATTTGGAAATGATTAACGAACAAATAAATACGTACGCGACCAGAATTGCTGGAGAGAAGTATACTTTTCAGCAGGATAATGCCGCAGTACACACTGCAAAAGTAAAAGAGTACTTTCCTCGAGAAAAAATTCGCGTTTTATATTGGCCAGCAAGATCACCCGACCTCAACATTATTGAAAATTGTTGGGGAAATCTTGCCCGAGCTGTATATAGAAATGGCAGACAATTTGGAAATATTGCCGAATTAAAAAAATGTATTCAAGATGAGTGGGAGCAATTGGAGCAAAAAACCATTAAAACTCTATAAATCTTTGCCAAAGAGAATGATGGCTGTTATTAAATATAAAGGAGGAGCTACAAAATATTAAGCATTAATTATCATTCGTTGATTTACTGTTATACATAATTTTAAATTAAATGTGCTATCATTTTGTCACACCAAATTTCCTTCAAAATTCTTTTTTTTTTTAATAAAATTGCATAGACTGGCAAAATTCAATTCAATTTCATTTGTGTCTGTTTATAGAAATATTGTGCAAGAATGTGTAAAAATAAAACCTTGGTTGTAATGTTAAGTAAATAAATATTACGTTACTTTTAAAGTGTGCTATCTTTTTGTCACGGGGTGTATTTCAATGCCTGTTGTTTTCTTCCGCATCAACAGATTTCGATGAAACTTTCACGATGCGTATTATAATTGTCACAGGTGTACGTTACATATTCTTTAAATTTTCATCGATCCAGAATGTCTTTCATGAAGACACTTTAGAGAGTCAGTTCTCTAGACCCGCGCGCATTTTCTTTTTGGAATTCTTTTCAAAAAATGCGATCCGTCTTTTTGCGATGTGAACGGCAAGATCGACATGTTCGAAGACAAATTGAATGGAGGTCGCAGTGCGGCAGAAGGTGACGTTCACAGAGCAGGCGGGGAGTTAGTAGATCGCTCGAGGTTCGTTAATTAATCGGCAAGACGGGTTTCTGCATTAATTGTAGCTAATATTATCGGCAACCGTATTACGTCGTTGACTAATTACGTCATCGAACCGGCGCGCCGCGGCGGTGGCGTCGGTGCGCGTTGCAGGATGGCCCCTCGAACCGATGGAGCACACACGCAATTTAATGCCAGCCGCTGATTGCTTCAGAATTCAGGTCACAACGCGTTGGATACCCGGGCGCAATTTGCGCGCAAGGCGTACACGTGTTCCCGTGCGTATCGCGCGATCGCAATTCCAGATAATTATATCTCTGATTTATACGGACGGACGAACAGAGAGAAACATCAAGGGTCTTGTGGATAGCTAACTCGTTTCACGTGGAACGATTGTGCGTGGCAGATAGGTGAGAAAGGAGGGGTGGAGAGGTTTGATAGGAGACGAGAGAGTGTAAGCGAAGTTAGGCGAGGCGCGAATGCTTGTACAAAACTGTAACTCAACGGGGATATTAGATTAGAAGGCACAGGTACGCAGCGAATGAAGATTCATCGCGCCCGGGAACGGGAACCTTTCGAAGAATACGCTCCCGACAGCTTGCACCTCGGGGACCTCACGAACGCGGATTCGGAGCCGTTCTCTGCTCCAGACGGAGCGTAATTCTTTTAGCGTGTGTTGAAGCCGCGCCGAGCACGCTAGAAACATGCGCCGCAATCTTTATCGTTTGGTTAGGTAATACGGCGGATGTGAGTTACGGCGCAAGCCTAGGGAATTCCAAACTTGCTCCTCGCGAAAGTCAAATTGGCTGGATGGAGATCGGACAACCCCTAAAGGAAGAGTCAAGATTCATTTTCTGCCGGGCGCGTGTGAATTTATTGCGCTGATATAAACGGGTATTTATATTTATTTCAAACAGCGACGCACTAATAATCAAATGCATACAAATTACCCTAGTAGCATTTACAGTAGTTCCTAGTAGCAGCCACGGTTGGCCAACGGTTTGTTGGGGAATGGTGAGGAGTTTGCCGACAGATCCCCAACGTAGGGCCAACGACGAAAAATTATGTAAATTTGCCGACGAATACCCAACGTTGGGCCCACAGATATTATAGTCGGTTATGTAACATGAAATTTACAACGATTATACCACATTGGCCGAACGAAAATCTGCCAACATTTAAATATATCGTCTAACAGACGCCAGTAGTGTTGCTGCAACCAAAAATAAGTTATATTCCAAATTGATTTTTTTTCGTATTTCTAAATATACTTAAAATTTGTAATTTTTGCGCGATGGTTGATCCACTAAAAGTTGTTTAATTTTTCCATTTTCCAAGGGAAAGGCAAGGGGGATGTTCATGTAGTATAAGAAGACCCTTTTGGATTTCTTCAAAATGGGTTTTCCTTTTTCAGATACTTTAATTTTAATTTGTTGACGTATCTAGTAGCCCTAATCATAGCATCTACGAACAAGAATCATCTGTCGGTTCAGCGATAGGGCATGTACTTACTACGCAAGCGGGTCCGCGGGTCCGGGTTCAAGTCCGACGTGGGAAGGTTATTATTTTAGTTTTTTCCTTTTTCTCCCAACATTTTACCGTGAAAATATATTTTTAATATGTATATTATTTATATATATGATATGCCATAAAAAGAGAAAATCAGAATGTGGGCTCTGTGGATTCGTCTTGTAGCAACGTTGGCTCTAGGTTGGGCGTGATCGTTGGCCCAACGTTGGCCCTGACTTTTGGCCCAACAGCAAAAAAGAGCGACATTTCCAACGGTTGCCCAACGGATACCGCCAACCATAAATGCTACTAGGGTATTGTCAAAAAATCATTCGCACCAGCATTTCAACCCTGAGCTGAGCTGAAATAGAATTTACTCTTCCTTTCTTCACCTTTTGTGTTGAAACCAACATTCAACGGCAAGGGGACTAGTTTTATTAACTTTTTTACTTGTCAAAAAGTTCCATTAATGTGGAACTACTCGAGATGGAAGTTCTTTAATCTTTCATTTCCAAATTTGCCATGTTTACAAACTTCACACGGGGTCTTCAGCTTCATTTTTCATTTCACAGTTGGCGGCTTGTTTTTCTTTCGGAAGTCCGGAGTTTTTAAGTGCTGAGTAATCCATAAAGGAGTTCTATAAAACCGTTGTAAAACAGAACTTGGCAGACTGTGTTGCCTGAAACTCTCGGAGCCGTTCTTTCCCGTTTCAATTTTTTGTAGTATTACAAGTTACCCTGTTTCATAAACAGTGCTTGCGACCCTTGTAATATCGATACGAAGGTAATCCGCTTTAAAACGTTCGCGACACACTGATTTTATAAACACAACAGATGATTGCACGTGCTAAATGTATGGAAATATATGAACAAAACATCTGAAATATAGTACAGTAATCGCTCCTTCGTTGTCCTGAATAGTGGGCACGATCGTTGTCCAGTGCCTACCCACTCCACTGCCTATCAACGAGAGGATTAGGCCTGCGTGGATCTGGTCGCCAGATGTGTCCCAGGACTGTCTAGACCCGCGCAGAACGGAGAACAATAGGAAAGGAATATGGCAAGGAAATAAGGAGTTTTTTAAAGCCAGACAGTTGACTGCTTTTGACTGCGAATGCTTTTTTTTGTCATTTAACTAGCCGTTTCTCTAAAGACGCAGTCATAAATCAAAAATAGTGTCCGGGCACGGTCGTTGTCCGCTCAAACCCCCGGCCTTTGGACAACGAAGGAGCTTTTACTGTACACTGTTTATCGGGAAGGAATATTTGCTGTGTCGGATTCTTCGTAACTCGGAACATTTATTAGAACAGTTTAGGGTATACAATGAATATACATTCTGTTAAAAAAGTACCGGGAATTGGTCAATGAAACACAAAATATGTATTTATTGTGTCGCCTTCAAAGTAGGCCCCTTTCGAAATAATGCACTTATGCCAACGAATAACCCAATCATCGCCGCGAATTCTCCTTTATGTCATCTATCGATTGAAAACGGGTGCCTCGAAGTGGTAATTTCAGTTTTGGAAAAAGAAAAAAGTCGGCCGGGGCCATATCAGGGGGATACGGTGGCTGCTCGATAAGATTTGTTGAGTTTTTGGCCAGAAATTCGTTCACAATGAAGTTCGGTTGAAGACGTTGATGGTCGACCAGAGCGATGCAAATGTTCCACCACATCTCGACCGCTTTTAAATGCACTGTACCACTCATACGCACGTGTTTTTGATAAAGTCGATTCACCGTAAGCTTTATGCAACATTTTCAGCGCTTCAGCACACGATATTCCATTTGCAATGCAAAATTTAAGACAGATTCTTTGTTCGATATTTTTATCCATTGTAAAAATCGCGAAACGCACTTGAGATGAACTGACAAAATGGCGCACCGTAAACAAACTAAATGACAAGTGACGCTCTAACTCCGCGCGAGTATAGAGGACAGTTGTGCCAACTTAGCGACAAAAAGAATTTCAACAATCCCTTTAAGCGGGCTTTTTAAATGATCGATTCCCGGTATTTTCTTGACAGAATGTACTAATTACACTGTCCAACACCAAATTTGATTTCAATATACTCTTGGGTCCTTCTTATAGAGTTTTTTGCGCTGATTCCGAATCTGTCCTTAATTTTTCTCCTATACGCACAGTTTTTGGAAAACATGGCTTTGAAAAAAAACATATTTGTCAACTTTAAACAAATATTGTGATGTTATTATAAAAGATATCGAATTGTTCTTTACAGCAAAAGATTCTGTAGACTTTCCCGAATCCAGTGATATATAATATTAATACATTATCATTGTTTAAACATGTTTAAAAAATCATTAAAGACGGAGAGACACCAATTTGCACCAATTTTTGAGGATATTTTACAATTTATCTGAAAAAATAAGGGTCCAGCGGAAAATCGAACTATACCACGCGATAGAGCAGACTTTTATCCTGAAAAACCCCCCTTGGAAGTTTGCAGTATCGACGTTTTTACCGAACCAGAAAGCAAATCATATCTTCGCCCGACATGCGTTGACGCCAGTGGCGCTCACCACTAGAACGGTCGTTCGCCGCTCCGTATCCCGTCGCTGCGCCGTATCCCGTCCCGAGCGCCACTGGCGTCAGCGCATGTCGGGCGAAGATATTTTGCTTTCTGGTTCGGTAAAAACGTCGATGCAGCAAACTTCCAAGGGGGGTTTTCAAGATAAAAGTCTGCTCTATCGCGTGGTATAGTTCGATTTTCCGCTGCACCCTTATTTTTTCAGATAATTTGAAAAATATCCTCAAAAATTGGTGCAAAAGTGGTGTCTCTCCGTCTTTAATGATTTTTTAAACATATCACATATCACTGGATTCGGGAAAGTCTACAGAATTTTTTGCTGTAAAGAACAATTCAATATCTTTTATAATAACATCACAATATTCGTTTAAAGTTGAAAAATATGTTCTTTTTTCAAAGCCATGTTTTCCAAAAACTGTGCGTATAGGAGAAAAATTAAGGGCAGATTCGGAATCAGCGCAAAAAACTCTACAAGAAGGACCCAACAGTATATTGAAATCATTAAAAAAGTTTAAATTTGTTGGACAGTGTTATTACTTAATAATTTAAGTATTACAGTACGAAACATTTTTAAAAATGTATGTATTACTTTAAGTTCGATAAAGAATAAAAAGATACAGGAAATAAACAAAGGTGTATATCAATTACGGAATGAATTTTCGCCGGGCAAAATTTACAAAACGCGAAACGAGTTTCTATCGAATTTATTATCTCTTTACCATGAATTTCCTGTAAAAATACGTGTTTGTATGAACATTCGCACGTTCGTTTATACAGAATCGTTGTTTCCTCGTGATTGTCAGTCGAAAACTACAAGGTGCCGGTACGCGTTGCCGTGATGAAACGCGAATTTCCATTTCAGCTCGATGCACGGGGACCAGATTGCGCGACTGATTTATGGAGTCGATCCAGGAAACGGAATCCTAAATGAAATTACTTTGGTTCGTAGTTTAATGCGATCGCCGCCGAACGTCGAAACAGTTTTTGACGGGACGTTTCCGTTCGAGTGTTTTCCCGGCTCGTTTCTTGCACCCTGGATTTTCCGGCTGCTCTTCATCTTGTACTCGGGATTTACATACGCGTATACAGGGTGGGGCAATAACTATTAGCACCTCAAATATCTTTGTTGTTTCTAAAGATACGTAAAATATGGTAAGGACCAAGTTAATGGTACAATGGGGCTGACACGATGCAAAAAAAAATTTTGTTTCTATGTCATTTTTTTGGAGATATCAAGGTCACCTTGACATTTTTAAATGGAATGTCCTATTTTTTATACCATAGATCGATAGAGTATCAAATTCTGAGTACAAAAGTGTTGACCTTCATATGACCTAAACCTAATAGTTAACGAGATATTATCCAAAGAAGAAAGACAATTGTTTCGATAATATCTCGTAAACTATTAGATTTAGGACATATGGAGGTCAATACATTTTTACTCAGAATTCGACGGTCTATCGATTTATGATACAGAAAGTAAGTGTTTCCAGTAAAAAAAATCAAGGTGATCTTGAAATGTCCTCTATGCCTCCTCCCACGCAGAAAATGTTTATGTCCCAATATGCCCCCCTCTATACCGTGCAAATTTTGTTCATAACATTTTTCCATATTATTACAAATAACGGAGATATTCAAGGTAAACATAGTTATTGTGCCCTACCCTGTTTACAAAACTTACACGGTACAGAGGGGGTCATATTGTGACTAACATTTTCTGCGTGGGTGGAGCCATAGAGGACATTTCAAGATCACCTTGATTTTTTTTACTGGAAACACTTACTTTCTGTATCATAAATCGATAGACCGTCGAATTCTGAGTAAAAATGTATTGACCTCCATATGTCCTAAATCTAATAGTTTACGAGATATTATCGAAACAATTGTCTTTCTTCTTTGGATAATATCTCGTTAACTATTAGGTTTAGGTCAGTGTTGGGCAAAATATGTAATTAGATACAAATTTCGGATCACAATTAAAAGATACAAAAATTGTAACTAGTTACTCGAGGATTTAGATCCAAAAGGATCTTGTATCCGAAGTTGAATTAGATACATTTGTATCCGTCGCAAAAGGATCCGAAGCGTCGGATACATTTGTAACTTGTATCTGTATCTAAATCCAAGATCCTTTTCGGATCCTTCCAAGATCCTTTTGGCCAGCTCGAGCGTCGAGCCCCGAGGCCTGAGCCCAGAACACAATAGTGGTGCAATAAACACGACCGGGCTATCCCTCGGCGACCCAGGTATATCGGCATGAAACCCCTAACAAGTGAATGCTAAACTTGTTTATTTCTCATGATTTCCTCGCGGAAGTGACACGAGCCAGTTTGTGGCGTTCTACCGATTAAGAAAAGTCTAAACCCGACAGAAATCGGACTGTAACTAGGGAAAGGATCTTTGAAATTTCAAATAGATACTTTTGCCCAGCTCGGATCCTTTCGAAACCTCGGGCGACGAAGCGTCGAGGGGACTCGGGAGCCGTGGGCCAAGTGGTGCAATAAACTTACTACCGGGCTATCCCTCGGCGACCCAGGTATATCGGCATGAAACCCCTAACAAGTGAATGCTAAACTTGTTTATTTCTCATGATTTCCTCGCGGAAGTGACACGAGCCAGTTTGTGGCGTTCTTCCGATTAAGAAAAGTCTAAACCCGACAGAAATCGGACTGTAACTAGGGAAAGGATATTTGAAATTTTAAAAAGATACTTTTGCCCAAGCTCGGATCCTTTCGGATCCTTCCAAGATCCTTTTGGCCAGCTCGAGCGTCGAGCCCCGAGGCCTGAGCTCAGAACACAACAGTGGTGCAATAAACTTACGACCGGGCTATCCCTCGGCGACCCAGGTATATCGGCATGAAACCCCTAACAAGTGAATGCTAAACTTGTTTATTTCTCATGATTTCCTCGCGGAAGTGACACGAGCCAGTTTGTGGCGTTCTTCCGATTAAGAAAAGTCTAACCCCGACAGAAATCGGACTGTAACTAGGGAAAGGATATTTGAAATTTTAAAAAGATACTTTTGCCCAAGCTCGGATCCTTTCGGATCCTTCCAAGATCCTTTTGGCCAGCTCGAGCGTCGAGCCCCGAGGCCTGAGCTCAGAACACAACAGTGGTGCAATAAACTTACGACCGGGCTATCCCTCGGCGACCCAGGTATATCGGCATGAAACCCCTAACAAGTGAATGCTAAACTTGTTTATTTCTCATGATTTCCTCGCGGAAGTGACACGAGCCAGTTTGTGGCGTTCTACCGATTAAGAAAAGTCTAAACCCGACAGAAATCGGACTGTAACTAGGGAAAGGATCTTTGAAATTTCAAATAGATACTTTTGCCCAGCTCGGATCCTTTCGAAACCTCGGGCGACGAAGCGTCGAGGGGACTCGGGAGCCGTGGGCCAAGTGGTGCAATAAACTTACTACCGGGCTATCCCTCGGCGACCCAGGTATATCGGCATGAAACCCCTAACAAGTGAATGCTAAACTTGTTTATTTCTCATGATTTCCTCGCGGAAGTGACACGAGCCAGTTTGTGGCGTTCTTCCGATTAAGAAAAGTCTAAACCCGACAGAAATCGGACTGTAACTAGGGAAAGGATCTTTGAAATTTTAAAAAGATACTTTTGCCCAAGCTCGGATCCTTTCGGATCCTTCCAAGATCCTTTTGGCCAGCTCGAGCGTCGAGCCCCGAGGCCTGAGCTCAGAACACAACAGTGGTGCAATAAACTTACGACCGGGCTATCCCTCGGCGACCCAGGTATATCGGCATGAAACCCCTAACAAGTGAATGCTAAACTTGTTTATTTCTCATGATTTCCTCGCGGAAGTGACACGAGCCAGTTTGTGGCGTTCTTCCGATTAAGAAAAGTCTAAACCCGACAGAAATCGGACTGTAACTAGGGAAAGGATCTTTGAAATTTTAAAAAGATTTACAAGAACTTTTGCCGCAAAAGTATCTTTTTAAAATTTCAAAGATCCTTTCCCTAGTTACAGTCCGATTTCTGTCGGGTTTGGACTTTTCTTAATCGGAAGAACGCCACGAACTGGCTCGTGTCACTTCCGTGAGGAAATCATGAGAAATAAACAAGTTTAGCATTCACTTGTTAGGGGTTTCATGCCGATATACCTGGGTCGCCGAGGGATAGCCCGGTAGTAAGTTTATTGCACCACTATTGTGTTCTGGGCTCAGGCATCGGGGCTCGACGCTCGAGCTGGCCAAAAGGATCTTGGAAGGATCCGAAAGGATCCGAGCTTGGGCAAAAGTATCTTTTTAAAATTTCAAAGATCCTTTCCCTAGTTACAGTCCGATTTCTGTCGGGTTTAGACTTTTCTTAATCGGAAGAACGCCACAAACTGGCTCGTGTCACTTCCGCGAGGAAATCATGAGAAATAAACAAGTTTAGCATTCACTTGTTAGGGGTTTCATGCCGATATACCTGGGTCGCCGAGGGATAGCCCGGTCGTAAGTTTATTGCACCACTGTTGTGTTCTGAGCTCAGGCCTCGGGGCTCGACGCTCGAGCTGGCCAAAAGGATCTTGGAAGGATCCGAAAGGATCCGAGCTTGGGCAAAAGTATCTTTTTAAAATTTCAAAGATCCTTTCTCTAGTTACAGTCCGATTTCTGTCGGGTTTAGACTTTTCTTAATCGGAAGAACGCCACAAACTGGCTCGTGTCACTTCCGCGAGGAAATCATGAGAAATAAACAAGTTTAGCATTCACTTGTTAGGGGTTTCATGCCGATATACCTGGGTCGCCGAGGGATAGCCCGGTCGTAAGTTTATTGCACCACTGTTGTGTTCTGAGCTCAGGCCTCGGGGCTCGACGCTCGAGCTGGCCAAAAGGATCTTGGAAGGATCCGAAAGGATCCGAGCTTGGGCAAAAGTATCTTTTTAAAATTTCAAAGATCCTTTCCCTAGTTACAGTCCGATTTCTGTCGGGTTTGGACTTTTCTTAATCGGAAGAACGCCACGAACTGGCTCGTGTCACTTCCGTGAGGAAATCATGAGAAATAAACAAGTTTAGCATTCACTTGTTAGGGGTTTCATGCCGATATACCTGGGTCGCCGAGGGATAGCCCGGTAGTAAGTTTATTGCACCACTATTGTGTTCTGGGCTCAGGCCTCGGGGCTCGACGCTCGAGCTGGCCAAAAGGATCTTGGAAGGATCCGAAAAGGATCTTGGATTTAGATACAGATACAAGTTACAAATGTATCCGACGCTTCGGATCCTTTTGCGACGGATACAAATGTATCTAATTCAACTTCGGATACAAGTTCCTTTTGGATCCGAACCTTAAGATCACGAATCATAGTTACGTATCTTTTAGTTGGATCCGGATTTAGATACTTTTGTATTTAGATACTGCCCAACTCTGGTTTAGGTCATATGAAGGTCAACACTTTTGTACTCAGAATTTGATACTCTATCGATCTATGGTATAAAAAATAGGACATTCCATTTAAAAATGTCAAGGTGACCTTGATATCTCCAAAAAAATGACATAGAAACAAAATTTTTTTTTGCATCGTGTCAGCCCCATTGTACCATTAACTTGGTCCTTACCATATTTTACGTATCTTTAGAAACAACAAAGATATTTGAGGTGCTAATAGTTATTGCCCCACCCTGTATATAGGATCTGCCGAGCAATGAGAATGGCCGAACAAAAGTGGCGCCTTCCTCCTTCTTCTTCCTTTCCACCCGAAGAGTGTTTTTTGCGAAATTCGACCGGAAGCATCGTGCAAAACGTTCCACGAAGCTTCATCGTTAGTTCTCCGTAACTTTGATATTTATTTGCTCGCTAACCTCCTTCCTTCTCATTCGGCCCCACTTCTAATACAGGGTGTCCCATTTAAAGTGAACCACTCGAATATCCCTGGAATTATCAATGCTGTCGAAAAATGTTTCGGACGAAAGTTACATGGTTTCGAGGGGAACATAACTCTGCGTTAATCACTTTTTTGTAATTGTAATTCGATTGTAACTGTAATTCAATTCTTTTAATATACCAATCTATGCAGCTTATTATTCCCCATATACAGGGTATTTCACCTAACCTGACCACCTTAAATCTCTTTGTTGTTTTTAAAGATACGTCAAATGTCTGAAGGACAAAGTTGAATGGTAAAATGGGGCTCATACGATACCAAAAAAATGTTTGTCTTTATGTAATTTTTTTTGAGATATCAAGGTCACCATCATTTTTTTTAAATGGAATGTCCTATTTTTCATACCATAGATCGATAGAGTATCAAATTCAGAGTATAAAAGTGTTGACCTTCATATGTCCTAAACCTAATAGTTAACGAGATATTATCCAAAGAAGAAAGAAAACTGTTTAGATAATATCTCGTTATCTATTAGATTTAGAACATATGGAGGTCAATACATTTCTACTCAGAATTCGATAGTCTATCGATTCATGATACAGAAACTAGGTGTTACCATTTAAAAAACTCAAGGTAACCTAGAAATCTCCTCTATGCCTCCACCCACGCAGAAAAGGTTTATGTCACAATATGCCCCCCTCTATACCGTGTAAGTTTTGCATACAGGATGGGGCAATAACTATGTCCACCTTGAATATATCCGTCATTTGTAATAATATTAAAAAAATGTTATGAACAATATTGGCACGGTACAGAGGGGGCCATATTGTGACACAAACATTTTCTGCGTGAGTGGAGGCATAGAGGACATTTCAAGGTCACCTAGAGTTTTTTTTAACAGAATGTTCTTTTTTATACCATAGATCGATAGAGTATCAAATTCCGAGTATAAAAGTGTTCACCTTCATGTGTCCTAAATCTAATAGTTAACGAGATATTATCGAAACAATTTTCTTTCTTCTTTGGATAATATCTCGTTAACTATTAGATTTAGGACACATGAAGGTGAACACTTTTATACTCGGAATTTGATACTCTATCGATCTATGGTATAAAAATTAGGACATTCCATTAAAAAAAATGAAGGTGATCTCTAAAATAATTACATAAAAACAAAAATTTTTTTGGTTTGGTACGAGCCCCATGTGACGTATCTTTAAAAACAACAAAGATATTTAAGGTGGTCAAGTTGGGTGAAATACCCGGTATAATGATTAACCTTCTTATATTGAAACATCATTAGTTTAGGTGATATTTTAATTCTAATATTACGAGACGGGGTCAAACTTCGCCTGAGGAATCCAGAAATTTTTAACTTTTTAAAATGTGATCCTGTAGATTTTGACGAGAAAATGTCGAAAATGCGAGTTTCGATTTTGGGAATCCACTGGTTCGAAAATTACGCGTGTTTAAGGTTGAGAGATTTGAAGCGTGAGACATCGTTTAATGAGCGAAGCCGCGATCTTTTCAGAGACATTCGGTGGTGCACTAGAAATGGGACAACCTGTATAGCCGGTTGCTGTATCTGTTGACTTATGAGCGCAGGTAGCGAGCTCTCGCGGCAAAAACGCGCATATAAATAAAGGAGACAGTTCGCGAAAAGCGTCGAGTGCAACGATAAGAGTCCAGTATCAAGCGGCGCAGCGGCGCGGAGTGGGGAAAGGTTGCAAAATTGTAAGCCAGTTCTTTCGTTGCTGAATTAACGGCCCCGGGCTACAACTTGGGAATTAACCTGTCACGTTTCGGGCCCCGAAGCGCGAAACCCGGTAAGATTATTGCCCCTCGGTACACAACAGTGTGTACTATTCTGAACGCAGTGGGAAAGATAAATTCCCACCGATGATCTTTTTCCAAAATAGATGTGTTGCAATAAATGAAAATAAAACGTCTCGCGATTATCCATCTTGATTGGCGGACGTTCCTCGCATTGTTGGAATTAAAACGAAAATTCTTTTAATCTTCTTCCGGTTTGTAATTTCATAACTGTACGGAATCCGCAGTGTAGCTGCACGCTGTATCGCGCGATATATTATTAGAACTTTTATGCCCCGTGTAAATGGTTCCCGCTTCCATGTATCCGAAGCGTGTTGAGAAGCAAAAATTGTTCTACGGAAGCACGATCTTCATTCCTGTAATAATACCATTTGATACCATGTACTTCTCGAGGCATCTTTACGAAGCACGATCCCCTACAAGTATACCGCTACCATAACAATCAGCCATAAGCAACGAGGATCCCGCTCGTGCAAAGGTGGTATGCTTTATATATCCTACCAATGAAGAAGCAGAGGATCTCGAGCGTGGAATTCGACTTGCAGAGTCTTCGAGCGGAATCCGAACAACACTCGTCTAGTCCCTTACAAATCATCGTATTCGGCGGTTTCTCGTTGCCGTGGGGCGGGCGTGTATGCGGCACACCCACGAATCCGGCACATAAGGGTGCAGAAAAGAGAGATACAAGTAGGTTGGGCTCGATAAGATTGCAGGGTAGCAAGCGAAGGGATTGGAGCCATGATGGCTGCATTGTTTCTTGCCGACGTTGCTCCGCAGACTGGCTGCATCCTGGCACTGTGGATTGTACTTTGCGTTTTCGTCGAGTCTCCAATAGGGCGATATCCACCCCTCTCCCTCCTCCCGTCGTTTTCTTCGCCGCGTTTCCCTTCTTCTCGCTTCTCTCAACCTCCGATTCGCGATCTCCTATCTTCTGCCATCTCGCCAGATCCCTCTGCTATCTCGCTTATCTTCGCAACTTCCTCCGGCTTCCCTTCCGCTGGCCATCCCCGTCATTGACCGGCAAAAAAAAAGCCACGGGGGTATCATAAAAGCGCGCTGCGAAGAAAGTGCTCGCCTTATTCCCACGGATTTACGAAAGTTCAACACTTATCCGCGCTCTGCCAGCCGGCAGAGTCTTTAAAGTACTTAGGAGTAATACGGGGAACGCGCGGGCGTGGATATCCAACCCGCGGACCTTTCCCATCCCCCCCCCCACCCCTCTCTCTTTGTTTCGACCCACTTCTCGAATAAACGCGATAAATCTGCATTTACAATTTCCAGCATCCCGTTTATCATCGTGACAACCCTGCCGTTGCCTCGCGCACCGCCGAATATCCGCGCTCGCATTTACTCGCCTCTCGCTCTCTTGTTTGGTTTCGTGAAATTTCGGCGCGGCCAGCCGCTCGGTCCGGAGATTACGGAAGAAAAACTCTCGAGTGTCCCGGCATTTTTAGCTTGAACAGCCCGAATCCTCCGTTTCGAGGATGCCTTCAGCCGAGAGTATTTTTCGCGATACTTCGGGCTTCCGCTGGGACGCTTAAGTGCTCCGGTAAATTAATCTTAGGAATTCCAAGGTGTTGCGAGGCTCGGGGTGGTCTCAGGCTCGTGTCGGAAGAAGCGCTAAGACTCCTACTCCGTTCCCGTCAAATTGTTTTTACTTGTTTAAAACAGCGCACAATGCGTTGTCACGGGACAGAAATAAAATAATAAACTTCCGTGTTATTATGCAATGTCGTCTCTGGAGGGTTCTTTGATATACTAAACAAGAAGTGAGATTGAACGAAATAAACAATCGTTCACGATGCCCTGTCACGTTGCGCGTGAGTCAAAAATTTCAGTTGAAATTCATCATCTAAGCGAGCTAATGTGCGAGTGTGATGAAAGTTAAAATTTTGTATTATTTGAAATGGAACGTGTTTTTGAGGGTAAGTGTTCTAATTTTTACATTGTTTTGATTCTCATGTTCACTTTTTTGGAGTGGACTTAGTAGCTGAGATTGCGACGCTTTTTGTATCTTTAATGAAGGTTTTAAAAAGGAGTACACTAGAATTAGCTGCCCCTAGCTGCCCGAAAAGTTTAAAACAATTTTTTTAGATTTTTTGTTTTTAGTATTATTATTATTTATTATTATTTATATTAGTTATTGTATATATAACGTACGAAAATAATCATATTACTAAACAGTCGATTTTGACTTTTTTTTTTGACTAGGTACTTATATCTTGACAACGGTTTATGCAAAAATAATGTTGTTGTAATGTTTGGAAAATGTCTTAACCTCACCTATTAGAATACGTAATCAAAAATATACAATACCGTATGTAATTTCAAAAGTGACCTTTATAAAGCTTCTCAAGGTTACAACAATATCAAACAAATACAATCATTATATACTCTTCCCTATACTCTATAACTTTATTTGAAACTTTTTTTATACCACTTATAGTTTTTAAGATATGGAATTTTGTCCAAAAAAACGGGCATTCCAACGCACTGTGCAGCGCTGCGAAATGGGACGAATCTTCATTCTCAGCTGATGATCTCATAGATTATGTATTTATTTCGTTTTAAAGGAAATTAATAAGGTACATATTGTATTTAGTGGATTCTATTCGAAATTTTCGTGACAAGTCTGACTCGATAATCATTTTCCGTTCGATCGAACAATATTCTTCATTAATATTATAATAAGCTGTTGTAGTTATTATTATTATTTATTGTAGATGGACCGAAGTCCTCTTACATAAATGTTTACAATAGAAAAAGATAAAGGACTACTCGTATAATAACAAAGAAGGGACATGCACAGAAACTAATGGTACACAAACGATATGGTATTATCCTGTAATCCTGCGCAATTGTTTTTTAAAAGTGTGCAAAGACTCAATAATTAATTAAACCATAAGTAGATTTGGCTTTAAGTGTTTGAAATCCTGCTCTAGTTCTCAATACACATTCAGGTACATAGAAATTGATTTGCGCAAGTAGAGAGGGACAATCAATATGATTATTAATTAACTTAAAAATAAAGCTCTGGTCGAATACTCTTCTTCGAACAGACATTGTTTCTAGGTTCATTGTGGTTAATATTGCGAAGTAATCACGATCAAAGAATGGCATTGGATTTTTTAGGTTATATGAAAAAAATTTTAAATCACTATTACGCTATTTTCGATTGATTAAAATTGTTAAGAGAAAAATACATTTTTATTAATTTCCCGATCTTATAGGGAAGTTACTGTAATGATCCCGAAAATCGAAAATCGATTTTTTAGCAGGTCTTCACGTTTCGAGGTCATTGGAGTCATTTTAGACTATATGTATTCAGCAAAATGTTTGTATGTGTGTGTGTATGTATGTCCGTACTATATATTTAATGTGGTCTTTATGTTTTGGAATAATGGTGAACAGCCAGTTTTCAAGTATTGGGTTGGCAAATAAGTTCGTTCGGTTTTTGTGATTTATTCCACTGTAAAAAACCGAACGAACTTATTTGCCAACCCAATATTATTCATTATTCTCACGATTTTCCAGACATTTACGGTGGTGTGACAAAAAAACGTTTCCTATAAAAAGTAATCAGTGCACAATCCTTTACAAATATCAATGCAAAAAATTTCAATAATTTCTTTTTTTTAATAAAAAATTGTGGTCACCTTCATCATTTATTTATAACTACATATTTTTTATTTAATAATGTCATAGCTGACGCCAAGACGAATTCAACGACGTATTTAAAGTGGTCTTTACGTTTTGAGATAATGGTGAATGAACAGAGGAAGGAAATAAATATGATTAGACACTCTATGCTCCAAAGATAAAAATATTTGGAAGTTTACATTCCGGAAATACTGAAAATTAATATTCACGTAATTTTTATCTGTCCTGACCATGTCTTTTCACATCAATTGTACACCTTCTGAGAGGCGACGTATTTAACGGTAGCCGAAGACAGAACGCAGACGCGCGAGGCAAATACTTGCGTTTCCCCAGTGTCGGGCCAAAGCAAGCGTACGCGCGTGATTATCTAAGCGATCGTAATCAACCCCTGTCAACGATGCGGCTGTGAACAAGATGGCTCGCCGGCGCGGCGTACTTCATCTCGCGCTAGAGAGCTGCTGATTCACAATACATAAAATGGGTCGAATGTGGATGAACGACTGGAACAATAGATGGCTAATGATGAAAGTGCAAGATCCTCGAGCTACGGTTGAAACGCAGAAGACGCAAAACCGAGTGCGAGATGAACATATTGTTCGTTAGGTGTTCGTCGTCTTGCGCTGCGAAATCAGGGCCTGTTGTCGCCGAAAGTTCTCGCCGGAGTAAGAATTTCGGTAACTTTGGCCCCGCGTAATTTCGCGAGGAACGCTCAACTGGGACAGTTCGGTGTCAATGAATTCGCGCAACTACCATGGAATTATTCAGCTGCAGCTCGAGCGCGAGAGGTCACATTGTTCTCGTTTATGCGCGTCCGACACCGCGAACCTCCCTTATTTCTGATTAAGGGCTGTTCCAAAATTTTTCATTTACAATTATTGCATACAGTACGATAATTTCTTCCTTGGAACATAAAGAGTGGCATAAACTTCCTCTGGACTCTTACGTACTTTGACGTGCTGAATACGAATATGATAGTGCAAATTGGCGCAAATTTTATCGTAATGGCGTAAACCATTAAAAAACCATAAGAATCATAGTTTTTTTCATTTATTTCCGTAAATAATGGTAATTTTGAAAAATACTTCAAATAAAAGTTGTAGGTCTCATCAAAATACACATTTTATGTCGTATTGATTTTTGTCATAAAGACAGTAGTTTTTGAGAAAAACGACATGAAATGTTCAAAACTTCATACATATAACTCATGTAACCTGGATTTTCGTCTGCGTGGTCGGGTCGACCTCAGCTGGCCCTCTCCGCCCCCCACCACCGCCTAATCCAAACTAATTCTGATCGCATAATCTATATAGCCGTCATACAGAATTTGAACTAAATAGTAATGGATAAATCATGCGGTCATTGAAATCGAGGATGGCTCCGTATAAGTGAATATTTACCTATCATTTTTCTCAGAAAGTATTATCTTTATGACAAAAATCAATACAACATAAAATGTGTATTTTGATGAGGTCTACAACTTTTATCTGAAATATTTTTCAAAATTCCCATTATTTACGAAAGTAAATAAAAAAACTATGATTTTTATGGTTTTTCATGGTTTCCGCTATGAAAATAAAATTTGCGCCAATTTTCACTATCATATTCGTAATCAGCACGTCAAAATACATAAGAATCCAGAGTATAAATAAAAAAAATCGGATGTATGTCCTTTTCGGAAGTACACCCAAATGTTTGACAGAATTAATTTGACCGCTGCCGAGTTATTTTGGATCATAACAGCCAAAATGATAGGTTTACGTAAACAACTTATATAACCTTTTTTGTAGAGCTTTTTAATAGCTTCATTTTTTGTTTGAAACTTTTTTCTGTAAAATCAATATTTTCGAAAATATTTAGTAAGAACTGTAGAAACTTTGAAGGGGGTTGGGGGGCAAACGAGGCTTTGTCGCTAAAAATCCTTTTAGGGACTTTCTTCTCTAATCAAGGATAAGCTTTGGCAAAAATTACAGCAAAATCGGAGGGTTGTCGCTTTCGGAAATACACCCAAAGAGTTTTCCATTATTTATGGTTCTAATAAACAATTTAATGATTTCGGCGCTACAGGTTCGATCAAATGTTAATCCTAAGCAATCTTGCAATATAAATTGTTCGCAACGTTTCGATCCAAATGTGGATCATTTTCAAGAGAAATTTTGCGTCTGTAACATACTGTAAGTTATATTAATCGTTCAGCAAAACCGGGTAATATCAATAAAACTTTGACACACTTGCGAAGTGGAAATGAATTATATAAATCCAATGATGAAACTTTTACGAAAACTAGTTAACACCATGCCGGTGGACGTTAAACTGAAAAAGACGCAAAATTTCTCTTGAAAATGATCCACATTTGGATCGAACAAATTAAATTGCATGTTGAGAACAATTTAAATTGCATGATCGAACTTGTTCATTTGCACTATCTAATATCGACATAAAGAAAAATTTATTTATAGTTCTGATAGTAAACAAACCCTGACATAGAATTCCGTAACATCGGGTATTCACTAAGGGTGCGTATTTCCCCTTTTATTTCCAGCCATAAAATCTATCTGACCCGTATGTACCGTAAATTATTAAACACGCTGTATATTATGGTGAAGGCCGCTAAAAATCTGACTATGTATAGCGCTCCGCGAGCCTAGCGTGAAAACTTATTGCGCGCCCCATTACGCAAACTGGATCCTTCGCAAAGTGAAAAAATCATTTCGTCGTTGAAAGAAGCTTTAAAACCCCATACATGCCGAAGTAGACAGGGGTTGCGGAGGAAACTACGAGGAGCGTCGTCGGGAAGTTAATCGATCGCACTAAGAAGGGACAACCTTGTAACGGAAAGGCAGCAGCAGTTCGTCAACAGCAGTGTCTCGTTTTCTGCGGCACCTATCCGGTCCTCTTTTCGTCAGCATTATCCGACCAGGCAACACTTCAACAGCGTCGCATTTTAGGTAAGGCCTGGCTTTCAAGCAGGGTGTCCATTAAAAGTGCGCACACGGACAAACGGCTCGCCGCGTGAAACCGGTATTCCTTAAGCCCGATGCGGTGCGTTTCAGCTACGGTCTAATGGACCAACCCTCGGCGTGATATACCAGCACGTTTCCCTTCTCGATATCTCTTCAGGGGAAGCCGAGTCGCCCGGTTGTCGCGACCGGGACGGGGGGAGAAACTCGAGAACACTTTTCGTCCGGGAACTTTTTCGCGAAGAAAGTTTAATCTGTACCGCACGCTCTGCGACCCCTGTGTTTAGTACTTCCTACTCGTGTTTCGACGAGCCAACGCCTAGGAAATATTTTTGGCTGGAGATGCTGCGAAATTGGTTTTCCGAGGAATCGGAGGGTTTACGCGTTGCTCGTGGCCTCGCGATGGGACATCGGACGAACGAACAGAAGAAAAGAAAAGTGGCAGAGCGGTGATTCAACGGATAAGAAAGAGGAACGGAGTCTCATAAGCCGCGCGAACAGTTTCCGTTTTGAAACACGCCTAGTCCCTGTGTGCGAATCACCTTTTCAGAATTTACTCGGTCCAGCAGCTTCCTCTCTCGCGACCAATCGGGAAATTTCGAAATGCAATCAGAGAAAGGGTTCCCGGTCGAGTCGAAACACGCGGTGTTCGTCGGCTACTTCGCCGGCACCGAACAAGTCCGAAGTTTCATCGATAAATCCGAGAAAGTTTTCATTTGTACCGTGGGTATGGTGGTCGATATCCGCGCAGCCCGATTGTATCGGGCGATACGTTTAATTCGATTCGATGGGTAGAACGAGGAGACGGGGGTGTGGAAACTTCCCCGTCGAGCCTCGATAGGAACGTTCTTTCGATGGCGCGATGCTCGGCCTCGGGATTTAACCGAGCGTCGAATTAGTTCGGTGGTCGAATAGTTCCTTGGAAGTTTAGCATCTTCGCATTTATTGGCCGGATCCCGCGCGGCAGCCAGCTCTTTTTGCCACGCGACGGGGATGCTCGAAAACGCTCGGCCACCGCGGGTGCTTGCCGCGGGATCGTTCTTTCGCGTCTCGGCCGAAATCCAAAATGTAACTCACACACTGCTGGCTATCCACCGTGCGAAACGGCCCCGCAAAAACGGCCCGACGCGCTCGTCGTTCCGCTTGCGATGCGACCGGAACCGTCGCGGATTCCGCGCCTCCAAAAAGAATACAACTCTGTAGATTTACGGTTTTTAATGATTTCAGTCTGCGCAATGAGAATCGTCCAAGTCAATCGCGAGAAACAGAGATTAAACTTTTATTATTATTTTATGTTATTTTACGGTTATTGTTGCTCGCTCGCTTCGCTTGCTCGCGAGTAGGGTTGTTGTTCCAAGAGGGTTATTGGTACGCATGGCTAGTAGGGCCTACAGCTATTAATGTTTTACATTTGGACTTCCCGATTCGTTAGTTGCAGTATATTATTATCATTATTAAGTGTACGTTTTAAGAAGATTATACGTTTTCATGGAAATTCAATAGTTTTCTACTTATCAAA
Source organism: Lasioglossum calceatum (assembly GCA_963966675.1). Lineage (NCBI taxonomy): Eukaryota > Metazoa > Arthropoda > Insecta > Hymenoptera > Halictidae > Lasioglossum > Lasioglossum calceatum. The sequence goes on along the minus strand of OZ016540.1, from coordinate 4,143,238 downwards.
ATGTTTGCTATATAGCATCGCATTAAACCAACATCGTATGCTCGTTGCTCGCTTGGTTCCTTGTTATAGCAGAGTAATGTTGCAAAATAAATTGCAAATGCTCCACAATCAAACGCATTGTTCTGATATTGTACTCTGTGAAATATTGTATATATTTCTTATTATATTTTGTTAGACACGTCAACGGACGTTTCGAATATTCGGCGCTGCGCGAATCCCCCCTTGTCATCCCGACAGTAACGCGGCAAGTAGATACATACCTCGAAGCGAGCTCCCATGTATGTATGTACGGTGGGGGTACCCACCGATTACTGTAAATAGGACCCCCAGCCGTAATTTATGGGATTCCTTGTAACCTCCTCTGCGAGTACACACGCGAATCTTATACAGGGTGTCCCAAAACTCCTTCAAGTTCGGGAAATGGGAAGTTCCTTAGCTCATTTGAAGCGACATTTTCCTTTGAAAAATGGCCGCAGCGGCTTTGTTTAGGAGTTATTAGCGAAAAACACAGACCAATCTCACCAATCAGAGCGCGACCTAGACGCGAGCTGGCACTGTCGGCCCGGCGCGCCAACCGTCTATTGGCCGACTGTGCCAAGTCGCGCTCTCATTGGTCCGTGTTTTTCGTTAACAACTCCTAAACAAAGCCGCGGCGGTAATTTTTGCAAAGTGAAATGTCGCTTTAAATGACCTAAGGAACCTCCCATTTCCCGGACTTGAAGGAGTTTTGGGACACCCTGTATACAATCTAACGACTGTCGAAACCGACCGGTATCATCTCGCCTGCGAGAAACCCGCGGTTATAACAGAATTCTCCCCTGCGAGAAGTCTCTTTTGCGGTTTAACGCTACCACGTAGCACCGTTACACAATAAAGGTTTTTGTGATCTGTAAAACGCGACCAGAATCAGTGAGTTCGAGTTCTTTCAACGTCCGGATTTCAACCGATCCTACCGTCCTTCTTTGCACGCGATTCCAGCAAATTTTGAGTTCGCGGACCCTCGGTTAACGACAGGGTCGGTGCAACATATTTATAAAGGGCATCCAAATAATCTATTGCATCATGGTTCAAATGATTAAAATTAACACTACCTTAAACGTGTACATTGCCGTTACCATCAGATCTTTTGCAATTCCAATGTCCTACTACCTTTTCTCCAATTTCACCAGTGTATATTATCTGAATATTCGTCTCATGTTCTGGGATCTCTTGTAAATTACTCAAAAAACCTCGAACATAACCAGTATCTTGAGCAAAGTTGTATATTCCACGCTCGTTCAGATTTCTGTTCGTAATTTCGTGAAATAAATTAAAATGTTTATCTTGTAAATAACAATCACGTTTTATGACTTCTTTACATTCGGCTGTTACTAAAGCATAGCTTAATACATCAATCGATGCAGCTGGACAGTCGTTACAAAAAAAGTACGAAACTATGTATGTCGAAAAGTTAGTAGTTCAGGAGATATTTCAATTTAAATAATGCTAAAACACCATTACTATCGTGCTACGACGTTACACAAGTAAGTAAACGCTAATGTCTGGGAACGGGTGCGTCCTACCGCAGAAATAACGAAATTTTCAAAAGACCCAACCCAAAGCATATAGAGTATGCCCAACCACATAACGTATGTAGTCTTTGAATTAAAAAAAAAAATTTTTTCTATTAAAATTTTTTATTAATTTTTTATTAAAAGTATATTTAAATATATATATATATATAATTACGTTTGTTTCTTAGGTGGAAAATTTCCGTCCTCTCGTATAAATTGCATTGTTGAATAAACTTCTTTCGAAAAAACCAAAAAACTACTGTGGACCAAATTGGACCAAAATCTAATCAGCTCTAAGTTATAGCGGGGCTCATCGATTGCATCATTCATCATTTTGATCGTGTTGTTACTTTTTCAAAAAACGTTAACGAAAAGCTTGATACCATGCGTACGGAAATATATCGTTGGATTCGTCTTGGCGTCAGCTATAATATTATTGAATAAAAAATATATAGTTATAAATAAATAATCAAGGTGAACACAATTTTTTAATAAAAAAAAGAAATTATTGAAATTTTTTGTATTGAGATTTGTAGAAGACTGAGTACTGATTACTTTTTGTAGGAAACATTTTTTTGTCATACCACCGGAAATGTCTGAAAAATCGTGTGAACAATGAATAATAATTGAAAACTGGCTATTCAGGCATTCAAACAAAGAGTAATCCATAATTTTTTAATGAATGAAGTTTATTACATTTAATGAAATAACAAAAATGTGTTATTACTGTATTATTTAAAGAATTACAAATATTCAAACAAGATTAAGTATTATATTTTACAAAGTTACTGACTATATTCAATTGATCATACAGATTTGCGGCTTATAATTATATTTACCTATTAATAATAAAAAATCTCTCCAATAACTCTTATTAACAGACATAATGAACTTTTTATTTTTAAGTGTGAGTTTAAGTATCTTGTGAGATAGAAAACGCGCACACAACACTATGCTCTCTCATATACAAATGATTCAACTGTGAGTTAGTAAGAAGTTCGAATGTTTATCAATGGTCGTATAATCTAAAAAATTAATGAGATAGGTCTGGGTTAGGTCTTTACACTCTTAAGAGCCGCTGAGTGGTGGTAGTCAATGCGACTCGTGCAACGCGACTCCCCGCGGAATTGCGTGTCACGCGCTCTTTAAACTATCATAATTTCCAGGTCGGGGTGAGTCGGGATGAGATCTTTGGGGATCTTTTAAAGGAGACTTTGCTGAAAATATTCCACTTTGTTAGAGAGCATCCGATTCTTTTAACTTTTTAACTTATCCCTTGTCAAAGGTGAAAAACTTTGACGATTTTCCTTAGTTGAGTAAATATCTTTTTTTATAACAAATAATGAACAATAATGTTTAGTTCCTGGTGCGTTCTCAACATAGATATACATTCTTCATATAAAAAAAATTGAGCACTTAATCTTCAGTAGGTTTTCCAGGACATCGTTATGAAGAAAAGGAATTTTTCCGGTGAAAAATCGTATCTGGACAAGTTTGATCTTTGAACGCTTATTGTAACGAGAGTTTTTAATAACATTAATTAATATTATCGTTTTCGAATGGAATGGACATTTAAGAAACATTGTACATTCGTTAAAAATCGATACGAGGACTTTGACTTTTTAGCTCATGAACACCTAGCTTGTTCGATGCGATTCCTGCATTTTATTGCTTGCTTTCTAGAATTTGAAAACCACTATAAAAAATATGAGAAAGTCTTATTAGTCGTGCAATATATAGCGTCGGTGGTTCTGAGCGAAACCGGTGAGAAAGGAGAGCGTAGAGAGTACATACAGAGCCACGGGGAATTTCATCGAAACAAGAGAATAGAGAAATAAATACATAGAGAGCAGGGGCAGGAATAGTGAAGGCAGAGCACGTTCGACATAGTCGCGTAGGCGAGAATGTGATTGCCGGGTATAGTGGTGTCCCTAATTAAGTTATAACCTATTTACGACAATAGGCGTGGGGTAACGCGTGAAAGCAACCGGCTATTCGAATCAGCTCGCATTTTGAACAACGTCGGTACATTTTGTTTACGACTCGGAGCACTTGGTCGACGCGGAAACACCGTGGCCGGGCCAGGAGTACACGGACGTTTCGGCCATTAGCATTTCGGCCACTCATGATTTATTCATGAAGAAGGCAGCGCTCTCGCGAGAGCACACCGCTCCGCGCTTGCTGCTCGGCACCCTGTCGGCTCGCCTAGCCTCGGTTCGTTCGCTCGCTGCCAGAGAATGCGCAACAATGCATTATGATTTACTATGCAAAAGGTATGCGTGAGATCGCTATATAAACGTTCCTGTTTGAGTAGAACGCGCGAAACGTTCCTCGAGGTATCCCGGAGAAATGCTCCGCGCGAACGGTCGGTACCGCCCCGCGACCAGCGACTCTAATCGCCATTATCCGCCTTCGTTCAGCGATTCTTTTCGTTGGAAACGTCGCGAGGATTGTTAGGGCACGATTAATTATGAATCCGTTGTCATACCGCGAGAAACCGTCACTTGCTCGGGTGAATATTTTCCAGCCGGAGTTCCTTAGCTCCGACCAATTACCATAAACCGGAGGAATTATGTTCGCCCGGAGCACGATCAGAATCTGTTGATCCGTTTTTAATGAAATCGCGAGCACACCGGGATCCCATGAAAATGGGTTATCCCATTCTCCGGTTCAACCTCCGCTTATAACATACTCGCGCGCAAGCGTTCGCGGAGTTCATCCTTTCGGAGCTATTCAAACAATTAATCCGTCGGCGAGATCCGATTTCGCGACGGTTACAAGGCATTCTGTTTTGAGGATTTCGGACGTATGCGTGTTCCCTTAATATTAATCCTTGGGGCGCAGTTCGCTGTCGCTATAATCTCGTGCCGAGGAAGTTTTGACTCGAGCTTCGATATGCACCCCGGCTTTCTATAGCGTACAGGGTGTCTCACCCGATTTTCGCGTCTTCGTTTTCTCGCTGTTATTCTCGCTCGTAGCAGTAGATGTTTCAGAGGAAATTTAGCAAATTAATATTCTTTGGTTTTTTTTTAAGGTCGGATCTCCTTTGCGCGTCTCGACGCAGCGTTTTGTTATCCATACTCCATTCGTCGTAGCTCTTTTCTGTGCCTCCGGACCAGTGTAGCCAGACGGATCGGGCGCCAGGCCCCTTACCTTTCCGTCCCTCGCCACGGCACGCATCTCGTCTTTGCACTCTTCCCACTAACGCTGGCGTACGGTCGCGTGAGCCTCCCACTCTTCCCACTAGTCGCTGACGCGACCGTACGCCAGCGTGTCGCCACTGTCGCCGGCGTTAGTGGGAAGAGTGCAAAGACGAGATACGGTGCGTGGCGTGGCGAGAGGCGGAAACGTAAGGGGCCTGGCGGGGCGCGCATATGGCAAGCCTGGTCCAGACGCTCGGCCATGCGGTTTGTCGACCCACTGCTTCAGAATACATACTATTATAATAGCAGAACTTGTGTCTCTGCGCAAGTACTTGTCGTTGTTTCGTCGCTGGCTGATGCGATACTGAGCCTCGCACTCTCGCCTCCTGCCGATTTTCCGAGGATTCTTCATAATGGAAATCCCTCCATTATCCATATAATTGAATGACAACGTAGCCTTTGGCGCGCGGTCGCTGGCACCTTTCAAGGCCTTCGAATCCCTTTTCTTGCAGGAGCCGCCCGTTTACCGTCGCTCCTTTCTTTCTATTGTTTTCCCCAAACATCATTTTTCCCCTTCAGGTGCTTACAATTAGCGAATCTCGTGGCTTCTTCCAGTAGCCTGACGGCCCCGGGTGGACCCTTCGGTCCCCCGTGCTCGCTAAACCTTCATATCCGGGAAATATTCACTCCAATTGTTGAGGTTTTCTAGCGGCCTAAGGTAGACTCCTTGCGTCTACCTTTACTCGCTTGGCTTGACCATACATTATTACGACACCAGTGTCGTTGCATTTCCGCCACCGAGATTCGCGCACCTTTACGTAGAAGGAACTACATCACAACGTCGCCTCTACAGGGTGTACCAAAATTCCTTCAACTACCGTAAATGGGAGGTTCCTGAGATCATTTGAAATGACGATCGAATACTTTCGTGAGCCACTATATATCTTTCACCGTTTTTTTAATAGCATTTCAATGCATGAGTGTTTTATTTATGTAATTTTTTATGCTAGGTTTATTGTATCAATAAAGAGATAATTTAATTTCATCATTCAGTGTTTGTATTATCACAAGTTTCTACATGCGGCCCGCACATCTTTAAATTTGTAGCTGGCCCGTTGCAAGAAAAGGTTGCTCATCCCTGTTCTAGAATATTCCCCGAAAGGATGATGCGATATTGTTTCTTGGCGTAGACGCACGCGTCTAGAAGTCTAGACGCAGTGGCTTACGCCTAGACACAGTTCTGATGAAGTATGACGAATGAAGTACATGTAAACGGCGCTGGAATAACAAAACGCTGCGTCGAGATGCGCAAAGGAGATTCGACCTTTAATCGTTTCAAATTATTCTTCTGCGTCTCTCGATGTATTCTGTTGGTTTCACGGAAAGTAGGATGTGCCAACAACGTCCCTTGTAAGTCAATAAAATGATCCTGGCAGATTTGCATAAACCGCGATCCGTGGATCTTGCCGAGCAAACCTCGACTTCCTACCGTTGCGGTAGTCGAGCGAAATTCCGCGTACATTTGCGGACATTAAATATTCAGTCAGCGGAAAGTTCGACAGGTGGCGGACGAACGGATTCCACGGCAGGGATAACGGCAGGTGTTTGATATCCGAAACTTACCGGTCACCATGAGTCTGGCAAACGAAGAACTTTCTACGGTGTCGCCTGTGACATGGTGGACGGTCCGGCATCGATAACTAGAACGGGCGTCGGACGAAGACACCGAGAACACCAGCAGCTCTCCGGTTGGCAGCATATGGTATTTATCATCTGAAAGCATATATCCGTACTTCTGATTCCATTGCACACGTATCTATTATCATCTATAGGTACGTATGTGTAGAGTTTTCAATTTTTTAAATATGTACCACTATTTATTTTCTACAAGTTTCGCACCCGAAATTGTTGAAATGAAACAGTTCTGGAATAATTATTTAAATCAAAATTTTTTTTTAAAAAACCACGTTTTCAAGACGGACTAAAAAGTATAATTAAGATGAACTAAAAAGTATAAAATAATTTTTCCTTGCCGCATACAGATTCCTAACCCTATAGAGATTGTCCTGAAAATTTGTGATTGTGAATTTGTAATAGCTATGAAATACTTGTAAGATTCAAAACGAAACACGTGGGGCGCATGCAATAGATAATTGATGCGTGAACAGTTTACCTAAGTCACTAACAATTTTATGAAAGTTAAAATTTTGTATTATTTGAATAGGAACGTGTTTTTGAGGATAAGTATTTCTAATTTTTACACTGTTTTGATTCTCATGTTCACTTTTTTGGAGTGGACTTAGTAGCAGAAATTGCAACGCTTTTTGAAACTTTAATGAAGGTTTAAAAAGATACTCCTCAAAACTCCTCCATGATTTTTCTTGGACAATATGCATACATGTATCCTGCAAAGGAGTATACTAGAATTAGCTGCCCCTAGCTGCCCGAAAAGTTTAAAACAATTTTTTTAGATTTTTTTGTTTTTATTTATTTCGTTTTTAGTATTATTTTATTATTTATATTATTTATTGTATATATAACGCACGAAAATAATCATATTACTAAACAGTCGATTTTGACTTTTGTCTCCACACACTCGTAGTAATACATATAATCAATACATATACTACCATAGACGGCCCGTCTTTAGATACTTATATCTTGACAACGGCTTATGCAAAAAAAATGTTGTTGTAATGTTTTGAAAATGTCTTAACCTCTCCTATTAGAATACGTAATCAAAAATATAGAATGCCGTATGAAATTTTAAAAGTGACCTTCATAGAGTTTCTCAAGGCTACAACAATATCAAACAAATACAATCATTATATACTCTTCCCTATACCCGATAACTTTTATTTGAAACATTTTTTTATACCACTTATAGTTTTTAAAATATGGAATTTTGTCCAAAAAACGGGCATTCCAACGCACTGTGCGTCGTTGCCCCGAAGTTCAGTTCAACGGAAGAGTCGGTTTATAGCAGGGGTGGGCACGGTAGGGGCCCCTCAAACTCTTGCTTCCCCCACCAACTTTTCTTTCCCTGTGCACCGCTTGCGACAGAAAAAGCGCGGAGGACACTGGGCGCTACGGTGGAGTCTTGTCTCAATTGAGACAAAAATGCCCACCCCTGCTGTACATATAGTACAGTTTTTATTTTAAGTTGCCTATTTCCCTAGCTGGTGTTTTAATTAGAAAAGAAAAATTCAAAAATTCCGATGGTTCCATATTTCATGTTGAAAACATGGACGCGCATCGATAATGAGTCTACCTTGCAGAAAAATCTCGCGGACCATGCCTCGCCACCTATGTACCTCTATTATTTTCTAATATTCCCCCATGTCTTTTTATTTTTCCATCCGAACTCCAAGGCAATTGCGTCCCGTTTCGCAGCCCGTGGCCGCGTTTCCATTAACATGCAAATTTCTTTAATGGAAAATCCTCTCTGTTGTCCGCAGCGCCGGTGCGCGTGTCGTAAATTGACGAAAAATAAGAGAAGTCCGGAAAATCATTCGGAAAACTAGGCCCTCGCGTTAATGGTGACCAACGGCGCCATTAAACGGACGTGTAAAATGAAAATTCGAGCCCGGCGCGGCACCCAGACCGTTTTTTGGGCTTGACCGAAATAACGAGCGCGTCGAGCTCTCGGGTATGGGAAACCCGCGGGAACGGGCACGCAAACCGGCGACTGGTTAATTCCATACAGTGAACGGCGAGCGCGGATCGATGAACGGTTAAAAAATCCGACGAGCCGACGAACGTCAATCGTGTAACCTGGATTTAACGCGACGCGGCCATCCGAGAGGTGAAATGCAGTTCTACGCTGCGGACGTTACGCGACCCGCTTATCAGATCTTTTCCACCGATGCCATTCAGTTCTGCAACTCGCATTGTCGGTCCAACACGATTTAACCTCCTTCAGAATTCTCATACACTCGCCTCCATAACCTTCCGTAGGCAAGCATGTTTTTTACACCTACCGCGGCGCGGCTATCCTTGGTCGTTCATGTTTACGACGGAGTTTTTACTGTTCTAGGCTTTCATGAAATCTGAAAAGATTCTGGAATACGGATTCGAATCTCTATTATAATTTACGGGCTGTTCATGTCACTACCAGCAGCATTTTCGTTGCGAATGATAAATATTGAAGGTCACCGTCGTTTTTAAAACAAGTTACAACGCCATTGCGTTGCTTGAAAAAAGCTTTATTAGCTTGATGGCATTGTAGCTTTCTTTTGTCTGAAAAACCGCAAAAGATCATAGAACAAACAATTGGATTTCATTCTCCCTTGAAAAAACGAAATGACTTCCCGACCTAATAGTTGTCACATTTTAAGCTTTACAGTTGTTACGTACGGAGGCTTTGCCTCCGTGATTTTTACTCCCTTCTTGGAACCACGTGTTCATGCAGAAGGTCAAGCAGACATGCCTAAATAAACAGTCTTCCCCTTATGGGAATGTGCATACATCTGGAAAACATAGACATATCCTCCAGATATATATTTCCATTAACCCCCAATACCATTTTCTGAGCAAGTTTAATACTATACAGGGTGTCCCAAAATTCCTTCAACAGCCGGAAATGGGAGATTCCTGAGATCATTTGAAGCAACATTTTCCTTAGCAAAAATGTTATCCGCAGCTTTGTTTAGGAGTTATTAATGAAAAACGCGGACCAATCAGAGCGCGACCTAGACGCGAGTTGGCACAGCCGGCCCGGCGCGCCAACTGTCTATTGGCCGACTGTGCCAACTCGCGTTTAGGTCGCGCTCTGATTGGTCCGCGTTTTTCATTAATAACTCCTAAACAAAGCTGCGGATAACATTTTTGCAAAGGAAAATGTTACTTCAAATGATCTCAAGAACCTCCCATTTCCGGCTGTTGAAGGAATTTTGAGACACCCTGTATAAAGGACTCGAGCTTGGCCATCACGGGCTTAGTTAAAGACTGAACACGGATCTGTACGCGTCTAGTGAGATAGGGTCTTATTCCCTTTCGATCGTATTATCTTTAAAGAAGCTTCGAAACGCGGTGATCAAGGCAAGTCAACTAATTTACCCCCGCATTTCTCAGTGCGTCAAAACCGAGAGCTCGGCAATTAGCTTCCGCGAACTATACTATACATTGCAAGTGTATTTCCAACCTCTTTACTATAGAATATATTGTACTCTTGATATTAGATATTTGAGAGTCTTTAATATCATTCCTACATCGTTTAAACACCAGTAGCTAGCAATTCACCCATTTCGATAAACCTTTACCGCTCGAGGTTTATCAATAATTATTTATAAAGTTACGAGAGCTGATCTTCCAAATACCTTACCCTTTCAGAAATCCTGTGACACCCGGTGGTGAAATAGACACCGGCTAGTTCACGATTTCCTATCTAGTGGCGACCCGGTGGGGAAACAGACATCGACTAGTCCACGACAACCCTTTCCTAATCTAGTGGCGACCCGGTGGTGAAACAGACATCAGCTAGTCCACGACACCCTCAGTCTTTCCTAACCTAGTGGCGACGCGGTGATGAAACCAGGCATCGGCTAGTTTCTACTTTCCGCCAGCACTCGGCTCGTAACACAGTAAATTCGTAAACCAATTCATTTTTAGAGTGGCAAATATATACAGTAATCGCTCCTTCGTTGTCCTGAATCGTGGGCACGATCGTTGTCCAGTGCCTACCCACTCCACTGCCTGTCAACGAGAGGATTAGGCCTGCGTGGATCTGGTCGCCAGATGTGTCCCAGGACTATATAGACCCGCGCAGAACGGAGAACAATAGGAAAGGAATATGGCAAGGAAATAAGGAGTTTTTAAAGCCAGACAGTTGACTGCTTTTGACTGCGAATGCTTTTCTTTGTCATTTAACTAGCCGTTTCACTAAAGACGCAGTGATAAATCAAAAATAGTGTCCGGGCACGGTCGTTGTCCGCTCAAACCCCCGGCCTTTGGACAACGAAGGAGCTTTTACTGTAATATGAAGTGATCATCGGCAACGTAGGAATATAGTAATGAGCGGGTTAATGTTCCCCCATTCGTGAATATTAAGCGGAACCGTTTGCGTTGGTGTCCAGTAACTCAATAGTCGGTAGGGGAGGCGATGTTTGCGCGATGAATAGATACACCGTAATAATCGGCGTTACGCGTACCAGCCCACATAATCCTGGAAAATGATTCTGGGTCACTGAGCGAATCGATAGTCGGAAAAATTCGGACCAGCGGCCGTGGGCAGTGTCAGTTGACGTCTGTTTGGACCGCGCGTCATTGATCGACGTCCGAGGAAACCGTCGATCCTGGAAATTGAACAGCATTTCGAGATAACGAGATCCGCGATTGCGTTTCCCGTGACTTTTTCAAGCGATGCTCGCGATAATCGAAAGGCAAATGCGCGACTGACGATGCACTTGGCTGCATCGCCGCCTCGTAAATACGCTACGCGCGTGTCATTCGCGATGAAAGTCCATTTTGATTTCCCCTTACGTCTTCGCGAAAAATTATTGCACATTCGATTCAGCACAATGATTCGTTTGCAGCCTCGAATCCCCATGTTATAAAACATTTAAATTTGAATAGACAGCGGATTTTATGCATTTATGGCAAGAATGAGTAGTTGTAATTTAAACAATTAAAACCATTAGCAAAATACTGTCACATCATTTTCAATCTATTAAAAATATTCAGAAAGAAAATAAACTTCCACTTCACTCCAGTTTGTTGCAATTCAGTTGCAATACTTTCAACGTTTACATGACCGTATTAAGAAAAGAAATGAATGTTTGTGTGGTTCCTGTGTCTTGTAATTAGTGCAGAACATTTTTATTTCCCATAAAAATCCGCGGTCTATTTATAACTGGTCTTGTATTCGAGTAGTTTACGTTTCTCTGTTTATATCCTGATTCGAAGATAGTCAACTCTTTTTAATTGAGGCGCCGACGACAAAAATGAAAATGTCCGAAAATCCAGGCTTTCGACGTGAACGTATAATTAAGCCTGTATTAGCGCGGAGCCCGTATCACAATGCTGTAGAAGCCGGGCGAGTATCCGATATCTTGATCGATTGATTAAACTTCTCGCTGGAATCCCGCGAGAAACACTAACTGGCTAGATTCAATTCCAAGGAGCTGTGTCAGAACTCGCTCCGATAAAATGAACTGAGAAACGCCGTCGAACTTCGCTCGAGTGATGGCAACGTTAGGGGCACACCCGTCAGGGGTGTCTAGATGGGACACAGGAAATGGTCCCTCGTCCCTGGTCGCTCGCGGGGAGGTAGGTAGCACAAATTATAATGTAAATTACGCGAAATCGTTGCACTCGGAGCGGAGCGACGCGCGGCGCTACACAAAGGACCGTTTCAGCCCGCTATTTTTCCCGCTTTTCCTCTTGTCCGGTGCGAAATATATTACGTATACAGTATACTCCCATCTTCCGCAGGCGTAACCGGCAGCGATGCGCTCGCGCGCGCGCGCGTATATGCCGCACGTCACGCCCGGTCGTAGAAAACGCCTCGCGCGAAAATGTTTTCGCCCGTGTTCGCACCTCGACAGATAAACGACTGCATTTGCACCGATACAGTATTCATGCACATTGTCTCGCCTCCTGCACCCCTTTAGTCGGCCCCCGTGCGTTTTTACGCGATCCGACTCTCTCGCGACAGGGTCAATATTTCGAAGCTCGGTCCGTGCATATATCTTCGATTTTTTGTAAGGAAAACGTTTTAAGGAAAAACGCCGCATGTCACAATTTCGAAAAATTTCAGTTTATGCACTAATTCAGCTTTAGAGTATAGGTCTCACGTATTTACCAGAACAAAAGTCATGGACACAAATTCGAAAGGCTCGAAATATGAACATATAAATATCGGCTCAAGTTGGGCAATGATCGGGTCGAGTTGGGATTCCGAAAGTTTACAAAGTTCGGGTACCCGAAATGGCAGTCGGGTCGGGTCAAGTTGTATCGTATGAGCCCCATTTTACCATTCAACTTTGTCCTCCAGACATTTGACGTATCTTCAAAAGCAAGCGAGTTATTCAGGTGACGTGTTTATAGTTCCCCACCCTGTATAGTATTTACACCAACAACTCCAGCACTATATTAGTAAGCAAAACAGTCGTGTCGCCGTAGCAACGACAGTGGTTTTAAAGTTCATATTTCAAATATCGCATTATCGGCGAAAACGGAGTGCAAAGGGTTAATATGCACAGGGTTATTTATCGCTGCTTTAATCACAGACTTGCCCCAACTTTAACTTCGAGTACCCGAATATTGCAAACTTTCGGGACCCCAACTCGACCAGACCCGACTGCCATTTCGGATTTTCGCGATTTCGGGTACCTGAACTTTATAAACTTTCGGGATCCCGACCCGAACCCGAACAAATTTCCCGACCCGAACCGACCCCGAAATTTCGGGTACCCGCACACCTCTAATAAATAGTGATCGAAACTTGAAACGGCAATATCTCGAAAGTGAATGCGTGTGAGTCTAAAAATTTTGGACAGTGCTTGAACTCTGATGTGAGAATAGATAAAGCAGTGTCTTGAAAATAAAATTTTCGTTTAAGTAAAATTAATTCTATTGTTTCTGTAAGGCTGGTTAATAATAATTTACTCGTAATTATACAATCTAGATTGCCGTGGCCGCGTCCAGCTTGTTACATAAATCAACAACGTATGACGGTAAAATCGATACTGTAAATTCATATTGCACTCTTCTCTTTACATGACATACGTTCCGCAACCAAATTCACACATACGAACACATTCACTTTCATATTCATATTTATACACGTACTATTCCCCTTGCACGTCATAAAAATATTACGCAAAGTTACCATTTTAAAGAAACTACTAAAACTTTGTTAGCAACTAACGTGTCTGTTATAACATATCTCTGACGGCATACTGAACAATTTATGAAGTTTTATCCATTTATTTCAAGATAGAAGTTTGAGGAATCTAAAAATGCATATATGCGTCATCCGCGGCGAATATATCAAATAAAACTAGAACACAGTAATTTGACTTTTTCATTTATTTTATGCGAACTTTTTTAATAAACGTTCCAAAAGAACTTGTTTCCGTGGAGCCTTTATTGTACAGATTTTAAAATATCCGGTCATTGCGAACACTTTTTGAAAAAAGTTTCTGCCGTAGATTCCAGACTGCCATTTCATACGCTGCTATACGAAATTATACACGTTATATTATACAACGTTTAATGTTTGTGATCATAATTAAAGGAACATAATAGAATTGATTTGTACATATATGTATAATAACAATTTGTTTGTACAAGTACCTCGCTGGAGATTGGTGCACAAACATGAATTTGAAAATTTTATAAAAAAAAATTTAAACCGACTTCGAAAAAATGCACTAAAAAGTATGAAATAATTTCCATTTAATTTATGTGAATACACACGAACTTAAATATTATACAATCTTTTCGGAGGCGGCGCAAAATTGAAAATATTCGATACTGGAAATTACGGAAAGCCTTAAATTCTTCTACATGCTTTCACATATTAATGTATCTTCTCTTCCAACCTACTGATTTCCATGTCCACCATATTCCAATGAAATCATAATCAGCAACATCTGTCATTTGGAAAATTTTCAATTTTGCGCCGCCTCCGAAAAGATTGTATTGTGTTTAAGTTCGTGTGTATTCACATAAATTAAATGGAAATTATTTCATACTTTTTAGTGCATTTTTTTAGTGCGTTTTTTCGAAGTCGGTTTAAATTTTTTTTATAAAATTTTTTTATTTTACACTTTTTAGTGGAACGAGCAGAATTTGTAGAACACCGTAGGATGGTTTTTCGATCTTATTGGTTATTTGCAATAAAAACCGCAAAGAATGAAAAAATGCAAAATTTGTTTTCAAGAGACCAATCGGGAGACATACACTACAAAATACAGAAGGTTACGTTCTGATTGGTCCATCCATCTCGGAGTAATCGGCGAAATAATTCATTTTTCGCAAATAAAATCGTAATTAATAAAAAAATGTAAAAATTTTTTGCACGGGGCCATCCCGGAAACATACTCTACAAGATGCAAAAGGTTTCGTTCCGATTGGTCCATCCATCTCGGCGTAATCGGTGAACATTTGAACATACATAGAAAAAAAAGCGAAAAAAAAGGCACATACAGATCGAATTGAGTAACCTCCTCCTTTTTCGAAGTCGGTTAAAAAGTAAATATATCGACGACATGAAGCCATAACTAAACATATAATGTTTATACAAATTGACAATTTCACAAATAAATTTAAAGAACTTCAATTTACCTGAAACATTGTTTCCTGTTTGATGTAAATTAATTCGTGTAAATTGATTAAAATGTGTTCGAGAAATCATCATTTTAGAGGAGTTATCAATAGCAACTTGTAAATAATTTTGTGCACATTATCTGGCATACTAACCGTTCCAAGATTTCCAAAAAAAAAATCAGACTGTCTGGCCGAATTTTGAAGAATTTTCGTCCACCACTGTGTACTCGAGAAATTATGGTAAATCAGAACTGTGACTGGTAAAAGCAAGTTGTTCCATTTTACAAACCGTGAATATTACGAGCTAACCGAAACTGCAGAGCAATGATGTATTCTGTATGGTAAGTAGCGCAGAGCGTAAGAAAATGTCTGAATAAGGCCAACTAGAGGTCGACAAAAAAATTCCAGCAGTTCAACGACGGTACTGCGCTGCGTCGCACCCTCTCGGGACTCATCCCTTTGTCATAAAATAAAGCGGGAGAGGCTGTTTCGAATCTCACCGCCCCGGTGGGTGATTCGAAACAGATTTTCAATTTGATAGCCTACGGGGACTGCTTTATTTTCAGGTTGTATTCTGGAAACGTTATGGCGATTCTAAAAAAAATGTAACTCCTACAAGCACGTTCAATCTGTCTAAAAACGGAAATACTCGAATTTACATTTTATACATTTTTTTCACAATTACGAACAAATTATTAACTCTTACATCAGCAAATTAGCAACCCTTTTAGTGATTTCACAGTAAATTTATATTTTTCATCCTTTATAATGCTTCTCACCTTGAATGACCTCGAATGATTATATCGCTGAAATTCTCTCGCGAAGGGCTCCACATGTAGGAGTTCAGAAATATGTGGTTTCAGTAAAAAAGCAAGGTTGACCTTCAAAAAGAGTTATGTACACCACGTACAGCCCTCGAAAAAATAATAAGACACCCAGCATATTTTTAAATTTCTTATATTTAAAAGAAGAAAATGTAGACTCCGTTTGTATCCTGTATATTACATACTATTTCCAAAGTAAAAAGATATGTAAACAGGGTCTGACATTAATTCGACAAAAGTATAAGACACTCACAGAAAAATGTTTGATTAAGCAAATAAAAATACAAAATTAATACTTTGTGATACCTCCCTTGAATTGAATTACGTCTAGTAATCGCTTTCGGATAGTTTTATATAACTTTTTGATTCGTTTTTGTTCTAATTGTGTTCAGTTGTGATTTATACTTTCTTTTAGTTCATTTACGTTATTATATAGTCTCCCATTCGCGTAGAATCGTCTTGACAAATCTCCCCACACATTTTCTATAATATTTAAATCGGGAGAACGAGCGGGCCATTCCAAAATATTAATATTTTCTGAAGAAAAGAATTGTTTCACAGATTTTGCAGTATGGATTGCTGCATTATCCTGTTGAAAAATACTGGGTGTCGAAAACCACCCGTCCAGTGGTGTTAACTTCTCAGATAAGCATATTCGGTAAAAATGTTTTGAATGAGAGTTGCAGGGATTAATGGAGGACATATGTCCATAACCTTGTATTTGACCTTCGGAACCATTTTCAAGGTTAATTGGAGGTCAGTACGTATTTTTAAAATGGGAACCCCAACAAAATACTTTTGACTACGGATTCTGAAAGAGCTCGAATTCACGTTCAGATATGTACTTATGTCCTATATTAAAATGACTGCTAGAGGCTATAAAAAATACGTACAGACCTCCAAATAACCTTGAAAATGGATCCGAGGGTCAAATACAAGGTCATGGACATATGTCCTCCATTAATCCCTGCAACTTTTATTGCAAACATTTTTACATTTATTGCAAATATTTTTATTTTAAAAACACCCCTGGAGACGGGTGGTTTTGGACACCTGACACTGTTATTATTTCACTTTTGCACACTGATCTGTTATTATTTCAACATATTTATTACTATTCATCCGACCTGATAAAAAGTTTATTTCTGTTTTTCCATAGTAATCAATAGCGGCCTATACCATAACACTTGCCACCACCCATTTGACGGCAACTGAAATGGAGTTCTTCCTTTCTGCAATCATGAAAGTAATAGGCCCAGCCGTCAGGGCCATCTAGATTGAATTTTTTGCCGACAGTAGAAATGACTTTTTTCCAGTTTTTCATCTAGTGGAGGTGTTCACAAGCGAACTTTCGTCGTGCTGCTTTGTGTTTCTCCATTAATGGTGGCCGTTGTTTTAATTTCTTCCGTTCACTGTCTTTGCTTCCTTGTAAAATGCGATGTACATTTCTTAAATTTGTTTGCACACCTGCTTCTTCGGCTATTTGTCTCGCTGTGCCCTTAAAATTCTGCGTGGGAGGAGGCATAGAGGACATTTCAAGATCACCTTAATTTTTTTTACTGGAAACACTTACTTTCTGTATCATAAATCGATAGACCGTCGAATTCTGAGTAAAAATGTATTGACCTCCATATGTCCTAAATCTAATAGTTTACGAGATATTATCGAAACAATTGTCTTTCTTCTTTGGATATTATCTCGTTAACTATTAGGTTTAGGTCATATGAAGGTCAACACTTTTATACTCAGAATTTGATACTCTATCGATCTATGGTATAAAAAATAGGACATTCCATTTAAAAAAGTCAAGGTGACCTTGATACCTCCAAAAAAATGACATAAAAACAAAATTTTTTTTGTTGCATCGTGTCAGCCCCATTGTACCATTAACTTTGTCCTTACCATATTTTACGTATCTTTAGAAACAACAAAGATATTTGAGGTGCTAATAGTTATTGCCCCACCCTGTATATCGCGCACTTACTTCTGTTTAATAATTTCGCAATTTGATTAATACTCTACTTTTTCGAGCGCAACAGAACAATTCAATCGACCTCACTTTTATCTAACTGCTTTCCTCGACCCGTTATTTATTTTTCGTTGTAATAAATGTGCTTATACTGTAAGAAAATCACAAGGTTCAACGTCTGAATACGTTTGCAGTAGACCACTTAATGCTAGAAGTCACGTAAGTGGAAAATAAGCCGAATGTCTTATACTTTTGTCGAAGCAATGTCAGTCCGTGTTCATACTTTCCCTAATTTTGCTATGGCATGCGATACAATCCTAAGATTTTGCGTGTTTACTTTGGAGATACAGGATATAACGGAGTGTACACTTTCCACCTTTAAATATCAGAAATTTAAAAATATGCTAGGTGTCTCTTATTATTTTGTCGAGGACTTTAATGGGTCCCTCGGAATCAAAGAACTTTCGTTTGAAACATTTTAAAAAATCTGAAAGTTATTCAGTTCTTACAAGGAGAACCCCCGCTCTGTCCCTCACGGATTTAGTTCAGACTTTACAGAGTTCTAGATCTCGTTCCCCTGATTACGAAAATACCCCATTATAGGCGCAGACGCTCAATAGTTTTCGAGATATTAGGTGAAGTAAAAAGTTCTGAGCGTTTTTACTTCACCTAATATTTGCAATTAAAGTTTCATAACTGTAAAATATCAGTTTAGTTCATATTTTTACCAAGAAGTGGTGTGGCGTAACAGCAGCGGGCCTGAACTGTTACGCCGCAGGCTCGGGTTCGAATCCCTTCGTGGTAAATTATTTTTTATTGTTTTTTTTCATGGAAAATGCATTTTCAATGTTAAATAAATTTTAAATAAAATATTTTTATACGCTAAAAGACTAATTGAAAATGATACTTATTTTATAGAAGAAACACTAGATCTATTACTACTGTCTGTTTTGTATTGACTGGCTGCTGCTAGAGCCCACTGTTGCAAATCCCGTGTGGTTACTTGTTGAAAGTTTGCACGAGCCTCTTTGAATCTATCATATGTCCACTGATTAATGGCATTGTACTTGTCATAAATTGTACCCCCGTTCTTGATATAATTCTCCCAGCGTAACAAATATTTTTATGTTGTTTATCTCGAAAACTATTGAGCGTCTGCGCCTATAATGGGGTATTTTCGTAATCAGGGGAACGAGATTTATAACTCTGTAAAGTCTGAACTAAATCCGTGAGGGACAGAGCGGGGGTTCTCCTTGTTAGGTGACTCGCCCTGTATAAAATACTGTACATATGTATTTGGGTATCGTGAGCGAAGCGTCGATCAACACAAGTATCTCAATGACGAACTGCACCTTGACACTGTGAAAGAGCGGTCCCCGAATGGTAATGGAACGAATCCCGTTGCCACTCGGTTGCCACGATCTGCGGTAAACCCGGTCTGCCATTGAAATTCTAGGACCGTGATTTACAGCGGCTCCTTTGCAATTTAATGAATGAGTGGTAGTCTGCACACGCGATTCTTCTTGACGCTTCGTGAACGTGAACACGTCAGACGATCGAACGGCTCGCGTGCAAGTGATACGGAGAGAGTCTGATGTATCGCGCGGCTACGCTACTGGCAAAATTTCAAGTGGGCTTCGAGCGAGTTCGATAAAAAATTCACCGACAATTTACCCGACCACTTTCTAGTCCATACGCAACCCGTTCTATCGAGCGTTATATGCTCGGGAAAAATTTGACCGTGCACGCGGCACCAATGAACGAAAAACCGATAAACCGAATATGGAAAGTATCGGACGTAAATACCGTAACTATTTTTCAGCCTTCCGGAAGTTTACTGGCCGGTGCGTCTGAGCGCCGGCGAACTTTCCTGAAGGACAAATCGATCGATGGAATTTGTTTGACCGTAAGCGGGGGACGTGTTTTCGGGTGGAATTTTATTATGGTGAAGCCTCGACCTTAGAAAAACGAATAACCCCTCCGCTGCGGGGAAAATTTTTTAAAAATAATTTGTCAGGTATTTTACATCACATTATTTCAAACTAAATGAATTCAATGTAGGGTAAACTGTATTATTGTTGGCGCTGCGGTAGTTACTGACACTTTTGATTTAAACGGCAAATATTAAAGAATTTTAGATATTATAGATATTATAGAATTCCTGGTGTAGAAAATTATTTTATATTGCTTCTTATTTGTATTTTAAAGCAACGTTATAAGTTTTCAAAACAGAGTTTCACATGTGATTGTTAGCACCGCTGGTACATCCAATAAGACCGACGTATTTTCTAAGTTTTCAATATATGCCCACATAAAAAAGTTGTGAAATGCAACTTTCAGTATTTTTTCTACAATTCCGATCTATTGCAATTTTTTAAAAAATTTCTTCTCACATCCTGTAGTAAACTAATTGCCCTTGCCAGGGCCGTTCCTACCAGGCGTGCAGTGCGGTCGATATATCAATTTCAAAAGATATAGATGAAGTGGAGCTATATACTGAATGTTTATCGTACAAGGCATTATTTAATTCTGAGGTTTATAAATGTAAGGATATATTGGAAAAAATTGTTTTTACGTATTTGGTTCACTTGTTTCCTAATTTGGCAATAACAATTAGATTGTATTTGACGTTGCCAGTAACAGTTGCAAGTGGAGAAAGATCATTTTCAAAACTGAAAATTGTCAAAAATTATTTAAGGTCAACTATGACACAGGAGCGCTAATCTGATTTAGCTCTTTTATCAATAGAGCACGACATATGTGAGAAAAAATTGATTACGCTAAAGTCACAGACGAGTTTTCTGCGAAAAAAGCTCGTAAAGCGCCACTCTAAAATTTTGTATTAGGAATTGCGAATGCGATATATGTTTATAAAATGCGTTAATAAAACAAATTCATTGTATTCCGAATTTCTCATTATAAATTTGAATAAAGCACTTATGTATACTGGTTTAAATATTTCTTCCCATTGTCAAGGTGAGGGTGGGGGGGGGGGAGCGAAAAATTGCTCAGCACGCAGGCGGCTGTACACCTAGGAACGGCCCTGGACCTTGCTTCCCAAAACAAGTTCAAATCGCATGGTCCAGTATTAAAAAAAGTTATCGTCTTTTTAAGAGTGTCCCAATATTTTTGCGACCGACTGTATGTGAAAACGTAGAGGTAAAGTGTGGAGATTCGAAGTTTCACAGAATAGTGTTTCAGGCAAAGAAGATCGTTTAGCAAGAAAGAAATAAAAATCAGCGAAAATTAGCATAGACCCTTCACTGTTTAAATACTTTTCGAAGCGACTGCACGGCCCAGCAGCGAGCGCGTGAAAACGAGCGCCTGGCGTATGCGGAAAAATTTCGATTCCGGCAAACTTTCTGTACGTGGACGGACCAGAGAACTTTGTTTCACCCACGCGACTATAATTACCTGCTAATAAGTGTAATGGACTGCGTCGGAGGGCCACGGCCAGCGGGCGCAAAACACTGGCATGCCGTGAAGTGGGGATTAATTTCTAGAAAGCCGGACGAGAGGTAGTTGCAGGAGAGAGCGAGAGACAGACAGAGAGAGAGAGAGAGAGAGAGAGAGAGAGAAGCAGATGGGCGAGGGCAATGACAGGCGTCTATTTGGCTGATGGCGCAGGATTTAACCGGGGTTCGGCCACGCGAATATTTTTACATGTACACGCGGAATAATATGCTCGAATAAGCCACGGCGCGCAACGCCCGGATAGAATAGGAGCGGGCGGCAGGCATGGTACTCGAGGCGAGCCATGGTATCCGCTCGGCGCTCTTTAACCGAAAAGGGACGCCATAGACAGAAATAGAGAGAGGGAGACAGAGAAAGTGCAACCGATTTCGCGGGATTTAATCTCGCAGGTAGGTATCTTCCCAGCGTAACGTGTAGTACTACCCGGTGCGGCAAGCGCGACCGGAATGAAAGCACGGATGAATGGAGATACCGGATTTCCGGCCG
The DNA here is from genome assembly GCA_963966675.1 of Lasioglossum calceatum. NCBI lineage: Eukaryota > Metazoa > Arthropoda > Insecta > Hymenoptera > Halictidae > Lasioglossum > Lasioglossum calceatum. The sequence continues at coordinate 4,121,517 of OZ016540.1, read as the reverse complement.
GGTCAAATGAAACATTTTTTAATACCCATTAACGAATTGGAATGCCATTTATCCGGTGTAATAATTCTGAAAGCACAGCTTCCAAGAAAGACAGACCCACCCGTTACCTGTAGCCCGGGACAGGCTGTGTTTATTTTTCTTTTTTTTCTCTCTCCCCCCACCCCCGAACCTCGAGACGCGAAATCGAGAATACAATGGCACGCGAGCGAGCGAACGAATGAACGCGCGGTGCGCTTTTAGCCGTTCGAGCATTTAATCCTGGTGAAAATGGCAAGCGTACGCTCTTTGTTTCGGTATTAAGGCAGTGTAGGGACTGCTGCGTTCGTGTGAACCTGCTATCCCCGACACGTCGCGTCGCCACGTGAATTATATGTAGTATAACATAATATTGTTGACGATGTTGCGCGCGCGCTCGTCGGATCGTATACATAGAGTACACAGGGTGTCCCAAAATTCCTTCAACAGCCGGAAGAAATGGGAGGTGCCTGACGTTATTTGAAGCAACATTTCCCTTTGTAAAAATGTTATCCGCGGCTTTGTTTAAGAGTTATTAACGAAAAACACGAACCAATCAGAGCGCGACCTAGACGCGAGTTGGCACAGTCAGCCAATAGACAGTTGGAGCGCCGACTAGACTGGACTAGACTGTGCCAACTCGCGTCTAGATCGCGCTCTGATTGGTCCGTGTTTTTCGTTAATAACTCCTAAACAAAGCCGCGGATAACATTTTTGCAAAGGAGAATGTTGTTTCAAATGACGTCAGGAACCTCCCATTTCCGGCTGTTGAAGAAATTCTGGGCCACCCTGTAGAAATATGTATGCGAATTGAATAATTCTGCTTCGACGCGTTGCGTTCTTCAAATAAACCAACACGCGGAACGGGGACCGGAGGGACGACGAGTTTGATGCAGTTTGAGTTGGATAGTTTGTAATGGATTAACGATTTGTAGATGTTTGGATACGGCTGTTTGCGTTCCCGTACGCACAAGTATGTCGACGTTTGGATCTGTTGATGGAGACTAAAATACGTCGCGATATCTGGAAATCAGGTGAGAGGAAGCCAATATTTGTTTGCCTAAATCAATGTACCGGATTGTTGTGCGTGTAGATGCGCGATACTGCAAAGAGTACTAGAAAAAATCCGAGTGTATCAATTTCTCTGCGTCAATACGTCAATAGTGATCGCGGAAGTTACGATGCCAGATAAAAACACAAATACATCATTTTCTTTTATATCGCGAGAGAGATGATCGTCTATGCGCGACACTGGCAACGTACGTGTGAAATACGCTGAATACAGTTCGCTATTTTTTCTTTTCGAAAAGATTGTTTCTCGCACTCGGCACTAATTTTCTAATGAACGGAGTAGGACGAGTTACAGTAGTTACGCGTACCAGCGTAATGGTGACGTAAATTCCGACTGTCTAATTCACGATCCCAACCGTCTAAAACTAAAGCTCCTGAATACGGGTGACTTTCCAGTGCCAGTTACGTTCGCCTTTACGTTCTTCGTTAATTAAACTAGTTAGCAGAGTTGCCGTTATTCGATTGAAACGGCTGTCATACGGAATTTCATCGTAACAATTGTGTAACCGTTGAATCTCGGAACTGTGCCAATATCGTTTACATCGATTTCTGGATTGAATCACTCTATCATTCGATTTACATTGGTATTAAAAATTCAATGTCCTTCGATGCAAATGTCAATTTATAATGTCCTGCAGTAATTCACCCGAAAACTGTTATCTTTCATCCTTAACTTTATACGGGGTGACCTGCTTTAATTTAACCGTGCAATTATTCCCTAAATTATACATTATTCGATATGTACTCTATTGTTTAAGAAATAATTATGTGGTCAGATTATAACGAGGCGTTCTGTATAATTCCACAGAAATTGCCTAATATTGACATGCGTGAAATTGTTACGGATAGAGAATATATTCTGTTCGTCTTCTCACAGGAATCTCTTCCAGATCGTCTCTGGCAGGAAGCGTCCTGGATAACCTTTCATATCGTAGTTGAAACTTTTAACGAAGACCGAGCTCTGGCCCGATTTAATTGAAAGTGACAAAAAACTAGAGTTATTAGTCTGGCCCTAAGCCCTAAGCGCGATTAGATGATGAACAGAGCATTTCATTCATTGTAGGGGTATATAAACCCTTAGATTCTCACTCTCGCGGGCTAGTACTTCGGTAGACACGTATCGCGCCACGTCGTGCTGTATTTCGGAAAGTCAACTTTTAGTGAGATCGGGCTAAAGTACCTTTTGTATCAAAATTAACCATATAGATTCCGCAAGTTCGGAGTAACATCTATTAGGCAGTGTTAAAGTTGTTTCTGTTAATTCTTTTCTATTAAAGTAATTCTTCTTTCTACCTTCTATTCCATTTAGTTCATTTCATTCGCGACAATTACACAATTGTATCACAGATACTTATAATTAGAATATATTTGTGTGTGTTCGGTGGTAATTAGAGCAAATTAATTAAACCCATTATTATCATCCAATACCCCAATCTAGTAATTGAACGTTCCCACACGATACAACCTTACCGCTCGGGTTGTATCAATTAGGTTATATTAGTTACGAGGCCTACTAACTATCCTAGCGACTCCCTGATTTCGCATCAGGTTCGTTCGCAACTTTTCAATTGTCCAAACGGAGATTTTTCCTCCTAGCTCCTCAATTTCGCATTGGGTTCGTCCGCGCTGTTCTACAACCTCCTAGCAGCTCTCCGGTTTCGCATCGGGTTCGTCTGCGCGTCTTTCCTAGTGACTCCCCAATTTCGCATTGGGTTCGTTCACGAAGTTTCACCTTCCTAGCAGCTCCCTGATTTCGCATCAGGTTCGTCCGCATCCTAACAGCTCCCTAATTTCGCATCAGGTTCGTCTGTGCTCTTATCCAACCTCCCAGCGACTCCCCAATTTCGCATTGGGTTCGTCCGCGCTGTTCTACAACCTCCTAGCAGCTCCCCGGTTTCGCATCGGGTTCTTCTGCGCGTCTTTCCTAGTGACTCCCCAATTTCGCATTGGGTTCGTTCACGAAGTTTCACCTTCCTAGCAGCTCTCTGATGTCGCATCACACAGGTTCGTCCTCGCTGTCTATAACACTGTCCAACACCAAATTTGTTCCCAATGCAGTAAAAGCTCCTTCGTTGTCCAAAGGCCGGTGGTTTGAGCGGACAACGACCGTACCCGGACACTATTTTTGATTTATGACTGCGTCTTTAGTTAAACGGCTAGTTAAATGACAAAGAAAAGCATTCGCAGTTAAAAGCAGTCAACTGTCTGGCTTTAAAAAACTCCTTATTTCCTTGCCATATTCCTTTCCTATTGTTCTCCGTTCTGCGCGGGTCTAAACAGTCCTGGGACACATCTGGCGACCAGATCCACGCAGGCCTAATCCTCTCGTTGACAGGCAGTGGAGTGGGTAGGCACTGGACAACGATCGTGCCCACGATTCAGGACAACGAACGAGCGATTACTGTATACCAGGGATGGGCACGGGTGGGGCCCCTCAAACGCCTGCTTCCCTCACCAAGCTTCCTTTCCGTGGCGCTCCTCGCAGCTCCGATGCACGAGGCCTGCGCACCGCTTGCGACGGACGAAGCGCGTCTTTCTTTCATAGTAACGACGGAAGCTGGTGGGGGACAGTAGGCGCTACGGTGGGGACGGCTTTGCCTCAATTGAGACAAAAATGCCCATCACTGCTGTATACTGTTGGGTCCATCTAATAGAGTTTTTTGCGCAGATTCCGAATCTGTCCTCAAATTTACCACGTTTTTATTAGCTCGCTTTCTTGTTTGTCTGTCTGTTTGTTTCTACTATACTATATAGTATTTGTTTAATGTTGAGAAATGTGTTTTTTTTTCAAAGCCATGTTCCTCAAAAACTGTGCGTATAGGAGAAAAATTAAGGACAGATAAGGAATTAGCGGGAAAACTATAAGAAGGACCCAACAGTATATTGGGAACATAAAAAAAGTTGAAATTTGTTGGACAGTGTAATCCCAGCGGCTCCCCAATTTCGCATTAGGTTCGTCTGCGCACCTTAACTAACAAATTGATACCATCTAGGGTGACAACCCTTCGCCGGCCACTCGTTGCTACTCGCGGCCCTGGCTCGTAACACAATAAATTAGCAGAATCATAATCAATTATGTTACGGAATTCATCGTCACCGTACGCTGACTATGGAAATCAGCGCATCAGCGAAAACTAAGCGATTACCAGTTGCAATGGATAGTTACACGGTTAACACAAAATTTGAATGTTATGTTACGCCGATGGCTATCTTGGAGCCAGGCGCTCGATTCCCACCGGATCCCTTAAACATGACCGAAACAGTATAATTCATGTATCCACACGGCTCTTATCAAAATATATCTCCCGGTCGATTTATTCCGAGCAGGAGTGGATGTTCTCCAGAGTGTCGTGTACCAAACGCAGATTCCCGATTTTAAGAAAAGTTCGTTGTATTCCCGCGTGGCGTCCTTCCCCGTAGCGGTGATAATAAATCATTCCCGGATTTTCGAAACGCCCGCGTCTCGCATTCTTCATCCCGCCGCTACTTCTTGTCATTCGCTTATCAGAGTTATGAATCTCGCATGGGAACGTGATAAAACGGACGCTTTAAATCGGTCCGAACTTTCGTCCTGTAAATTCTGCTCGACTCGCGACAGCTTTCGATCCGCCGTTGCGCGTCGCGCTGCGCTCGACCAGGATCCTGTGAACGTCGTTCTGATTAACAGGCGACGGCACAATTGTTTCGGCGCGCTGCGAAGCCGGAAAAATGGGCAAACATCGGCCCCCGGCTCTTTTAATAAAACAACTGATACGACGATACCGTTGTTCCGCTAGTCAACAAAGCCAATAAAAGACAATAGAAAGTGCTTCAATGCACGGAACTGATCGTACGCGCGCGCGAGTCGCACTCCTGGAGAGAATAAATTGAATTCTACCGTGGTTTATGCGAAATTCCCTTACGCTGTTTTCAAAGTATACTCCGTCAAAGGAGAAATATGACAATAATTATGAACAAACAGACAAACAAGAAAGCGAGCTAATAAAAACGTGGTAAAATGGTCTACACTCACAAGGGAACATATTCAGATGAGAAAAGCCGATTTTGATGAAACTTATGTGAGCTATAGTTCTTCGAAAAATATTTCACACGTGTTTTTTGCTTATCGGCAACCATCCACTTTGAAGGGGTGAAAGCAGCCCTCAAAGTTGGGGGTCAAAACCATATTTTTTGAGATATCTCGGAAACCAGATGCCGAAAAAATTTGAATTTTTTTTTAATTGTGTGTTTTTCAATGGGAAGTGTAGTCGTGCACGAAAATTTTAACAAAAGTTTGTAAATTATAATTTTTGAATAATTTTTTTGCACATCATTTAGTAAACCAATTCTCCTAATTACTTACAAAATATCAGGTCATTTGGTATAATTATGAAAATGTTATTCTGTTTTAAAGGGTGTACGGTGACTTATTTTACTGAGTGTAAGTCGTATACAGTGGAAGTACAAAGTATTCGATACACCTTTTAAAAACCAATAACTATTTCTTTGGATCAGCTTGAGTTTTTCTGAGACGATAGAAGGATTAGTTTACTAGCTAATATGTAAATAATTTTCTTTTTAAATTGTTATTGTCCTCTCCAGTACGAAGAAAAAAGTAAAAATGACGATTTAAAAATTTTTTATTTGTGCCTGTAATGAAAATTTAGAAGGTGCGTTTCGTAGGTCGAAGTAAGTTCTATCCATGTACAAAGTTTCATCGAAATCGAACAAGGTTGTTATGAAATATAATTGATTGAAAATAGCAAAAATTGTAAGAACCTGTGATTTAAATGAATCGCAAGCTTGCCTAAATTCAAAGATTTTTACATCTTACATACGAAACTTTGTACATACATGTAATTTACTTACATTTACAACATACATGTATCAAATTTTTATTACAGGCAATGATAAAAAATTTAAAAATCGTGCCCTTTACATTTTCCGTCGCAATTGTGGCAAACAGCAATTTTAAAAAAATTATTTACATATTAGCTAGTAAACTAGTCCTTCTAACGTCTCAAAAAAAAAACTGTAGCTGTTGTGTACAAAGAAAAAGTTATTCATTTTTAAAAGGTGTTCGAATACTTTGTACAGCCACTGTACATATACAGTGGCCCACAAAAGTGTGAGAATTACGTTCTCAACTCCATTTCTTTAATTAAAATCCGAGAAGAAAAAAACAGAATATTTGTCGAGCGCTACTGTGTTTGCTAATGTTTTTCAAAGCTTGAAATGGCGAAAAACATGTTTACACAGTTTACAGGTCACACAGAGGTTTCAGCGGTTGGCGATCTTAAATCTTGAAACGTGCCCAAAATTCTGCGAGAGCTGTGAGCTTGACTTTCGCTGGTACAACAATCACGACGGGATGTTTACCATTATCGGTGTCGATTTGTTAAAAGTCCCCGGGGCGAGTCTAGAGTGACCGTGGCCTATCTTTAACGCTGTCGAGGGGATATTTTATCCTCGGTGGAAAAGCTTCGTAGAATACCGGTGGGGCGATCAACGTTGTTGAAAACTGTTGGAAAAAGTTTTTTCATTCTTGCGAGAGCGATAAATCGATATCTGTTAGGCGGCGCCAGTTTTTCTCGCAAAGACCTTTTTTCCTCTTCTTCTTCGCCGGCTGCGTTATACCGCGACGATTTTAGAAAAGTTTCTACAACGAAGGGTAAAAACTTTGGTTTTAAGCCGGCCGAGCTTCAAAGTGTCACATCCTGTTTACTCTGTCCGGTGCTCAGAAACCGCAACTATGAAATATGTACAATGGAATCACTGGACGAGTCCGATCCGGAAACTTGCGACTATAAACTTACAATTCGTCGAGATGTACTAGCTATTTGTTAGTGTGGCAACTACCGCTGGGAAGAATGGCACTTTTCAAGTACAACTAAACAACGACGAAACAGTGGTTTACGGGTACACATTCAATCGAGCTTTGTTATTAACGAAATTTTATTTACTCGCTGTGAAACAATACATTAAGCGCATTGAAAAACTGAAGAGAATCGTGAAAATATATTGATATCACCGGACTGCGGAATTTTATACATTATATTTACAGCAACCACAAATCTATACAACATTGAAAAATATCAATTTTTCTTTTTTTTAAATTGTCCAGAATACCACATCATTGAAAAACATTGTATTGCTCACTCATACGATTTCTTTCAACATTTTGTATCGCTACTCGAAAACGTAAAATTTAGAAAAGAATGTGCTGTTCTACTTTTAAGGGTTGTTCTCGTAGCTTCAATGTGATGGTCGGTAAATAAAAATAACGTGTTAAATATTTTTCAAAGAAATATCTCTCGCAAATAGACTTGCATAACACGAATCCGTTCCTCTGTCATTGGAAAAGATCGTCGAAAACTGGCAATAAACGAGTGCAAACATTATCGACGCGGCGAATACGTTCAGCTTCTTGAAACATAAATATTATATTTGTCGTAGTTCTCGACTCGGCCGCTAGAGCGTCGAATCGCGAATACCCCGTGTATGTCGTTTCGTCTCTACTCTAATATTCGTCCAATAAATGATCGTATCTGCAGACACGGTGCATCGATCGTTCCTAAAATTAACCAAGGACCGAAGACGAGGTCGCAATGAAAAATTCATTGTGCGATTTTTGGTCAAGTAACGTGTAAAACTTCGATTCAACGGCTGACTTCCCCGGTGACCAAATAAAATCCTTCCGATGAATTACTTCCGATTTCACCGACGAGAGTAAGTTCTCCGAAATGGCAAGTGCGAATGAAAACAGCCCCGTGCTGTTATCACGGCAATATCGTTCCGTCATTGTTCTGGCCGCGCGTTCGATATATAAACAGCGAATGCTATGAACTGTTTTCACTTCGATTTACGACCCACGGAATCTCGATCGCTCAACAGAATTTCCAGTGTTGGACTATTGGAAAAATCATTTTATGCTCTCTCTCTCTTTCTTTGTTCTTGTCGATCTTCGGGTTGACGCAACCTTTGATGGCCAGCGTTCAATGCTTTTGTAATTGAAATACGCGATAGAAAATCACTTGAATTTTTATTAGCAGTCGCCCTCATATGAAAACTGCCCAATTCCATTTTTTATGAAAATTGGGTTTTCAGCTTCGCCTTGTTAGGTACTTCAATTTCTACGCTTTGAGGGCAGAGTTGGGCAAAAATTTAATCAACGATTGACGAATAAATTTCTACTTTAATCGTTAATCCTAATGAACAATTAATCTCCTAGTTTAGTCGTTAATTGCGGTTAACGATTAAATACTTATTAATCGTTAATTGGTAATAACGGTTAAAAAAATGTTGTGCGGGCCGCATGTAAGAAGCTTATAATAACACAAACACACTGAATGATGAAATCAAATTATCTCTTTATTAACACAATAAACCTAGTATAAAAAATTACAGAAATAAAACACTCATTCATAGAAATACTATTTAAAAAAACGGCGAAAGATATATATGTCTTTTGTAGAACAGCGAGACACTGTAGGAATTTGTAAAAGTCAAAATGTAAAATCTTGTAGACCCTGGTCTATGATACAAACTCTGTTTACGTGCTTTTATGTTTTCTTTTCGATGATTTCTTTTTTTAATCACCGATTGACGATGAACTTCATCAATCGATTTTTCAGTGATCACCTTTCTCAATCGTACACATTAATCAATCAATCTTGATCAAAATTTTAATCGATTAATGCCCAACTCTGTTTGAGGCTAATAGTTTAGTGATAAGTAGTTAGATATTAGCGCCACAATATCAGAATTTGAAAACTGCGCTGTAAAGCAAAATAGTTTCGCTTTAAATCGTTATTTTCGCCTCCTGTAAAATTTACTTTTTTGGACTTGGGCAATTTTCATATGAGGCCGACGATATACCAAAGAAGTTTTGTTATTGGATTAGTTACGTTCACACTTCTCGGCGACCGAGGCCTCTCCAGTTTCGCTGTCCTTTTCTACGTTTGGCAGAAGTCAAAACAAAAGTATCCCTGGCCCAGTGTGCAGTGAAGCCAGACTGAGGGAGGGATGATGAAATGATGTAACCCCTCTCTGATGACGGGGAATGAGTGGGGCGAATGGAAGATTCGTGTCCACCGCAATCTGGCGACACTGGAAGGGTAAATTAGGGGAGTACAGGAGCTCCGATTCAACCTCAATCTGGCGACACTGTCAGTGTGCCCAGATGAGGGGAGTCACGCAAAAATGTGTACCCCCTCTCTGATGACCAGAGCAATTGCGCGACTGCGCGACCAGTCTACGGTCTTAGTGGGGGACGTTGGAGTGTGCGCATTGCTGGAATAGGATAGTGGAAGGGGTAAGTAGGGGAGCACCGTGCATCCGTTTGGATGCAAACTGGTCAGTCTGCCCTGGCCGGACCCGTGTTTTGAACAATTATCGAGAAAATACTGTACTCGCGGCTCGAAACCAGTGCTACCATATTTTTCTCTCGCCAGGCCCCTTACCCTTCCGCCTCTCGCCTCGCCACGCACCGTACCTCGTCTTTGCACTCTTCCCACTAACGCTGGCGACAGCGGCGACACGCTTGCGTACGGTCCCACCGTTTCCTAACCTGCTCCCACTCTTTCCACTAGTCGCTGACGCGACCGTACGCAAGCGTGTCGCCGCTGTCGCCAGCGTTAGTGGGAAGAGTGCAAAGACGAGGTACGGTGCGTGGCGCGGCGAGAGGTGGCAGGGTAAGGGGCAGGGTTGCCGTATGCACGCCCCACCAGGCCCCTTACGTCTCCGTCCCTCGCCTAGATGCATGCCTCCGCTACCCCCACTCTTACCACTACCGCTGGCGCGACCGAGTCGGTAGCATGCTACCGCTCTCATACTAGCACTCGGTCGCGGCAGCAGTAGTGGTAAGAGTGGGGATAGCGGAGGCAGCATCTAGGCGAGGGACGGAAACGTAAGGGGCGTCATATGGCAACCCTGGTAAGGGGCCTGGCGAGAGACAAAATATGGTAGCACTGCTCGAAACGAGAAGAGCGTAGAACGAAATTGGCGCGCGTTTAATTCGCCGATGGTTTTCGATGGCAGCCATCTCATCGGTCGGATCTATCGCGGTAATTACATCAATGTAACCGGTTTTTGCGTTGAATCCACTAAAATTAAGAGACCCTTGAAATGCATGGGTCATTGAGCACGGCTTGAACGGATAAGCGAGAGAAAGAAAGAGCCAGGAAATGGGCCAAGGCAGCTCCGAGCAACGGGAATAGAAAGAGAGGGTGGAAAGGTTGAAACCGTAGAACACATCGACAGAGAAATGCATAGTTAGACAGGGCTCGCGCATAGGATACCGTGAAGCAGAAGATAGTTCGGGGGTTTTGGTACACGCGGGGATGATCACCCCGGGCGAATTTGCATTGTGGCCGGACGTTTCGTGTTTGAGCTGCACTGCAGCACCGCGCATCTGGTTGGTTGGTCGGTCGGTTGGCTGTACGCTGCACTTTAATTCGAGGAAAACCGTCGGTATACTCGAGCGAGCGCACAGCGACGTTTCTGCTATCTTCGTACCCGCGATTAAATTAATGGCAGGACCACGACGATCGGACCGCGATCCATGAAAAATGGAAAGCGTCCGGAGACCTTTATTTTCATTGGACGTTGCATTGGCAGAGATAGCGAATGGAGTTAAACATCGGTGAAACTTGATAGAAAAAGAGAAAGCCGTGATTAACGCAACATCTGTCAGGATTATTGCCGACGCTTTTATATGGAAAAGCAATACAGGGTGGTCCAATAACTTTCACCCCCTTGGATATTTCCTTTATTATATTAAAATGCTATAATATTAAATTAAATGTTAACCCTCATCCGTCCCTCATGTCAATTTGACACAGTTTTCCCGAAATAAGTTACACTGTTCTGTTATTTGCAGGTAAATCCGTTCGGAACTTGGTGACTTTTATTGTTTTAATGCGAAATATATAACTGCAAAAACCTAAAATGTAAATGTTAACTCATCAATTTCAAAGAAAAAAACATCGAAAAGTGACTGTTTGAGTTGTTATTTTATCGATTTTTTGTATCACTGTGTCAATTTGACACCGAGGGACAGATTCAGTCCGTGAAATGGGGGACGGATGAGGGTTAAAATAGAATATTGTAATACAAACATTTTTTACATGAAGGCGTTTCGGCGATTTGAAGGTCACCTTCATTTCTTCGTTGACGAGATATTATGGTGACCTTCATATGTCCTCTACGCGTCCGCCTACAAAACAATTTTCATCAGGTGGCTCCTTTTTAACCGACTTCGAAAAAGGAGGCGGTTAATCAATTCGATCTGTATGTGGCTTTTTCGGTTTTTTCTATGTATGTTCACCGATTACGCGGAGATGGATGGACCAATCGGAACGAAACATTTTGCATCTTGTAGAGTGTAGAGTGTAGAGTATGCCCCGGGGTGGTCCCGTGAAAAAAATGTTGCATTTTTTTATTCCTTACGATTTTATTTGCGAAAAATGAATTATTTCACCGAATACTCTCTCTCTCTCTCTCTCTCTCTCTCCGAGAAGGATGGACCAATCAGGACGAAACCTTCTGCATTTTGTAGGGTATGTCTCCCGATTGGTCTGTTGAAAACAAATTTTGCATTTTTTTTGTTCTTTGCGGTTTTTATTGCAAATAACCAATGAGACCGAAAAACCATCCTACGGTATTCTACAAATTCTGCTCGTTCCACTAAAACGAGTGAAATAAAATAATTTTATAAAAAAAAATTAAAACGGCTTCGAAAAAACGCACTAAAAAGTATGAAATAATTTCCATTTAATTTATGTGAATACACACGAACTTAAATACAATACAATCTTTTCGGAGGCGGCGCAGAATTGAAAATGTTCTACACTGGAAATTACGAAAATCCTAAATTCTTCTACATGCTTTCACATATTAATGTATCTTCTCTTCCCACCTACTGATTTCCAAGTCCATCATATTATTATACAATGAAATCGTAATCAGCAACAACAGTCATTTGGAAAATTTTCAATTTTGCGCCGCCTCCGAAGAGATTGTATTGTATCTAAGTTCGTTTGTATTCATATAAATTAAATGGAAGTTATTTCATACTTTTTCGAAGTCGGTTTAATTTTTTTCTATAAAATTTTTAAAAGTCTCACCCTGTATACGACTAAAGACATTTCATTTACATCGAAGAAAACTTGGTATGCGAAACGCGACCGGATTTACTACACAACTCAATACCGATGCTGTGAGAGGAGTTCGATCTACTAACTTTCATTTACAAACCTATAAATTTTACGGTTTCATCCTCGATTGTAAAGTAAATAGAAATAAAAGGAAACCGGATGTCTAACGAACCGAATATCTACGGCAGCAAGGAGAGAAGTTAAACAAACACAAAGATAAACAGGTGTCATTGGCAGTGTGCTGACTGGTCTAACGGCGTTAGTAGAACGAGTTTTACAGTAAATTCGTAAAAATGGTTATTGAATGAAACTGCCTTTCACGTGAAGTGTATAAATATGGAAAATATATTTACATACGTAATACCGTGGGAAAAAACAATCGTGGATTCAAATGTCACAGTGCCGAATAAGAAGATTATCGAATTATTCATAAATATCGACGAGATTCAATGATCGCCCCCGGAGATGCAGTAGAAAAATTAGGATTCAACGTTTAAATGAAAACGGTAAAATAAGCATTGTACGAAACTGGATTAAAATGCTCCATGGATCGATCATAAACCATACTTTAATAAAACGAATACAGAGAAATATTTTGCGGTTGCAAAAAATATGTATTAGGTCAATCGTAGCTCGAACTGTCGTTAACTATAACCTCTGAAGTAAGGTTAACTTTTTAGTTTGGACATCTTTCAATAAAATTCAGTACATAACAATATACGCTTGCATCAATAACATCGTTTTTTTTCGACATTGAAGATGTCGGAATTTGAGCCGAATAAGCGTCATTTGCGCGAAGTGTTAATATTTTGTTTCAATTGGAAGAAAACTGCAGCTGAAGCTCATCGAATAATTGTAGACGTTTATGGCGGTAATGTGTGTTTCCGATAAAACATGTAGAGAGTGGTTTCGACGCTTTAAAAATGGTGATTTTACTGTGGAGGACAAAGAGCGTTCTGGACGGCCACGAGTATTCGAAGACGAAGAATTGCAGGCATTGGTGGATGAAGATCCATGTCAAACGCAAAAACAAATTGCAGAAGCGTTAAATTGTGCTCAATCTGTCATTTCCGATCGTTTAAAAGCCTTGGGGAAAGTCTACAAGGAAGGAAAGTGGGTCCCATATGAACTCAGGCCAAGAAACATTGAAAGGCGGAAAACCATCTGCGAAATTCTGTTTACTAGGCAACAAAGAAAGAGGTTTCTCCATCGTCTCATCACTGGGGATGAAAAATGGATTTATTTTGACAATCCTAAACGTCGAAAAACCATTTGTGATCCCGGCCAACCCACAACATCGACGCCAAAGCGGAATATCCACGGAAAGAAGGCTTTACTCTGTATTTGGTGGGATCAGAAAGGTGTGGTGTACTATGAGCTGTTAAAATCTGGTAAGACAGTCACTGGGGATCTCTACCGACAACAAATTATCCGTTTGAGCCGAGAATTGCACGAAAAACGACCACAATATGAAACGAGACAGCATAAGGTGATTTTGCTGCATGACAATGCTCGGCCTCACGTCACAAAAGTTGTCAAGGAAACGATAGAAGCACTTCGCTGGGAAGTGCTACCACATGCAGCTTATTCACCAGACTGTGCCCCATCTGACTACCACTTGTTTCGGTCGATGGCACACGCACTTGCTGAAGAACGATTTAATTCGTACGAACATGTCGAAAAATGGATCTCCGACTGGATAACCTCCAAAGATGGATCATTCTTTCGCCGCGGAATTCGCTTGCTGCCGAAAGATGGGGAAAAATCATCGCTAACGATGGACAATATTTTGATCAATGTACTTTCTCATTTTGTTTCTTAAATAAAGCTCTACTTTTTGTTAAAAAACGGACGGAACTTTCCGATTGACCTAATAGATACGCCAATATCGTTCTGCAAAAGTGTAATACGGTATGATGAAAGTAAATTTCTGTTGCGGCTATGAACCAATTTGCATCGTTAGCGCATACATCTATCAGTACAAACGAGTTAGGTGACTGACCCGGTATAAAGCAGAAGCAAAGTTACAGATCTTTGATCGGAGTCGAGTCGTTTGATCGTATTGCACTGTTCGCCTGAGAAGTGGAAGGACGCGCGGACGGCGCGGCGAGTTCCGGGATTAAATCAAATATCCCGAGCAAGCGGTCGTCGCGCGTGACGAGGACAACACGCAAAGTCTCGGCTGTTCCCGACGGAAAATCCAATCTTGCAATTGAAGAGGAAACTGCGGAAGGAGCGGGACTGGGAGGGTAAACGGACGGGGCGCAGGAGGGTCGGTCTGAATGGGAAACGAATCGCTTGGAAAAGTTTTAGTCGCGCGCAGATCAGTCCGTCGTCGCGAGAAAGTTCCCGTTTATTCGGTATAATCCCTTCGATGGGTACGAGGACGGGGGACGAGACGACGGAGAAGAGGAGGAAGCTGACGAAGAAGGTGAGGGAGCACAGAGAGAACCAACTCTCCGATCAAGTTTTTCGAAGGGGTTTCGGAAGGGGTCGGAGCCGCGAGAAAAAGAGAGGTAGGTCGCGGGAATCGTGAAAAGGTGGAGGTCGAGCGACATCGTTCTTTTTCTCCTTCTATTCGCGTGGTTTCCGGTGCACGTGTGTCGCGGCCATGATCGAAACAGCGCGTTATGGCGCTCAACAGTGCGTGAACTTTCGGGGAGGAGTGGGCGAGTCGTTCGGCCGGCACAATGCGGCCATTACGCGGCCCGGAAGGAAAAAAGTTAAGAAAGTTTCGGCGGGAACCGAGGTCGGAAATTCTTGTCGGCCTGGCCACAACAGATAAAACTCGTAAAATTTAATGCGCATTCAATCAGCGCCCGTTTGTGGCTGCACGCGAACTCTCCGAACGTTGTTTCGCTGTTTCGTGACGTCTCTAAAGAGAGGGTCCGAGGCCGATATCTCGCATCAGACATGCCACCGTGCAGCACAATGACGAGAAAGAGAGAACTTCTCGATAGAGCGTGAATAATCGAGCTGCGCATGAGAAAGGACACACATGGCTCGGTTTTCGAATTGTCGTTCCGAACAATTTCCACTGTTTTCATAAGCTCCGCCACGCCGGTGCTCGTCGGGACACTGTCTCTCTCTCTCTCTCTCTCTCCACTTCTTTTTTTTTTTTTGCCGCGTGCAATACCACAACTCATGCGGGGCTTAGAACGGGCTGGGCATGATAATGTGTGTACCGGGATACTCGAATCGTCCCTTCAGACTCTAATTAACTCGGATATTGACCAGAGCGGCGTATATCAGCGCTCCGTGTATGCGCATATGCCTTTTTGGCCCCCACCACATTCGCTATCATCCCTCTGTCGTTCTCTCCCTTGGTCCGCTGTCTCTGTCCCCCTGTCTCTGCCTACATACGCATCGCTCTCGGTATACAAACGAGAGGAAAACGGGCAAAAAGTGCCACCAATTTATCAGGCTTCTACGTTTTTCTCGTTGCGCCATTTTTGCGATCCTCTCGACCAAAGAGTTGAAACCAGAGAGGGGTTCGGAGGAGGGTGAAACGTCAAAAACTTGGCGATCACGTGCACCGAGACGTGACGCCAGCGAACGATATACGACAAGAGTCCTTTTTGAATGCGTAACGAGGACGCTTCGGAATTGCGTTGTTCGCCGGAGACGCATAGAATGTTTTCTGCTCGTTAAGTCGCGACTGTTGTCATCCACGATCACCGACGAAACGCGAATTAGTCCGAAGGCTATTCCATCGCGACGAGAGTCACAGTCGGAAAACCTTCGATATCGTTAACGAGAGTATTCCGATCCGAAACGAGGAACGGCAGACTTTCATTGTATTTCCTTCTCGATGTTTAGAATTCCCCAGCTTGGCTTCGCTGCAGATCCGACCAAGTATCATCACGGTTCAGTCGAGCGATTTTTAAAAACGCGTAGCTAATCGCGTACTTTTATATGCTTTCGATGCTTTCCAAGCACGCACGAATTAAATCCTTCACTCTTGCAACATCGTGCGAAACTTGATGACGCAGGGGTTTATACGATAATGTGTTTCAATAAAAAATGGAGCGAAACAAATTACTGTAATCGCGCGTTAACTGTCGAACAGCCGGGAGCTGGAGCGACAGGTATCGAGTAGTGGTATATTTTTTGACTGCGTTTACTACGCCAACCGCGCCGAGCGAGACTTCAATAGAGAGCCGAACATAGAGAAGGACAGAATGAGATACGGATCGGGTGACCGAAGCGTGTCGCCGTCGCCGGCACAGTTTAAATGCCCACATTTTGTTGCCGTTGTTCGTTGCCTCCGAAACTTTGACCGACGATTAAACCACTAAATAAAGTTGAAATTATATCGTGTCTGGTGTCATTTTAATCAGCGAAATGCCAGAAATAAGTTAGTGAAAGTCCCATAAACAAATAATGAAAATTAAGAAGTTTGAAAATTCGATTCACTCGAGTCAATGTGTGGTGTTCACACCGATATACCCGAGCCGAGATCAATCATCGCCGCCGTGCGTCTCGGCGCGGTGTTGGCCAGCAGTGGAATGGGTAGGCGCTTGACAAGTTTCGAACGACAATTATCACGCGACTACTGTAATAAAAATATTCTACACTTGTAAACGTAACATAAAAATCCTGTACGTCAACTACGAGGAACGGGTATGAACAAAAATTGATTTCTTCTTTTGTTAACTTTCAACGAGCTTGGAAGACTGAAATATCTGGAAAATATATTCTGATAAATCGAGAATGAGAATATAAATTTTTGTCGCGCGCCGTCGGCATTTGCCCGCGCGAATTCTCATTTGAAAACAGATCGGCCATCATTCTTGAAACGCCAGACACGTGCCGCGTCTCGCTCTTATCGAACCGCGCGTACTTATTGCAATTTCACTTACCGCCCCTCGGCGTTGGGAAGATGTTCAAGCTGGAGTCTCGAACCCAGGACGTGACAGCCACGTATTCCTTAACGAACGTCGGTATTTCGCACCTGATCACTCCGGTATTTCCAGCCAGAACGAAAGCGTCTCGCACTATGACCTCGTACTTCTGCCGCACCACTGTAAAGAGAGTTACGATCACTTCGCTGAAGAACGAACTACAACGGCGTCGACGTTCGCGTCAGTTTTGCGAGGGATGAAGGGTTTCGAGGATAAAGAAAACCGATTACATTATCGCGGAATGAAGACATCAAGCTCGCGGAGATGACGGAATGATCGGGAAACGCGAAAGCTTCGAAGATATTTCCTCGTGTGATGACGCCATCTTCGTGGCTCCAATGTTACCGCCATCTTCACACGGTTTCAATACCGAGGATTCCGGCCAAACGAACGCCATCAAATTTTATTTTACTGTTCGTCGCAAACGAAATTACGCACCGCTTCTGTAGGAATGTTCAAGGTTAGATTTAAAAGCGACACACCGGTGAGACAGGCTCTTCAGTCAGTTTATAAAACTAAATGTTGTTTACAACTATTTTATTAACAGCCTCCCATGCAGTGTGACAGAGTCGTGCAGAATTACAATTGAATTACTCCAAAATTATAATTAGAAAGTAATTGAATTACATTGTAATTCAGTTATATTGTAATTTATAATTCAGATATACATTCAATTAAATTACAATGTAATTCGTAATTGCAATGTCACTGCGGGAACACTGTCCGTGAAGAACACGTCTGTTGGACAGTTAACTCGCGGTTACGTATATGAAAGAAAAAAATTAAAATATACCGCACTTCTTCAAAGTTCTGGTCTATAATTTGGAAAGCTGTATTTTAATTATATAGTATTTTAATGATATTGTATTTTAATTATATAGTATTTTTTTTATATTGTATTTTAATTACATTGTATTTCAATTATATTTTATTTCAATTATATTGTACTTCAATTATATTGTATTTCAATTATATTGTATTTCAATTATATTGTATTTCAATTATATTGTACTTCAATTATATTGCATTTCAATTATGTTGTATTTCAATTATATTGTACTTCAATTATATTGTATTTCAATTACACATCTGATTAAAATACTTAGTAATTGAATTACAATTAATTAAAATACAATGTAATTCAATTACGTGAATTAGCACAACTCTGCAGTGTGATAGGTTTCACCAGGCGTGTACCTTGCTCGGACTATTTAATCATACCATTTAGAGGTCCTGTAACAGCCTAATATTCCTTAATCGCACATTTCGGATCTGCGATCTTATGGCCCGCCGCTGCGTCGTCATCTCATAACATCGTAAAGTCTGATCCGTGGACAAGAAGCAACATTATCGTCACCGGTGCAAGACTAGCGCGAGGGTGCCACAAATTCTACTCCGACCGCAATATTCTCAATTAATAGTTTCTTTACGACAACTTCAACCTTTCCACCTGCGAATCAATAACCGTAAAACATGTGGCTCGCAACAACTTGCCGGCGCGAGATTTCGTTGAGAAAACGCGTCGCCTCACAGTGGCGAGTTTGACCGAAATCGTGGCCAAAATAGGAAGGAGTACTCCAATTTAGTTCAAAGTTAGCTAAGGTGAAATGCCCTAAGCATGGACAGCATTTTTTGCTACCTTTAATTTTATCAGTTTAGGTAAACAAAAATAATTTTTTAAGAGTTTTAACATAAAATTCAGATTTTGTAAAGTAATTAGGAATCGAAATATCATTGTTTAGATTAATATTTTAATTGTATTAACAAGAATAATTCAAACCTATAATTGGACATATTAAATCCAATCTAAACTAGTACCTGGACAGAAGTAAAGCCTACATCGGGACAAATTGAATTTACATATACATAATCTGCAACAGACACTATAGTGCTCCAAGCACCATGGCCGCCACTGGGAGCGAGACGCGCGGCCGGGAGGAGTGGGGGTATTCCTTGAGAATGCCTCCGATCGAGCAAAAAGCCCATGCCTGATCTATAACATCGAACTTTATTAAATCTTTAATGATGCACACATGAATACAGGGTGCCCCAAAACTCCTTCAAGTCCGGGAAATGGGAGGTTCCTTAGGTCATTTGAAGCGACATTTTCCTTTGCAAAAATGGCCGCAGCGGCTTTATTTAGGAGTTATTAGCGAAAAACACAGACCAATCTCACCAATCAGAGCGCGACCTAGACGCGAGCTGGCACTGTCGGCCCGGCGCGCCAACTGTCTATTGGCCGACTGTGCCAATTCGCGCTCTGATTGGTCCGTGTTTTTCGTTAATAACTCCTAAACAAAGCCGCGGCGGTAATTTTTGCAAAGGAAAATGTGGCTTCAAATGATCTAAGGAACCTCCCATTTCCCGGACTTGAAGGAGTTTTGGGACACCCTGTATATTATTATTATATTATAATTCTGCCCTGTTTAATACATATTTTCTGTTGCAAAGCAAGCATTTCAAGGGACAATACTTCTTTCTCCATATTCTCCAATTGATTGCATAATTTTGTTTTCTCTTCTATAATTTCATCTTTATTATCATTAGTTGCTTCAGACCTTATTTTTTTAGATTTATCATTGGTTTTTAACTTTATATCTTTAATTTGTTGTGTAATTATATTTTTCCTTTCGTGTAAATTATTATTGATTTCTTGTTCTTGTACTTTTTTAAATTTGTTTCTCTCTTTTTCCTGCTTTTTTAACAAATATTCTTCTTCTATAATTTTTTTTCTTGCTCCTGTTACGTCCCGGAGTCTGGCTTACGCGAAATTATCGTTCGGCGACCCATTCCCCTTACTGGACGATCAAATGCGATACAACCTTTTGTCCACGCGGCACGTACGTCCGGCGTCTGACTGGGAACCACGACTTTCGCGGACACGCGGATACTACTTAACGCTTACAGGTAGTAGATTCGCCCGAAGCGGCGGACGAGAGCTAGACAATTCGGACGCGGACGGTGCGAATCTTCGCAGAGAAATGTTTAACGACTTATCGGACAATCGGATGAGAACTGCTCTCGTTGCTCGTTGACGGCTGCAATCGAATCGGCTTGGCCGCTGTAGGGAAAACGATGATCCACACTCGTTCTGGGAAGATCACGTAGCTGCCGGTCCTCGGCTGACGGGAATACCTCGTGGCTGCTGTCCTCCGTTTCGCGTCCGTTGACGCGCGCGAGCATCCGTGATTGATAATGACGACCGGCGCGGCGCGGCGTGTGATACTCGTGTTAGAGAATGCGTCGAACTGATATATCGAAAGAAAGAGAGGCTTCTGCGTTTCCCGTTGGAACCAGAGGAATGCACCGAGCCTGGGTAAGCTCAGACGTGCGAGTTGGAAACCCAGAAACAGGTAGAACGTGAGTCGAAAGGAGAGTATCACAAGCGCGAGGATGTAGGGAGGTGAACTAAGCGAGAATCACTTATTAAATTAATACTGGGATTATATTTGTAGCGTACGAAATAAGATTACAATGAATTGGAAGCGCGTAAGAAGGCGAATGAGAGCGAGGACTCGTCGGAGTCCTGACCGGGACATCCAGGAGGCGACGAGCTTCGCTGGAGTCTTGACGAGAGTGTCAGACTGACTGTCTGAATCGAACTGAACAACTGAACTAACTGAACTCGTTTTGGAATCGGGGGGTCGAATGTATAGGTGTCTTATGGTCTATGCTATGTGTCGGATGTTATGAGATGTGCGATTAATGATTACGGGGAATGCTACGTGATACGGCTACGGGGAATACATTAAGATATGATTATTATACAAGGGTTAAGATAAGAATGAAGGTATGGTATGACGTGAGAATCGGATGTGATGATCGGAGCGGAGTATGATTACTTATATCTAACGAATATTATTAATAATTATTGTTACAATATCCTACTCTTATTAACTATGCTTATAACCTATGGCAACACGTCGGCAGACGTGACACTCCTTTTTTCAAGATCTTTCTTCTGTCTTCGACAGTACAGTTGGTAGTCCCTTGTTCAGCATCCACCGAACTTAAATTTTTCATTCTACATAGAATGCGTACTTTTTGGAATCTTAAATTGACCCACTGTATTCAGAGCTTGTGTACTTGTACGATGGATTCAACAGAATGAGATTCTTGATTCCTGTTCAATTTTTTATTTTTATTCAATCTTCTATTTTCCTTCAATCTGTCATTTTTAATAATATCCTTAGATTTTATGTGTACACATTTGGCTTGCTCTTACTTTTAATTTGTTTTTTATGATAGTTATTAATTACATTTTCGACTGGGATAAAAAGTTTTATTTCTAGTGATGGAAAACATTTTTTTAAGAATTATATCGACATGAATAATTAATTTTTAAGGTTAGGTATTAATACTGATAGATTTATGGCATAAAAATGAAGTATTATTAACGTCACAGCCGGAACAGCGTCGTAGCTTTTTGTCCCCGAGCGTACACCATCAGTTCCCGATCACCCTGTATACTATGTATACTAGACATGTTCTATTATAAGCTCGTTATTCCGTCCCCGAACAACGCCGCTTTTCAGACCGTCTGGCCGTCGTGCTTTCGGTAATTAGTGCCCCTCTCAGTCCCGATCCTCAGCTCCGGAGCTCCTCGGCTCTCACCAGCCGCGTAATCCACCTTTCCCCGCGTAATCCAAAGCCGCGATTCTTTTCGGAGTCGCGCAGACATTCCCTCGACTCGCTAGCCGTTAAATGCGATAAGTGATTCTTGGCAGGACCTCGCCTCGGAGAGGGAAGATTGTTACAGCGCTCGCTCAGAGACCGAAAGAATCTCGCTGGTGGCCGTTTGTCGCGGTTGCCCGCTGAGAGAAGGCTTGCCGCGCTGTTTCCCTGATTCCCCTACACGACCGAGATGAAACGGGCGCAGACACGCGAATTCGAATGTACGGGGTGGCTTGCCAATTTTCTCCTGTCTCGAAACCTTAACGTTTATGCTTCCAGGAGGATCTTTGTGCATGAACCGCTAATAAACTAGGGACGCTTGTAAAGTGTAGATTTACCAGGCGGATCGGTACGGCTTCATTTTATTCGACTGTTCGAATCTCAGTAAAGGTATACTTTTACATTTCATGCCAGATGCAGCAAGGTTTTCGTAAAACTATAAATTGTTTGCGTCCGTAAATCACGAATATCATCGTTTACGCGAAGAATGCGTATTCTTGTAAGAATTGCAGATCTTTGTGCATGTATCATTGGTAAAACTCTGGAAGAGCTAACAAACTAGGACGCTTGTAAAGTGTAGATTTACCAGACGGATCGGTACTACGGCTTCATTTTATTTTATTGTTCGAATCTCAGTAAAGTTATACTTTTAATTTCATGCCGGATTCATCAAGGTTTTCGTAAAACTATAAATTGTTTGCGTCCGTAAATCACGAATATCATCGTTTACGCGAAGAATGTGTCTCCTTGTAAGAATTGCAGATCTTTGTGCATGTATCATTGGTAAAACTCTGGAAGAGCTAACAAACTAGGACGCTTGTAAAGTGTAGATTTACCAGGCGGATCGGTACTACGGCTTCATTTTATTTGACTGTTCGAATCTCAGTAAAGGTATACTTTTACAATTCATGCCGGATGCAGCAAGGTTTTCGTGAAACTATAAATTGTTTGCGTCCGTAAATCACGAATATCATCGTTAACGCGGAGAATGCGTCAAATTGACACGAGGCGAGGAATGGATGAGAGTTAATTCAGTTGTCGTAGATTTTGATGATAATGGACAAGTTGATTCGCGCATGAGAACTACATAGAAAACGGACGGAGTAGCTTCTGACCCAGGGCTGTATCGCGTAGCGGTGTTACGAAGATGTGGGTGAAAGTACTTGGCAGGGCGCGAGAGCCTGCGAATCTTGATCTTGGCAGTGAGTGCCGCTTGTTAGCCATAAGCGAGCGCGAGTTTAAGGCCATACATCTGCGAAGTAGCGGCGGCGGGACTGAGTGGAGCGGCGATAAATGTAGTTGGCTCGGGCTCTCCTGAACCGTGATCATTCTTCCGCCGTTTTCCCCCGGATTCGTGGTTTAGAACATCATTCCGCGGAACGGCCGATTACATTTACGACCGGGCGAGATATCTGTGGGACGTCGCGCGTCGTGTCGTGCCCAGTGTTACCATATTTTTCTCTCGCCAGGCCCCTTACCCTTCCACCTCTCGTCGCGCCACGCACCGTATCACGTCTTTGCACTCTTCCCACTAACGCCGGCGACAGTGGCGACACGCTGGTGTACGGTTGCGTCAGCAACTAGTGGGAAGAGTGGGAGGCTCACGCGACCGTACGTCAGCGTTAGTGGGAAGAGTGCAAAGACGAGGTACGGTGCGTGGCGCGGCGAGAGGCGGAAGGGTAAGGGGCCTGGCGAGAGAAAAATATGGTAACACAGGTCATGTCGTGTCGGCTGTACAGCGTCCGATACTGTCGAGGCGGGGACCGGAGAACTTTCTCTTGGTTTCGCTTCCGATTTTTACGCGGCCAGGAAATGGGACATCGTGGCGAAGGCGCTAAACATCCGGTTCTGATGGCCGGGAACGCTAAGTGCGAGGCGAAATTCGCTCTCGGCGAGCATAGACCGCGCGTACTCCAGCTGCGCTTCGCGTCGGATCTCAATGGCATAATTGCAAGTAACGATACCCCCTGGAAATGGACCCCGGCAATTTCTCGTCGGATTAGTGCTGCGTTATAGTCCGCGACCGTAGAACCGGGTTTTGTCTCAACGATTTTGTATATTTGTACGGCCAAGTCGCGAGATACCGCGAAAAATAAAACCGTTGTAATTACTGTAGAACGTCGGTGCAGGTAAAAACGGACGAGCACTCGGATTTTGTATTCTTTTTTTCTGCATCCTCTGCGCAATTATCAGTGAGTAGTCGAATATTTTGAGTAGGTGCAACTGCGCACACGAAAATTAGTCGAATGCGTAGCTGTACGTTACTACCGCCATAGTACTGTCACTGTCGGAGAGAATTCTTCATATTTTATAAGTTTTATGCAAACGGAAACTTTTAGCTTCGAAACCTTTCCTTTATCTGTCCTTATTGGAACTTCAAACGTGAGAACGTTTTTTAAAACTGTTCTACAATCTACGGTTCAAAAAATAGAAACCATTAAAAACTTCTACTGACTCTTCCAATCCCCGATTTAAACAAATAGAAATCAAATGAGGCCATCCAGTGAATAACTAACACGGAGAACTTCCCAATCCAAGAAGAAGATGACATCCTTTGCCACTTTTGCCGCATTTTGAAGCAAAATCGATTCCAATTTGCCTGAACCACGAAATGGTCTTTTGTTTTACATCATAGCTCAAGCTGTACATTGTTGCGATAACTCTCCAACACCGTAAACTAGCAAGAGAATATTTCCAAAAAGTATATAGCACTGCATTAGCGGGTTTACGAGTAAGGCACAAAGGTACTTAGAAGGTACAAGTTGTGATGTGGGGTCCCACGTAAATGGGAACACCTATATATCTTTCGTATTTACAGTTCTATCAGAAAACTTCAGAGGACAAAGTGACACCATTGCAAGGGGGCAAATATAATGGTAAAGAAAAAAATTTTGTATGTCGTGATTTTTAATGAAATTTCAAGGTCACCGATGTTTTTTTTAAATTGAATAGTATATTTCTTTTTACGATAGCATGATAGACAATAAAAAACTGAATTTAGTGGATACCACCCCTTTGACCTTGAAATGACCTTGAAATGACCTTGAGGAAGAATAATCATGTTGGAGCGGATAAAATGTAGAGGTTTAAAACTTACGTGTTTCAGCAAAGATTGCGCGTTGTTTACGTCGGGTTATTCTAACCGATTAACCTTCTGTTAACGATCTCAATGATACATACTCTAACATAAACATACGCTGTTTACTATGAAAAATATTTCAAACATTTGTTGTGGTTTGTAAAGGTGAACCCGACGTAAACAACGCGTAATCTTTGCTGTAACACGTAATTCTCACCCCTAAAAATTTATTTGAATGGGCAGAAACATCTTTTTCAAATATAACATTTAATTACGACACCCAAGATGAATATAACAAACATGCTGATTGTTTACAGTTTACAAGCTCGCTTTGCAACAGCATTACCAATTACAGGCACTAGAAGCTTCCATAGCTTTATGCCATTATCGAATAAAGATTTGCTATGCAGAACTTGCTCGTGCGATAATGATGGCTCTGTTTTTAGTGTAATGAAATAGTTTTTCTTATATTTTTCTCCATAATCCTTAAGTCGACCCCACACAATGATCCTATCCGTACTTCTTACCATAAACCCTCTTTATCCCTTCCCGATGAAGGAAAACCACCACCTTCTCGTGGTTTCCATTGAGCAACAACATCTTTTTCGTAGAACACATAAAATTCGTATAAAAACTAATATCTACAAGAAATAATAATAATATACCTTTTCATACCCATATCAATAAACTTATTATATCGAATTAATAAATAAATTGTATAAATGAAGTCATGATTAAAAAGGTGTTGTTGGCCAAGAGTGGTTACTAATATTGTTCTCCACGTATAAATGGAGTTATTTAGTCGTATACAGTCTGCTGGTATTTTCTTGAGGCCAGCGGCATAGGCAACGGACCATAATAGCGATGCGCTCTTTACCATGTCATTGTGACGCCAATTTTAATGATGCCAAGGTTTTCAAGGACTCATTTTAAACGGGAAACTTCATGGAATGTAACTATATTTTTTTCAAAATTTAAATCACTCGGCCCCATCATCGAAAAAAACGTAAAACAAGAATTTGTTTAAATTTTTCGTCATTACAAAGTTGATTGTCGGGGTTGAAAAAATTATTTTGTAATAGCACAATCCTTTCCGAATAGAACAAAAAAAAATGTAGCTCAATCGGACAAACAGTTTCTGAGATAAAAATTCGTAAGTGAGGCCCGTGCTCGCCAAAATGGGCAAAAATTGAAAACTTTGAAGGTCTGCCATTTCTAAAAAAATTCGAAACCGGTAAAATGATGACTTAAACCTCCCCTAATTTCTACATGGACTACAACATATTTCATTTATAACAAAATCAACGATGGTGCCTGCAAAAAGTGATCGATGGAATGACCCAAATACGAAAGATACCCTGTACAGCACTGCATTTAAAAAATAGAGTCACTTCACTTCTAAATAATAACGTTATTACGTTGTTTGCTAAAAACAGTGTTAGCTCTGCTTCTTTCATCTTTCCCAATTATTATTTTCGAGAAAAACGCTGGCTAGGAATGCGATGGGATAAAACGTCGCTTCGAAAAAATTTCTGGAGTTTGAGAAACCGATGAAAATCATAATTTATTTTGATGCGCCGACCGAAGATTCGTACGTCGCCGAAATATTGCTAGGACACCCTGTGTAATTGTAGGGGCTGTTACATGTGAACGGCTTTCTTCGTCCAGACTAGACAGGGGCAAGGGGGAAAGGGGAAGGGAGGAAGGGAGGAAGAGGGATCCAATCGGCCGGAAGAGGTGAAATAAAGGTACTCACCGGCCTTTACCGTGATTTCACGGCCCAACACCCTGCCGACGCTGTTCGAGGCTTGGCATCTGTAGACGGCCGAGTGGACGTCGTGTCTGTAGCTCTCCGCGCCGAACGGCAAGAAGTACATCGAACCGTTTACCAGCGTCTCGCGGATGTTCGGTATAGGGAGCACCGGTGACCCGTCTCCCATAAGCCAATCAATCCTTGGCGGGGGACTGCCTTGGGCCGAACAATGGATCATTGTCCCGGTCTCGTTCGAGAATTCTACCGACGAGCGTGGCTCCGAGATCAGCACCGGACCCTGACTATCCAGCACCACTCCCCGTCCTGAAACATGGACCACACCGTGTTAGCTTGAAAGAGGGTTCCATCGATCCTATCGCGACTGTAAAGTACTTATAGAACACTCCCCCATGTGTTCAGCATGCATATTTCATATACCCCCTACTTTCTCCCGAAGACTTTTACTGCCCTTTCTCGCATATTCATCTTATTCATTGTTTTTAACAGACTGCGGAAGTTTGCGCATTCATCACCTTGTCGAACTTTGATATTGGACACGCGTCGACATTCAAAGAGTACTTTCCCGGAAAATAGTGAGTAAATCTACAACTGCCAAGCACTGAACGCGAACGATATACTATACACAGTGCCCCAAAAATATTGAATTTCCTTGAGAGGCCGTTCGAATCTCCCTTTTCGAGGAAATACAACATTTTTAAGTTGCATAAGCTGTTTTTTATTACTTTACTTTCTCATCGAGATGTGAGGGTCACCTTCAGTTTTTTAAATGGAACGCCTAAAATTCTAAGTAGAAAAGTATTATACAAAGTGTATTTAAAATTATTGAGACATTTTCGAATTAATAATCTTCTATTGGAAAATAATAATAATGCCATTTATGGCATTTCAAATTTGCAAGGTAAGCAAACATAAATTTTCTATCTGGTATATGGTAGAACATTATCGACTACAGGGAACTTTTAGCTATAACAATTGTGAAATAAATCACAGGCAACTGGTTTATAAAGTTTTCACGATGTCGTGATGAAATCTCACTCGAAGAATTGTACATATAAAAACACCGAGTGATTAAAAACTGTTTGAGCAGGTTTCTCCAGATTCGCGTTACGCATGAATAAACCACGGATAATATAGAGTGATGGATACATATGTGCATACAGCGCGGTGGTAAGGTGTACATAAATAACACGAACGAAAATGGGTTAAATATACAGATACCGAACTCGAAGTAAGAAACAACATGCAGATGATACAACAGTTTCCCCGAAACTTTTTCGATATTCGCCCGCGTATCGATGGCGGACAGTTTATATCGCAAAATGCATGAAACGCTGCTTCCCGCGTGTACGTGTCTGTGTTTGTGTTTGTGCCTGTGTACACATCGGCGAACACGGCGTACTTTCATTTTGTTGCAAAGCGAAGAGCTCCCGTGCACGTCAGTCAACAGTAACGGCGAAATCGATCATATTCGATCTTCGTCTTGTCAGTTATTACGGATCCAGTGACATAATTTGCATTTTTCACGAAGACCGAGCGGGTTCATCTCTCACGCGCGGAAAACAACCGTCGCGTAAAAACTACCCTGGTTATTTGACAAACTTATAAACGTATTAGGCCGCGCCGTTTTAAACGTACTTTGAATATTCATGGGGAAACGCGCATTCATCATCACGCAACCGCGTCATTGCTTTTATAATATTGAAACATTTTTAAACTCTGTTTTTAAACTCTCTCGTATCGAGGAAGCAAGTATTATGAGCAAATTACGGAAATTTATGCGGATATACAATACAGAATAGTTTTATTTTAGAAGTACCAGTGTGTATTAATACCCGTTTTCAATAATACTCAATAAAAGTCCACTCATAAAATCAATTCAATAGAATCTTGATTTTAAATTTAAATCCGGCGTTCGGTGTGCGCTACACTCCCGGACAGAAAGATAGCACATCGTCTATTTTTTCTCATTTGGTAGAATAAACTGAAAAAATGAGTATTTTAACATGTCAACATATTCTGACATGCCTCTATGTATAATGTACTGAACATCATCGACAATATTTACTTCAACAGAATGAATGTTAACGTAAATATTGTGGTTCGCAAGTGGGACAAAATGATAGCACGCGTAGTAAATCTACGCTTCCCAGTTACACAGAATCTCGCGAATTGCGAACATCAACCTCAGAACATAGTTAATAAAGTCCGTGATATTATCTCGTGTTGTATATTTGTTTAAAAAAGGCAAAATATTCTCAAAAATGGGTCGCGGAAAGAGATTGAACGCGTGTGAAATTAACACTATAATAAAATTGGTAGAAGAACAATATTCAGTGATAAAAATAGCAAAAATTATGAATAGAAGTCGAAAAGTAATAAGGATTTCTTGAAAAATCCGGAAAATTATAGTAAAAAGAAGAGTTCTGGACTGGAATCCCAACAAAAACGTCCTGTAAACAGGAGCCAAGTTCCTACGGCCGTAAAAAGTTGTGAGATCAAACAAAATGCGGCCAAGTTCGTGAGCTTAGAAATACCTCTTGCAATACGGTAAAAAGCGTTTGTAAAAATTAGTTTAAATGAACGCTATTTAATTTTTAAAGAGTTACATGGAGGGCTAAATTATTCAAAGTTGGCCGCTACCTAACACCTTTTATGGCCATTGGTTTGAAAAGTAACGGCCAAGTTTGAATAATTTAGTCCTCCACGTAACTCTTTAAAAATTAAATAGCGTTCTTTTAAACTAATTTTTACAAACGCTTTTTCCAGTATTGCAAGAGGTATTTCTAAGCTAATGAACTCGGCCGTATTGTGTTTGATCTCACAACTTTTTACGGCCATAGGAACTTGGCTCCTGTTTACAGGATGTTTTTGTTGGGATTTCAAATATCGCCGGGGCATTCACACCGACGATGGACCTGTGAGAACCGATATCCGTCTCATTGCTTTTTACACGGAGTACGCGAATTCGAGGAATACGCAATAAATATTCCCGGCGTCATAAAAGGAAACGAGAAATGATTGAAGACTGTGGACGAATACGAAGAATCAGTTTGACTCATCTCTCCCAGTCCTCGGTATGTACATACTTCTTTGGATACCGATATCTCGAGCCAATTTCATTTTCGCGTTCTCAAAAATACTGCGAACAGTAAATGTTCTCGACTCCGGTGGAAGAGATGGGATCGATGACGCGGTGTCTTCACAGACGCGAATAGAGGCACGGGACGAAATGACGAGGAGCAACGGGGTCGGCGAGGTATCCGAATAATGATAACCGAACCACCTTCGCGTCAACAGTAAAACTCGCGCGGATACATGCATCCAGGTTGGTTGAATGACGCGCGAATCGTCGCATCTCACCGTGGTTCGCTGCGTTGCAACATTTACCACTTCCCTCCCCTCCCCTCTAGGCTCATATTATTTCCTCTCAGCGTCTGTCCCCAGTTTTCTCTTTTATATCTCGTGTCTCTCCATCAACAACTACTCCCTCCTCTCTCTCTATCTCGCTTTCGGTTCTATCTCTCGCCACCCGTCGCGCCCTTCAAACGAGAAAATCTGATAGAGCATCTCTGGCTCAGCTGATGCCAGCACTGTCGGAGAGCTTTGTCCCCGAAATTCCGGGAGCTTGTTTTTCGGAGATAGAGGGTGGCGAGAAGGTTGGAAGGAGGGCGAATGGCCCGGCCGGCGCGAACGAGGGCGACGACGCGCATGGGAAATGAGCCGAGCACTGAGAAGGTATGGCTGGGATCGGTTCCATTATGTATGAACGCTGGTTTGATAACCTGGACCGCGCCGATACCACGGGAATCCGAAAGACCGGTAAGGGTCCGTTTACACTGTGTCGGTTCCATCAGATATCATTAGTTTCACTTTCAACAGTTTTATTGTCGAAACTGTGTAACATTTGCATGAAGTACAGTGCGGAGTAAATTTTACCAGTGGAACTATTTTTTCAAAAATTTCAAGAACCGTATTACATTTATTTTAGCATGACAAAGTAAATTTAATTTACCAGTTACAGTAGATTATTCTTGACTCGATTTTGGTCCAATCAGAAGTATTAAAATGCCACATATACATATGTGTCCGCCATTATGAAAGTGGTCTAAGTGAACATGTAAACAAAAAGTGTTTATCAGTTTCTCGCATCACGTTATTTTAATTTAAACTACGTGAATTAAACTGTACTTGCTAAGTAGATCAATCGGTTTGAAACAATAATGAATAAATAAATAAACGAATTAAATGTAATTTTTACGATACATATTGTGAAAATGAACCGTTAGACAGAGCTTGTTATTTCAACATTATATGGAATTTTCAGTGTGAATTTCCTCTTCCTTCAAATATGGTATAGTCCCCTCTTATGGCACTACCTTATATCTTGTAAAGGAAAAGTCGCACTCTTACCATGTTTACTTATCAGTGTGCAGTGCATTCGCACCATTCTATAGGTTTTAGTATCGATCCTCCGTCAGTTGTGTCTCCACGTGTTGAATATTTTTGTGGTTAGATTTTCGATTCTATCTTTTTCGAGGAGGGTAAGTGATTTTGAAATGTTTGAACATATCTGTAGTTTTAGTTTATTTATATTCATGTTTGCCAACTGTTGGTTTGGGCTGAAATTCATTTTCTCTTTGTCAGTAGCTAGTATTATCAGTCCACGTGTAGTTCCCAATATGGCACTTCCAAGGGCTCCCTAATATGGGTATAGCTATTGACATTCTTGGTGTGGGTGCCGAATATGGCACTATGTGTTATATTAGGGACTCAAGGTGTACCACATTAAGTCGCACATTAAGTACCACAGAACCCCTTTCGTTTGAACCTGCAGATGACACACCACAAAAAATTTTGGTAATTGTTTACAAAAGGTCTGCGTCCTCCGATTTTGATGAAATTTTAATATGTTATGCAGCAATATATTTTGAACAACTTTTCCCTTTTCCAATATAGGGGGATCGCTTTTAGTTTTCGAGATATTTGCAAAAAACTATCGTTAATACTGTATCGAATATTTCGTATTCTTGCACGCTCTGCGGCAACGTAAGGCTGTCCCGGCGCAGTGTTTGTTTACATTTTGCTTCTAAACACGCTGTGGAGATGACAGAGAAAATAGGGTCTCACTCTCATTATAAATTATATAATATACATAATAGGCTTACGTTGCCACGGAGCGTGGAGGAATACGAAAAATTCAATACAGTATTAGCGATAGTTTTTTGCAAATATCTCGAAAACTAAAAGCGACCCCCCTATATTGGAACAGGAAAAAGTTGTTCAAAATATCGAAATCTATAACAGATTAAAATTTCATCAACATCGGAGGACGCAGACCTTTTGTAAACAATTACCAAAATTTTTTTCCCAAGTATTCATTTTTAAACAAACTTGACCCCAGAATCTTATAGGGAGGAAATGCATCTACAACTGGTAATTTTCTGGTCGAAAAAGAGCATTCTCATGATCTCATGATTTGATCTAAAATAATCAAAAAATGACATCAACGAAAAGTGGTTCATATTTGGGCACGTTACCCTATACATATAATTTTAAAAAACACAACAGTGTCGTACTAGGGTTAATGGCGCAATCGTATGTGTTGCCAAAAAAGGAGAAATTGAAGACTAATTTTCACCAGGAATAGCTAAGGTCCACACAACTAGTGCAACCGACTGCGATCGCTATACATGTTGCGTTCTCGAATTAAGTTGCACGCATGCGTGCACCGGAAAGACGTTTATGCACGGCCGCTTCCTACGTTCTATGAGCGCGATGCACCTGCGACACCGGTTTATAGCCGGTGGAGACCGCATCCATATTCCGCACTATACGTACTGCTGCGTACGCTCGACCCACATACGCAAACCACACGCCAGCCACGTATTGTGTGCGCCATGCTCGGAAATCTCCGAAACTAGGCAAAAATGTTAATCCCGTTGTTCCTCATTTTGTTTCACGCGCTCGTGGCTTTTTACACCGTACCGGCGCGCCACGAATTCGCTATTTGCCGTGCCGAATCGAGGAATATTAAAATTTTCCCGTACTTTGAATTGGTTGTTCGTGTCCAGGCGACATCGTCAGATTTGTTACGAACTTGTTCCAATTACAGTAATTCTTTAATCGGTGTACTGAGTCGCCTGTGCAATCGCAGTCCAGTGCCAGACCCACTCCACTCAGTGTCGCCAGAAGATATCCAAATGGATATCTCTTTCCTCTCCTCCTTTTCCCCTTCCACTATCCCCATTCCAGCACTAATTATAAAAAAGTTATTAGTTTTTAAGAGGTGTACGAATACTTTGTACACCCACTGTAAATATACTGCAGGCCTGGGCATTTTTGTCTCAATTAAGACAAGACCGTCCCCACCGTAGCGCCCAGTGTCCCCCACCAGCATCCGCCGTTACTATGAAGGAAGGACGCACTTCGTCCGTCGCAAGCAGTGCGCAGGCCTCGTGCATCGGAGCCGCGAGCAGTGATGCCAGAACTGTGGTACCGTGGTACTAAACCGTACCACAGCATATCCCCACCATAGCCTTGTAGCGTGACCCGTTGATCACGCGAACATAGCTACGATAACGTTACCACACTATAGGTTTGATTGATGGCGTTGAGAGGGAAATTTGAATATAAAACATAACGATTAGGTCAAAGCCGTGTATTTCATTTTACATATATTTTATTCGGGCACGATAGTTTAGTCTTAGAATATGTAGGGAAACAATAGGAGGTATTTCCACGGAGATCCTTGACGAAATTCCGAGGGGCGAGACTAATTGAGGAATTTGGGTAAAGTCACGTAATCTCTTGGAGGAGCTTCTCCGATTTCACATAAATAGACAGTCGAAGTCTGGAATCGGTCAAGGACGGGAAGTCGTAAATTCTATGTCAAGGACCCCTTGGAACTCCCTCGGACCTCTCTCTCGCTCGGTCCCACGACCCTTGTTTTGACGGGCCTTCACCCTCGCGCGTACCCCACTCTCGTGCGCGCGCTATTGGACACCTCCACCACCAATCATCATCGAGCCGCAACAAAAGACGAGCCACCCGACGAATCAACGCCCAGCTGGAAGATCCGAATTTTCCTATTGGCTAAGGAAAAGGAACCTGGAAGAAGATAAAACCTCGGGACGAGGCAAATACGAAAGAGATATATTTCTGAGATCTTAGAGTCAACAACTAGTACACTAATAAATAAAGTCTATTTTTTCGTTACATTTTCTTGTTAAGAGTTTGTTCAGAAAACCTTCCACGAGCAGAGTGCTTTAGCGCTCCACGGGCATCCGAACCCAGCGTATTCCCCAAATCCCACCACACTGCGACGCAACATAGCAGTTTTCTGGTGACAGCGGTGGGATTTGAAGAAAATTTTGGAAATCAACTGGACCATCAACGACAAGACGATACCGCCGGCTTGTGGAAGGCTTTGGAAAGGTGCATCTCTCTCTCCTGGGTTTTCGCACGGTTTCCCCAGGAGCTTGGGTAAATACCAGAGAACGAGTGACGTCAGCGGCCGTGCAAGCTACCCTGCCTGTCACACGCACCCCTAAAATCATCATCGGGAGAATCCAGCAAACAACGAGGAGAATCCAGCCAACAAACGAGAATCCAACGACGAGGAGAATTCAGCCGGGAGAATCCAGAGGCAAGGAACCAGGAAATCGCGATTGGTGGTGGACCATAGTCATGCAATTCGGTCAGCGCAGTCCCTGTAAGTCGACGATATGAAATTTATATTATTTCCGCCCCGCTTAGAATGTCGCGTAACTTTAAAATGCCGCGGAGAGGTAGGAAAACGTGTAGGATCAGCTTGAGTAGTGGTGATAATTCTTTTATTGTTTATTGTTGCCCTCTCAAATAAGCCGCGTCATCTAATAGTATTTTTCTAATACAGAGTACCCCAATTTGATGGACAATCTTGTTCTGGTTAAGAATAAAATCGTAGGACATGCAGGACGTAGGATTTCTTAGTTTCAGATCACCGCGAAGTCAATAGTTTAGATAATTTAATAAGCCTCTTGAAGGAGTCATTTGCGCGATTTTTCAAGATAGATTCCATTCATAACGAACTAAGAGAGATACGATAAGTAGACTACGAGATAACGAACTAAATTAAATGAATATGATTGTGACATTGTGTACAACACCTGGTAAAAGGAATTCCAACGCTGACGCATTGACCCGAAACCCTTTTAACCTCTAAAATAATCCAACTCCTCAAACAAATTTAACACATCCTTGTCTGGAGAACTCAGGGGTGGTGTGTGTGTTTGATCGATGATACATCGTTTCGTGCGCAACGTTTCTGTACCCCCGTGTGTTAATTGGTAAATTAGAGTAGAGAGAAAAGAAATCCTACCGGGTTATATGTATTACTTTTGTTTATAATATATATACTCCTCTATTGGCGAGGCTTATTTCGAACTTGATTGTCACACGATGCAAGACACGCTACATGTTGTGTCACGCACGGAACAGCACCGCAGAGAGATAAGGTATATTATGAGAAAACCTTTGTGTCGGACGCCCCATGTCTTTTCTTTTCTTCATTTGTCGATTCGTGCGGAACCGCGCGATCTGTCGGACGTCCAATCCCCGAATACTGCTGTGACACGCAGAGTGTGGTGCGGTGTGCAATGTTAAGCCCCAGGGAGAGAATATGCCTGTGTGTGGATGCGTTTCTTAACTCTACGTTATAATTGCATTACGGCGGAGGGTCGTCGTTGCCGGCGATTTCGACAAACATATATTATTACTAACTTTTGAGTCTTCGAGGGAAGAGACGGAAGAGATCTCTAGTTCTACCGAACGCTTTGATGATCGATGGACAGCGGAGCAACGCGCAGCAATGTGCGGGATGAACACGTCGTACTTGATCGGGTCGGAATTATTCCCCGTCGTCTACTTGTCCTCGCTAATCTTTGCGATTGCCATTCCATCGCCACGTTCTCATTGAATTGTACCGATGACGGCCTATGTGCGTCTTCTTGAGATCTTACTCTCCTTCTCTCGTGTCTCTGTGGTGTGTACGGCGAGGTGCTGCTCACGAATCTTCGGACGAATTCCAACCCAGACGAAAGGTTAGAATGGTACGGTGAAGAATAGGTTGCTTCTGTTTTCCTTGCGCGCGGGGAAGCAGTAGTTACAAATGAGGTCGAGGACAGTTGCAATAAATTCAATAGTAAAGACAGTGATAATGACGACAGTGACGATTACCATACTGCTGACGAAGACGATACGCCTCTACCCTCAATAAAATTTCACGTAGGAGGGAAGGAACCACTCTCCGATCTGGACGAGGTCGTTGAAAGACACGGCAACCGTGAAGAGAGTGTAGATATTCGGATTCCGTCTCGGGCATCGTTGGCTTGTGGCGACTCGTATGCCTGGAAAATCGGCTCTCCGGGAAACCCCCTGACTCCGTTCCAGGACTCGTTAGGCACAAGTCCGATGCTTTCTTTCTGTTCAACGCTCTGGTTACCCTGGGAAAATCGGCTCTCCGGGAAACCCCCTGACTCCGTCCCAGGGACCCATCGTTGGTGGTGTATGGCGTGGTGAAGCGCTGGTTTATTGGGCTGACGAGCCGGTTGTATGTAATAGGGACGCAATCCGGGATAGGACCGACCTCATTAAAACCTGAAATAGAGAAAGAGAATCTTTATGATACGACGCAAAAAGCGAATAAAGTATTACCTACTAGAGTCATAGACAGTATACTCAACCTTCATCCTACTTCTCTCCCAACTTTTAAATATTCCAAGGATCACCTCTACTGTATTTCATCCATAGTCATTAGGATCTCTCATACGTTCCAATAGAGTT
Organism: Lasioglossum calceatum; assembly: GCA_963966675.1. Lineage (NCBI taxonomy): Eukaryota > Metazoa > Arthropoda > Insecta > Hymenoptera > Halictidae > Lasioglossum > Lasioglossum calceatum. The sequence goes on along the minus strand of OZ016540.1, from coordinate 4,085,043 downwards.
TCATAGGATACTTGACACATTACTGCACTAAAACATATTGGGTTGATTAAATTTGGGATGTTTTCATATAATACTTCTATACAGTTAGCTATGGGATTTACTCCATACGAATTAGTTTTTGGCGTTAAGGCCTTAACGAATTTAGTAAACAGGAAATCCCTCGGACATTATCCCACTACTTGAACGAACTATTTAGAAAGATTAAGCTCTACTCAAGCTATGGCAATGACAAATTTAAACTGATTGTAACCTAAAGAGAAAATAAGCGATTGTATTTACAAATAAACTTAACCTCACCTAAATAATTGTAATGTAAACATGTACATTAGGAATTCCGAGTTGTAAGTACACATGCGCTCACACACACGTATACATACAGGTTTTCAAACGTAGGTTTTTTGAAGATTCTAAAGTAGACTCAAATCACATTAGAATAGAGTAAATAATAAAAGCTGTTCCCATAGGAAACACCTTTTCAATAAGGGGGGAGGTGTAGCGTGACCCGTTGATCACGCGAACATAGCTACGATAACGTTACCACACTATAGGTTTGATTGATGGCGTTGAGAGGGAAATTTGAATATAAAACATAACGATTAGGTCAAAGCCGTGTATTTCATTTTACATATATTTTATTCGGGCACGATAGTTTAGTCTTAGAATATGTAGGGAAACAATAGGAGGTATTTCCACGGAGATCCTTGACGAAATTCCGAGGGGCGAGACTAATTGAGGAATTTGGGTAAAGTCACGTAATCTCTTGGAGGAGCTTCTCCGATTTCACATAAATAGACAGTCGAAGTCTGGAATCGGTCAAGGACGGGAAGTCGTAAATTCTATGTCAAGGACCCCTTGGAACTCCCTCGGACCTCTCTCTCGCTCGGTCCCACGACCCTTGTTTTGACGGGCCTTCACCCTCGCGCGTACCCCACTCTCGTGCGCGCGCTATTGGACACCTCCACCACCAATCATCATCGAGCCGCAACAAAAGACGAGCCACCCGACGAATCAACGCCCAGCTGGAAGATCCGAATTTTCCTATTGGCTAAGGAAAAGGAACCTGGAAGAAGATAAAACCTCGGGACGAGGCAAATACGAAAGAGATATATTTCTGAGATCTTAGAGTCAACAACTAGTACACTAATAAATAAAGTCTATTTTTTCGTTACATTTTCTTGTTAAGAGTTTGTTCAGAAAACCTTCCACGAGCAGAGTGCTTTAGCGCTCCACGGGCATCCGAACCCAGCGTATTCCCCAAATCCCACCACACTGCGACGCAACAGCCTACTATTGCCCCTACGTTCCTTTTCCAACGCGCTCGCGCGTTACACGCACCAGCGCACCATGTCACATAGTAGAGGTAAGCTGGTGAGTGTAGCGCGCGGGCACGTTGGAAAGGAACGTAGGGGCAATAGTAGGCTATGGTGGGGGTATGCTGTAGTACGGTTTAGTACCACGTTACCACGGTTCTGGCATCACTGGCCGCGAGGAGCGCCACTGAAAGGAAGCTTGGTGGGGGAAGCAGGCGTTTGAGGCAGTGTTCCGATTGAAGCCACAATTTTTCGCGCATGCGCGACAATTTCAGCCTCAATAACGTAACCTTTTCGATGAAATCGGGTAGCTTGAGCACCCCGTAGACTTTTAAAAATTTATTAATGTGTACATATGAAATATTGAAATTTAACATAATTGAAACTTATTCTTTATTTTGAAGATGGGATAGGGAAAGACACCGCCAATAACACCGGTACATTCCCGCTAATATAACTGCCTGAAGGCGTCAGGGCTCTGGCCGCTCTGCTGCGTCATTATAGATACGCTACTGTTTTGGCCGCGCATGCGCGAAAAATTGTGGCTTCAATCGGAACACTGGTTTGAGGGGCCCCACCCGTGCCCAGGCCTGATATACTGCTTGGATGTGGAAGTGAGGTTAGGTTTGACGGGAGTGAGCGAATAATAAGGGCACACCAATACGAACAAGTATGTATCCTAGTTGAATGTCTTTCGAGAATGACGGGGGAATAGGCGTTTGTGTTATGTTTCTAAGGTGCTGGTGGCACTGGTTACCGGTGGCTGACGTTGTTATATCATTATAGTCTCATCATTCGAGGCTAACGATCCAACAATGCACAGTGGACTAGATTGTACGATCGCTTCATTGATGGGCTAATCTCGTCAGCTAGTTTCCAATATTGTGGTGACGAGGCAGTTGTAATCAGTAGTTTCCAATCATTTATTTCTTGTCCCATACTTGTGACGTAATTATATGTCGAAGAAAATAAACATGTAACTGTTATTTTGTTTAGATTTTATACGATACTGAGATGAATCTTGATTATGTCCGGTTTTAATTTTGTATCGTTCCAGTGTACCAATTTACCGAATCTGCTGCAATTAATCTGAAACATTTGATTATATCATGTTTGTAAAATACGAAATATGGGGTCAATTGACTGAAGGACATGCGGATGTATGATTGGAAACGAATTCCGAATATTTTATTCTGGAACCGTAAACATCCTCCGATGATGTACATTGTAAATACACTGTACACCGTTGAATTAACATATGTACAGCGTGAATTGCTGCTACGAGAGGAAATGATATTCTCTTGTTCCTGCGCTTGATTTTAACGTCACGTGTCAAACACAATACGGAATGCTTGAAAACTACCGATTGATTAGCATCAACAATTAGCATCAACGATGCTATTAAAAAAGTCGTTTTTTTTTCAAAGCGTCCGGATATTAATGGAAGTCGCTGAATATTGGTTTCGGTTGTCACGTCCAGTGGTTTAGCCAATAATAATAATTGATGATAAAATCAATTTCAACATACATTTTCTGAATATCTTTTTATATACTTGCTTCAATAATGTTGTACGAGAAATAAAATATTAAAATTAATGTCAAACTATCGTATATTATACCACACTCCGTTTGCTGTTCGCCGTTCGGCGCGCCGAAATGTTCGTCGAAATGTTTGCCGAAATGCGCGCGTTCGCCGCGCGGTTCGCGGCGCAAGTCTGTACGAGGCATAAGAAACAGTATTAACCCTTAAATGCACGATATTTTGTTTGCAGTTTCTATTTATCAAACATTACTAAAGAAAGAGTGTATATTAAGGGAAACATAAGGGAAAGAATCACATCTTTGTGAAAATATTTTTTATTACAAATTTATCATATCTTGCCAAATGGCATCATATGTTGCCAAAATACATGTGAGCGGTTTGTTGCCTTTGGCTACAATGCGTAAAAAGCATCCAAACGTTCCTGCAGTGAATGCAGAGCCAGAAAATGTGTCGTTTTTGTTCAAAGCAAAATGTTGCCAAACGGCAACACAATGCATCTAAGGGTTAAATGCCTACTTCATGTTTGGTTTTTTGACTTTTGCAATCCTAAATCGGCCGTTCGGGCCACTGTGCGGCGTCAAAATCGTACCGGTTTGAAATGCCTGGTTTGCGCTCGGGAATTTCTAAAGATTGTTTTTCATGTAGTTTCATTAAGACAACAGGGGAGCGGGAACTTGTCCCAGTTACTTAACGCGGCATATTATTCTCTTCGAGCGGGAACGCCATATTTGGAGCGGGGTCCTATAACGCGGTCACCGTATCTCAGCCATATTTGTACCCGTCACTTGAAATCCCCTTGTACAGCGTTCGCTCGAACTGGCGTAATCCGGGCGCGAATGATGTACCCTCGAGTCCGCTTGTGTCCCCGCGTACACGTGTTACTCGCGACTACAAAAAAAAAACGCCGCTTCAAGTTCGACTAAATTCTCTATACGACGTGTCCGCGTGCACGTCTCGTCATAAACCTTTTTGCGGCGGAGACGATGAGACCTTGTTCGATCGAAGGGCGTCCCGAGTGAACAAAAGAAAAATGAAGAATAACAAAAGGGCGTCGCTTGAAAGCCGAGCTTCAGAGGAGACCGCTGTAAACATCGGTCGATGCGGTTTTATTGTAAATTTAATTGCACAGCCTGCTGTCAATTATTTTTCTTTCCTTTTTAGTCGTCTCCACACGAGAGTGTGGACAAAAATAAGTTGTAAAAAACGAATTACGTTTACAAATACATGAACGATTGCGCACTTATAGTTATATTCGTCTTCTCTTTGACTTCCCTACCATTCAGAATATAATATAAAAATCGAAGAGCGAAGGGCTCGGATGAATGCAACGATGAATAAAAAAACTGGTGGAAAATAAATCAGTCTCGTGTATTTTTACTTCCATGTGAACCCTCGCGAGAAGCTCGCGTTCTCTGTGCTCGTAAACGTAGGGAGGATTCTAATCTTTTTATTTGATATGATTATAGGTGCGATAATGGGCGACGAGGGGGAATATAAATAGAGCACAATCGACTGTGAAGCTTCACGCGATCGCGGAAACGCGAAACACGCGAATCCGTCGATGGATGAGACAGAGATCCATTGTTATGCATTCAAATTCCTACGGTACACAGTGGTAAATGTTTCGATTTTAGCTGGACAAAAATCATTTTTCTCAATTAGTGAAAAACATATTTAATCGAGAAAATATATTGTATTATTAGACATACAGAATCAAATAATTCTAGATCTCATTATTTCCATTTTTTATCCATTAACGACTAGTTGAATGTTCCGAAACTGTGGTATATGTTAATGACTAATTTCACTAATTTTTGTGTTGTGCATTGAAAAATGGAAAGTAAGTACATATGAAACTAATTTATATTTTCTCGTTTTAGTTTAAAACTAAAAGGAGGAAGTAAATAAAATTAACCACAATCAAAAGCGTTTTTTTATGCATGAGTAAATAAAGTAAGGTTGTACTTTGACTCAAGCATACTCAAGCTGCAATTTTTTCGTATATTTTATCTATATGAATTACTTAACAATGTCGAAGAAAAACTAGCTGCTACAACCTGCTACTTAGTGACAAATTATTATATTTAAATGTGGCTGTAATGGGACCTCTCCTCTGGGTATGTTACATGTAATTAAGTTACTGCAATTACAATTTTTAAAAAAGTAATCATATTAAAGTCATTTTCTTATATTCACAGACTTTACCTTCTATAAGTCAGAAATATAGAAATATAAGAACAACATAAGTACGTTTGTTATAATTTTTATGTTCAATTCCATCATAACAAAAAAATAAATATCATAATTGTAATTATGATAAATTATTCAAAAATAATTTTGTCCACCTAAAATCGAAACATTTACCACTGTGCGGTATACATATATTCCAAGATTCAGAAATTCCTCCCAAATACTTCTTTTTAAGTTTAAGTGTCTCTATGATATACATAACAGTGTCTTACAATTAGCTATTTATTGTTTCTAAATCATACTAAACGTTTGTAGCAGAAATGGAGTACGCACAGAGACTAGAGACGAGTCTGTGATGCGAGCTCGCAAAGGGCTTTGCAGCTAAGGGATAAAGGGTTGCGCCGCGTAGGTACGTCTGTGCTCGTTCGACGATCGAAGCATTCCATCCGCAGCGATCTACATAGTCGGCGCGTGGATATTTCGACTAGCTTTGGTCATAGGCATTCGCCATCGCTCGCATAAGATCAGACAGGATTATTCGCAGCAGGGAAACAAATTAGATCACGGCTTAATTAATCACTTTATTGTACATTGCCACTGTAACTCCGAGATGAATTTCTCTGGCTCAAGGAAACGTGTTCATGAGTCGCCATTTACCCCGCTACAGGCTGACCATTACTTTAATTGGTCAGTTACGTGTCCAGGTGAATTTCTAACTTTCCTCTTCAAAGACTTCAGCTAACTCGTGTCCACGAAATAGTAAGGCAGGCTCGGACCGTGATCCTATGCTCACGAGCTGAGCCGTGAGCTATTCCCATGCTTATCTCTTCGTTCCACTCTTCAGCACTGCCTAGCTTGAAACGTCACAGAATCCGAAATGACGTATCCCTCCCGAGCAATGTATGCAATGATTTATTTTTTCATGTAAAATCTGCTCGGTGGAACTGCGATTTCCGTCCGATCCTGTATATTCAAAGAGATAAATAATGACCGTAAGAAGAACGAACTGGAACATCAAAGCAAGGACAGTCTGTCATTGTGCTACACGGAAGTACCTCTGATGAATAACAATAGGACGTCACGCATCTGTTTTATTGAAACTAAATCTCCGTTACACATACGTGTATGTAATATTCCTCACAAGAAAATGCTGCATTATACCGAGCATAGCCAACAAGAGCTGTGGGTAGTCTCTAGGGGCAGCGCTCCAGGATAAATGATGTCAAAAAACAAAAGACCTTCTCGTGCTGGTTCGGTATCGACAGTTATTTGAAATATACGCAATAATAAAATATCCCGACCAGACGTGGTTCCATTTCTCACGATTTCGACAATGTTGGGACACTGCGCCATAGGGCAACCACATGTCCGTACTTGGCGAATAGGATCCGGGGGCATTACCGATCTATTTTCTTCCGTGGCAATTTGTAAAAATATATTTATGAAAATACTAAAATATTCCAAGCAGATTTCGATCCATTTCTCACGATTTGGACAATGCTGGGCATTGTCCCATAGGGCAACAGTGCCCACACTTGGTGAACAGGATCCGGAGGCATTACCGATCTATTTTCTTCCGCGGGGATTTCGCAAGGATGACATGGCTCATAGTTTTCCACAATCAGCCGGTAATTGCGCAACAGAAGAGCCTGATGCGCTTGTGTAAAGTGCTTCCGGTGTTACGTAACCGCCGGATAACTACGTTGGCACACAATTACACGGCGACAACGTCCTCACCGCAACGGTAGACTCTCTCTATTTCCCTTCGCCTTTCTCGATCTGTCTCTCGTTGTTTTCCAGAGCGGCCGTGGCGCAACCATTTACCGAGGTGTATTTGTCCGCATTATGCCGCGCCTCGGAAAATTCCAAATATTGTGCAATGCAGTGTCTTTCCGTGACTTCGCTCCGGCTTCCTCTGGCCGGAGTGTACCTTCGGTGTACGTTTTGTTCCGTACACAAACGGGCGACGTGCAGTTAATTCATCACGGAGCGGCGCGACAGCCGGGTTTAACGGGCGCGAATAAGTCCGTGCCAATTATACATTGACATTGTTCGCCGACGACGTGCTTGTGAATTTTCGTCGCTTCGTTTATCGTCTTTGACGCCCTATCCCGTCTTTCAACCCGTTTCACACCGGCTTGCTCGACGCGACTGTTCAACGCTTGCACTACTCGATGCACGACCGTTCCTCGGCCGGGCCCGAATACTCCCTGGTAACTTTGTCACGCGGAATATGTTTCGGCGCTTCTAGAAACGACGCTGCGCTGGAACGTTACGGTCAAAAGTCCGCGACACTTTGGAAGGAAACACTTTGTACGTCCACGTTTCCTCTGTTCCAGAAGTACGCGCGGCTTTATGCTGTTACACCGAGGTGCATTATAAACTTCCTGCGAACTTGTCGCAACCTAATTGTTCCTTTTTCTTCGCTTTCGTGTCAATTTCCCACGTAAAGGATGATGTTATTGTGCTACCAATGTAAATATGAAACCGGAATTTTTGTATAGAAAATACACGTTTATTGTATGACAATGATACAAAATATTTTATTCGAAGTATTGCCCATCGGCAGCTGCACATTTTTCCCATCTCTCTGACAATTTGTGGATGCCGCGCCAAAAAAACTGTTCCTCTTTTGAGGCAAACCAGTCATCGAGCCATTTTCGTACATTTTCGTAAGATGTGAAGCGTTGCTCAGCAAGTGCGTGTCCCATCAACGCAAATAAGTAATAATCGGATGGAGCCAAGTCTGGCGAATAAACCGCATGCGAAAGTATTTCCCAACTAAACGCCTCAATCGTTTCCTTTACCGGTTTTGCTGTGTGTGATGGTGCATTATCATGAAGCAAAATCACTTTGTGTTGCCTTTTTTGATATTCCGGTCGTTTTTCACGCAAAGCTTGATTCAAATCGATCATTTGTTGTCGGTAGCGTTCAGTATTAACGGTTTCGCCAGGTTTTAGCAGCTCATAATACATCACATCCTTCTGATCCCATCAAACACAGAGCATTGTCTTCCGTACATAGCGATTTGGCCTTGCAGTCGATGTCGATGGTTCGCCTGGAGTTACCCATGATCCTTACGCTTAGGATTCTCGAAATATATCCACTTCTCATCGCCAGTCATAATTCGATGGAGAAATCACTTTCTTTTGTACCTGGCGAGCAGCATTTCACAAGTGGTTTTTCGGTTTTCCTGCTGTCTTTCATTTAGTTCACGTGGAACACATTTTCCCATCTTCTAAATCTTTCCCATGGCTTTGAAACGTATGGAGACGGCTTCTCGTGTCACATTTAATTGATCCGCGAGTTGTTGTTGCGTTTGAGCGTCATCCTCATCCAACAATGCTTGCAGAACGCTGTCTTCAAACTTTTTCGGTGGTCTTCCACGTTCTTCGATTGTCACATAAAAATCGCCATTTTTGAATTTTTTAAACCACTCAAAGCACTGTGATTTACCAAGAGTATGCTCACCGTAAGCTTCGACAAGCATTCGATGCGATTCTGCAGCAGTTTTCTTCAAATGGAAACAGAAAATCCAATTTCCAGGCACAAAATTCGACATGTTCAACGTTATTAAAAACTATGCTGTTGTATGAAACTTGTATGGTTGCGAGTTGAAAATCTTTACTAGATGTCAAAACAAGAAAATGGCGTTAATGACGCGGTTTGACGGTAACTACATTGACAGCTGGAGCCACCTATGGGCAAATTCCGGTTTCATATTTACATACCTGGTATTTGTAGAACGATTGATCCGAAACCCCGTGATTTCTTATGCTCCGAATTGTGTCATGTGTGGCTCATTTTAATCAGAAAAGTGTGACAGATATGTTGATAAAAGTTTCACTGTAAATACTATTTTATTGTTGTCGGTATGTAACCATGGAAGAAGTTCTTAAGAAGTTCTAATCACTGCGCCGTAAAATAAATCATACAAAGGGTTGATTACGGGTGAAACAGCGGAGATGTAACAGGAATCGGCTCGTCAACAATAAAGATAAAGTTTTGCTGTGTCCTGGTTCGACAGTCGACGCATTCTGCCCGTGTGAGATTTTGCAATTTCGCGAGACAAATGTATTCAATTAGTGGTCTAGGGGCTAATGGAATATTATCGGCGTAAGGGGTTGACGTGGTTATCCGATTCGTGGTTAAGTTTCACGATCCAATGGGACACGGTGCCTGATACACGCTACGTAGGTATGGGTACCCAACGCGAACGTTCACAAATTCCCATGATACACAGTATTTACAAGTGAATGGCGAATGACGTTGTTACTATTATATAATTTGCCGATGATCCGGACTGTTTACTATTTTTGAGATAATGAAAAGCAGTACGGTGCACATACGTTTCCTGGGGGGTTAATTACGCTGTCCAATTATTTTTAACTGTTTTCTGCATCTCGGTAATCAATAGCGTAATAATATTCCTGTTAATGAGTACGCAATTAATTCCACTCAGAGAGAAATAAATCGAAATAAATGAAGAACGGAAATACATCGTTATAACTTGCAAACAATGTTAAATAGGTCACGTGTTCACACGGATTTCGTTTATTATTATCACGTGTGGTGTCCACTACCGAAGTGGCTACTCAAAGGTAAGTCTACGTGTCATTTCTTATTTAAATACCTTATAGGAAATTCAATTTACCAGCCTGATTACAGTAAAACGTTTCGACGAAATGTTCAGTTTCACGGTGCGGTGTTGACACAATTGTTGACGGTTCCTTTACAGCCTCTGTTAAATCGTCTTATACCTAAGGCAATTCTCATCGCGGACTCCACGTAGAAATAAAACCCGACCTGGAAACTAAAACAATTGTTGGACAACACTGTAATTGAATTACCTCGAAGTATTGGATGTCGGAAAGGTTCGAAGCTCGTTTAAAGTGTTCATCGAGAGCTTTCTTCTAAATCTTCTGCGACGGTACAATCGAATGAAAAGTGTGTGGCATGGTGGATGATTTTCTAATACAATGAAATGCATTTTCTGAGGCTTTTGTGCATGACAAATGGCAGACAGATGATTATGATGTATTATCCAAGAGCTCTCCGATCTGACAAAATCAGAAATGATTCCACATGAAAGAATGAGACGAAAGTAGATCATAAGGCAAGCGATTGACAAGTAAAATGAAAAGGGAAAGATTCAAAGTTTTGACGACTGCGGGTTCCGGAAGAGATACCGCTAGACCATCGGTAAATGAATAAACAGCCTTTCCGGAATACTGTATAATTCATTTGAGCGTCGACGTTCGACGTGTTAAAGAGCCAAGAATACCCGTCGAAGTTAGTCGACTAGAGAACGCGGAGAACAGTGGAACGAGTGATGGAGTTTCCTAGAGTTCTGGCTGCAATCACTCTTTAGTGTTTCCAACGCAAACACGCTGTTCCATATTGCAGTCAATTCAATTAGTGGTCGAATGCTCGGTATATAATCAATTTGAAATTATTCCGGAAACTCGCCGATACATTGGGTAGTTCGAAGTAGAAAAAAATCTGTCAATAGCACCGCTGCGCTGCGGGAAATCCCGAAACTATTTAACCTCGAGTGCATTCTGTTTCGCACATTTGGCCACGTGACGGTTGAGCGGGTCGCTTCCTCCATTCTCGAACACGATACACCTGTGCCGGTCCACAATTATGCACCGACGCCATTTATACTGCATTTATACACTCGACCCGCCCGTAATCTCCCTCCCCCGTCCTCCTGACCGCCATTGCACGTACACTGTGCCGTATCCGGTCGTTCGACCGTGGCTGCGTTGCGCGTTGCACCCGTGCGCGCCCGTGTATATGCGTGCACGCGTGTGCATCGGCTGTGTAAACCTTGCACTCGCGCTGCAACGCTGTATTCTTGCGTTGCACCTCGCGGTTCCTGATTAATTAATCTGTAATTACAGAGCATCGCGGCGGTACGCGCGAAATAGCGAGGGTCGCGAGCGGCCACGTCGCGCGTAGTGCACAAAATTTCTATAAAAACGCTACTGTTTTCAATAAAAAATGTTAACACGTTGCTTTCAAGTCACGTCATAATAATGACGCGTAGATCAATATGTATGTTGTATGTACAGTGGCCTACAAAAGTCTTTAAAAACAGAATAAATTTTGTGTAATTGTACCAAACGACCTGATGTTTTGTAAGCAATTAGAAGCATTGGTTTACTAAACGATGTGCAAAAAAATTTTCCAGAAATAATGACTTACAAGGTTACATATGCAAAAATAAAAAAGGCATTTCTTAAAACTTTTTTATTTGGCCCCTTAATGAAAATTTAAAATATATGTTTTGTAGATCTCTATGTTAGTTATCCACATACTGAAAATTTCATCGAAATCGATTGGGATACACACGAGCTACGAGCGATTAAAAATGGTGAAAATCGTGGTTTTTCACCATTTTTGATCAGTTTCTGCTTAAAATCCACAGAATCGTACATCTTTCGATGCGTGTCGTTTTTTCCTGCGTCACCCGATTTCGATGAAATTTTCAGTAGGTGTATAATGACAGTTTACCTACCGGAAGCCTATCACAGTAATCGCTCCTTCGTTGTCCTGAATCGTGGCCACGATCGTTGTCCAGTGCCTACCCACTCCACTGCCTGTCAACGAGAGGATTAGGCCTGCGTGAATCTGGTCGCCAGATGTGTCCCAGGACTGTCTAGACCCGCGCAGAACGCAGAACAATAGGAAAGGAATATGGCAAGGAAATAAGGAGTTTTTTAAAGCCAGACAGTTGACTGCTTTTGACTGCGAATGCTTTTCTTTGTCATTTAACTAGTCGTTTCACTAAAGACGCAGTCACAAAACAAAAATAGTGTCCGGGCACGGTCGTTGTCCACTCAAACCCCCGGCCTTTGGACAACGAAGGAGCTTTTACTGTAATAGGGTTTTTAATAATTGTGCTGTACCAAAAGAAAGCATAGAAATTTTCTTTTACATTGCAATCTTTAATGAAACTATTGGATGACGTTATTGAGGATGACTTGTTCGATCCCAATGAAAATTGCTGTTGCTATTCAAGGTTCCATTAAATAGTGTTTAGCTACGTACCATAGATTTTTCAAAATTGTGCAATAATTATAATCACCGGTATGTGTTAACATAGATCTACAAAACATATATGTTAAATTCTCATTAAGGGCCCAAATAAAAAAGTTTTAAAAAATGCCTTTTTTATTTTTGCACATCAATTAGTAAACCAATGCTTCTGATCGCTTACAAAACTTCCGGTCGTTTGGTACAATTACGAAAAAGTTATTCTGTTTTAAAGGGCGTACGAACACTTTTGTGGGCCACTGGATATGTATGTTAATAAACGTATCCTGAAATATTGTATAGAAAGAAATGTCGGCTGCAAATAAATAAAAATCATGTAAATCCTTAATGTGGGTTATCTTCAAGTCCCGGAATGTAGCATAATGTGCTCGGAGAAATTTCGTATGTACACCGTGTTATCATACGGCGCACGAAATCCGCCGCGTCACTGACGAATTAACTGGCGCCGTTCGAATCTCGCGGTCGCTTTATCGAAGCATCTCGTGGAAGAAGACGAATCGCGCCGCAGCCAACCGAGTGCCGCTCGGAAATTTGAATATCGACGAAATCCATCAACCGACCGCACATCGATCCCGAAGTTCGCGAACATATTCCTGCCGATGTCGAACGTATTTAATTCTCTAATTAGTGCAAGCCCGTTCTCTCATATCGCGGATGAAATTTAAGTCCAGAATTTGCGGATACAGATACGTTTTAGGATTTCGGCGTAGATCGACTATCGCGCTCCGGATTCCTGCAACTGTAATGCATCATTCGAATTGAAATTTTGTTGACGCGTACACTCCAATAGAAACTGCTTCCAGACTGGGACCAAGCGGGGGAGAAAGATGTTTACTCGAATTCGATCTCCGGGCGTAATCGAATTCACAGATTTCAGAATTCTTCCTTGATCAGTCGCTGGCCTTATCGCGTGAATTCGGAAGGAACTGGAAATTTTGGGAACAACGTTATTTGTGAGTATGGAACGTGACACTATTCTCTTCATAGCAGATGCAACTTCGAAAATAAAAATAATGACAAAAAATAATTCTAGGTTATTTCAACTTAGAATTATTTTTTGTCATTATATTTATTTAAACTCGCGAAGATACTAACGTACATTTTACGAGTACCGCATGCCAGAGTTGGACAAAAATTTAATCGACGATCGACGACTTTATTTTCCACTAATCGTTAATCGTAATTAACAATCAATTTCCTAGTTTTGTCGTTAATTGCGGTTGTCGACTAAATACCTATTAATCGTTAATTGCGGTTAACGATGAAATTTCTACTTTAGTTGTTAATTGTGATTAACGATTACGTTCCTTTCAATTGTAATCGTCAATCGGATAATTGATTAATGATTAACTGCTGAAATTTCGAAATGAAATGCGGAATCAAAACTGTATGAAAACTGGAAAAAATGTAAATTGAGTTTAGGTGTATTGTCATTTGGTCTATATATAATACAAACTCTGTTTACGTGCTTTTATGTTTTTTCGATGATTTCTTTTTTTAATCAACGATTGACAATTAACTTCATTAATCGATTGAACCAATCGTCGATTTTTCTATGATTTCTTTTTTTAATCGTACACATTAATCAATCAATCCTGATTGTAGGAAGTGTGGATTTGTATGTTTTCTATTGTATGTTTGTGTGAATCGTGTGTGTGCATGAGTGCCGCGGTACTGCGACCGCGACACATAAAAAATAATCAATAAATAAATACGAGACGTCTTCTAGAAGATTCGTTAAATAAAACATCCGAGCGAGTAGTTCATAAAAGGACGCGTTCACGCGGCGGCGTCACTTTTTCTCGGGAAACACGAACACGTCAGGTTTTATAAAATACGGAATTACGGTTAAAGAATTCAATATTTATTCACTGTTTGTTAAATTGTATATAAGACGTGCGCTTTCTTTTCTCAAATAAAATAACTGTTTAACATCTCCTCTCTTACATGATTAAAATTTTAATCGATTAATGCCCAACTCAGTCGCATACTAACAATTGATTTCAAAGCAGTATAAATTGTATCTTGTGTTGTAACTTTTGGCACGATTATGGTAACCGTGGCCCCTACTTTGAAGGTTACATTTGTGTTCCTGGGATCATTTTAAGAAAAATATGTGTATATAACAAGTATCCAATGGGCTCCGTTTGGCCGCTAAAGTAGATTTCCTTTTTTTAATAAACCTGCAAATATCTTGGAAACTATGCGAAATATGGGAAAATATCAAGAGACCTTTTTTGTAGAAAGTTAAATTTCCAACAATTTATGTCCTCTGACATTTTTCTAAACTAAACAAAACTAAAACAAACTAAACAAAACTAGACCAAACTGCACCAAACTAAACTAAACTAAGCTAAACTAAACTAAAAATAAAATAATTTTTTTGAAATTACAACTACACTACCCCTGTATTTTCGTATGCGTGGACGGGCCGGCCCTCTCCGCCCCCTCTCACGATCTAACCATAACTCACTCCGTTCACATAATCTTCTTATTGTAGATGTCATCCTATCATAGAATATGACCTTTTCAGAACGGAGCCTTAACGTTCCCCCGACCATTATTTCGGGGGAGAGGCAGTTCTGCAAATTCACCGAAATATAAATATACTCGAGAACTGCGCAGCTAATAAAAAAATGTCATAGAACATAAATTGTTGGAAATTTAATTTTCTACAAAAAAGGTGTCTTGATATTTTCTAATATTTCGCATAGTTTCCAAGATATTTACAGATTTATAAAAAACAAGAAATCTACTTTACCGGCTAAACCAGGCTGAATCGACACCATGTTGTGTATACATTTTTTTCTTAAAATAACCCCAACAACACAAATATAACCTCAAAACGGGGGGCCACGGAAATCGTAATCTCCCCTAACTTTTTAATGAAATTGTAAGGCAACGAGTTAATTATGACTAAACGTATAGATGTAAGTAGTATATTCCAAATACAATAGCATCGCAATAATGTCACTGCTATATTAACGTTATATTATTATTGTTCGAGCTATTTTAAGTTTCTATGAATACGAACAATCATGCAAAGCTCATTAGCCCAATCATGAGGGCATTGCCTGTCGCAATTTCGTCCGATCATTATTATTATTATCATTATGATAATCACACAAGAATGGAATTGGGGCGGCCGATTCGCGACAGAATAGAATCACCACACACTGGCGAGCGACAATGCGTGTTCTGATGAAACGAACCGGAAGATGTACATATCATCGGCATTACGCGATCGACGGTGGATTTATTAAATACATGATCGGTAATGGTCGATTATAATCGTTGCAGCGAGACGATTAAAAAAATCAGTACAAGCCGAGAATACCGCGTATCGGGGAAATCACAACGCAACGGTACCACTTCGGCTGCGTCGATGCAAGAGTCCTCGTAATCCACGGCACGGTTCCTCCTTGTTTTACCGATAATCATGGCCGCGTGAATGCGTGCCAGCTCGGTCAAATTGGATTCGGCGCACAAAGACGCAGGTGCCATTCAATTAACGGGTGTCTACGCTGCTGACGTCGACCGGCGCGCGGCGGAGCAATTTTAACGCGCGATCAGTCCAGTTCCTTTCGTTAATTTGAACGGGGGGTTAAACAACGCCACGCCGCGCTACGGTACACTGCGGCGAGGCAAATTGAATTTCTTTTCTTTAATACACAAAATACGTAGTTCAGTCAATAGGTGAGTTACAACCTCCACGTGCAAAAATAAGCGAATGACTGAGATAAATATTATCTATCAGTAATCTATATAAACTTACATTCTGCCATTATTTCTTTACGTGTTCCCTCGTTAGCTATTTAGCACCGAAAATTGATCGCAAACTATTGGTTTTGCCTGTTTCATAGAGACTGTCTCAGTCTCACAAGCGTTAGCGGTTACTTACTTGTGTAACGCCTTAGTACGAGAGTAATGGTGTTTTAGAGTTATTTAAATTGAAATATCTCCTGAACTACCTACTAACTTTTCGACATACATAGGTTAGTACTTTTTCATAACGAATGTCCAGCTGCATCGATTGGTGTATTAAAAAATACCTCATTCCATTAAAAAAAATGAAGGTGACCTTCATATCTCTAAACAAAATTACACAAAAACTTTTTTGGTATCGTACGAGCCCATTTTACCATTCAACTTTGTCCTTCAGACATTTCACGTATCTTTGAAAACAACAAAGATATTTGAGGTGGCAAAATGAGGTGACCCATCCTGTATACATTTTTATTGGCTGCACAAGGGTTAAGCAAGGAGTGGCGCTGCACATATACAGTGCTACTGTACGATGTAAACAATAATCGAGCAGGATTTCAAACACTTAAAGCCAGATCTACTTATGGATTAATTAATCCAATAAATCGCATCATAGCAGACTCTAGCACTCTCTATAATCGTATTGATTTCTTTACTGAGTCTTTGCACAGTTTTAAAAAACAATTACGCACGGTTATAGGATAATACCATATCGTTTGTGCCATTATTTTCTGTGCACGTCCCTTCTTTGTTATTCTTTGTTATTATGCGTGTAGTCCTTTATCCTTTTCTATTGTAAACACTTATGTAAAAGGACCTCGGTCCGTCTATAATAAATAATAATAATAATAATAATAATAATATATTGAGGAGGATGTGAAAGAGAGAAGAGAATTCTTACTTTACACTTTTAGTTAATTTCCTAACATGTCGTGGAGTTTATCGCAGAGTGCACTGTACCCCGAGGGAAAAATAGATTTTCGAGTTTTTGGCGATTTGGGACCACTGTGTGTGTCGCGTCGAGAGCCAGGCCGGCCGAGCCGCACCACGCAGCAGCGTGTTGTGTCGCGGCGCGGCGTCGGGATCGATAGCACGGCCCATGATTATCCTTGCGTTCCGCTCGGCTAATCCAACTTAAGCGCCTACATAAATACGAATATATTTCGCGTACGCGATTTCCGAAGTTAGCTGCAATGCAGTGGCACGATATCGGGGCCGGTTAGGATTTCGTGGGCACGCGCACACTGTTAGGACCGTTTGATCTGGATCATGGTTAATTTCACCGTTGGTTATGGCGTACAATGTCGTACCAATCACGCCGTGACACAGCTGCATTGCGCAGTCCGATTGGTCCGTCCATAGTGCGGCTCGCTCGCACATAGACGCGTCGCGCACAATTCAGCGATACCACGGGCGCGCACTACGTGCATCGGCATGGCTAAACGCGCGGACGTACCCTATGCCATGCCACGAATGCGTACGCGTAATCGACGAAGGCCAGATAAAGCCGCGGAGCGGATCAATCCATGACCAACCCATCGACTTCCAAGTGCTAGGTTTCGTTTCAATCCACAGCCGAACGAATCGCGACAATACCCGGGCATCTGTTTTCGAATTAACGATCCCACTGACCGATCGGTCATTTCATGTTGGAGGTTAACGAGTCCCATCAAACGATTTCTTCCATGCTGGTAAAGCTGGTTTTTTTCCAACGTACAATCGACGCCGAGTGAAAATCCAGATTCCCCAATCGGGTTTGTTCAACTCGAGTATGCCTTTTGTTTCTCCGGCTAGCTTCGCAGCGTCAAAAATGGAAGAGGATAAGTCCATAGTGACTGGAGGCGACCCAATGTGATGCGTCTCCCAGCACCCAGGAGTAAATGCGAACAGTAGGACCCTGGGTGCTGGTGTTTTGGGCTTGGCGGAGGATTCGGGCGGTGGGGTTTTAGTGGGTAGGAGTCAGGGAGTATGTCCCGTTCCCCCCAACCTTCACCTGGTGGGGGGGGGCTGAGTCCCACACTACCCTCCAAACTTCAACGTTGGAGGGTGTGCGTAAAGGCATTTCCCCACCGCCCAAAAACAAAAAAAAAAGCTTCGCAGCGTCAAACCGACTACAGAAGATTTGATTTCTAATGGAAACGTGTAGCAACGATTATTGTGTTTTGACGATGGAATTATCCGTTTCGAATCCTGCCGTTCGATCGTTACGCAAAATTTCGGCTGGTGCCGTTTCTTTTAAAATCGATATGTAAGAATCGCTGATTCTCGCGTCGCGCGGTCGTCAAAATTTCGCGTCGGGCCGGAAGATATTGTGAGATGATCTTTTATTTCATTATTTTTTGGTAACCTTTTCTTTTGATACGATCGATGTATAGTGCTTCCTTCAACGACGATTTTGTCCCTGAAGAATTTCATCGCTCGTTCCCATTTTGCATATTTCAGTGAATGAGACAGTTCAAATTTACGATGATCCGATTCTGTTTGGTTGAACGTGGTCACCGGTCGTTCAGAAACTGTGTATTTTGAAATGAGAAGCAAATCAAAGTTCATTTTCAATGAACATTGCGTTCAATAGATCTTGATCGAATTTTTTATTTTTATGCCACATTTCCGCTCTTTCCCTCACTAAGTAAGTGCTTCATGTTTGTGATCTGGTTTTCTAAGGAAAATATTTCGCAATATTTTTCAAGATAGTCGTCTGCGAAAGGTTGAACTAGACGGGTAGTCTAGAGGGAAATTAGAGGGAATCAGAAATTTGCTGTCGTTAACCACCTAGATGTTGATGCGACCTATTACCTGTACAGGGTGTATAAAAAGTAATGGTCATCCGTCCTAGGGGTGAATCTACACCTCTGGATCGGTGGACATTTGTAGGTGAAACTTGCCGCAAAATTGTTTATAACAAAGAAAATGGTTGTTAAAGTTTTTTTTTACATCAACGCCTTCTGCTCATCGAGAAGAGAAAAAGTTTGAAAGGAGCCATATGTCGCAAACAAATAGTTATTGAGATATAAGCTGTTAAAGTTTTTCAAAATTTGATTGTGTGGAATTATACGTATAGACAAAAGCCTATTACACAGTCCACACGTCCGTGTCGATGAGACAGAACACATGATCGTGTGCGTGCCTCAAGGCAAATGACATTTAAAGCGACGAATGTCCCTTTAAATTTTGTTTGCCTCGAGGCTCGAGGCTCGAGGCACGCACACGATCATGTTCTGTCTCATCGACACGGACGTGTGGACTGTAGTAGTAGGCTTTTGTCTATACGTATAATTCCACCCAATCAAATTTTGAAAAACTTTAACAGCTTAAATCTCAATAACTATTTGTTTGCGACATATGGCTCCTTTCAAACTTTTTCTCTTCTCGATGAGCAGAAAGCGTTGATGTTAAAAAAAACTTTAACAACAATTTTCTTTGTTATAAACAATTTTGCGGCAAGTTTCTCCTACAAATGTCCACCGATCCAGATGTGTAGATTCACCCCTAGGACGGATGACCATTACTTTTTATACACCCTGTACAAATAAATAAGTTAAAACAAGTAACGTCAACCTCGCGTGACCGAGGGCTCATCGCTCTCCACCGCGATCACGCTTGCCAGTAGAATAGGCGCTTCAATGTCAGACCTTCCCGTCGACTTTCTCCTTGCTCGGCAGTCATATCGTTGACCACTTCACTGTAAATCGAGCACGGGCACGTTATTTCAAGCATGATCGATAATATAACGCGTTATCTTATCTGGCTGCGTGTAATTTCTATTGACTCGGTTTGTTGAAAGTGTCTTGAAACAGCGAAACAACGTTGGAAACATTATTTAATTATTCGAATGTCGGAGATGGAAGAGATATTTTCATCGATATTCTATCTGGAACTCGTTTCTGTCGCGTCGGAGTTATGAAAAGATTGATAGCGAAGCAAGGCTGACGATAAGGCAACAGTCGTGCGGCGAGATCCCAGCACGTCGGAACGCTTATCTTCCTGGTTTTTCGTTCAAGTAGCTCACCCGACGCGACTTCCGGGCTCTTGCAGCTATCTCTCTTTTTATCCGCGGCAATCCTTGACACTGTGTACCGTAGTACCGTGTAGGCATCTTACTGGCTCACTTTGAACGATGTCGATGGTCTGGCGTGATCTTCGAGTACATCGATAGGCACATTATGCACGCACCATGGAGCATGTTGGTCGAGATGGGGTTCTCGAGGGAAAAGAAGGGAAATGGACAGTGTCGTCGCCGATGAAATTAGTCGGCGTCGTCGTCGTCGTCTTCGTCGTCGTCGCCGAGAATTTTATATCTCGTCCCTCTTCCCTTTCTCTGTCTCCCCGTCACCACATTTAACTACTCGATCTTCCTTTTTCCTTCGTCGAGCCTGTGTAACCCTCTCTTTATCTCGTTCTCTCCATCTCTCTCTTCTCTCTATTCTTCTCCTCTCGTCACTCCCCCACCCCTCTCTCTCTCTCTCTCCTTCTTCCTGTTCACCACGGATGAATATATTTCCCTCGGCAGCGTCTTCATCCGACCAAATGGAAGAATCTAGCGAGACGGGAGCAATATCGACGGAAATCGAATCGCAAAATGGAGAAAATGACTGCGAGTGCTTCACCCTATCATGAAGTGGGGTGAGGCGAGAAAATCAGGGGAATGGTGGACGTCGAAGGAGGAGAGAAATTCCGGGAAAAGACGGAAAGCCTGAGAGAGACGCATAGGAGCTAGAAGAGAGAGAGAGAGAGAGAGAGAGAGAGAGAGAGAGAGAGAGAGAGAGCGAGAGGACGAAACGGATGGGCGAGGGAGAGAAAGGAGGAATGCATTCCTGGACGAGTTAATCCCTGGAGTCTGGAATGGCTGACAATTCCATGGATCCATACCTTCTGCCTTCCACTGTGCTTCCCGTGACAGTGTGCGTACTGGTACGTGCACAGTGACGCGATCGGAACCTTCTACGTGCGAACCACGATCGCCGTATTACTTCGTGAAATCGATTCGTAGATTCCTAATATCGCGAAACTCGACTTAAACGGTTCGTAATATTCCAGTGACTCGGAGATACGTACGCGTAGCCACGTTTCTCATCCCTCCAGCCTGCGAGGTCCTGCTGACCCGATCGTTACCATAAGCTGCTTACCAAAAGCTCGATAAACTGTCAGTTATCTCCGATATACCTTCTCTTATATCGGAGCTTGCTATTTCTACCTTTTCGCCTTTTCCTTTTCGCCCGTCGCCAAAGTCATTTCGAAACACAGTAATGCTGAGATAGTGAACGCATGTTGACCACGCGGAGTCGTTCCCGCCATATTTCTTCGAGCTGGTCCTGCTCGCAAACATCTCGGCTAGTAAAACTATCACGCCATTGAAGATTTTATATCAGCTTGTATCAGTTCTATTCGATATTTCTTTTAAGCAAAAAACCAGTTAAATATCCATACGTGTACATCGTCTCAGAATTAAACTATTAAACAAATTAGACGAAATGTCATCTGTCGACAAATACCAGGTATGTAAATATGAAACCGGAATTTGCCCATAGGTGGCTCCAGCTGTCAATGTAGTTACCGTCAAACCGCGTCATTGACGCCATTTTCTTGTTTTGACATCTGGTCAAGATTTTCAACTCACAACCATACAAGTTTCATACAGCATAGTTTTTAATAACGTTGAACATGTCGAATTTTGTGCCTGGAAATTGGATTTTCTGTTTCCATTTGAAGAAAACTGCTGCAGAATCGCATCGAATGCTTGTCGAAGCTTACGGTGAGCATACTCTTGGTAAATCACAGTGCTTTGAGTGGTTTAAAAAATTCAAAAATGGCGATTTTTATGTGACAATCGAAGAACGTGGAAGACCACCGAAAAAGTTTGAAGACAGCGTTCCGCAAGCATTGTTGGATGAGGATGACGCTCAAACGCAACAACAACTCGCGGATCAATTAAATGTGACACGAGAAGCCGTCTCCATACGTTTCAAAGCCATGGGAAAGATTCAGAAGATGGGAAAATGGGTTCCACATGAACTGAATGAAAGACAGCAGGAAAACCGAAAAACCACTTGTGAAATGCTGCTCGCCAGGTACAAAAGAAAGTGATTTCTCCATCGAATTATGACTGGCGATGAGAAGTGGATATATTCCGAGAATCCTAAGCGTAAGAGATCATGGGTAACTCCAGGCGAACCATCGACATCGACTGCAAGGCCAAATCGCTATGTACGGAAGACAATGCTCTGTGTTTGATGGGATCAGAAGGATGTGATGTATTATGAGCTGCTAAAACCTGGCGAAACCGTTAATACTGAACGCTACCGACAACAAATGATCGATTTGAATCATGCTTTGCGTGAAAAACGACCGGAATATCAAAAAAGGCAACACAAATTGATTTTGCTTCATGATAATGCACCATCACACACAGCAAAACTGGTAAAGGAAACGATTGAGGCGTTTAGTTGGGAAATACTTTCGCATGCGGCTTACTCGCCAGGCTTAGCTCCATCCGATTATTACTTATTTGCATCGATGGGACACGCACTTACCGAGTAGCGCTTCAGATCTTACGAAAACGTACGAAAATGGCTCGATGACTGGTTTGCCTCAAAAGAGGAACAGTTTTTTTGGCGCGGCATCCACAACTTGTCAGAGAGATGGGAAAAATGTGTAGCTACCGATGGGCAATACCTCGAATAAAATATTTTGTATCATTGTCATACAATAAACGTGTATTTTCTATAAAAAATATTCCGGTTTCATATTTACATACCTGGTACATGCGATAGTGTTTTATCGAGTAGCGCACGCGTCGAAACAAGAATTTCTCGCGATAGCAGAAATGAACGAGCACAGTATCTACAAGTGACAGAATTCCGCGTTTCCAATTGCACCTAAAGTTCTCGCGAGCATTTACGTTTCGAGAGGTCGACTCTTTTTTCAACAAGCATCGACAAGCGCAATCAGCGATTTCGAGCGGTTCCATCAATCTGCCAATCAATCCAATCTTCTTTCTGCTCAACGAGTAAAACGTTCTGTGTCTGATCTTTCGGACGCCGAGCAGCCCAGGGAAAATTTCATCTTTCAACGACACGAATGGCGGCTGTTAAATCGTTAATTGCCACTGTGACTGGGACGGGCACATCGAACGGGTACAATTGACACGATGGAAGTTTTATACTTTCAGTTACTTTCTCGACTTTTCGTTCGTCTCAAATATCGAACTTAAGAAGTTACACACATTTAAACGATTGGGAAAAAAGTGAACTGTTCGGCAATTTTTATAAAACATAATTTGTATATGCAATTATGTTTCTTCAAAAAATCAATATGTATTTTTACTGTGTAATATTCAAGCATTAATTATTAAAAAATTTTATGAAGTCTTTTGCAAGCAATGTATTTCTTTTTGTATTATACTATATTTTTAGAAGAATTCCTTCATTTCTAAGAAAATAATGCAAACACAAAAGAAAGATTGAAAAAGTTGCTTGCAAGAAACAGTATTACTTTTTTATTTTATCCAGAGGTTTTATTATTTGGAAGAAAAACGCAGACTAGTGTGCACCGAATTTTTTACGGTAAAGCAAATGGCAGCCTCGGAAAGCTCCGTTAAATCTGAAAACACTAGCCAGAGAGATGAATTCGCGTTCAGATTGACGGATACCTTGCGTAGTGGAAGTTGTTACGCCGCTGGGTAAGAGAACTTAAAAGGAACGACGGTCGATTCATCGGGCAGAAAATGAATCGCAAAATGCAATTAGCGGAGCTACCGGATAATTGAAACAGTGGACGGGAAATGGGCTCGCGGGAAGGTAATACAGTTGAGCCCTACTTACGATTCCCGGCTCTACGGGAAAGAACATCTTGAGGGGCAACAAAAAAAGGTGACGGTCGTGCGCCGCGACGCGCCGCGCCGCGCCGGCGGAGAAGCCGTTTGACGACATCATGGGGTCTCTCGCTCCTTCGTAAACTGCTTGGCAGCGGCCGAGCTCCTACGCCGACCGAGTAACTTTCTTAATCCTCTTCTTAGCGGAGTTAATCTCCGCGATTAATGTCCTGCTAACTTGCCGCTCGAATAGCTTCTCTCGTCGAATGTCGAATCTCCTTACTTGGTCGTCTCGTTTTTCCTTTTGGCAACTCGTCGAGCTCAAATATTTGACGTGCCAATTATGATCTGCGCATTATTTGTAGACAGGGGATCTTTGAACATTTCCTACCTGAATTCCAACAAACTCGAGCGAAATGGAAATTTAGTTTCTTTCTTAACATGTTCAATATGTAGTAACTTCTTGTAGTAAAAAAGTACACACACACACACACCCACATACATGCATCCCCGTCTTTATCCTACACTGGTGGTTGACTGCCTAAAGCTGCTTCGCGTCTCGTTAATTCTCTTTCCCGTTCTAAAATGTCGATTCTCTCGACCAATAATTCGCGTTCCCGCAGTACGAGTTCCAACTCCTGCCGTGCAAGTTGTTCGCCCCAACGTGCGTTTTGTAATTCTGACTGGTTTTGCTCGTTTGTACCTTATCGTTTGGTGCGACGCTTCCTTCTTCTTCTATCCATCGTCCTTCAGGATCTGCTTTCATTAGCCTGGCCAATAATTCGTTCTTCGATCCTGACGTACTCAAATTCTTCGTTCTTTTTCCTTCAGCTCCGCGACCGTATACGTACTCACTCCTCTGAGCATTTCCGCACTTCGTTACTTTACTTCCCTCACAAAATATTAAACGATTAACGAATCACGCACTGTTGGACGTATTCCTCAGCTATTACGGTAAAATTTTATTTCCGATATTCGAAAACCCGAATAAATCACACTTCACTTTATTTGCGCCTACTCGATCCCACTTCTGATTTGTAAGAGAGTAAATGCTCAAGGAGGATTTAACAATTTATTTCGACCTTTGAATAAGCTGTTCTGCAAAAGACTGAGCGCTCTTCGTACGGCGTTGCCGGCGAAGCCTCGGCCGATCGCCTTTTTTTACAATCATTTGTTTAACGGACATTCGCGCACACATGCATTCTGTAGCGCGTTGGTCGATCGTCAATTTGCCAACGGACATTCGCGAGAGCCAACGGTCACTCACGCATACAGACACACACACCCACATACATGCATCCCCGTCTTTATCCTACACAAGGTGTCCCAGAAAGAGCAAAAAGGGAAGCGAACGAATAAGGCAGGAACTTCTGTAAGGGAGACGATTTTGGAAAAAGTAAGGGACTAGCGGACGAAAAGGAACTTGGACCGAAGAGAGGGTGAGACTTTGAAAATGGGATGGGTTTGTGAAAGAGAATGAGGGCGGAGAGGATTGAGGAGAAGGGAAGGAACTTTAGGATATCAGAAAGGGAACTGTGGATGTTGAAAGGATCGAAGAGGGATAGGAGAAAAAGAAGGCCTCTCTAGGGGACTCTAGGGGACTCTACCGGTCTCAGGAGTCTCGTCCTTCGGAGCTCGAGAGCGACATCTGCAGTTCCGAAGAGTCAGTCGAATTTAAAAATTCGAAAGGGTCTGGAAATATTTAGTTCCGCAAATTGATTTACCCATAGAACAATATCTATTTCACTTTATAATATAAAAAAATACGCGCGGCAGAAGTGAAACTTTTTGCAGTCTAGTAATGCTTAGAAGTAAATTAAGATTGGAAATGGTAAACAATCCTAATGAAGCGACAACAAGATCAGGAACTAATACAAAAAAAATAATGGAGCGACAACAAGATCAGGAGGGATTAGGTGTTCCCATTTATGTGGGACACCCTGTATATATAGGACACCTGCTAGCAATATTCCAACACATATTATAATACCATATCGTTTGTACCATTATTTTCTGTGCACGTCCCTTCTTTGTTATTCTTTGTTATTATGCGTGTAGTCCCTTATCCTTTTCTATTGTAAACATTTATGTAAAAGGACCTCGGTCCGTCTATAATAAATAACAATAATAATAATATTATTTTGACCGTTCGCTTTTTCCTGTCGTGAATTCCGTGACGCGAATTAGGCTTACACCCTGCCAAAAGAAGATTCACTTCAATTATTTGTATCGCATCAAGGTAAATCCGGCTCAATAGTATTCTATTCTTATCGGACAGGTGTGTCACTAAACCCATTACACACGCAGAGCAATCAAAGTGATTCCAGTTACATGCTCCGCTCCGCTACCTGCCTACATATGTATGCATCAATCTCCTTTGAGGAGGGTTAACTCGCGCGAAGAGTATGCACGTGTGTCCACGGACGTGTCTCTCATTCGCAGCCGCAGTTACGTTAAAGCGGAGAAATTAGTCGTAGTTTAACTTCGCGCCGTGAACACCAGACGGCTCTTAATAGGGCCGTACGTTTCTTTGTCGGCGTAGTGGGTGGAGAACGGCGCGGCGCGGAAAAAAAAATTCCGCGACGAAGGCGTATTTTTCTTCCACGTTCCACGAAGTTCGTTGGAGCATTTGTTTCTGCGCGTCTGGTCCACCGACCATGACTCTAGTTTATTTTCTCCCTTTCCTTTTCCCACCCTCTCTCTTTCTCTCAACTAAACAGGGAATTATTTTGAGATCCCGTAACCCTTAGCCGCACTTTTGTTTCGTCCTTCCGACCCTTCGCCGCCTCTCCCTTTAATATCGTCAAGGGCCTCGCCGTTTCGCTGTCTGCACCTCCGGCGAGACCGGGTTCACGCTCCGATCGATATTCTATTGTATCGGTGCATTCAAGTATTCTGAAGAGTTTCACTGCCTCGTAACGACATCGATGGTATTATGCTAATTCAGCGTGTCGCTGAAGTGCGGGATGCCGGCGAGTGATAAGCTACGAACACCTGGTTCAGAAGAGGCGAGCACGTTGCAACGCCCGCTTCTATCCACCCGCCGCGCCGCGCCGCGCCGCGCCGCACAGTGGGGTATTTGGCCCGAAAAAGTGGAAAAAATTAGATTTCTAAATTTTTGCGTATGGCATAAAATTTTTGTTGTTCGTTGTAGTTAAATGTCTGAAGAATAAGGCTGCAATATTATTTTTTCTATTTGTACACCCGTGAAGTAGTAAACTTCATCGAAAGTCGAGAGATTTTAAGGCGCGCTTGGCGTTCTTAAACAGTCTCTAAGACAACGTCTGTTCATTGGCGATTTTCGAGTGTTTGAAGGAAAATTCTGTAAATTTTTGTATTACAAAAGTTGTTCAGGTAGGTATACAGAGCACTTTCGCATAGATTTTATTTTGTTATCATCTAAATTAGTATAGTTATTAATATTTGAATATTACCAATCATTCTGTAAGCTTTTTAAAAATTACAAAACTTTATTGACAATTTTGTTATAGTATAAAGCGATATTAAGTGCTCTTTTTGGTGTCATTACATTCGGTAAAGATTCGTGATTATAAGCCAACAAAGTTTAAATCCGAATATGTCCGAATTCAAATTTTCTAGCCTATTTAGTATTAAGCGTTTAACAGCGTTTTGCGTACGATTGTACGTTCGGCTACGCTTGGCCTCAAACGAAGAAGAAACATTATCCGAGGAAGATATTTCTGATGTATTTTCGGATGAAAATTAATGGGTAATAATTTTTAAATGTTCTTATAATATACCGGGTGAGTCATGTAAAGTGAAACAGACGAATATCTCGAAAATGAAGCATTTTGGAGAAAAATGTTTCAGACAAAAGTTGTATGGTTTCACGGGGGACATAAAATGGTGTCATTGATTTGGCCTTGGATAGTCGTTTGAAAATCACGTGAAGGTCATCTTCAATTTCTTAAATAGAAACCCCTATTTTTTATTGCATATTCTTGTAGCTTGTTTTGAGAGCTTTCCAAAACAATAATAAAATATTTTTTTCTTAAATATTTTTCAAGTTATGATAGTGCAAATATTTCACTAGCGCCACGCTTTTTCATGGGTTCTCGATAATCTGAGGAAAAAATGTTTCCAACAAAAGAGGAGCAGTATTCGAACGTCTACAAATTTCAATATATGAAAGTTGTAAAAAATTGAGGTGAATTTGATTTTTTAAAAGCTGAAATGTATTTTGGATTTCATAATGTTGTAGCTGATCTGAAGACGAATCCAACGATAGATATTATATATTTATAATATTTATAACCTTGAGCCTATAAATAACGCTACAATAGTTTATTCCACTTTTTCGGGCCAAATACCCCACTGTGCGTCCGTGCCGCGCGGCGCTAGCTGTTCATGTGCCAAAAAATCAAAGTCCTCACATCGATTTTTAACGAATGAATGTTTCTTGAATGTCCATTACTCTCGTCACAATAAGCGTTCAAAGATCATACTTTTTCAGATACGATTTATCACCGAAAAAATTCCTTTTCTTCATAACGGTGTCCTGGAAAACCTACTGAAGATTAAGTGGCCAATTTTTTTATGTTCGATCGAAATCGTAGCCAAAATAGGAAGGAGTACTACAATTTAGTTCAAAATTGATACTATGGGGTTGTTCGGGTCGCTGATTATGAATTTTATGTCAAAAGTACAAAAACAAAATGGCGGATGCCATATGCTTTACTTTCTGTTGACTTTTTATTTTATGTTCACTTTTTTACCTGTAATATTAATGTATTTTTGTGAACATTTGAATACAGGTAGCGTGTATACAATTATGAAATACTAATTAACTGAAATTTAGAGTTTTTTACGACCTAAAATTATTATATCTTAATTTTCCGGTATTTTCTGTAAATTACAGTTTTTCAACCAGTAAACCATGAGCATCTAAATATTGTGTAAAATGTATTTCGATCATGAGTAGGTCTAAAAAAATAAAAAATAAAAATATTATTATCTTTGTTAATAAGAATTATTGTACAGACTTTTCTGTATGGTTGATGGATTATAGTCGGTAACTTTGTATAAAATATAATACTTATTATTGTTTGAATATTTGTAATTCTTTAAATAAGGCAGCAATAATACATTTTTGTTATTTCATTAAATTCAAACACACCCTTGTTTGAAAGCCAGTTTTCAAATATTATACGTTATTCACACGAGTTTTCAGACATTTCCAGTGGTGTGACAAAAAAATGTTTCCTATAAAAACTAATCAGTACTCAGTCTTCTACAAATCTCAACACTAAAAAATTTCAATAATTTCTTTTTTTAATAAAAAATTGTGTTCACCTTGATTATTTATTTATAACTATATATTTTTTATTCAATAATTTTATAGCTGGCGCAAAGACGAATCCAACGATATATTTAATGTGGTGTTTATGTTTTGAAATAATGGTGAAATAGGCGTGAACAGCTAGTGCGTCGATCTGGCCCACGCTGGCGAGCCGCCACGATACGCCCTCAAAATCCAAACGCCCTCGGAAAAATCAAACTACGGTGAAACTCCAAATATTCTTCGTGGTTGAGGGAGTAGACTCGTTTTTCCAGAATTGCAAGGGTCCGGCATGCGCTATCTCATTTGTCAATAATGCAGATGATGGGGTTCTTCAGTAGTCAAAGGAGCTAGATAAAAGATCAATCTAGGCGGCGACCGCCCTCGAAAGTCCTATTTTTACTAGAGATCGGGTTTCGAACTAGTAATAGAATACGTAAATTGTGTAGTAAGGAATTAAGATTAGAACTTTCATATAGTAGATTTTGTTTCAGATCCTCACGAGTCTGACTGTTGCAATGGTCCGAACCACTCATTCGCATTTTCGGGAATGAGAAATGAGTGATACGGGATGACTCGGTAAACATCGAGCGAGGCTTTACAGAACTTTCTTGGCTTTCTGACACTCGTGATTAATTACCCAGAAAAAAATAGACCGATCTCTATACGCCACGGCCAGGGACCGTTGACGCAGGTGTGTCTGGTTAATTCTTTTGTCAGCGGCGCGCGCCGGTCGATACATCTGAATGGCACACTGCCGCGCCGCATCTGTACTGATTTATACCTGATTTATCTCTCACTGACCCATCGGTGACGGCGCGCCGAAGGAATTATTGGCTGCGAGAACAGAATTCGACTAGCCGAACTGTGAAACGCAACGAAACGAGGTTGCAGTGAATTGTTCGTTTAAATCGTGGCAGGTTCGCGTTCCTTACAAAGTCTCGTAAATTCAACGACCCTTTTCTTGTAATTTACGCCATTTTTAATACTTA
The DNA here is from genome assembly GCA_963966675.1 of Lasioglossum calceatum. Taxonomy (NCBI): domain Eukaryota; kingdom Metazoa; phylum Arthropoda; class Insecta; order Hymenoptera; family Halictidae; genus Lasioglossum; species Lasioglossum calceatum. The sequence continues at coordinate 4,055,072 of OZ016540.1, read as the reverse complement.
CCGTTACAACCGTCGCTCTTTATTCCACGCTCTTTCTACTTCCATTTTATCTTTCCACGTGCCCTATAAACTTCACGTTCAAAGGATAGCTTTAGCACAGGTGCATGAAACTCGGAAAGAAACTTCTGTCATATGTAGTTTCCATAGAGTCCCTCTACTGTGTACAGTTGATAACATTAATGGTCGGACACAGCACTATCTCCGTGGTTGTTGCAATAAGAAGCATTTAGTGTGGGTCAATCTTTTCCTAACAGCAAGTAGTAATAACGAATACTAATGGTTTCAGCGCACTGGTTCGATCTGATGCTGCTGCTTAAGCAATTTTGCAAATTACCACAAAATTTTCAACGTTTCGGTCAAAAATTTGAACCATTTTCAAGAAAATTTGGTAATTGTTTACAAAAGGTCTGCGTCCTCCGATTTTGATGAAATTTTAATATGTTATGCAGCAGTACATTTTGAACAACTTTTTCCTGTTCCGATATAGGGGGATCGCTTTTAGTTTTCGAGATATTTGCAAAAAACTATCGCTAATACTGTATCGAAAATTTCGTATTCCTGCACGCTCTGCGGCAACGTAAGGCTGTCCCGGCGCAGTGTTTGTTTACATTTTGCTTCTAAACACGCTGTGGAGATGACAGAGAAAATAGGGTCTCACTCTCATTATATATTATATAATATACATAATAGGCTTACGTTGCCACGGAGCGTGGAGGAATACGAAAAATTCAATACAGTATTAGCGATAGTTTTTTGCAAATATCTCGAAAACTAAAAGCGACCCCAATATATTGGAAAAGGCAAAAGGTGTTCCAAATATCGAAATCTATAACATATTAAAATTTCATCAAAATCGGAAGACGCAGATTTTGATTGAATGTCAATTAATAAATTACCACAACTTCGTTTGGTATACAAACAGTGAAACTTGTTGCTTGGATTTTTCACGGTTCATATTTACCGCCATCGATCGATGTTCTCTGATTCAGTTGCCTCTTTAAATTCTAACGTTTCTCCTCAGTCAATATATCACAGGCATGGAATCAACATGATGGGCAAAGAACATGTGTGGAGGAGAGCCAGAGCCGACTCCGAGAGAAATGCGGGTAGCGGGGCCTCGGACCTCAACGGCTCGGGCATTCGGTTGAGTAGAGGGGCGATCCATTGACCGTCCCGGGTGTGGTTTAGGTTTTAGTGGGTATGCCGACCAGGATTGCCATATTTTTCTCTCGCCAGGCCCCTTACCCTTCCGCCTCTCGCCACGCCACGCACCGTACCTCGTCTTTGCACTCTTCCCACTAACGCCGGCGACAGTGTCGACACGCTGGTGTACGGTCGCATCAGCGACTAGCCAGCGTTAGTGGGAAGAGTGCAAAGACAAGCTACGGTGCGTGGCGTGGCGAGAGGCGGAAGGGTAAGGGGCCTGGCGAGAGAAAAATATGGCAATCCTGATGCCGACTCCGACCCAATGTCGCCAGGTCGAGAAAATCGAGGGGAATACAAGTACCCCCCTCTTTGATGACCAGACCAGTCTACGACACGGGCACCGTGGTCTACGGTTTTAGTGGGGGACGTTCGAGTGTGTGCATGGTGCTGGAATGGGATAGTGGAAGGGGAAAAGTAGGGGAGTAAAGAGGCACCACTTCTGGTGCCTCTTGGCTACACTGCTCCGACCATCCGAGCGGTGAGCTCCACACTATCCCCCGCCACCATCTACGGAGGGTGTACGTAATTGTATTTCCCCCACATCCGTAAAAAAAAAGAAAAAAAGGCATGGAATCAACATGTGTTCTAAAGTTGTCAAGAGTTTGAAATAATTTTGTCACATAGCAAGTATGTTTTTGGTTCTTTGCTTAAAATTTTCGGTTTTGTGTACGGAATACAACACAAATTTTGTATTAATTCAATCATGTTTACAGACGCAATTATACGAAAATTTTTCTTGGAAATGGTCTAAATTTTGTGGTAATTACTTAAGTAGTAGCATCAGATCGAACCAGTGCGCTGAAATCATTATTATTCGTTATTAACAAATTGTCGATCGAGATCAAGGAAACAGTAGCAAGTAGTAATCATTATATTAGGTGCATATTAGGTGCCCATCATTATGAAATTTGAAGGAAAAGGATATTAAGCACTATCTAACAGTTCATTTTTGACAATATACACTCGATAATCACTAGATTATTTTCAGTGATTAAGTCCGCACCTTAATCCGCAATTTGCTTAGAAATTTTACTCTGTCTAGCTGCTTTAATGCCTAGGCTAACGACAAGGGGTTCCCTAGAAGTGCTTCAACTGAAACTATTTTAAACAGCTACTGAAACGATACTCGACCCTCTCGAGTCAATTTACGCCTCTCGTCGTCGAAATCCGCTCATTGTCAGTTGCCACAATAGAAAAGTTTGTTGCTTCGGGTCAAGTATCCGAGCTGTGCATTTACGTTGCTGTCTTATTTACCAGCATACATACAGTGACTCTCACGAATATTCGGACACCCTTAAAAAGCCGATAACTTTTTTACAACCTAGACTATACGATTCGACCTTTTCTGGGAAGCTAGAGCAATTAGTTTACTACTTTTTGAAAATTGCAATTGGTCGGAATTGTATACAAAGTACTAAAAGTTGCGTTTTACAACCTTTTTGTAGATCTGTGTGAATTATATGCACTGTGAGAGTTTCATCGAAATCGATTGATGCGGAAATAAGCGACAGGCATTGAAAGATGTAAGAATCTGCAGTTATAGGCCGAAAATCGTGAAAATCTGATTTTGACGAAATTTTCAGAATATGTTTAATTCACACAGATCTACAAAATGTATTTATAAAATTTTCAATATATGCCCTCATAAAAAAGTTGTAAAATGCAACTTTTAGTATTTTATCTACAATTCCGATCAATTGCAATTTTTGAAAACATTTTTTTCGCATCGTCTAATAAACTAATTGCTCTAGCTTCCCAAAAAAGTTGAAATCGTATACATAGTACAATATTAAAGAAGTTATCGCCTTTTTAAGAGTGTTCGAATATTTGTGGGAGTCACTGTATGCATGTGCCCATAATTATGGAAGTGGCCACATTATTTTAAACTAAACGAATTCAATGTAATTTTTACGGTACTGTCAACAATGAACCGTTAGATAATGCTCGTTATTTCAACATTATGTGGAATTCATTTAATGTTAACGAAATATCTCCAAACAAGAAATATATCGCTCGGACCACTTTCATAATTACGGGCACATAATCGTCGCGAGCGAGCGCAGCATATTTGCGGCCCGGCGAAATTCGGTATACGAACCGCGACATTCAAGGGCGCAATATCGCCCTTGAAGCGCAAAATATTCGCGGTCGATTTTAATAAAAAAAAATGAAAGCTGGTCGCCATATGCGGTCGGTGAATTCCGCAATTTGCGAGGCACAGTACTCCGAAGCGTCATCCTAGTATGTATTCGCGCGCGAGTTGTCGCCATGGAAGTTTCCGCGTTCGGTCAGGCCGACGCGACGCGACGCGGCGCGTTCCGCCCCCGGCGTGTTCCGCCTCATTTTGCATTCTAATTGCAAGCTGCGCCGCGACGTAAATCGTAAATTATTTTCAATTGTCGGATAAAATATAGCCCGCATACAAAATACCGCGGCCATCACCGGTGCCGCGCTGTAAATACTGTCTGGCTGCAGATATTGTTCATTATACTCTATCCATCGTTAATTACTCCGAATATAATTAAAGGGAAACGGTTCGTTGGGAGAGAGACAGGGAGAGAGAAACGGTCGTTGCGTAGGCTCAACTCTTTTGTCGTTCCATGGCCCAGCCTTTTTTTCCGCCCTATGCGACCGCCTCCTCTCTGCCCCGCACCCGGGGCTTTCTACGCTATTGCGTCACTTAATGCCCACCCCGTGAGTGTAGCAGAGAGCCAAGACGTTTATTTATGGCAATTTAACTCGAAACTCCATTGGCGGCGCGCGCATTTAAAAGTTCCACGCGACACAAAACGCGTTTCCGCTCCCTGCCATGCATTCCAACAATTGTTCATGCTCCACGTTTCTCCGATTAATTACTGTGCACGCTTTTAATTGCCGCGTCTATTTCGGTAGCCGTTCCGCGCGCGTTATGTGTATGCGCGTGTGTGTAAATTTCGTTTCCGACAACGAACAACCTATATTAAGGATCCGAAAGAATTGATTAACGAGTCGCTGGAAACGAAGATATCAACGATGATAATCACCGCAAATCGACTAGCATTCTGCTCGGAGCGGGGCGCCCGCTCTCTCCACGGTTCCTCAATACCGCTGCGCTGAAAGTTATTTCGCGATTTAATGGTCGGCTATATTTCTTCTTTTGTCGGCTGGATCGACGTGGCCCTGATGTTTCTCAAGGCCACGCGATACCGCCCCTATTCGTCCCACACCGGGATCGGAAAATTGCGATACGCTCAACGATACGTCCCGCGTGGATTTCCTCGGGAAAATCCTGCACAACTTTATTCCCGAGGAATTTTCGAACGGAAAGAAAACAGGAGGGCAACCTTCAGTTTCAGCCCGCCCGTTTCGAAGTTCCAACATAGTTGCTCGACTAGCTCCGAGGGCGCGGAGAAAAGGTACGGCCGATCGAACGAATAAATTAAAACTCTTCGGCGAAGAAAATCGCGTTTTTAGACAGGGGAATCGATCACAAGAGCGTCGACGGTGTTCGACGGTAGCCCCTTGCTTGGACCACGCGCGGCAGACATTTTCGTAATTCCACCGAAGCCGCGACACGGCGTTTGACAACCGGCGCTACACGCCGACAAGCCCGCAGCCCCGAATAAATTAAACCGTGTCCTTTCGCTGGATAGCATCTTCCGAACAACCTTCAGCTTTATTTCTGTAAAAGAAACACCTTGCGCAGTTGTGTGTCCATGTGTGTGTCAGTGCGCGAGGACGAGGTGTCGTTCCTCGAGCAATGTTGTGGCGCGCGGTCGTCGCCCCATGTTTCGTAGCTAACGACGACTCGCGCTCTAAGGCCAAATATGTATTCATATAAAAACCACGGACAAACAGGCCTTCGTCGATTATTCCGTTTGAAACGCCAGTTAGTTGCTCTTCGCACTCGGAAGAGAATAGAATAAAAGCTTTCTAGCAAGTTACACAGTCGAATATCCCTGAGAAACCCTTCCACTCTACAGTATCAGAAGTGGGATTGCGGAACTTTTGGAGAACGGTTCGCGACGTTTTAGTTAGCGCGTCCGTAAATTTTGGGCTATCCGCTTTTGTGTTGATTTCGTCAGTAGTGGAAGTTTTCAAGAATCATTCCCAGGATATTTTGGACTGTTTAGAACAAAGAACCTTGTGTTTAATTTTGATCAAATACGTAATTTTGTTTGAAGAAACAGTGCTCTCGCGTGTTTCACCTTTTGTTTGACTTTGTCTTATTTCGTGTATTAAGAACATTTTGTTAGAATGCCAAAGCCACCAATGCCGATAGAATCCATAAGTGATTTTACTGTTTCGGAATTAAGAACATTGTTATGTTCGAGAAATCTACTAACCGGAGGTTCGAAGCACGAGCTGCTCAGGCGACTACAAATCGAAATTCCAGATTGTGACGACCATCTGCAAGAATATATAAGAGAACTTCGGGGATTACCGGAAGACGATCCACCGGAACCAGACGATGTGGGCGAAAATATACCTTCGTTAAGTGAGAGAGCAGAACCAACGGTTCGAAGCAACATTAGTATTAGAGAATTCGAACTCCTCCAACGGGAAAAAGAACTTTTGGAACGTGAAATGCAATTGATGCGATGGGAACGCGATTTGTCTCAACCTTCGCGACACGAAGTCAGTAATCCCTCCGGAAGATCAGTGAATATACGCCACATTGCCGATATGCTAAACGAGTTTTCGGGTGATGGCGACAATTTTGGCAATTGGAAGCGACAAGTGGAATTGTTGAAGCAAACGTACGAGTTAGACGAAAATTCGACACGTCTGTTGATCCACCAACGTCTAAGAGGGAAGGCGTTAAATTGGTTTCGAGCACGACCAACTAACGTATCGTTAACCGTATCGGAAATTTTTGAAAAATTACAGTCACTGTTCGATCACCGTCCGAACAAACTATCGTTAAGAAGAAAATTGGAGGCGCGCATTTGGAAGAAAAATGAATTTTTCACCGATTATTTTCACGATAAACTGACGCTAGCCGAAGAAGTCAGCATCGATCAGGAAGAATTAATTGATGTTGTTATCGACGGTATATCCGACACTGAATTAAGGAACGAGGCAAGAATGCAATGCTTTAAAACAACAGACCAGATGCTGAAAGCGTTTTCGAAACTGACATTGGAGGATCCAAAATTCATTCATGAGGGGAAAGAGGTGAAGCGGCCTGCGTTAACGAGGAGGGCAGGACCAACATCTCAAGGAATTCGTCGTGAAGAGCTCAAGTGCTTTAATTGCAATACCAGTGGTCACCTACAACGAGATTGCCGCCAGCCAAAACGTGATTGGGGATCGTGTTACAAGTGTGGAAGCCGGTCGCACAAAGTCGATAGCTGCCCACAGAACCAGCAAGGAAACAACGATTCGTTACCCAGAACGTCACGGCAGGAATCATCGAGGCCGACGACTGTCAGTCTGGTACAACCAACGTCGACACAGACTGCATTTATGGTACCATTTAAATTTTCGCTGCATAGTAACGATGGTAATATTTGCGATTATTCTCTATCTGCTATGATCGATTCAGGTTCCCCCGTCAGTTTGATTAAGTCTAGTTTTATACCAGTAGCGTTTCGGTCAGCTTACCAACAAATAGATTCGTTTAGCGGAATCAATGGTTCACCTTTGAACGTTGAAGGCATTTTTGAAACAACTGTTTGTATAAATAATGTTGATATTTTTATGAAATTTTTAATCGTTCCGGATACTACAATGTACTACGCCGTCATTCTAGGACGAGACTATATATTAAATCCTTCGTTAAAGATAACTCTAGGACAACAATTTCAAATAGAGCGGGTCGACGATTTCGAAAAACAAATTTTACAGATCCAATACGTTGATATGTCAACGGACCCAATAAAAACTTTAGATATAAACCCCGAAATGTCGGGCTTAACCGATACTGTCAAAAATTTATTTTTCGAAGCATTAAACTCTTGCGATAATAACAGTATTACTTCTACCGGTTTCGAGATGGCGATCGAGTTAAAGAATACGCAACCTATTAGCTTTCGGCCGAGGAGACTCTCCTTCGCCGATAAAGAAAAGTTGAAGGAACTTTTGGACACTCTGCTTAGAGACAAAATTATACAACCGAGTAACTCTCCGTACGCGAGTCCAATAGTGTTAGTACGGAAGAAAACAGGCGATGTGAGGTTGTGCGTAGACTATCGAGCATTGAATGCAATAACAATTCGAGATAATTACCCAACTCCGCTCATTGATGATCATTTGGACCAATTGAAAGGTAAGAGATATTTTTCCAAACTCGATTTACGTAATGGCTTTCACCACGTTAAAATGGCTAACGAATCAGTGAAATATACTTCCTTCGTAACGCCACTTGGTCAATATGAATATCTGAAAATGCCTTTTGGCTTAACAAATGCACCGCGTGTATTCCAACGTTATTTATCTAACGTTTTCCGTAATTTATTAAACGATCATAAGATATTATTGTATTTTGACGACATATTGGTCGCAACAACCACAATAGACGATCACTTAAATATTCTGAGTAATATTTTCAGTTTAGCTGCTCAATATCAATTAGAGTTTCGTTGGGATAAATGCTCTTTTTTGTACAAGCATGTGAACTATTTGGGTTATTTGGTAGACGAGACCGGAATACGGCCTAGCAAAGAAAACGTAGAATCGGTTCTGAACTATCCTATTCCGAAAAATACCAAAGAATTACATCGGTTTGTTTGCCTGGCCAGTTACTTCCGTCGGTTTATTAAAAATTTCTCGATCTTAGCGAAACCTCTTTACGATACAATAAAAACAAACGCAGAATTTCAATTTGGTCCAAACGAACAGCAAGCTTTCGAAATTTTGAAACAGCAATTAGCAGCGGAACCCGTTTTAGCCATTTATGACCCAAAATTAGTAACAGAACTGCATTGCGACGCCAGTGCTAGTGGATTCGGAGCTATATTGCTCCAGAAACAGACAGACGGACTTTTTCGACCAGTATTTTACTTCAGTAAGCGGGCAAGCACCCCGGAATCAAAGTACCATAGTTTCGAATTGGAATGTTTATCCGTCATTTACGCAATTAAGAGATTTGATATCTATCTGTCTGGAATTCATTTTAAAATAATTACAGATTGTGACAGTTTTCGATTAACTTTGAGTAAGCAAAATGTAAATCCACGTATATACCGCTGGGCGTTATTTTTAGAAAATTACGATTACGAGATAGAGCATCGACGTAACGAGAAAATGAATCACGTAGATGCGTTGAGCAGGTGTCATAATATATTAGTTTTAGAGGGAAATACGTTCGAACAAGTTCTAGCGTTAAAACAATGCCAAGACGAAACCATTCAAGCAATTCGGAAACGTTTGGAGACAACAGAAGACAAGGTCTACGAGCTTAGAAATGGTCTAGTATATCGAAAAGCAGAAAAGAACAAGCTATTATTTTATGTACCACAAAGCTTAGAATCAAATGTATTACGTGCCTCACACGACGATTTAGGACATTTAGGCGTCGAAAAAGTGGTCCAGCACATTACACAGGTATACTGGTTTCCGAATATACGGCGGAAAGTTAAGGAGCATATTCGTAATTGTCTCAAGTGTGTTGAATTTTCCCCCTTAGAAGGCCGAAGCGAAGGACTTTTAAACAATATTCCGAAAGACAATGTACCATTTAGCACGATACACATCGATCATTGCGGTCCGTTTGAGAAAAGCGGACGGGGTTATAAATTTATACTATTAGTTGTCGATGCGTTTACAAAATTTATTAGATTGTTCGCGTGCAAGTCCACGACGACCGAGGAAGTTATTAAACATCTTAACGATTATTTCCGAAATTACAGCAAACCCAAACGTATAATTAGTGATCGCGGCTCTTGTTTCACGTCGAACATTTTTAAAGAATTTATTGACGAAGCAGGAATAAGCCACGTGTTAATAGCTGTCGGAACGCCTCGAGCCAACGGACAAGCTGAAAGATATAATAGATTAGTAACGCCGATGTTAGCGAAATTATGCGAAGCACCCAAGGATTGGTCTTATGTTCTCGATAACGTAGAATACGCTATAAACAACACAATTTGTCAATCGACGGGAACTACTCCCAGCAAATTGCTTTTCGGCGTGGACCAAGCGGGTAAAGTGAACGATAGCGTACGACCAATTCTTATCGATAATATTGATCAATCGAGAGATTTAGTTGTGATAAGAAACAATGCGTGCGTCCTTATTGATAAGATGCAAAACCGCAATAAATTACTATATGATCGGCGTCACAAACCAAGTACTCAATATGGAGTTGGAGATTATGTAATGATTAGAAATCACGACGTTACGCCAGGAGTCAATAAAAAATTGATACCTAAGTTTAAAGGCCCGTACGAAGTAATTAAGGTGTTAGATCATGATCGATACGTAGTCAGCGATATCGATGGATTTCAACGAACACGTGTACCCTTTTCGACGGTTGTAGGGCCCGACCAAATGAAACCCTGGCCAAATAATCGTGATGACTAATAATTTTATAACATTTTATGTCAAAAATTTACGTCATCCCATTTTATTTTACCACGCGTTATTATATGTATGTATGTATGTATACCGTTTCTTTTACTTATCGCTTTGTTTAGTCGCACTGAAATCGACGATGACCGAGGACGGTCATAGTGTCAGAATAGGCCGAACTGTAAAAGAAACACCTTGCGCAGTTGTGTGTCCATGTGTGTGTCAGTGCGCGAGGACGAGGTGTCGTTCCTCGAGCAATGTTGTGGCGCGCGGTCGTCGCCCCATGTTTCGTAGCTAACGACGACTCGCGCTCTAAGGCCAAATATGTATTCATATAAAAACCACGGACAAACAGGCCTTCGTCGATTATTCCGTTTGAAACGCCAGTTAGTTGCTCTTCGCACTCGGAAGAGAATAGAATAAAAGCTTTCTAGCAAGTTACACAGTCGAATATCCCTGAGAAACCCTTCCACTCTACATTTCAAATCTCCGATTGTAATTATTTCATTTGGTGAACCGATGGTTTCAGTGACTAGAAAATGTCAGGTTGCTTGGTCCGATTTCGAAAAGGTTGTACCGTTTTAAACATTCCGCGAAATTGCAAAGTGTTAAAAAAATATTTGTGCGCATACCTTTCGGAAGCGAATTCGCTCTGCCGGCCAGAAAAGCAAATAAACCGAAGCCTTCCGGTAAAACGAAAAATATGACAACATTTAGTTCACCGAGACCGATCCGACACCGAACCGGGATAGATCGCAAAAAAGAGTGTGGCACGGTGGTGACACTATTTTTCATCGTGGTAGAATTCGAGGAACCGTCGACGCTGAACGAGCCATTCAGTGGCGAAAGACAGTGACCCGGAACCGAAACGTAACAGCACAGCAGAACGCGGCGACCCAGCGTGTGACCACGTGAACCGAACATTTTCGAAATTTAGGGCAAGCCACGACATATATGTATATATATATATATATGCGTATATCGAGTCGGTGTTGGTTGCGCAGCGTCATCGGCTTGACAGATCGATCGTAATTAAATCGATGCGATGCGACACGTTGCTCCGCTACCCCCATGGACTTAACTCTAAATCTAGGAATGGGGTCGATCGAAGCCACCATCAGGATGCATTATGGAGCCAGGGAGGACATGCTGGCAGATAGGTGAACGGAGCGCGGCAGACGACGGGGTTATCTCGCGCCTATTTGCACGATAGTCCTGTTTCCGATTAATCAGGTCCCCTGGAATTAACGCAGTCCCCGGGGTCTGCGTCGCATCTCACACCTATGCATACCCATTACATATTCCTCTCTTCGTCTCGCCTGATCAGACCCTCTTGCTCCAACAACCGCTCCGCCATTCCACTCACGTTTCCTCTCTTCTGTCCCAGCTGTGCACTTCCACATCACCGCATTTCTCCTGAACCCCCCCCCCCCCACACACACACGCTTTCATTTACATATGTACGTGTACACTTTTCCCGGTCGCCCGCTCTCCCTATCAATTATATTTCACTCTTTCTCATTCACTTGATTTTTGCTACTTTGTCCCCTATTTTCCTCATCCATCCCCATACGTTCCTCTGTCACCGGTTCCGTTCCATCGGCTACTCCTCTCTCCTCTTCCTCTATTTTTTTTTCATCACAACTCTCTCTCCTCACCCCATCATCGATCCCGCTACGCCACAGTTCGATCCCACCCTCATGCTCCTCCTCCTCCTCCTCCACCGTCCCTTTTACCGTGCAACCGTGTCTATCTACACTTCTCTCGTCAATTTTATCCCGTTGCTTCTCCTTGTCCCACGGTTTTTTTGAAATGCTCCAAGTTAACACGCATCGAGGGACACATCCGTGGCAACTTATCGGCGCGTGTATCGGCCCGATCCCGTGTCAAGCCAGTTTCAAAGGGCTCCGCTCCCGCAGGTATTTTTCCCCCGGCCAACTACCCTTTTCAAAACCCACGATGATCCTTGTGCCCGCGGAACCTTTTTTCTAGAATATTACCGCAACCGGAAACACCGCCGTAATGATCGGAACCGGTGGATTTAGCCTTTGATAATCGAACCGATTTTTAGGCGAGTGCAGCTGTTCGCTGGATCGTACCGTTCTTCAATTATTCTATCTTCTGCGAATTAGCCGTGGCTGATCGTCATAATTCTAAAGACGTGCGCACCGCTGTGCACCGAATCTCCTGCGAGTCGTCGGTGGTCGCTAGACTACATATTAATTCTCATGCAACATTTTGCGTGTTGCGGATCAGGGTAGTGACGAGCGAATCGGTATATCGATCATTTAAATTATTCTACATAATTGTTTGCATGGAGGTTTATATGACTCCGACATAAATAAATTTCTGCTGACTAAAATAACTACAGTAAAAGCTCCTTCGTTGTCCAAAGGCCGGGGGTTTGAGCGGACAACGACCGTGCCCGGACACTATTTTTGATTTATGACTGCGTCTTTAGTGAAACGGCTAGTTAAATGACAAAAAAACATTCGCAGTCAAAAGCAGTCAACTGTCTGGCTTTAAAAAACTCCTTATTTCCTTGCCATATTCCTTTCCTATTGTTCTCCGTTCTGCGCGGATCTAGACAGTCCTGGGACACATTTGGCGACCAGATCCACGCAGGCCTAATCATCTAGTTTACAGGCAGTGGAGTGGGTAGGCACTGGACAACGATCGTGCCCACGATTCAGGACAACGAAGGAGCGATTACTGTACTTGTACAGGGCGAGCCTCGTAACGTGACGATCTCAAATAACTCGTAAGTTGTTTGTTGTACAAAAAAAATGTTCAGACAAGTGTTGCATGGTTCCTAAGGGGACATACAGTGATGCAATCAGATTTTTGTTACTTTGATTTGTCATCAAGATATGGAGGTCACCTTCAGTTTTTTAAATTGAATGCTTCATATTTTTGATCGAACTCGAATGAAGCACAAAATTCTGCGTAAACAAGTATTGACCTTCATACCAGGTATGTAAATATGAAACCGAAATTTTTGTATAGGATATACACGTTTATTGTATGACAATGATACAAAATATTTTATTCGCAGTATTGCCCATCGGCAGCTACACATTTTTCCCATCTCTCTGACAATTTGTGGATGCCACGCCAAAAAACCTGTTCCTCTTTTGAGGCAAACCAGTCATCGAGCCATTTTCGTACGTTTTCGTAAGATCTGAAGCGCTGCTCGGCAAGTGCGTGTCCCATCGATGCAAATAAGTAATACAGTAATCGCTCCTTCGTTGTCCTGAATCGTGAGCACGATCGTTGTCCAGTGCCCACCCACTCCACTGCCTGTCAGCGAGAGGATTAGGCCTGCGTGGATCTGGTCGCCAGATGTGTCCCAGGACTGTCTAGACCCGCGCAGAACGGAGAACAATAGGAAAGGAATATGTCAAGGAAATAAGGAGTTTTTTGAAGCCAGACAGTTGACTGCTTTTGACTGCGAATGCTTTTCTTTGTCATTTAACTAGTCGTTTCACTATAGACGCAGTCATAAATCAAAAATAGTGTCCGGGCACGGTCGTTGTCCACTCAAACCCCCGGCCTTTGGACAACGAAGGAGCTTTTACTGTAATCGGGTGGAGCCAAGTCTGGTGAGTAAGCCGCATGCGAAAGTATTCAGTGTCGCCAGATGAGCTCCAAACGGGGAGCTCACACATTCCCCTCTTTTTCCCCTTTCACTATTCCATTCCAGCACCATGCGCACACTCCAACGTCCCCCACTAAGACCGTAGACCGTGCCCCAGACTGGACTGGTCATCAGAGAGGGGGTACTTGTATTCCCCTCGATTTTCTCGACCTGGCAACACTGAAAGTATTTCCCAACTAAACGCCTCAATCGTTTCCTTTACCGGTTTTGCTGTGTGTGATGGTGCATTATCATGAAGCAGAATCACTTTGTGTTGCCTTTTTTGATAATCCGGTCGTTTTTCACGCAAAGCTTGATTCAAATCGATCATTTGTTGTCGGTAGCGTTCAGTATTAGCGGTATCGCCAAGTTTTAGCAGCTCATAATAGATCACACCCTTCTGATCCCACCAAACACAGAACATTGTCTTCCCTCCATAGCGATTTGGCCTTGCAGTCGATGTCGATGGTTCGCCTGGAGTTACCCATGATCTCTTACGCTTAGGATTCTCGGAATATATCTACTTCTCATCGCCAGTCACAATTCGATGGAGAAATCACTTTCTTTTGTACCTAGCGAGCAGCATTTCACAAGTGGTTTTTCGGTTTTCCTGCTGTCTTTCATTCAGTTCATGTGGAACCCATTTTCCCATCTTCCGAATCTTTCCCATGGCTTTCAAACGTATGGAGACGGCTTCTCGTGTCAAATTTAATTGATCCGCGAGTTGTTGTTGCGTTTGAGCGTCATCCTCATCCAACAATGCTTGCAGATCGCTGTCTTGAAACTTTTTCGGTGGTCTTCCACGTTCTTCGATTGTCACATAAAAATCGCCATTTAAAAATTTTTTAAACCACCTTAAGCACTGTGATTTACCAAGAGCATGCTTACCGTAAGCTTCGACAAGCATTCGATGCGATTCTGCAGCAGTTTTCTTCAAATGGAAACAGAAAAAAGAAAATCAATGCTGTCCGCATATCGTAGTTTCCAGGCACAAAATTCGACATGTTTAACGCTATTAAAAACTATGCTGTTGTATGAAACTTGTATTGTTGTGAGTTTAAAATCATTACGAGATGTCAAAACAAGAAAATGGCGTCAATGACGCGGTTTGACGGTAACTACATTAACAGCTAGAGCCACCTGTGGGCAAATTCCGGTTTCATATTCACATACTTGGTATATCATAAATCTAAATGTTCACGAGATATTATCCATAGGAAAGAGAAAATTGTTTCGATAATATCTCGTTAAGTATTAAATTTATGATATATGAAGGTCAATACTGGGAAAAAATATTGGGCATTCTATTTAAAAAACTGGAGGTGACCTTCACATCTTGATAAAAAATCCAAGTAACAAAAATCAGAGGGCAGCACTATATGGCCCCCTAGGAACCATGCAATATTCGTTTGAACATTTTTTTTGTATAACAAATAAGTTGAGTTATTTGAGATCGTCACGTTACGAGACTCGCCCTGTATACTCCATATTTATAACAACTGATATTTCCATTAACAAAAACGTCCATCAGTCAATTGAAAAATCATTTGGAACCGATTGTTTTACTCGTTCGGCGAAATTCGTTCTCTAAAGCAGATATAGACGTTAGGGGTGTCGTCGGTTTATTTGAAATACGAAATATTTGCCTTCCAAAGCAGCAGATAATTAATACAGCAACAGCTTTGTTTTCGAACAATGCGAAAGAAAGCAAATCAACAGCGGACTTGAATATTGCCGGTTCACTGGTCCAGCGTTTGAACGTATTACTCTATATTATCTAGGTCGAATGCGCATTAAATCGAGAATTCATTCGTATTTCAGTTGAAATCAAAATCGCAGAGGGAACTGGGAAGAACTTGCGAAACGGCATTGTTCCCCAAATACATTCCGCGTTTCATGAAAATGCAGCGGCACGTTGGGTCCCCATTACGTGATGAGAATTAAATTCTCCCCGGCGCAGCGTACAGATAAGCCTCTCTCAAAGAGACCGAAGTAAACAGGCTAACATTCGTTCATCTAATAATTAAGTACTTTGATCGCTTTGAAATGGAGCAGCGAAAGTACACTTTATCCCACGCTTCGGAGAGGGTTCATTCGTTTACATATACTTTCTACCACTCCGTGCAGCTTCATCCTTCATCACCATTTATCCTTCGAGTCACAGGCATACCAACGTCTCGCTGCAAATAACCATGTTATTTGCAATCAGTCTCATCTATTTGCATGAATCACCTTCATCAGAAGAGAAATAGCTCGAATCTCGCTACCTCCGCGTCGAAAAATTAACTACTCATTACTGTAGACTGTGCATCTTTGTGGAAAATAAGAATTGTCTGGATCGATTACTCAATTTTTTGTCTTTCTCCTTTTACCAATTTTGATAAGCTGATATTAGAAATAATAAGCTGAAATAAAATCTCCGGGAAAATATGAAATCGCGTACACAGTTACATTTTACGTGTACAAATTTTTCATATTTCTAGTCTAGTTTTTGTACGAGATAATGCATAAGAAGCTTAAAATAATAACCCCACGTCTATTAAAAAACAAGATAACGATCCGCTCAGAGAAAATAATTTCTTTCCTCCATCATAATATCTTCTACGAGAATATATTCACTAATTGGTTTTTATGTGTGCCCACGAATTATCGGTTTTAATTTCGCTTATAATTGATCGTATCGAGGAACCGATATTCGAGCGTCATAGTAATTCTCGTACTCCCGACAAATTGCTCATACGGTACTGTGGAATAATCACAATTAGTATAAATCAAACTGTGTGTGTGTGTGTGTGTGTTATTTGAAAACGTTTCATATTTCATTGACTGTAGCAACTATTAACTATTTTCTACTGCTTTACAACTTATTTTAATTTACTCAAGATTTGACATCATCAGAAGTGCAATTAAAAGAATACGAGAATATCATGCTATTAATTCAAATAAGTACACGTGAAAAATATTTTGATTATCTGGATATTTTAGTAAAAGAACTTTAACGTGCTTCGTCTATTGCCTATCGAGACTTAACCTAAACTGTGCAAATCGTTGTCACACTAGCCTAATACATACCCTTCACACTCCTAAATATGTATAATACAATACCGAGTACGTTATTTGGAATGCTGGCTTCTAAATCCGTCTTTGTAATATTCGCTGACGAAACGCACTTAATCGTTAATGCATCACGGAGGTAATCCTATTGTACGGAAATCGGCAAATGGCTTCCAACGTACCGGAAAGCCGCGTTTATTTCGTCAGTGCTTACTAGCACGTGTATACCGTTAGTGTACGAATTATCCATACTCAATTTCAGCAAACATATAGAACCTCGTTAATTAACACGTTGATTGCCAAATTTTAACCCCCAGATATCTACTAAAATCAAGGAATTTAGTTTATCCTATCAAAACTGCAAACATGAAATTAATTAATGTATTGAAGCGGAAACCTCTTTAGGCGAACCGCGTACACAATTGCTGGCCAGTGAACGTGCCTGATCCGTCACGCTCCGAGGTGAAACGCTGTTCGGTTCAGCCATCGATAATAATTGATATAATCAATCATGTATAACATATATTTTCTGAATTTCTTTTTATATTTGCTCTAATAATATTGTATGAGAAATAAAATATCAAATATCGAACTATCGTATGTTATACCACATTGCGTGCGATAGGATTAAGAAAATTCATTTTAAATTTAAATCTTCATTGAACAAATTGGGAATATAGCGAGATCTATTAATATTCGTTGAAGACTGTTCATCGCTGAAGAATGTGAAGATGGACACTTCGAGGAAGAAATGAGCAAAAGATTGATAAATAATAAGCTGGTGACTAATTACCTGGCAGTATGTATGGGGCAACATGATCTAGCCAAGAGAGCGATAAAAGGGAATCAAAAACTCTTCATCCGGTCAAGAGGTATTAGTTCATAGGAAAACTGATTTCGAAGAACGCTTGACGATGCACTCATCCCATGGAGATTAGGCCCAGAACAATGGATTGATAAATCTGTAAAAGGCATGGCTCTTCATGAAACCCAACCCAGTCTATGTTCGATTTCCGTCAATCGCTGTTCATTTTCTTCAGAGTTGTATTGTGCGTGTTTTTGTATGAATGTGTGTGTTTTTGTATAAAAATAAAGGCGTGTATACCCGCTGGATTTTTCTATTAAAATAAAAGCGTGTATACCCGCTGGATTTTTATTAAAAATAAAAAAGCGTGTACACCCACTGGATACACACCATCTTAGCGACAAACTAGAGAACTACAAAGCGACACGGTAATTACTAACAATTATAATAAGAACTTCATAACTCTATGTATCCGAAATTTATACTTTTGTTTATTTGTATTCAAATCAAAACTTGAAATCATTTTTAAATAGTTTACCCAACTTCGACTTCAACTATCCAAATCCTCAAACGAGGTCACTTAATTTTAAGAAAATCCTCAATTTCCCGAACTGAAGCCGGTGAAAGCAGGTAGGTTCGAAACTGCGTTTTATTCTCTATCTAAATCTTCGCATTAAATTGTACATCTTTCAAACGTCCACCTTAGGACGTAACACGCCATAGAAGTTTTCGCTTCGGTCGCGCGGTCTTGTTACGTTTTACTTTTTAGATTTTCGAATTTTTCGGCAGACTGTATATTCGTAATCGTGTGAAATTCTCGCGGCGCTCTACCGTGCATCGATTGATAGGGTTGGCTTGACAAGGCCCTAGCTGACACACTTCTCCGTCTGTCAGCACGTCGCGTTTCAAATGTCGACTAATAAAATTCATGAAACTTGTTTCCGTGCGCCCGATAAAATCTGATGCTGCGCTGGCCCAAGCCAGCCGTTCGATTAAAAATAGAGACGACGAGATACGGGGAAACGCAAAAAAAGGGGGAATGCGCTGCAACATCGTACGGAAATATTTTTACGATACGGCTGACCCAATTGGATTGAAAATTTCATTCGTTTTATCAATTTGTTGATCTCATTCCACAAACTCTGTTCGAACGAAGGAAAAAGTATTTTCGAGAAAATAATGCCCCGGAGATTGATCACACAATTATTTGCGCTCAACTGAATGCTGTCCGAACGTCGATAAATCGATTCAGTCAGCTAATCTGGCGGCAGTCTGGATTTTTTTTCAACATGCATTTGGAGGCAGCGCGATTTTCACAGAATTTTTCATGCACGTAAGTTAATCTGATCTAAAAGAAATGTTCGGTCGAACTTGCTGAATAGGACTCTGATAGATAGAATGTCAAAGTGGTGGAGGATCGATATAAGTTGCATAAAAGTGCAGTTACAATTTTCCAGCGTTTTATACATATGCATACTGCTGGAAGCCCAAGCTGCGTCCAATCAGCGAGCTGCATATCGTTAGCGAAAAAGTGTCAGAATTGTCGAGTTTCTCCGGAGTGATTCAACACTGGCAACAACGAGCCCCAATGTTGATTATTATTCGAATAAAATTTTCGTGAACAAGGATAACGAATAAATAGTTAATTCGGCATATTTGTTACACGAGTTATTCGTTTGGAGAAAACCTCCATTCGTTATTTATTATTCATATTTACTTCGATAAACGTGGTCGACGTCAATGTGTTTACGTCATTTATGTTAATTGCGTGTTTGTATTTCACTCTGGTTTTAATGAACAGAGTTTGTGTTTACCAGCGAATAACGTATTTTCCTGGTCGTGGAAATGGTGCTTGCGATTTTCAATTAGTATTTCCGTAATAGTATATCTGGTAATTAATATTATGTTTTATTGTCCGTGTGTATCTTGTTTACAGTCACAGATAACTGTCTCCGGATTATTTTTCAAACAGAAAGTAATAGCGATATCAACTTGATTAATTTTTCTAGATAAGTTCCAACGGTTACATAAATGTTGAAATTAACTAATCGCAATGATACCTTCATTTATAAATGTGAAGTAACGAATAACTTTTGTAGAATGTCGGAGGATTCTGTTGCGTGTTGTAACAAAAATATGATATGGAAATGATAACAAGAGATATGTATTTTAATCAGGGACCCTAACTGTTATAACCAAAAAGGAAGTATTTCATCGACTAAAATCAATAGATATTGGTTACAAATAACGATTATAAGTAATCAAAATTTTTTTCTCTTGTTGGTAAATGTTATCGTTGAGAGAAATACCTTTCGATCGCGTATAACAGTTATCAATGAGAGATATTTGTTTCGATCACTCATAACAGTTATCGATGGGAGACATTTATTTACATCGCTCATAACAATTATCGATGAGAGAAATTTATTTTGATCGTTCGTAACAGTTATCAATGAGAGAAATTTATTTCGATCGCTTATAACAGTTATCAATGAGATAAGTTCATTTCGATCGCTCATAACAGCTATTGATGAAGGACAATTGTAATAGTTATTATTAAATTTATTTCATAAATTTTTTATTCATAAAATTAATTGCTACAATAAAAACTTAATGTGACAAACATGAGTTTTTCCAAATTTTCTCCTGACAAATTACATCGCAAATCATCTAGCGTTAATTTTAGAGCAGAAAAGGCTCGTTCAACGCTAACCTGAGTTACGGGCACAGAGTGAATTATGCACGCTGGTTTTGATAAATACGGGAGTCTATATTTCTGATTTTCCCAGTAATCTATAGTATTTTCGGCCATATTGATACGTTTTTCCCGAGTGGAACAGAGTCGTCCGTGAACAAAGACAGTCAACAAACAGGTTTTGTGTTGTTCTTATGGTCTGTTGATTCGTCTTGTTGTACGAAACCTTCTCAATGAATTTCACAGGCTTGCTCCATCCGAAAAAGAGTAGACAACTCAATAATTAAATAAGCAACCGAAATGAATTTTATCATCTATAATTATTATGAACAAGTGAAATAAATTTCTCTCACCGATAACTGTTATGAGGGACCAAAATAAATTACTCTCATCGATAACTGTTATGACGGACCAAAATAAATTTCTCTCATCGATAACTGTTATGACGGACCAAAATAAATTTCTCTCATCGATAACTGTTATGAGCGATCGAAATAAATTTCTCTCGTTGATAACTGTTATGAGCGACCGAAATGAATTTCTCTTGTCGATAACTGTTATGAGCGATCGAAATAAATCTCTCCCATTCATAACTGTTATGAGCGATCGAAATAAATTTATCTCATTGAAAACTGTTATCAGTGATCGAAATAAATCTCTCCCATTGATAACTGTAATGAGCGATCATAATAAATTTCTCTCGTCGATAACTGTTATGAGCGATCGAAATGAACTTCTCTCATTGATAACTGTTATGAGTGATCGAAATAAATTTATCTCATTGAAAACTGTTATAAGCGATCATAATAAATTTCTCTCGTCGATAACTGTTATGAGCGATCGAAATGAACTTCTCTCATTGATAACTGTTATGAGTGATCGAAATAAATTTATCTCATTGAAAACTGTTATGAGTGATCGAAACAGTTTTTCTTCATCGATAACAGTTATCGAAGAGGATCCAATTTTAGGGCACTAATAAATGTTACTTGTAACCAAAAAGTAAAAAAATCGATATTGTTTAATCATTTTGTTCTTCAATTTTTTTTCTTTATATACTGTGTAAATTATCTTAAATTTCAATAATAATCAACTTTTTATTAATGATTTGTATAATAACTGTTATGTTTGGTCCCTGATTTTAAGCTGTTACCAAAGATGTTGAAAAAAAGAAGAATGAAGCTGGTATATTTTTGTAAATAATACTCTGAATTCATGCCGATTAACAATATACATGTTAAAAAGAAGTAAATTCCTCTTTATCACATTTATCGTAAATATGGTCTCACCAGTTCATTCAATATTATATTTATATCGTATATTCGGTTTGCGTACCAGTACGTTCTTGACGAACATTATCTCTTTTGTATTTTCTTAGCTTTTTCTCCGTCTGAAGTGCTTCACGATTTCCTGTGGATTCTTAGCTCTATGGCTTTCTTCGAGGACTCGGCTTTGGTTAACATCTCTGTGCACATTTGGCAGCCAGGCTCGCACGTTGCCATGCACTTTCAGACACTTCTACCCTTAGATTTTCGACTCTCCACTCCATTTCTCCCTATTTTCTTCAATCTCGTATCCCCCTCTAAAAAGACCATATTCCGCAGGAGTTTCTTTCCGTTCGTTTCTCTTATACAATATATTTGCATAAATTAAAAACATTTGTTCCATAAGAACACTTCTCGATGAATTTCCTCTGGGTAGCAATGCTTTTTTCAAATGCTCCACGAGAGTCTTCTCAATCGAAACGTAGAAGTTCGAATTTTTCCAAAAACTTCTTTATACTTTAACTTATTTTTCCAATAAAGAAATATTACGAAAATTCGAAAACGTGGCGTTTTTTTGCCCGGGACTGTACTCTATGCGACTCCTTTTTTCACCGCAAAGCTGCCTCAAAGCCGTACGTTTTCGGAGGGTTGCATGGTCGACGCGTCGACGGTACGCGCTCGAATTAATCGAGTTGTTCGCGTTTTTCGGTTCTCGCTGACCAACTCGCTAAAACTTTTATTGCACTGTAAAGCTGGAGCACTGTGTGGCACCGTGCGACATTTGAGATTCCTGTACTATTCCATTGTCACGAGACACTCAAGAAAACAGTCCAAATCATGGAGTGCTCAAACTGTAAGATAGAGTGGTGTCAACAGTCGTGTAAACTGCCAGAACGAATAGTCCATCTTTTTATCAAAGGCAAAACAAACTTTTTATCAAAGGCAAGATCAAATTTTCGAATGATTAATTGAAAATTACATTTCGGCTCCAATGACTCGAGCAATACCAACAATGTACCATCGCTTAAAGAAGTACTGCTCCATTTTTTCTCTGAAAACTAGTCTACAGGAACAGGAGCATACAGAGTTGCTGCTCTCCATCGCACAGTGGGGTATTTCGCTATAAAACGGGAATAAAATATTGTAGCGTTATTTGTGGGCTCAGGGTCATAAATAAGTAGGTCGTTGTATTCGTCTTGACTCCAGCTATAAGATTATGAAATAAAAATTGTACTTTTATTTTTAGAAACTCAAAATATTTTTTATTTTTTGTAAAAAAAATTTTTTTGCGAAATTTTAAATATGCAATTTTGTACATGTCTAAATACTGTTCAACTTTTATTTCAAACATTTTGTCGTCAGATTATCCGAACTCTTGAAAAGTAGTGATAATTGAATGCTTTGATTACGATGTACTGAGTTGAGGTAGGTGTACAAACTCTTCACCGATTTCATTCTGTTATCATCTAAATTAGTATTGTTATTAATATTCCAACATTACCAATCATTCTGTAAGTTTTTTTCGATTTCAAAACTTTATTGACGATTTTGGTAAAACCATTCCGCTGTATACCGCACTCTTTCTTGCACCATTACATTCGATAAAGGTTTACGATCATAGTCCAAAAAGAATTGGTTCCGGATCGTTCTGAATTGGAGATCGAAATTGGTGACTTTCGTTTCGAAATCGAAAAAAAACTTACAGAATGATTGGTAATGTTCAAATATTAATAACAATATTAATTTAGATGATAACAGAATAAAATCTGTGAGTGACCTGTACACCTACCAAATGCTCAAAGCATTTCATCTTCACTACTGTTCAAGAGTTTCGGATAATCTGACGACAAAATGTTTGGAATAAAAGTTGAACAGAACTTAAACATGTACAAAATTCTATATTTAAAATTTCGAAAAAAATTTTTTTTCTACAATGTTACGAGCCAGGGCCGCGAGCAGCACGAGTGGCCGGCGAAGTGTTGTTACACTAGGAAGATGGTATCAATTTGTTAGTTAAAGGTACGCGGACGAACCCAATGCGAATCTGGGGAGCCGCTAGGATTATAGACAGCGCGGACGAACCTGACGCGAAGTCAGGAAGCCTCCAGGAATGGAGTCAAACGCAGACGAACCCGATGTGAAACCGGGGAGCTGCTAGGAAGTTGTAGAACGACGCGGACGAACCCAATGCGAAATTGGGGAGCAGCTAGGAGGTTGGATAAAAGCACAGACGAACCTGATGCGAAATCAGGGAGCTGTTAGGATAGTTAATAAGCCTCGTAACTAGTATAATTTAATGATACAATCCGAGCGGTAAGACTGTATCGTGTGGAGACGTTCAATTACTCGATTGGGATATTGGACGATAATTATGGGTTTAATGAATTTGCGTTAATTATCAAGGAACACAGATATATTCTGATTATAAGAATTAGTGTTACAATTGTGTAATTGTCGCGAATGAATTGAATTTGGAATAGAAAGAATTGAAAGAAGATGTGTATTACCTAAACTAAGATGCACGGTGTTGACGCATTGGCAATGCGGGGGTCTCGGAGCAACCTTATCACTGCCTAATAGATTTTACACCGAACTCGCGGAATCTATACGGTTAACTTTTGATTCGAAGGGGAACTTTAGCCCGATCTCACTGGTAGTTGACTTCCGAGATGCAGCACGTCGCACAGTGGTCTGAGAGCGGCAAAAACCCCATATTTTCAAGTTTCTTAAAAAACCAAATTTTTTATATTTTTGACTAGTAGGAGAGTCAATTAAAACGTTTCAAGGATGAATCAGTTCAAAATCCAAATTCACTTTGTTGTAGAACGTCTTAAAGTCGACCATGCTAAGCATTCCTAGATTTCAGTATAAATTCAAGCGCATGTTTGAAGACACCGTATGCGCCTATAAAAATAGTAATGTAAATAATTTTTTCTTTTCTGGCTTCCTTCAAGTACGAAGACTCGGAATAAACCGCGAAAAATGTTTATTTTTCATTTTTTCGAGTAGTTTTACAGATAATGCTATCAAACGGGGAAAAGAGCAACGTTAATGAAGTTTGATAGACGATATCTCTCTTGCGCCAACCTGCGCCAAAGTGCCCATGGAAACATAACGTTTGTAGATATCTAAGTAAACAATAAATGCAAGGTTCAACTGCGGTATCCTGCGGCTTTGGGTTTTATCTCATGAAATGTCGGTGAGAAATGCGTCAAAGAACGCTCCGTTTTCTGGAACACTTGACAGTCCGTCTTTGTGGCCAAAACGATTGTAGCGTTATTTCAAGGTTTAATGTTATAGTATTATAGGTCGTTGGATTCGTCTTGATACCAGTTAAAATATTATGAAGTAAAAAATATATGTTAATATTTAAAAAATTGAGGTGAGCTTAAATTTTTATACAAACAGAGATTTTTCTTTAATTTTTTGTATTGAAGTTTGTAGAAAAGTGAACACTGATCAACTTTCGTTACAAACATTTTCAGATAGTTGAAATTCGTGTTAACAATTCCAACAATGCATACTATTGTCTAGAAATCGCGGAAAAGTAGCTAAGATTGAATTCTTTACAGGAATTATATGACATCTAGTAATGAGGTGTTTTCGGGGTCTAAAAAAAATAAAATTTATTATTATTTTATTAATTATTTTTTAATTTATTTATTATTTTTCGTGCCCAAAATGTAAATAAACCTTACCTGTATATAATAAATTTCCATTAAATCTTGTACATAAGCGTTTACTTTTTATTTCATTTTATTTTAAATGATCTGAAATTATTGTTATTTAAATTAAGTAGTTATTTTATATGAAGAGGAATTATTTTTTTATTATCTTTAATTTATAAATTGAATTATATTTCATTTTAAATTTATTTTATATTCAATTTATAAGTGTAAAATTTATTATTTATTATTAATTTATATATATAATTACTTATTTTTTAATGTATTTATTATTTTTCGTGCCCAAGAACGGTTACGAACATTTTTTGTCGAGATTTTCCCCGAAATAGAGCTTCCCTAGAGTTTTTGCCGTTTTCTGCCGCTCTCAGACCACTGTGCGTCGCGACACGATTCGTGATTACGATAGTACTAGCCCACGAGAGTAGAAATGCAAGGGCTTATATACCCCTGCAATGACGGGTGGTACTTGTCGGTACCCTTTGAGTGAACATTCGTATTTTGTCAACGACCAGTTGGTCGTGCGTATGTTTGGGCCCTAAACTAAACTAAACAGCCATGTAGATTTATCTAGGGTGGCTTTGTTCGTTTATCTAGGACGGTTCCTGCCAGAGATGATATTGAACACCTGTTCGTCATCCGTAACAACAAAAAATAAAAAATATTTTGATTTTTTAAATGTTACAATATATTTTTTATTTCATAATGTCATTGCTGGCGTCAAGACGAATCCAACGACCTACTTATTTATGACCCTGAGCCCATAAATAACGCTACAATATTTTAATCCCGTTTTTCAGCAAAATACCCCACCGTGCATCGGGAACATGCAAAATTCATTAAACCTTCAAAGAAGTAACCTTATCGCGTGTGTCGCTTGAATACGCGCGACGGATGAATAATATTCACAGTCTACTTACGCCGAAAGCGTGCTCCACGCATGTAGGAAATTAAAACGTTCTTACAGGCGCGTGAGTCACGCCGCAGGATTTGACACCGCGGGGTGGAAACGAATGGGCGCATAAAAAGGATTGAGGAAAGGAGAAGTCAATGAGACGGTGGAAGAGTGGTTGCGGTGGATAACGTTCTTCTTTATCTAGAACCATAAACGCACCGACGCGACGTCGTCGTCGTCGTCGGCGAGGAAGTTGAAAAAGGATAGGATTGAAAAAAAATATTGAAATCCTTAACGAGATGGTTGCGGCGTTAAGCGGAACTAAAGTATAAAACTCGCGGCGAGCTGTCGCGTATAATTAGGGAAATCACCGAGCGCAAATGCAGTCGGCCTGAATGTAGGTTAATTGGTTTTCGCCTGGCTATATACATTCTATCGAGAAAATATCGGGGGCCCTTCGCTCGTGCATAGCCAGGCTCTGTGTTTAGCGACAATTTTTAACGATCAGTTTCAAGCGTCCGGGAGGGGCTGGGGGTGGTGGCTCAACTTGTGTCGTTTAATTGATACGGAAACGAGATACAGTGGCAGCCGGCCGAAGGAGGGTTACTCCGAATCGAATCGGTCTCGCGAACCATGCGGATTAATTGGTTCTCCTGTGGAGCGGCCGCGAGCCCGCGGCTTCCCGAATGATACAGAGAATGTTCGAAAATAATTCAACAAATTCCAGCCAAACGCTCTGCCCAGCGCCATTTGCCGCTAATCGTTCCGCGTAGTGTTTCGTTTGAAATTGAAACGGTTCGTGAAACCGAACACACGCTCGCCCGCGATTAATATAACTAGCTCGCGGTCCGGTTATAAAAAATATTCTCGCGGATCCGATTCCCGCTTTAATCGATCGTAATCACGCGAACAGCCATTTCGCGTGACTACCGATTTTTTTCGGAACCGGCGTCCGACACTTTTATGACTTCTGCTTTAAATTGGTTTTCACGCTCGTGATTGAAATGAGGGAGCTGTTGTAAATTGGTATGGAGATAAATTAGTAGCGAGAGAATAATCGATCGCTACCCCACTCTGATCTACAGAGATGCGCCAGAACCTGTTTAGCATGATTTCCACGAAACGTGTAATTTGATCGGTGAGCAGTGCCGCGATATCAACGCGGGATTAATTGATTTTTACAGGGCATCGTTTACGGCGCCTCTTAGTGTGCGCGGCGCCCTTTCATGGCTTGCTTCCGTTCGCGTTCAACCAACTGAACGAAAGCTTCGCAACGCTCCGGGAACGATGTATGGGGAAACACGGCTAGGCTATGAACGTGTGCGCGCGCGTAAAATTCGAATATGCCACGGCCGGAAGGATGGGAGTACATACTCTAGGTGTATATGCGTCCCTGTGTACTCGAAAGAGAGAGAGAGAGTGAGAAGGAGAGAGAAGAGAGAGAGAGAGAGAGAGAGAGAGAGAGAGAGAGAGAGAACACGGGCCTCTGTCTGCAGGAACGAACCCATATTTCCCGACCAGATCAATGTTAATTCACTTAGCATAAATTGCGGGCGAGAAGGTGAGCGACGACGGTAGCAGCTGCGCCAAGTTTCCTACCACGCTGCAAAATCTTGCCGCGCGCGTCCGCTAACCAGACGCAGCTCTTCGGTCTCTCTGCGAGCGAGCGATAGCATCGCGATCGATCGCGTTACTCGCGTCGCGTCGGAGGCATCAACGTTCCTCCGCCCGCTGGAAAATCAACCGGCGAGATAGGCGGCCGGCCTGATCAATTGAAACTGTGGCACAATTCAAGCGGAGCAGTCTCCCCGGTGATTGGTTTTAAAATAGTCACTACACGACTCAGTTACCAGCAATAATTGAACACTTCCCCACGGTAACTCTAAGAAGAGAAACGAGCCCCCGAAATTGTCGAACTGGAATCGCGAACCACCCTCAGTCCAAGACTAACTGTGTGTAATGTCATTTCAAAAAGTTTGTTCGAAACTTTCTCCTTTCTCCTGACAATTTTGAGGGCATATGAAAAGATCGATCAGAAAATACGACCTTGAGATGATCACCCTCATGATCTCAATGTAAAACATCTCTTTCCTTGTAAAATACCGAATACAGTAATCGCTCCTTCGTTGTCCTGAATCGTGGGCACGATCGTTGTCCAGTGCCTACCCACTCCACTGCCTGTCAACGAGAGGATTAGGCCTGCGTGGATCTGGTCGCCAGACGTGTCCCAGGACTGTCTAGACCCGCGCAGAACGGAGAACAATAGGAAAGGAATATGGCAAGGAAATAAGGAGTTTCTTAAAGCCAGACAGTTGACTGCTTTTGACTGCGAATGCTTTTTTTGTCATTTAACTAGCCGTTTCACTAAAGACGCAGTCATAAATCAAAAATAGTGTCCGGGCACGATCGTTGTCCGCTCAAACCCCCGGCCTTTGGACAACGAAGGAGCTTTTACTGTACCATACATTTCTAATATCGCCCATTAAATCTTCGAGTCACTTACATTTCCGCCTTCCATAAAATTCGAAGGCCGCCCGAGCCATCTAATTTAAGATTCAGATAAGACCAGGATTTTACGAGGGTTTTACGGCGGTAATTACCGCAAAAAATTTCAGTCCGAGAGCGAATGCTGACGCATCGAATAGCCAGTCCGACTGCCAGGCCCCGGGTGTATGAACTCGGGCCGCTATTAATGCGCGAGTCAGCGTTGTTATTGCATTTTGTTCCTTCCGGTGGGAATCCGACCGGTTCGATACGTTTAATTGATGCAACAACAACGGCATCGGGCCGTGCCCCCGACAACCGACGGTAACGCGACGACGACGGTGCGTCGATATTAAAATAAGCGGGCACGGCAACCGCAAGCATTTTTGCAATTTCCTGGGCTTTGTGCGCGGCCGCGCCGACGACCTTCCGCTTCTCCATTTAACTTCAGCCCCGATGATAACGATATGACAGAACCCAAACGAGAAAGCGACTTACAAAGCATCCTCGTTTATACTCTCCACTTTAACTATTGGACGCGATAGTTCCCTGCAAGACCTTTTACGACGGAATACAAAGCCGTTAACGCCATGTTGTAATATACGATAGCACACGCAGCCTTGGTACCTACTACCTGTGTCGCGAGCAGGCCGGGGAACCGGAACGAAATCACCAGCTTATATTCCATGTTATAATCCTAGCTTCCTCGTCCTACCGCCCGCCCTCGCCTTTTTCCGTGGAGTAAGCAATACTGCCGTGATTAAGTAGCGCACACGCGAATACGCTTTATTGCTGCTGGCGGGTTCTGCGGAAATTAAGCATAAAGGAGACGCGAAATGAACTGACCTGCCAGAACCACGAGAAAATGCAGAGATCTTTGTCGAGAAGAGAGTATCTATTGTATCAGGTGTATATGAAAGCAATTTCGTTTTTTTGTGACAACCTTCGAAGCTTGCAGCTAAATAGATGACGTCTTAAACAGTTTTTTGTGTCATCGAAAGTAAAGGAGATATTTTGTTAGCACTTTACCTACCGGAAGCCTATTACAGTAAAAGCTCCTTCGTTGTCCAAAGGCCGGGGGTTTGGGCGGACAACGACCGTGCCCGGACACTATTTTTGATTTATGACTGCGTCTTTAGTGAAACGGCTAGTTAAATGACAAAAAAAGCATTCGCAGTCAAAAGCAGTCAACTGTCTGGCTTTAAAAAACAACTTATTTCCTTGCCATATTCCTTTCCTATTGTTCTCCGTTCTGCGCGGGTCTAGACAGTCCTGGGACACATCTGGCGACTAGATCCACGCAGGCCTAATCCTCTCGTTGACAGGCAGTGGAGTGGGTAGGCACTGGACAACGATCGTGCCCACGATTCAGGACAACGAAGGAGCGATTACTGTAATAGGATTTTCAATAATTGTGGTCTACCAAAAGAAAGCATAGACATTTTCTTTTACATTGCGATCTGAAATGAAACTATTAGATGACGTTATCGAGAGTGACGTGGTAGTTCACAATGAAAATTGCTGTTGCTATAGAAGGTTCCATTAAAAAGTGTTTAGCCATATACCATAGATTTTTCAAAATTATGCAATAATTATCAGTCGGTAATGTGTTAAGGTCATTTGAAGGGTACGAATTTGTGACACGTTTTATAACTACAATAATAATGACTATGGACCACACAACAGTATGAATGCAATCCGAAAATAGAGAACGCCGCGGTAATACAGCCAGTGAAGTTTAAAATCGTTGATTGACGAATCTCAACCTTGTTGTGGCAGTTAATTAACCTGCTGAATTGTATTCTGCAGTATTCACACAGCATGTTCACGTTTCATCCGATTTTTGATCGCATGTTGAAATGTGTAAATATTTAATGTTTAGTAAATTACCTTGCTTGCGGTAAAACCGAGTACCAAGAGATTTGCACAAACGTTGAAGCGAAATACGAGAGCTTTATTTGTGATTTTTGTTTAACGAGTTCGCTACCAGCATCGCATACATACGCGTGTGGCAACCGTAATTCCATGCATTTTATAAAGAAAATTAAAATTTGTATGCGCGTGTGCCTGTGTGAAATTATAACACACATTATGTAAAGCGCAGCATGAGATTTTGTATATTTTGTAAGAAAATTATGTATTAAGATGCATTAAGTTAATATGTATTGAGATAATACACAGCAACTTTTTCTTTTTTTTATAATGATAATACAGTCAGGGACAGAAATAAGTGGACAGTTAGTGGAAATAGGTAAAAATGAAGTTTGGTTGAATTAACATGACTGTTATAAACTTAAGTTTTATTTATTATACAGGGTGTCCCAAAATTTCTTCAACAGCCGGAAATGGGAGGTTCCTGAGATCATTGGAAGCAACATTTTTTTTTTTCCTTATTTTACGTCGCTTTTGGAACGCCTATTCAGGAGTTATTTCGCGACGGGACCTACAGTTTTTTTATAAGGTGGGTTCCGAACCACCTTGGGCACTACAGTTTAAATAGCACATGGAATTTCCAGAGGTGCCGGCGTCGGGGATCGAACCCGCGACCACGGAGTCCGCAGTCGAGCGCTCTACCCACTCGGCCACTGGAAGCAACATTTTCCTTTGCAAAAATGTTAACCGCGGCTTTGTTTAGGAGTTATTAACGAAAAACACGGACCAATCAGTGCGCGACCTAGACGCGAGTTGGCACAGTCGGCCAATAGATAGTTGGCGCGCAGGGCCGACTGTGCCAACTCGCGTCTAGGTTACGCTCTGATTGGTCCGTGTTTTTCGTTAATAACTCCTAAACAAAGCCGCGGTTAACATTTTTGGAAAGGAAAATGATGTCAGGAACCTCCCATTTCCGGCTGTTGAAGGAATTTTGGGACATTCTGTATATCCTTACAGTAGTGTATCCTTACAGATTATTTAACGAATAATTGAAGTTCATATTTGCATCTTTGTGCAAACACGCCGAGCCATAACTAAAATGTCAGCTATTTATCAGGGGACAAAAATAAGTGGACAATTGGTTATAATGTTATTGTGAGGTAAGAAATGTATACAAACGCCTGGGCACAGGTCACGCTTACATGCAGTGATCTCCATCAATCTTATTGCATAGTACCAATTCAGGTTTCGTACAAATAAGAACATTTATACAATAATTGCAGAATGCCAGAAACGAAAGAAATTTCGTATCAAATTCGCCATTTAATTGTATCAGACTGCTGTAAGAAATTAAGTTACCGCGTAATAGCTCGGAAGTACAACGTATCTAAAAGTGCAGTAGGAAAAATTTATAAAAAGTATCTAGTGCATAAGACCGTGAAAAATTCAAGAGGTCGTGGTCGCAAACGCTGTACCACCATACAAGAAGACCGTCGAATTTTCCGTACAAGTCAAAAAGATCCGACGAATGCAACAAGAAGTATTGCAGAAATAGTGGAATTAAATGTTTCAGCAAAAACAATAAAACGAAGACTGCGCGAAACTGATTTAACATGCTGCAAGGCTAGACGTGAGCCACATATTAATAAAAGAAATATGAGAAAACGTTTAGCGTTTGCAAAAGAATATGTGAATATGCCACTAGTATTCTGGAAAAATATAATTTGGAGCGACGAAAGTAAATTTGAGTTGCGGCAATTAAAAAAGAAGCACCAAGTCTGGAGAAAAAAAACATGAAGCGTATAAAAGACCATTTATTACACCCACAGTTAAATTTTGCGGCGGATCATTAATGGTGTGGGGGTGCTTCTTTCAAAACGGAATTGGTACGTTAGTACTTTGCGGCATTATGAATGCAGATAAGGATATTAATATACTAAATGAAAATTTAGAAGAAGCAGTGGTAAAAATGGGTTGCGACGACGAATCTCTTGTCTTTCAACAAGACAATGACCCTAAGCACACTGCTAAGAAAACTAACAAATTTTTTAAGGATTCCAATATTAAAATGGCCGACTCAGAGCCCTGATTTGAATCCTATCGAGAACTTGTGGAGTTTACTGGACGCAAACGTTCCATTGGACCAGCGAAATAATAAGGTCGATTTTTTTAAAAGGTTACAGTCTGAATATGCAAAAATTAGTAACGATTATATTGAAAAGTTAATACAAAGTATTCCTCGACGTCTGGAAGCAGTAATACATGCAAACGACGGTAATACCAAGTACTAATTTTGTTATGTGATTCATTTATTACGCATTTCATTGAGTGTCCACTCATTTTTGTCCCCTGATAAATAGCTGACATTTTCGTTACGGCACGGCGTGTTTACACAAAGATGTAAATATGAACTTCAATTATTCGTTAAATAATCTATACACTATAAGGATATATAATAAATAAAACTTAAGTTTTTATAACAGTCATGTTAATTCGACTAAACTTCATTTTTACCTATTTCCACTAACTGTCCACTTATTTTTGTCCTCGACTGTACATTTAATGCGTTTTTAATAGGCATCGGAGAATCTTGTTTGTCGGAAAGCTAAATTTTTTCGGAAAGCTCATTTCCCGATGCTGTAACGTGATGTTTTACTAGCAGGAAAAATGCTTTGACCACCCAGTTTGCCCTACATTTCCTATATTCAGCGGCCGTTAAAATTCATGTAGCGGCAGTATTAACACATTGAGCGCTATAGCGCAGGGGTCCCCAGTGACCGGCGCTGTAGAATTACTTAAAAATGATTGCCATAAAATGGATGCCAGTAGTTTACTTATTAATCTAACAAGGAGAGTGCAAAGCCTTCGGTTCACCGATTTAGTTGAGATTTTGTATACTTATAGATCTCGATCTCCCTTTTACGAATATATACCATTATAGGGGCAAACACTCAATAATTGTTGAGATATTCATAAACAAATTCTCAATTAGTGCTTAAATACGCAATTGTAGAAAAAGTATACAAAGAATAAGGGTTGGTGTACCGGCAACGTACGAGACTTTCCACTTTCCATCCGGTGGGCCAGGGTTCGATTCTCGTCTGGTGAAAAATATTTTTTTTCTTATTTATTTGTATTATTTATTCGCTGTGTAACATTGACTTGTTTATAAGAGATTGTGTCACGTCTGCCGACGTGTTGCCATAGGTTATAAGCATAGTTAATAAGAGTAGGATATTGTAACAGTAGTTATTAATAATATTCGTTAGATATAAGTAATCATACTCCTCTCCGATCACCACATCCGATTCTCACGTCATACCATACCTTCATTCTTATCTTAACCCTTGTATAATAATCATATCTTAATGTATTCCCCGTAGCCGTATCACGTAGCATTCTCCGTAATCATTAATCGCAGATCTCATAACATCCGACACATAGCGTAGACCATAAGACACCTATACATTCGACCCCCCGATCCCAAAACGGGTTCAGTTAGTCCAGTCAGTTCAGTTGTTCAGTTCGATTCAGACAGTCAGTCTGACACTCTCGTCAAGACTCCAGCGAGGCTCGTCGCCTCCTGGATGTCCCGGTCAGGACTCCGACGAGTCCTCGCTCTCATCCGCCTTCTTACGCGCTTCCAATTCATTGTAATCTTATTTCGTACGCTACAAATATAATCCCAGTATTAATTTAATAAGTGAGTCTCGCTTAGTTCACCTCCCTACATCCTCGCGCTTGTGATACTCTCCTTTCGACTCACGTTCTACCTGTTTCTGCGTTTCCAACTCGCACGTCTGAGCTTACCCAGGCTCGGTGCATTCCTCTGGTTTCAACGGGAAACGCAGAAGCCTCTCTTTCTTTCAATATATCAGTTCGACGCATTCTCTAACACGAGTATCACACGACGCGCCGCGCCGGTCGTCATTATCAATCGCGGAAGCTCGCGCGCGTCAACGGACGCGAAACGAAGGACAGCAGCCACGAGGTATTCCCGTCGGCCGAGGACCGCCAGCTACGTGATCTTCCCAGAACGAGTATGGATCATCGTTTTCCCTACAGCGGCCCAGCCGATTCGATTGCAGCCGTCAACGAGCAACGAGAGCAGTTCTCATCCGATTGTCCGATAAGTCGTTAAACATTTCCCTGCGAAGATTCGCGCCGTCCGCGTCCGAATTGTCTAGCTCTCGTCCGCCGCGCGCCGCTTCGGGCGAATCTACTACCTGTAAGCGTTAAGTAGTATCCGCGTGTCCGCGAAAGTCGTGGTTCCCAGTCAGACGCCGGACGTACGTGCCGCGTGGACAAAAGGTTGTATCGCATTTGATCGTCCAGTAAGGGGAATGGGTCGCCGAACGATAATTTCGCGTAAGCCAGACTCCGGGACGTAACAATTGCACATTTATTACAAGTTAAAGAATAAAAGTTTTAATAAATTATAGATAAATTAACCGTTCCATATACAGCCGGATTAACAGCAGAGAGACAAATTTTCCAAAACGTCAATCAAATCTGTTTTCCCATAAAAGTACAAAGAAGGTAGTGCCAATGCAATAATACTGTACTTATTCGATGTGCAAGCTGTTTCTGTGTATGTATTATGTTTCGTATGCTTTTACGACATGTACCACTGTTGTATTTAAAAATATGTAAGTACAATATTATTAAATTTATCGTATAGCATACTTTTTCTCTTCTTATATTTAGTATATTTTTTCTGTTTCCAGCCATGAGAGGGTAATTTACTATTTTATTAATTTCGGTTAATTTATCTATAATTTATTAAAACTTTTATTCTTTAATTTGTAATAAATGTGAAATCTCTTCTAAACAAGTCAATGTTACAAAGCGTATAAATAATATAAATAAATAAAAAAAAAAATATTTTTCACCAACCCTTAGTCGTTGTATACTTTTTCTACAATTGTATATTTAAGCACTAATTGAGACTTTGTTTATGAATATCTCAACAATTATTGAGTGTTTGCCCCTATAATGGTATATATTCGTAAAAGGGAGTTCGAGATCTATAAATATACAAAATCTCAACTAAATCGGTGACCCGAAGGCCTTGCACTCGCCTTGTAAGTAGAATCACTTCACATAAAAGGGAGGATTAAAGAGTTCGATCATCAAACGAAGAATTCTAGTTGAATTAGACGCAACGGTATTACTAGAGAATCGTCGCGGATAGAAAGTAAAATAACCCCCGACGAAAAGACTATACAAATACAACATTTCTGTAAACACAGAGTAACTAATAACTCTTAAACGCTGTACACGGGTAAAATTGCTCAGACGGTGAACCACGACAGAACACAGCGCAGCGTCGCGTCGCGTCGCGCGCAATTAGTCGCGACGATCAAACGCCCCGGGACTCGTTTCCGTTTTTAAAGAATCGTCGATCGTCCGGGGGCCCGCTTACATTCGCCGTAATTAATTTTAAATCGAGTACGCGCGCACCGGCACGTTAATAGCGTCTACATTGGCGCGGCTGCCGCACGGAAATTACCGAATATCGGAAATCCAACGGGGCCGATGATGGCGCGCAATTTGCGCATTTCCGTTCTGCGGCCGGACCGAGTGAGAGAGAGAGAGATTGAGAGAGAGAGAGAGGGGTAGGGGGGAAGAGAGAGGCCGAGGCCGGAGAGCGGAGGGTATCTGTGCGAAATCACCGAGCACGCGGCGCGGAATTAATATCGCAGCGACCCGTTATTATTTACATGCCGGAATAAAATGACGGCAATAATAATAATACGGGAGACTGGGCCGATTAAATCGGCCCGCTCCGCGCATCGATGGGGATATTAAAACAATACGTTCGCCGCGTGGCTCGTTTCCCCGTCGACCGAGCGCGCGGCGAGGACGCTCTGCATTTAAATAATCGAACGGGTTGCATCGTTCCGCGTTGTTTCACGGTGGAATAAGCTGCGGTTAAAGATCAAGCATCGGGATGTCACGCGTTACAGAACTCGTGGACAAACCGCCGGCGCACGGGTATGTACTATGTACTGCGTCGCGTCACGTCGGGTCGATTCCACGAGTTTAACAGCCTTTTAACGGACTCGTGTTACTTTTAATCAACCTGCTCAAACATTATCTCCCGATGGACAGGATTACACAACGGAAATTGATTCATGCACGCGCAAACAGCTTTGCGCGCGACGATCACGCGGTCCGCGAACTGCCAATCGCGCCGGAGAGACGAATTACGGCGCTTGATCGCGGTTCGATCGTACCGGCGAGATCGATCTCACCTCAAGGCAGACATTACCGATGGCTACGCTGCTGCGCTGCACGCGCGCGAGATAACGATTTGATCGACCGTCGACTCGATGCGCACCAAACCAAGCCGAACCACCCACGCGTTCGCCTCCCCGACGACAAATGAGATAGACAGGCACGCGTGGCGGGTCTGTGTGACAGTGAGCGTATTGATCGTGGTTTCTTTTGTGCCTTGAGAAACGATACGGATGCGGTTGAAAGATAGACGCACGTGAAATGAAGGGAGAGAAAAAAAGGAGGTTGGCATGGGGCGCGGTAGGCGATGCAGAGAAAAAGAAAGCGAGAGAGAGAGTGAGAGGGGGGGGAGAAGGAGACGAAACGCAAGACACAGTCATAGGAAACGAGTGGATGGAGAGAGAAGTCGAGCTTTTACGGTGATTACTCGTCGTCGCGGCTGCATCCGCGCGCATTGCATCGGAAATGATTTCGCGCCCAATTAAACCATAGGAAACTCAACCCTCCCTCGGTACTAGAAGGAGGATGGCGGTGGTAGTCACCCCCTCTGGTGCACTTATACTCTTGACGCACCCCACGGTTCTGCCTCGTTCTCCACCTCTCATCCTCTCACACTCTCTCGTTCTCTCTCTCTCTCTCTCTCTCTCCCTCTCGCTCGCTCTTAGCTCTCGCTTCTCTTCGCTCTGTGTTCCTCCCGGCGTTTCGCTCCTCTTCCTTGTACAGGCTCAGCCAAAGCTTTTCAGCTGGCTCGGGTTCGCCAGGCGGCGTTGACACGCGACGTAAATTAATTTTTTACGTCGGCGGGAAAACTGGCGTTCGAGCACGGGAAAGCGGAACGAACGGCCGCTCGCGCTCGCGGAAAAGCAACGCGAAGCAGAGAGAGAGAGGAGAGGAGAGAAAAAAAATCAGCCGATACGCCGCGGTGGTAAGTGTGCGAGGTCTCATCGAGTGTTCGTTAACGAGTGCCGAGGCAGAGCGAAGCAGTCGTCACACGAGTTCCGGTGCACGCCGGTCCTCCCGGAAGGCGGATCGTCCCTCTCGATACGCTCGTTACCGGATGAGAGACGATGCTTTTCCTCCAGCAGTGTCGTCGATGTCGCCGTCCTCGTCCTCCGACGCTGTCGTCGTCTTCCTTCGTCGTCGTCGTCGTCGTCGTTTCGCTGCTGGTTGCACTCGAAATTCGTCGAGCATCGCCTGCTCGAAACGGCCGAGCAACTCCGCCGCCGAGGCCGAAACGAAAAAAAGAGGAGGAGCAGCGCGCGCGTTGAGGGAAACGTCGAGCGGGTTCAAAGAACTTCTCCCGCCTCGCCGCGGTTCACGACAGATACCCCCGCGCGGCGTGTAAACGAAAAATCCGGCGCGCACCCGTTTGCCCCCTGGGCTTTGCTCCAAAAAGGGAAGACGCGAAAGAGGTGCGATGCGCGGTACCCAGGATCAAAAGCGACACCTTTCTAACCAAAGTACGCCCGTCGCTGCTTCAACAACACCAATAAATTAAAACGCGAATCTGCCCGGCCCTTTATATTCTCTGTATCGGGAGCCGATGCTTGCGGAACCCGAGCCCCGCTGAATATACATGGATAATACATATACATACATAATATGTAGTTCGGCTTTTGCATTAGCGTTCAGTGGCGTTGTTTAAACAGAAAATTTGCTGATCCATCTCTCGGCTGAATTATACAGTTTCGAACGTTTTCTGATCGTCTATCTGTTCTTCTTTTCGCTGAGCAATTCCTCAGAGAAATGCTTCTGTAATAGTAATTGCTGCATTACTGTCGCAACTAGACTGCAGATCTTTATGCAAAATGAAAATTGTCTGCATCATTGGAAGCGATATTACTTTAACAATTCTTCAACAATTTCGAATTTCGTCTGCTCGGTTTAATTATAGCTAGTGATGACGTTGCAGATGACATTTACCCATTCTCTATTAATTTTAGCGCGGTCCAACAGTGGGCCAATTAGTAGATTTCAAAAGAATGCCGAAACGATGCTACCCCTGCGGAAGAGTGTGCAACGTGGGGGGGGGGGGAGGCGAGGGTTGGGCTGGCAGGATAATCACGCGCGTTCCGTTCACGTTGCCCGACCCGATGCGATGGTGGCGGTAACAGAGATCGTGCTGGTCAAAAGGTTAAAACGAGCTGTATTCACGGCGGACAATGAGAAAGCCGATCCGCAGGTCACTCGGGGGTGGGGGGTGGATAGAAGGGGTAGACGGAGGATGGGGAACGAAGGAAGATCGGCAGCGATCCACGATTCACGGAATTTGTTATCGAGGATACATGGATAAACAGAGACCGAGCCGGCGCGGCGCGACGGGAGGGGTGGGGAGTGGAAGGGGCGGCGGGTAAAGTGCGCGGAAATTGCAGGGGTTTGTACTCGAAAATGCAAACTTTTCTCGTTAACAATTAAACCGCTGTTCGCAGTGTTGGTTTCGACGGATCAAGAGGAACGGAGAAAGATGAGCGGAAAAATTGCAGGAGAGCGAGCGAAAGGAAAAAAGAAGCGGGCACCCGGTGGGCGGGGTGAACAGAAATTACGGGCGCATCGTGGACGAGGAGGATGCCGATGACAACGAGGACGAAGAGGACCGCGACAACAACAAGGACCACCGGGACGAGGAAGACGACTACGACGCAGCATGCCTAAGTGACTCGACTGGGTTGGCTTGTTAATTATCGACTCGGAGCCAGTAGGGGTGTAACAGAAACGCTCGGCGACAGGGTAGCTTGACGGTTCCCAACCTAATCACTTTTCCTTTTTCCATCGTCGTAGCCGGAGCCCTTGCTTCCGACGCGTTTCATGTCATCTGCAAAACTTCCTGTTCGCCTCCCCGACGATGTCGTCGCACAGTGGGCAGGATCGACGTTCCAGGGGTAAACAAGTTGTATCGTTCATCCATTTGTCTTCTAGTGAGTTTGTTTTCTAATGAAAAGTATGCTTCAACAGCAAGTGTAACGCCTCAACCTATGCACTCTAGATCAGAGTTGTGCAGAATTACAATTGAATTGCTCCAGGAATTATAATTACAAAATAATTGAGATCTTCGTTCAATTAAATTACAATGTAATTCGTAATTGCAATTGGAGTACAATTATAAAAGACTTTGTAATTAAATTACATTAATTACTAGACTGCGGATTTTATGCATTTATGATAAAAATGAGAAGGTCTAATTTCAGACAGTAAAGAAGTTTGTAAGATTTAAATATACTACTATATTAGGATTAACCTATTAAATATATTCAAAAAGAAATTCAGGTAGAAAAAGTTCTTATTTTGCATAAAGATCCGCAGTCTATTAATTACGAATTACGATGTAATTAAATTAAAATTAAAGAATAATAAAGTAATAGGTAAGGGGGGTTGAAAAATCAAAGCAAAGGTTTCAAACAGAAGGAATTTATTATTTATAAATTTATAATATCTGAACAGAAATGACTTCTGCGTTACACATTTTTTAAATTTCAACCATAAACATGAAATAGCGTTACGTATTATGGAATAGAAGGAGAAATAGAAATTACGTCGCACAGACAGCAAACAAGTATATGAAAGAAAAACATAACATAAAAATATATCGCACTTCTTCAAAGTCCTGGGCTATAATTTGGAGAGCTTTATTTTAATTATATTGTATTTCAATTACACATCTGATTAAAATACAATACTTAGTAATTTAATTAATTGAAAGGTTTGAATTATATAAATCAGTTACGACGTAATTGAATTACTGGTATAATTGAAATACAATGTAATTCAATTGCGTAATTGAATTGGCACAACTCTGCTCTGGATCCGAAAAGCGTTCGAAACGCTGGCTTTCCGATTCTCGAAAAATTGTCAATATTGTGATCATTTCATGAGAAAGAATAGTGCAGAAATGAATTTTGCAGCACAATGATTTTAACTAGTTAACAAGCACGGAACCGACAATAAACACATCGAGACCACGGAGTTCCGTCGTGTAGCTTTGCATACGGAACGCGTCAGAAATCGAAACAGGGGCAGGAGGGTCGGGGACCTCGTACCGCGGCGCGCCCGCTCCGGGAGGATCCGGAGCGCTGTAATTCGATTTTATCTTAATTCGTTTCCCAAACCCACCAGAAACGTCGATATTATAAATATCGGAATTTCCCCGAGGAAAGGAATAATTCGCGAGCGCGTCTGAAATATATCGGAACCCGTCACGATATCAATCGGAAATTAATGTAGATTCTAGGATTGCACGCGATAGGCGGAAGTATCATGTTTAACACTGGATTTACGGAACACTAAAAGCGACTATTTTATATAACTTCATACAAATAACAAGAATCTTATTGTGTGAAACAAGTGTATAAGCAACCGTATCTTTTACACGAGAACCATTTTACCACGTTTTTATTAGCTCGCTTTCTTGTTTGTTTGTCTGTTTTTTCGGTACAAATCTTACAATTGATTTTAAACTAACTTCCCAAAAAAAATTTAAAAAAAAAACTGCGTTTACGAGATAGTAATTAGGAAATCGTAGTACAGTAAAAGCTCCTTCGTTGTCCAAAGGCCGGGGTTTGAGCGGACAACGGCCGAGTTTTTTGTCCTTATACGAGCATATTTTGAGCTGCACGAAGGTTCATTTGATAGAGGAAGGTTCATCGCGGCGCGCTCAACTCATCGTATCAGTCAAAAAAGTCTCCATGAGACAGAAAAATACATTGAAATCTGCGGTTGTTTTTCTCGATTTTTTCTCTACTTTGGGCACTCATACTATTAGACATAAACATAATCTCGTTAAATAATGAGTTGAGCGCGCTGCATTTAACCTTCCTCTTTAGAATGAGCCTTCACCCAGCCCAAAATCGGCTCAAATAAGGACAAAAAACCGAGGCGCGCAAACCCACGTTTCGACCCAAAATCTAGTAAGATTCTAGTTCCTTTCTAGTTACTTCAGTAGGGTATACTTCCCCCTTAAAATCGATTGAAAAACACACACACAAGACTAAAAAGCAGAAAATAATTATTTAAATAAAAACAAATTTTTAAAAAATACCACGTTTTTAACACGGACTAAAAAGTATAAAATAATTTTTCCTAACCCCATACAGGTTCCTAATCCCATAGAGATTGTGAATTTTTAATAGCTATGAAAATACTTGTAAGATTTAAAACGAAAAACGTGGGGCGCTTGCCTTAATTGATAATTGATGCATGAATAATGAATAGTTCACCTAAGTCGCTAACAATTTTATTGCACTGCATATTATATGAACTGTTGTGTGAGT
The DNA here is from genome assembly GCA_963966675.1 of Lasioglossum calceatum. NCBI lineage: Eukaryota > Metazoa > Arthropoda > Insecta > Hymenoptera > Halictidae > Lasioglossum > Lasioglossum calceatum. The sequence continues at coordinate 4,013,479 of OZ016540.1, read as the reverse complement.
TTTCACAACGGCAGCTACTCTTTACACTCCTTGCTACAATATTATCTTGCGACCCACGTTTTTCGTTTTAAATCTTACAAGTATTTTCATAGCTACTAAAAATTCACAATCTGTATGGGGTTAGGAACCTGTATGGGGCTAGGAAAAATTATTTTATACTTTTTAGTCCGTGTTAAAAACGTGGTATTTGAAAAAAATTTATTTTTATTTAAATAATTTTTCAAGATATTCCGGTGGTTAAATTCTGTCATTAAATATTTCAATTGTTCGCTACTAGGTAATAACAAAGGGTTGAACGTATCGAATGTTATTTTCACGGGACATGTGGAATTTTCAACAAAGTTATGTCAGTTTGAAGTGACCGGGTCAAATGCGGAGAAACTTTCAACGTGACCTATAATACCGAGACGAGCACAGTCCCCTCGTATGTGGCAGTACATACGATCACATATGTGCTTTTAGCTTTCATTATGGGAGCCAATTGTTCGTATTGCTCGGTGTTCCTCCCAAGATTGTTTCGTGCCACTTCTCCGCATCGTCTGAGCCATAATGCCACGTCACCGTGATGTATAGAAATCGATAAAACCACGAAACTGAACATACATATTCGCATAAACGGAGAAAACACTCATCTCTTTATTTTATGCCCTCTGTATTGCTCCTCCTTTCGTTTATATCCATTCAATGATGCGCGCATATACATCTTTTACTTGAAAAATAGTGAAATATACGTACAAAAATAAAATAGTTAAAAATAGTGAGCATTTACTTATGTGCCGTATTTTTCGACTTTTTCGATTAAATTTCCGATACTGGGAAAATTGTCGATACTTAACCTGTGATAATTTCGTGAAAAACAATAGCGCAGAAATAAATTTTCACGATTTTTATCACGCGGCACGTGGAACGTTAAAATTTATTTCCGCGCTATCGGTTTTGACAAAATTGCCACGGGTGAAGTGTTGACAATTTTTCGAGAATCGGAAATTTAGTGTTCCAAGTACTTTTGGAGTCGTAATAGTTTGAGCGCCACCGGAGCAATAAACGAACCCATTAATCACATTGGATTAAACGGTGGGACATTGAACAAATTTTGATAATTTCAAAGCGGCGGATCATGGTCGAGTCGTTCGTGCCGAAATGCCTTTATTTTCGCAGAGCGTGGTTGGCACGGTCTAATTAATACGGATGCAGGAGGGTAAACACGTCCGAAGGTCCAATCCCAAAGTTTACGGTTCCGGCTCGTAAACTTGAGCAGAGCGCGCACCGGGAACTGTGTGCGTACGGGGCTGCATTAAATGTTGGTGCGCAAACTAATGTGTCTCGCGCGATGTCCATTTACGGACTCCGGCGTAATTGCTCGTTCCGTCAATTTACAGCCGTGAATTCAACGCGGACATTGCGATTTTCCGTACGCAAAGTATACAGGCCGCTCTCACAAACAAAATAGTTGCGGAACCGCATGAATAAACTGTCGAGTGGCCGCGCGGCACGTTATTAACAAAGTGTGCGCGGCGAGGGCGGATGAGACGGGCGCGGAAAACTTCGTCGAAACCGGCCCCTGGTGTAAATTCGCTAAACTATATTTCCGTGACTTCTTCGTTGCACCGAAGTAATTGAAAAGCTCGAGCAGAGAAAAACGTTTTAAGCCGTCGCGCCGCGTTCGGGAATATCCGGGGGATGAACGTTGAACACGACTGGAAGAATCTTCTCGGGCGGAAACCCGGAACTTCTCGACTACACAAATATCTCCGATTTCGAAGACTGCGATAAACAAAATTTCACTTCGCTCGGTTCGACTTCAATGCTTATTCCCTACGAAATGTCAGGTCCGACGGATTGAAACTAAACAATTCCCAGCCGTTCGTATTATGCAAAACTTCGTATCTGTACACAGCACCCGCTGAAAATATAATACTGGACCTCTCTCTTTGTCTTAACGAAGGAGGAGTACCTCTGTTCAGCACAAGTTTAATAAAGCCCATACACCGAGATGGAACGCGAATAATTCAACTACTCACACCACAGGTTTTATTATATATCGCTGTAAAATAATATTACCTTGCTTTATTAATCGTCAAGTCCGGACGCATGCCTGCTACAACCGCACTGCACACGCGTACGCAAGGTGTTAAAAAGGGTTCTAAGATTTTATAGTACTTCCCGAGTCTTTTACTTCCAGTATTATTTTTTTACTCCTTTAGCGAGTACACCGAGTCGCTCAAGTCGTAGACCCTCCCTTTTTATTAGCCTACGCGTTCTAACTTCTAATAAACTCCACCACTCAAATATGTGTATGCAGGATGGACGATTTATCTGAAGACATTGAAATATCTTGAGAACAAATATCATCGGATCAAAACAAGTGGGTAATGAAAGTTGTTCGTCGCGAAGGAGGACATCCAATGATACCAAACTCGGGGTGGGGGTGGGGTTAGATAAAAAACTTAAATGGGAACCCCCATCTTTCATTGCAGATTTGGAATTTCCAGAAAAAAATACACAAATTTGACCTAGGAGTTTATGCATTTTGGTTCACAGATGGCGCTGTAATGGACAAAAATCAAAACGGGTAAAAAATCGTTGAAAATTGCGGATATCTCGAGAAATACACATCAGATCAGAAAAATGAAAGTGGACGTATTTGATATTTTTAAAAATGTTATTCAATAACACCATAATTGACCACCCCACCCCCGCCTCCTGAGGGTGGGAGAGGGAATTATTTCAAAATCTTCAACGGGAAACCCTTTTTTATAGCAAATCTTGGTTCTCCATTGATCTGATATTATTAGTGTAATTTCTTTCACAGATGTCGCTATCCGAAATATTATTATTTTTGATGTAGAATAAGAATATAAAATAAAAAATATGGATTTCCATTTGTAAATATGAAGTTGCCCTTCGTCTGACCCTTAAAGGGCCATTATGGAAAAATGAGCACAGCGCCATTAAATGTGCCCCTTCATATGAAGAATATTTTATATAAAACATTGTTTCATACTCCTGCTGGTTTCCGTAATAATTGACTGTCTCAAGATAAATGGACCACCCTGTATATGTAATTTACTAACATTTACAAAATACATGTTTTAAATTTTCATTACAGGCGAAGATACAAAAAGTTAAAAATCGTGCCCTTTACTTTTTCCTTCGCAATTGCGACCAACAGCAATTAAAAAAAAATGATTTACATATTCTGTATTACAGTAATCGCTCCTTCGTTGTCCTGAATCGTGGGCACGATCGTTGTCCGGTGCCTACCCACTCCACTGCCTGTCAACGCCGAGTCGCTCCGCAGGGCGGCGACGATTGATGTCGGCTCGGGTATATCGATGTGAACACCACAACATTGACTCGAGTAAACCGAATTTTCAAACTTCTTAATTTTCATTTTTTCTTTATGGGACTTTCACTAACTTATTTCTGGCATTTCTCTGATTAAAATGACACCAAACACGATGTAGTTTCAACTGTATTCAGTGGTTTAATCGACGGTCAAAGTTTCGAAGGCAACGAAGAACAACCTATTGGAAAGAAAGAGACGCGAACAGTCGACGTCGCGCGTCGCCGGCGACGGAGACACGCTTCGGTCACGCAGCGATCCGTATCTCATTCTGTCCTTCGCTCGGCGCGGTCGGCGCGATATCTAGACGCAGTCATAAATCAAAAATAGTGTCCGGGCACGGTCGTTGTCCGCTCAAACCCCCGGCCTTTGGACAACGAAGGAGCTTTTACTGTAGCTAGTAAGCTAGCCCTTCTTAACGTCTCAAAAAAAAACTCAAGCTGTTGGTTACAAATTTGAAAAAGTTATTCGTTTTTAAAAGGTGTACGAATACTTTGTACACCCACTGTATGTATAGAAAACTATACAAGACGGTTCCATTTGAGCAGCTAGACAATTAAAGTTAATTAGTGCAGGCGTTGCGTGTATGTACAATTAGTCGACGAAATCGTGGAACGCGTCAGGTGAATGTTGTTAATTAAAAACGCGGATCCCGTAGCTTTGTGCGCGTTGTTATTCAGGGGTGGCTGTGCTCTTGAAATTGGATACGATAAATTGCTCGGAACAACGTGTGCGTCCCAGTCGCGCGCGGGTGTCGTGTCGCGGGCGTCGCGGCGACGTATTAATAATACCGCTCGAATGTAAGTACGTGATTAGCATTATCAGGCCTCGGCGGGGTTCCCGCGTTGCCTATTGAGTATTCCGCTTATTGTCCTAGACGTCATAACCGTGACGCGCGGTTTAATCGCCTTTGTCGCGACGTGAAAGCCTAACACTGTGCTCCAATATATTGCGCAATGCCTTCCCAATAATTCCGTGCCACGGAGAATGCGGAGAAATTGTACGGTGGAAGCATCGCTCGAGCGTCTTCGATAGGTACAAGAACGGCACACGCGCTCGCCGGAAGAAAGGAAACGGAAATTGGGCCGGATCGATACGTCACTTGTGCGCAGCGCTGCAATTAGCGAACGGATTCTGCCTGGAAAAATTGTATCGGGCACATAATTTCACACTCGAACTACCGAGCACCTACACACGACTACACTGGTGATTCTACATAAAAAAGGAACCGGAAATGTAGAGTAGAATGCTTTATTTTACATAAAATTACTTTAATCTAAATCAATTCTATGTAATTTCTACGATATTGTGAAAACTGAACCGTTGAAGAGTGCTTGTTATTTCAACATTATATGGAATTCATTAAGCATCTTGAAACTACACATATAAATACAAAATTGAAATTGCTATAATTCATTTCCAGTCTGGTAGCATGCCACAAACGGATGAATTGTTGTTCGATTATTGTGTTCCAACGTGATTTATAATAAATATATTTCTTCTATGGATCGTATTTGCTGTTAATAAATGTTGAATGGTTTCGGCGCAACGGTTCGATCGTTTATTACTAATTAGAAAGCAAATTTGCCAATTATCAAACAAAATCAACGTTTCGATCCCAGTTTGGATCCTTTTCAAGATTTATTTGGATCGCGTCTGTAAAATAAATATGTTATAGTAATTTCAAAAACTGTTAAATGATTGAAAATGTGGAATATTGTTCATAAAAACTCACTCACTTGCTTCGGGGAAAATAAAATTTGTAACGCGACAAGGGGACGAGACAACCCCCAAGGGTACCAGACCGTCTCGGCACTACCCTGAGACGACAGAAGAATCGCGCCATGGCCGAATGTTCTAGAAGGCCGCATGATCGAGAAACTTCTAAAATCCTTAGTAACGCGTGTAACGCGTGTTGTTAGGGTTAGCAACGAGTTTATATAAATACCGGTAGAATATCGCGGAGCACTCACTTTAGCTGCGCCTTTGGGAGAGGACGAGGTAAGACCACGGCCGCCCATAGGTTAGGGAGAGTACGAAGCTATGCTATCGGACGCCCGGCAGCTCAGGAGAGGACAGGGGTTGCACCTGGACGCCTCTCTGGATGAATGGGAGAGGACGGCCATGAAGGCCGGCCGCCCGCCGAGAGGAAAGAACAGGGTAGCTTCCTGGCCGTCTGGTTCCTCTGTACGTCTCGGAGAGGACGGCCATGAAGGCCGGCTGCCGAGCGGGTAGAGAAAACCAGGTGAATCCGAGTCATCGTCGTTTCCCAGAGGGAGAGTACGGTTGAGATAAACCGGACGCCCGATGGAGAACTCTTTTCATTATCTATATTCCTAAATTTCACGTTGCTAACCTCCTTCTAAGGTTATTGTAATTTCACACAAAACTCCACTGTACGAAATTAATGTGAAAATATATTCTGTGTACAGACAAATTACCTAATCCTGTTTCCTGCCAAATCGCAACACCTATTATCCTACAAATTATATTAATTGTGTGACACATGTGTTGCGTGCGTCGTACATGCTTGTTGTGAAGATCAGGGCTACCATATTTTTCTCTCGCCAGGCCCCTTACCCTTCCGCCTCTCGCCATGCCGTGCACCGTACCTCGTCTTTGCACTCTTCCCACTAACGCTGGCGACAGCGGCGACACGCTTGCGTATGGTCGCGTCAGCAACTGGGAGCCTCCCACTCTTCCCACTAGTTGCTGACACGACTATACGCAAGCGTGTCGCCGCTGTCGCCAGCGTTAGTGGGAAGAGTGCAAAGACGAGGTACGGTGCACGGCATGGCGAGAGGCGGAAGGGTAAGGGGCCTGGCGAGAGAAAAATATGGTAGCCCTGGTGAAGATACTGATGTACGAACGTGTTGAAAAAGATCTAGGTTATATCTATCGATATATGGCGGTAAATTTGAAAAGTCATACTATGTTCTTAGATCCACTCTTGCGAATATACCATAATGGTAAATCGTTATTAACGTTCAACTTTTATTGGAATCATTTTCACACAGTCCATTGTATGTGAGAAACACCTAGTTCAAAGTTTTAAGATAATGACAAAAATAACATTTATTGGAAAAATCCATCATAGAACATTACTGGTTTAGTAATGTTGCGTAATACAGTAATCGCGCGTTAACTGTCGAACAGCCGGGGGCTGGAGCGACAGATACCGAGTAGTGGTATATTTTCTGACTGCGTTTACTACGCCAACCGCGCCGAGCGAGACTTCAATAGAGAGCCGAACATAGAGAAGGACAGAATGAGATACGGATCAGGTGACCGAAGAGTGTCGCCGTCGCCGGCACAGTTTAAAGGCCCACATTGTTGCTGTTGTTCGTTGCCTCCGAAACTTTGACCGTCGATTAAACCACTAAATAAAGTTGAAATTATATCGTGTTTGGTGTCATTTTAATCAGCGAAATGCCAGAGATAAGTTAGTGAAAGTCCCATAAAAAAATAATGAAAATTAAGAAGTTTGAAAATTCGATTCACTCGAGTCAATGTGTGGTGTTCACACCGATATACCCGAGCCGAGATCAATCATCGCCGCCGTGCGTCTCGGCGCGGTGTTGGCCGGCAGTGGAATGGGTAGGCGCTCGACAAGTTTCGAACGACAATTATCACGCGACTACTGTACTAATGTATCTGAGGTGTCTCGTACCTAAGATTTACGCTGTGATGTTTAATCATGTGAATAGTTTCCAGTAATAGCCTTTGACGTAAATTTTCTTCTTTGCCAATAATTTTGGCGTTCTCAAAATCAAATCTATGATCCATTTCAAGTGAATGCTTTGTCAATGCAGTGTGTTGCAGTGGAGGTAAGAAAATATTATGCTTATGTTCCGTGATACGAGTTTTCAGATTTCTGGACGTTTGTCCAATATAAAGGGTGGTTCCATTTAAAAAAGTCAAGGTGACCTTGATATCTCCAAAAAATGACATAAAAACAAAATTTTTTTTGCATCGTGTCAGCCCCAATGTACCATTAACTTTGTCCTTACCATATTTTACGTATCGTTAGAAACAACAAAGATATTTGAGGTGCTAACGTTTGGTGACTCACCCTGTATGCTTGACTACATCCCAAGCAAGGTATTGAGTATACAATATTGCAACTTTCTAAACATGGTAGCTTGTCTTTAATAGGTGGAAACAAGGTTTTAAGATAATGTGGTATTCTAAAAATTCTATGAATTCCAACTCTTCGAAAGATCCTTTTTATGTCATTTGAGATGTTCTCAACATAAATAACAGTTCTCTGAATCTCGATCGACAATTGTTTAAACTACAATTAATGTTATCGGCGCACTGGTTCGATCAATTGGAAAATAAGCAAATTTGCAAAAATATCACATGAAATAATTCAACGTTTCGGTCTCAATTTAGACCATTTTCAAAAATAGAAAATTTCAGTATTGCGTCTGTAAGAATTAATCAAAGACATTTTTAAATGGTTAGGCAAACGTGTTTTCACACAAGTAGAAAGTAAAAAAGGGGGGGGGTGGTTGAACTCAAAAAGTGTGTAAAAGCTTACATGCTTATAAAAAAAGTATTAATTTAGATTCTTAAAGGTTATGGAACAACATGTTGGTTAGAAAATGGTCTAAATTGAGACCGAAACGTTGAATTAAATTTCATGTGATATTTTTGCAAATTTGCTTATTTTCCAATTGATCGAACCAGTGCGCCGATAACATTAATTGTAGTATAAGGTATAATAACGGTATTTTTCCAATTGATTGGACCCCACACAGTTCTTTTAAATCTATCTTCTTTTCGTTTTTCAACCAAAAGAGGATGATATAATTCAAAAATACGTTCCTCAACGATGTTTGAAGTAAAATTTTCTGAGTAACCGTTGTGTTTTAATACATTTTTTATTAACAGGAAATTCAGGATCCGAGAGTAAAATAGCTCTATCTATCAAACCTTTGATTAAGCCTACTTTATGTTGCAAAGGGTGAAACGAGTAGAAGTTCACATATCTACCCGACCAGCTAGTTTTATGAAACCAATTCGTTTTTAACCTATTTTCTGTTCTAATGACATTCACGTCGAGGAAGCTTAGACTTGAATTGTTTTCCCTTTCATATGTGAATTGTAATCTTTCATGAAAGCTGTTAAATGTATCCAACAAAATTTTCAATTGTTCAGGTCTTATACATGTGATTATGTCATCAACATACCTTTTACACAGAATTCAAAGGGCAATTTTAATGATTTATAATGTTTTGGAAAAAGTTCGAACTTTGTGCGCGATTAAAATGTTCAACAAAACTTTTAACTCGAACGGTGTAAACAAAAACGGAGGGATTGAACAACTTTTTCAACTGAAGCGTCGAGTTCTGGTACCTGAATGTAGCGTGCAACTGCACTAAACGAAACGCGGTGTTATAACACCCTGTATTGATTCCCGCAGAGATATTTTCTTTCGATTAAATTGCTATCACGTTTAGATTATATCGATGAAAACCTCGCATGCTGTTCGACTTGAATAAAAATTCTAAAAACAAAAATATACAGTGCCGACGGTACAACAGACGATTGGTAACCACCTTTGAAGTCTTTTAATTGTAATTGCACGCCTAGTTGGCGGTTGTGAATAGCAACCCAATTTGGTGTACAAAAATTGCATTAAATGAAACCCGTGTTAAACTCAGCGATCCGCAGGGACGCATTCTTCCCCGTACCGCCGCGCCGCGCCGCACCCCCGTCCCGACAAGTGAAATTCATTCTCTTTTCACTTACCTATGCGTTTTTAATTACAGCCCGGCCTCGAGTAGTTTAAACGCGGCGAATAGCGCACGGCGCGGCGGCGTTGATGAATTTTCAAAATTGCAACGCGCTTAAATTTAATTGCTTTAATGAAGAACGGCCAGAGACGTCGAGCGATCCCGCATTTATAGGAGATCGCGAGAGAGTGGCGCGGCGCGCGACGACGTTCCGGGCAGTGAATTTTCGACACGTTGTTGTCCGCGTAATCCGCGTGACGCTCGAGGATATCGCGTCGATTTAACGCGTTTTGTTCGCGTCCGGTTGCGTTGCCGCATACCGGCTGAAAATTTAACCAGCGTGCTTATGAAAACGCGCGCCGCGAAATCCGTGCAGCGTGCCAAAGGGATCTCGACTCTCCCTTGTGAAAGAATAATGTGCGGGGGAGTGGTGGCGCGGAACTACGGCGCGGGGAGGAACGGGGACGGTGGCAGGGGAACCACGCGCGATCACACAGCCAAAAAAGAAATTTATAAACAACGTATGCACACGCCTCCCTGCGCCTCCTGCAACACCCCTATCGCGCCCCTACCCTTTGCGGCACGGTTTAAATGAGCCGAGTTATTTGAAAAACACCCCGCGGTAGAAATCGTCGGCGTTTCGTAGGTTGCTCACCACCGCTACCCGCTGCGTATTCCACGCCCCACCGTTGATGTTGCAAATTACGGGAACGCAGAAATAACGCACGGCGAAACAAATGTCGCGGATTCCTACCCGCCGCTTTTTGCGCCGCGGCGCCGCGCCGCGCCGCGACAGCGAAACCCCGGCAACGTCGCAAGTAATTGCGTCATTCGATTGTTTCCGTTTCGAGCTTAACGACGAGCGGATTAGTTAACGAGCAACGGGCAAAGGGTCTCAGATTTAGTACAGAACGAAATAATAGCCCTCTTAATACCTTTGTCTGTTTCGGAATTTATACATTTTGTACAACCTGCAGATTTCATTCGACGATCACGAAAGACGAACCCCTTTAGCGACAAGTATTCTCGACGAATAGAATGATGTGCGAAATGTAGGACGAATGTTTTTTATAAAATTGTATTTATTGGTAGGTATTGTGGAACAATAAAAATGTAATTGTTGATAAATCCAGTTAAACAGTTTAACAAGGAGAACCCCCGCTCTGTCCCTCACGGATTTAGTTCAGACTTTACAGAGTTATAGATCTCGTTCCCCTGATTACGAAAATACCCCATTGTAGGCGCAGACGCTCAATAGTTCTCGAGATATTTGCAATTAAAGTTTCATTTTAACAGATTTTTAAAAAGCAAAAAATATTTGTTACGCTGGGAGAATTATATCAAGAACGGGGGTACAATTTATGACAAGTACAATGCCATTAATCAGTGGACATATGATAGATTCAAAGAGGCTCGTGCAAACTTTCAACGAGTAACCACACGGGATTTGCAACAGTAGGCTCTAGCAGCAGCCAGTCAATACAAAACAGACAGTTGTAATAGATCTAGTGTTTCTTCTATAAAATAATCAGTATCATTTTCAATTAGTCTTTTAGCGAATAAAAATATTTTATTTAAAATTTATTTAACATTGAAAATGCATTTTCCATGAAAAAAACAATAAAAAATAATTTACCACGAAGGGATTCGAACCGGGCCTGCGGTGTAACAGTTCAGCTCGCAGCTGTTACGCCACACCACTGCTTGGTAAAAATCTGACAATGAACTAAACTGATATTTTACGGTTATGAAACTTTAATTGCAAATATTAGGTGAAGTAAAAAGTTCTGAGCGTTTTTCGCTTATATAAATAAAGCGTAAAGTCTGAACTGAATCCGCGAGGGACAGAGCGGGGGTTCTCCTTGTAAGTAATTTTCAGGCAGCAGTTCAAGCCATTTCAGGAAAAAATCCAGTCTGTGAAACTCGGGCGGATATAAATCAGATTGTAAATCTACTTTCACAATGATCGCGAACTTCTGATATCTCTTTGAAACTTTTGTACGCGCTGCGCTTTGTACCACCGGCTCGCTAATAATCTCACTATTAAGTATTGCAACTGTCTGTAGCGCGTCGCTTCACGAGTCACTTTTTGTCGTTAATATTCAAGTTCCTAGTTTACCTGGTAAACCTGTGCAACTACAATAAATAGTCTCATCTAGTTTAACGTATTAGATTGCTCAGAGAATTTGTATGACAGTACATATCCAGTTCATAATTCTTTTTTAATTATAATAACAGTCGCCTGTATTATCGATTCTCATTTCTCTGGGGGACGGACGGTGGATTGAAAGTTTTGATTCGAAGAACTCGTCGATCCAATATTTCACTTCTTCTCACGACTTTCTAAAAGTTCGCCCTCGAAATCCCCGTTTCCTCGATCGAAATGGTGGCAGTCGAAAGGCATTCAGTGAATAGACCGGATGAAGAATAACTCTCTATTTTAATTTGGAAACCACTTCCTAAGTGGTTTTCGCAGCATGCGGCCTTGTTCTGTCAGGTTACAAAATGACATTTCACCGTTCCGCTTCAACACGTGGTTAATACCGGATGGCACCTTCAATTTTTATAGATGAAACGCTTCAATGACCTTGAAATATGCTGCAAGGTCCGGGTTCGCTTCCGAACAACATTCCCCTTCAAAGTTTTCAAAAACTTTACGCTGTCTAGCAAACGTTCCCGAGTTATCGAGTTTCATCAGCAGGTTCTCCGCGCAACGAATTGCCTTCTCTATATTTACCGCGATGCGTCCACAGAGAATTCAACAGTGGATTATCCACCAAATAAGAGCGCCACCCAATGACCCATCGCGGAGTCACGCAACACCGCACGCGTTATTGCGACAGCAGCAATTGCGTGTGCACGTGCGCAATTAAAAATCATTTTATTAAATTCCTCCGCCGTTCATAGCGGCGTTAAACAACGATTCAAACCGAATTGGATCGGGCGCGTGAATCTGGCACTCAATATATGAAAATTAATGAAAAATTTCTGTGCACCGGCGGTGGGGCATACGATAAGCCGGGACGGCTATACGGGTCCTTTGAGTGCTGCCGAGGGAATTAAAATAAATGAGAATATTGTGAATCCCTTTTAGCGTTCCACACGAACTTGCCAGCCTTTGTCAATTGACGGAAAAGTGGTGCGAGAGAAGCGGGTGTACGCGCGCGCGTATGTGTGTGTGTGTGTGTGGGAGCAAAATGTATGCGCCGGGAGGAGAAAGGACTGCTCTCGTGCAATCGAGACAGCCGTTATACGCACTCTTTTCGTTAGTAGTCGCAGCCAGCGCGGCGCGCGGCCCGACCCGCTTCAACCCGTTTCGTCCCGCTCCGTCTCGCGCGAAACGTCGCCCGTTTATCGCCGCTTCTTTCACCGGCACCTTTCGTTAAATGTCTGTGCGACACTTGAACAAGGAGATGGTGACGACAGGGGCTATCTGCGCCGACTCCGCAGGTCCGCCCACGCCGCGCCGCGCCGCGCCGCGCCGTGTTGATACTGGCACGTTCCCCTCGTTTCTTTCGGCCTCCGCTTTCGTCGCCGCTCGTCCGACACACAGCCCGCCGCTTAAATTTGTTTATTTAACACTTTACGTGAAAGAGAACGACCCCGGCCGGTTCCGAGACGCTGCGAACGTACCTTGTCGCGGCTCGAATCTACCAGCAGCTCTTTTCCTCTGTCTCTCTTTCTCCATCTCTCGTTCCGTTGCCCACCGCCAACCGTCACGGGTAGCTTCCTCTTCGCGGACGACTCTCGAAGAAAAAGCTCCTCCGACTTCTCCCTCGCAGAAACTTTGATTTCGCGTTTACTCTGGCCGGTCGATAATTAGACATTTAAAACGACTGTTGATTCAAGCTTTATAAGATGATGGCTCGACTCCGGGTATGCCAAGGCAAACGGTTGCTTGGAGCGTCGTTCAACTGTGAGGCGGAGGAATTGAAGAGGTGGAGGTCTTTATGGTGTGTTTGTTGGATAAATAATATGGGAACCTGGTTATGATTTATGGTCAAAATTCAAACAATACAAATATTAAAGTGATTAAAGCGATTGAAGTCTCGGATTGCTACTTGTCACGTGTTCATCGGTGTTACGGATGACGTACAGGTGTTCAATATCATCTCTGGCAGGAACCGTCCTAGATAAACGAACAGAGCCACCCTAGATAAATCTACATAGCTGTTTGTTTACATCCGCGGCTTTGTTTAGGAGTTATTAACAAAAACGCAGACCAATCAGAGCGCGACCTAGACGCGAGTTGGAACAGCCGGCCAATAGACAGCTGGCGCGCCGGACCGACTAGTCGCGACTCGCGACCAGTGTAGCGTGTAGCCAGACGGTGCGGCTCAAGCTGCTCGCAGGCCCCTTACGTCTCCGTCCCTCGCCTAGATGATGCCTCAGCTATCCCCACTCTTACCACTACCGCTGGCGCGACCGAGTCGGTAGCATGCTACCGCTCTCATTCTAGCGCTCGGTCGCGCCAGCGGTAGTGGGTAAGAGTGGGGATAGCTGAGGCATCATCTAGGCGAGGGACGGAGACGTAAGGGGCCTGCGTGCCGCTTGAACCGCACCGTCTGGCTACACTGTTCGGGACCAGTGTAGCCAGACGGAGCGGCCCCCAGGCCCCTGAACTTTTAGCCTCGACAACTTCCTAACGAATAAGTTTAGGGCATAAGTATGTTCGTGCTTTTATGTAGAGCACGAGAAACTGCATCGATTGGTGCAGTCAAAAACATAGGCTTCCATTAAAAAAGAAAGTGCAGTTTCATTCCTCTGATGCACCGATGCACAAAAGTGCATAGAATTAGTTGCATATTATGCACCGTCTGATACCATTCAACTTTTACTTATAGCATATTCTTCTATTCCCAACAATTTTGGGAGGTACAGCCTGTTCCAGTTGCGTGGGACACCCTGTATAATCCTTGCGGCTCCCCAATTCCGCATTGGGTTCGTCCGCGTACCTCAACTAACAAATAGATATCATATTCCTAGGGTAACAACCCTTCGCCGTCCACTCGTGCCGCTCGCGGCCCTGGCTCGTAATATCAGTACCCTTTTCAACTTTTCAATCTTGTTCCGAAGCGACACGAATAATTACATAGAAAAAGAGTTTTCCACGCACGGTCAAAAAACAGAAATCGCTTCGGGCGATCGTGAAACTGTAGAGGAAAGATATGATCGCCGAAAGCGAGAACTCGCGTGCAACGCCAGTTTCCAAACTTTTCCGACGCTGAAAGTTACTCGAAGTTACGTGACAGAGCATTTCATTTTTTTCCTAATAAAATGTCCTGCAGTTGCCATTTTCACCGACGCTTAGCGAGGCCGGGTCGCAAATGGTTCGCGCGGAACAGGGCCACGCTGTGACAAAGCAAACAAACGCCGCGCCGCGCGTTGAAAACGTATTCCATAACTTTTCGTACCATTTCCTGGTCCCTGGCCCTCGTACGCCTCTTCTCTTCGGGCTGCTGTCCATCAGAAACACTCCGCGCTCTCGCAAATGTATTTGTTTAGTACTTGGGCGCGAACGGGCGAGGACTGGAGTGGCCGGTGCCGGGTTACCTACCCCGTCGCGAGATTTCTATTTTTTTCCCGCGGCGCCAGCGACGAGTGTTAATCGAATGGGATCGGTTGTTTTGCTCGATCGCGAGAGCGAGTCCCCGCACGGTTAATTAAAATCGTCACGTTGACGGCAGCAGGTAATACGAATATTCAACAATTGCGGTTGCGATGCATAATTCAGTTGCGCTTGGGCCAACATAATTCGCGTGTTCCCTCCCCTCGCATCCCACCGTTGCGAGCATTATAGCGCAGCGCTGCGCCTGATCCCCCGTCGGCTGCCATCTGAAAAGGGCAGCCAACAAAATCCTCTTTCGGCCGAATAGACCGGATTACCCGGTAAAAAGATTTTCCAGACGTCGTCGTCGTCGTCGTCGTCGCGTAGTGCTCGCGCGAATGCGCGCCCGACCGACGAAATAATTAGCGTGGCACAATCGTACGACCGAATCCGTGCTCGTCGTCGTCGAGAACGAGGATGGGATTAACGTGGATCGTAATGTTCTGTATACGAACGTAGCCGGAATAGCGCGAGCACCGGAGGACCGTTGAATAATGCAGGATCCAGCATCAAAGAGACGAAGGAAATCGATAGTGTAAAAATAAGGCACATACTGACCCGGGGATCGGGCGGAGAAAAGCGAGTTCAATACTCTCCCGGCGAAAATTTCATCAGAGAACCTCGAATGGGATAGTTAAATTCCGAGGATCGACTAATTTGAATTCTTTTATGAAAGTTTCCGACCGGCCGAAGGTTCGCAACCCGATAAAGGCGGATTCTTCTTCTTTCGTCGCCGTTAAAAAAGAGAAAATCGGGCGAGAGAGGGATAGAGGTAAAAAGAACGAGAAAGAGAAAGAGAGATCGTCGGGAGAAGCGGATTACCCGCTTCATTTCAATTAACCGTTCGATAAATTCGTGGAGAACTTACGAGCCGGCTGAGTCGGACCGTAACGGCTAACGGAATCTCTTCGCACCGGCGAGTCTGCCGGCGGAAATCCGACGAGTTTCTATCCGATTCAGCGTTTTGTCCGTGGAAAATTACATTTTATTTTATAAAGCGACCGATAGCAGAACGCAGCCGCGATCGTCGTCCGACTATTCGACGGACACCGTGGACGATAGCGGAGCAAGTCTGCCGGAAGTTCTCGGAATCATACGCTCAGTTAAATTTCCGGAAAAACCGATCGAATTGAATCCCACGGCCGAATGTAGACATTCGAAATGATGTTGGAGAGTTTCCAGCGCGGGGTGGCTCGATTGGTCGGATCGGCGGAATCGCACGGGAACCCGGAGTGCTTTCGGAGCGAACCCCGGGCCCCAGCCCCAATTACCGACTCGCCGCGCCGGTTACAATATCTTCGACCGGTCGCCGGCGCGACGGGTTCGGGTCCGGCCGGAGTCACTGCCATTTCCGACAAAGTCTCGCACACACGCGATAATCTTGGGATCGATAAAATGTCGCCGTAGCAAATTTCTCTCGCTACGGTCGGACGCGAGCTAGTTGGGCGTGTGCTCCGCAAGCCCCTCGCATTACCTTAATTCACGGAGGAATCGGTGGCGCGTTGCCGACGACACGACCGATCCGTCACACGGAATTCAATCGAAGGCGAGCAGACCAGTGGACGCCGATAAAAAATGGATACGCTCGCGCGGAAGACGGATTTGCCCGTGTATCGTGTCGGATAAAAGCCCCTGACGACCAATGGCGAGAGGCGAGGCGCTGCTCTCCCGGCGAGCCATCGATATCAGATTCGGCGATAAAATTTTAGAGAGCAACATAAAGTGGACTGGTCGCGTAGCTCGATCTGTAAAAGAATTTCCGAGTCGTATACGGGACACGGCTACGCGACCGGGAAAGATTTTATTTTACAGTGGCGACGAAACGGGTTGCAATCTTCCTGATCCTGATCTAGGTTATTGGTTAATATTCTTTTATTCGCAGACGAGTCGACGGGATACGGACGCGGCGTCGCGTCGCGTCGGATCGCTCCCGGGCTGAAGCTCCGGATACAAGTAGAACTCCGACTCTTTCGCGTTTAATCTTCCCTCCCGGACTAAAGAGAGGAAGTTCGACGGGTCGAGGCGGAATTATACGCGCAATTTTGATTCTCCGGCTAATATGGCGGCGGTCCGTGGATATCGATCAATTCGCGTGGAGGCTGCTGATAAAGGCAACTCTGGGAACCCCCGTTATATCCGCAAGGAATCTCAATAAGTTTTTCGTCGAGGCACCAATCCAATCCGGGCCCGGGTGGTGCTATCTGCTCGCGTGGAAAGTGCCTTTCTCCCAAGGGGTGATAGTCGCGTGGTTCTTTACACGAAAGTGGCTCCGCTCCGCTCCGCTCGGCTCCGTGTACGTGTAGACGCTGATAAATAAGTAACGTGCTGAATTCTCTCAACCAGCAGGTTCAATGAACTGCCACCTATATAGATCCGGGAGGGAAGAGGGGTGGCCAGGGGGCAAGTGGGAAAACTGTTTCCTCTGTTTCCGTATCGCAGCTAATAAACTTGAGTGCGCCATTTTTCTCCTTTCGAACTTTCTAAGCCATCTAACACCTCGTACACGGACACACAACATGACAATAATACGGTATTGTTTTATCGATCGTACCATCTTTGACGTATTACTCGATCGCATCTCACTCCGGGGACTGTCAAAGATCAACTGACCCCCGACGAGAGTATCGACTCTTCCAGCAATCGCAATCTGCTTCTATAAAAATATGACATTGAAATACATACGTCCAACTATGTGTCATAATATGACAATTCAGGGCGAACGAATTCTAGTAGTACAGACAATATCATACACCTTTCAATTGTAGGAAAAAATCGATCTGTCATCTTCTGCATTACGCCCACCCGGTACAGGATATTTAAGTTAGGCGATTAATCGTGACGAGCAGCGGTTCGAGGATCGATCGCGGGCACCCCGGAGGACCGTTGTCCGCAAAGAATCCCAATACGTCCTCCCCGTTCTCCAGTTGCAATTGGCGAGTGTCGATTCCTCGCGTCGTTGCGAAAGAACTTCCTTTCAGCGTCGAACAACGAAAAGAAAGCGAAATGGTCGAAGGAACCTGGTGGCACATATAGCCAGACGAAGAAGAGGCGGATATCAGTGGTGGAGTCGCAACACGAGGTGTGGAGATGGGAGAGAAAACCGGGATAGAGGTAGTGGAGAGGGTTCGATGGAATAGTGGCATCGTGGAGTCTTTTACGCGAGGATGAGGAAAGCTACGTGCAAGAGCTGATAAATAAATAACACGGTGAGCAGAGGGGAGAGTAAGAAGCCTGGTCAAGAGGCAAGACCGGCAAGACGGTGAAGAAAAGTAACGCGAGCCCGTAAAAGGGAATCAATTCGATTCCCCAGTCGTGCCTCCACCCTCTGCGCCCCGTATCTTTTCCTCACCTCACCTTACCACCACCACCGGTGGCGGCGGCGGCGGCGGCAACTCTCGCCGCCGTCAAATCTCCTTCTCTGCTCCTCGGTCGTTTTTCTTCGTCCCCCTCCAGGCCCAGCAAGAATCTCACCACCCCCCTCGCCCACCCTCTTCGTCCCTTACCACTCTCAGCACGCTGCCAGGAAGCCTGCACACGCCTGTTCCTTCCTTCCTTCCTTGGCATAGTCCGTACTCCTTTTCCAAGCAACAAGTGCGCCCCGACTCACATCTTTAAGAAAGCACCCGTCCCTCCTCCCTCGTTTAAGCCACTATCGCCGCTACTAACACCACTGTCGCATACCCCAGCTCTCTCTCCGACTTTGCCTTCCCCCTTTCCCCTTCACCATCCATCCTTCTTTTGCTTTTCCCACCGCACCGTCTCGCTTTGGCCCGGGCACTACCCTTTTCCGTCGCTCCCGTTCCCGCCCTGAACCCCTAAAACCGGCGACTACCCTCCAAATCACTCCACACGGTCTTTCTCCACTATTTTCTTCTTCGCGACGGCTCACGCCAGCAAACCGGCTGCCAACCGCGACCAACCTCTATCCAGCATGCACGAGAAGCAAGGACAGGTGTTAATGACCCGAACACATTATGACGCGGTTCAATCGGAATTTAAGGAAAACTTGCGCCGACTTATGATGACGCGTGAACGGGGAAAAGTTTATTTTAAAATTATACGGATTTTTGCAAGCAACGCAACGGCATATGGAATTCAATTTTTTAAACATAAAGGTGACCTTGAACTTTTTACAACACAATGATGCTCTCTAGGTCATACAAGGTCAGAAATGGCAGAACATTGAAGGTCACCTACGATTCTTAACAAAAGTTTGTACAGACACAATTACAAAAACAGTATAAGAATCAATTCTATCAGGTGTCGGAATACTTGTGGACGGTAGTGTACACGAGCCGTTCTTTCCTCTCGTAAACGTTGCCGACAGAGCTGAGCCTGTTGAAAGACGGACTTCGCGGCTCGGGTAACACGAATTCGATGCTCCCCGAGCCGATTTCACGAGGATACGAGCTGCAATTTCCATGGAGACCGTGCGCCGTGTTTTCTGCCTCGATTGACGGGAAATAGAGGGGAACTGAGAATACGCGCGACACACGTACATACATAGATAACGATGATCCTCGAAAAGAACCTCGTATTATGACGAGAAGAAAGAATAGGAACGACGCCCCGCAGGACGATCAAAAAACGTTTCGACGACCTTTCAAAGGAAACGCTCACGTCAAACGTTATTCGCAGTAATATTTGATACATGAAAGTTTCGCAGACAATCGAGAACTGGACTCGGAAATATAATGTCGTGCCACTTGGAGCTGAGGCATTTAATTAAACGGAGCATATCTCGTTCGCGTTTCTTGAAAAAGCTAGATGGACAAACAGCAATAAGCATCGTCTACACGTTTTTTTTCGGACAATGTCGTATCATCATCGAGCAAAATTCCTTGAATTTGTCGACAATTTAATACCCCCGGGGACGTTTATAGTAGCGCAATAAATACACCGCCTCCAACCAATAGAAGAGGCACCACCAGCAGTTCTACGACCGCCCAACGAAATTACTTCGGAGAACTCGAGCACAAAAGTTTCCGTTCTTCCTCGAGTTCAGCATTCAAACGGGGAAGCCAGTGGTAACTTTGTACGAATCCATAACGCCGCCGGCTATTGACTACAAGTTGTTTCGGGACAAAATTTTCTGGAACCGTTTATCGGGTGATATTTGCATAGTCTCGGGAGAAATTCCCACCCGCGTTTCATTCCATCTGATCTTGTACCATTACAAGTTGCAAAAGTGTGGTGGCAGTCAGCGTCAGGGTCGAAACAAGTGTGAAACAATTTGTCGCATAAAGTTACACCGCGGATCCGCTCGCAAATTACTCGAAAAGCGGCTGAGATAATGGGATCCGGAATAAACGAAGGTCCCATCCATAATGTATCCGGATACCGGTGGTACTTTCGCCACGTGGCGAGCAACGGCGAGCGGATCGTGGAGTGGCAGAAAATCAATCACTGGACACTTCGGCGGCAAACAGAGTCGATGCTCGCCGGGAGAAAAAGTTCGGAGACGTACTCTAGCGTCGATGCACCGAGGCAACCGCGATATTAAACATTCTATTTATAGTTCGCATACTCCGGCGCTAGCTACGAACGAAAATCTCTAAACTCCTCTTAACATCGTACCGGCCGGGCCTCTGCGCCGCTCGGTCTTCCGGAACAAGGAAATCAAATCTCTCGAAGGAAGAACTCGGAAAATAGTTTCCCTCGGACGGAAGTCGTTTTGTTCGCAGCGAAAAAGGAAAGAAACAGAAGAAAGTGGAAACACTTTCCACTCGAAACAGACGCGGCGGTTGTCTCATTTTCCAGCGTCGCGTTTAGCCACGCAAATATTTACTCGGCTAAACACACTTCCACCCCCGCAGCAGCCTGGTCTGGGCTTCGGTATTGGCCCGAGCCGACGCTCGGCGACGGTCGCCGCGCCGAAATGGCCGGCGGGAACACGACCGGGGGAATTATTTCCACGGCGCAACCAGGCGATTTGTGTTCTTACTTACCGCGGACAAGGATGAGGGCGCTGGACAGGAATACGAGTCTCAGCGGCCAACTGGCCATCCTGGCGTAGACCGTTACGTCGATTCAGCTTCCTCCTGAAACAATACAAGCGTGCCCAATCAATCAACCCATCCATCCCAATCCGCTCTATCCGCGTATCCCAGCCAACTCTCTAGCCAGCCTTTCTCTCCGCTGAACCCTTCCCCTCCCTGTGCGCAGCCCACAACCCCCTGCAGACCTTTGTCTCCCTCGCCAGGCTAGGCACCGCGACTTTCCCTCCCTGTTACTCTCTTTCATTGCATGCCCACGATCGGACCTCATCCCACCTTTCGCCCCGTCCTTTCTGGCAGACTGCCCGTTCTACACCCACTCGCCCATACTCTTCACCACCGCCCTCCTCCTCCTCCTCCTCCTCCTCGTGCACCACCCCTCGTTTCAAGCCCAAACCCCCTAGTTCGCATCGACAATTTTTTTTCCCTCTCGATTCCCCGCCTAGGATTTGTCCGCTCAATGAAAGTCCTCCCAGACGGCGCACGTCACGCGTATAATCATAAAACATGCGATGCGTACCCACCACCGGATAGTTTCTCTCTATACCCGCCGATACATTTATTCTTTTCAGCCGATTCTCCGGTTCTTTGTTTTTCTCTCCTCCTCCGCACCGCGTCGGCCTTTTCTCGCAGGCCGTACACTGCTCGATGCCACAGGGGATTTCCGGACAAAATTATAATCGCTCCTAAACTAATTCATTTTCTCGCAGATGGATCATCTTTTGTCGGTTTATCAGAAACGTGCGAGTCGCATACGAGAATACAGGAGAATAGGGTGGTCTGAAATCGACGGTATAAATGGGCGCCAGGAGATTCTATGGATCGAAATACAGTGGCTCACGAAAGTATTCGGACGCCCTTTAAAACAGAATAACTTTTTTATAATTGTACCAAACGACCTGATTTTTTTCGTAACGAAAAATTATAATTTACAAGGTTACATGCAAAAATAAAAAAGGCATTTTTAAACATTTTTTATCAGGGCCCTTAAAGAAAATTTAAAATATGTGTTTGTAGATCTATGTTAGTTATACACATACTGAAAATTTCATCAAAATCGATTAACATATACACGAGCTGCAAGCGATTAAAAATTGTGACAATCGTAGTTTTACACGACTTTTGATTAGTTTCTACTTAAAATTCACAAAATCGTACATCTTTCGATGCGTGTCATTTTTTCCCGCGCCAGCCGATTTTGATGAAATTTTCAGCATCTGTATAACTAACACAGAACTACAAAACATATATTTTAAATTTTCTTTAAGGGCCCTGATCAAAAATTTTTAATGTAACCTTGTAAATAATAATTTTTTGGAAAATCTTTTTTGCAGATCATTTCATAAACCAATGCTTCTAATTGATTATAAAAAATCAGGTCGTTTGGTAGAATTATAAAAAAGTTATTCTATTTCAAAGAGCTTTTGAATACTTTCGTGAGCCACTGTAAGCAGAGTTGGGCAAAAAATTAATCAACGATTGACGACTAAATTTCTACTTCAATCGTTAATCGCAACCAATTAATCTCCTAGTTTAGTCGTTAATTGCGATTAACTGAAACATACAAAACTGTATGAATACTGAGAAAAATGTAAACTGAGTTTAGGTGTATTGTCATTTGGTTTATAGTACAAACTGTTTACGTGCTTTTATGTTTGAAGTTATTATTCCTTGAAAGCTACGACCATCGTAGTATTTAACATTAAACAATGTTGCTGTAATGTACTATATGTTGTAATAAATCTCATAAGAGATTTCCTAAAAAAAACTTGAAAATAAACACGTTTTTGTTGAAATATAACATTATTTCTGTCAATTCTCCATCCGCTCTCTGCTCTCTGCTCCCTCTCTCTGTCTCTCTCTCCCTCCTTATTACAATTTATGGATAGACTGTGTGGCGATTAACTTTAACAATTGATTAAATCAGTCTCCGATTTTTCGATGATTCCTTTTTTTAATCAACGATTGACGATTAAATCAATCGCCGATTTTTCGACGATTTCTTCGTTCAATCAACGATTGACGATTAACTTCATCAATCGATTGAATCAATCGCCGATTTTTCGACGAATTCTTTTTTTAATCGTACACATTAATCATTCAATCATGATTAAAATTTTAATCGATTAATGCCCAACTCTGACTGTAAGTCGAAAAGGAAAAACAACGAAATTGCACGGGAGGCTCCGTTCTCGAGAAAAACGTGTCCGAAAATCAGTCGAGTACGCTCGCACTTAACTAATAACCGACATCACGAGTTTCACTGCCAACCGCTGTTATAACTGATTTTGCGCGAGATAGAATGTCAGGCATTGGAAAATCGTTCGCGATAATAACGAGCAGCAGCAGATGCATTTCCATTATATGCTCCCAATGCAACAGATACTATATCCTCTTCGTTCGTATATCATATCACGATTGCTTGTTCTTTAGAAACTATCAGCTTTAATTCGAAATCGAAATTACGAGACGAGTCGACAGAGACGATCCTGATAGTAAACACTGCTTCGGCGTGTTTTTATGGGAAAGCGGCCATAGAAGTGATTTCTAGTGAAATTCGTGACGTCGCACAGTGGAGTATTTGGCCCGAAAAGCTGGCCAAAAGTCAATTCAAAAATTTAGTCTACAATATAAAATGTATGCATTTTGAGATAGTTAAATATATACAGAATGATATTGCAATACCTTTTTTTAAATTTTATTCCCTCATGAAGTGTTATGCTTCATCAAAGATGGAGAGTTTTCGTAGTCCTGTTTCTCTCAACTAGTCTCTGTATTACTGTGGGCTCGTTAATGATTTTTCTTCACCGCAAAGAAATGAATGCCAACTTTTCCCTTTACAGATGTTTTTTAAGCATGTACTTTTTACTTTCATTTAAAAATTATGCGCTTTTTTACTTGTGTTTTTGAGATTAGTGCTATTAAAAACTGACCAATAATTCAGTGACGTACCTACATTAGAATTCAAAGAATTCAAATAGAATTTTAGCATGCTTCCAAGTGCGTCCAAGTGCTTGTTTTGGTGTCATTAGACGCACCAAGGTTTCTAGTTTATTACATGAGAAAAATTGGCTGCCCCTTCGCGCCCCAGCGAATTTCCAAACGGTTTTTGTGGCAACGCTCGATACAATGTAAACCAAGGAAGAGCAACCCGCGGCTGAATGTAATATGTTAAAATAAAATAATATAAACAAAAATATATTTATATAGAATTATAAATTTGTTTGCAAAGTTTCTATCCCACACATTTTTTTGAATTGCAGAATATGATGGCATTATTTTATTCGTAAGAACTCTTAGCGTAATAAAAACACATAAAATCATTTTGTTTTAAAAAATGGTTCGAACAAAAGTTGAACAGTGTTCCGATATCTACAAACTTCGATATATAAAATTTCGAAAATATTTTTTTTATAACAATTAATCAAGGTCACTTTGATTTTTTAAATGTTAAAATGTATTTTTTATTTCATAATTTTGTAGCTGATTTTAAGACGAATTCAACGATATATAATATTATGACCTTGAGACCATAAATAACGTTGCAATAGTTTTGGCCAGCTTTTCGGGTCAAATACTCCACTGTGCGTCGATTAATTAGAACCATGTTTTTCGAAATGATTCTTAACGACAGAAAAGATTTTAAAAAATCATAATGAAAAGCGAAGATCATGTTGCGATCGAATAGCTGCTTTAAAACATTGTGCGGCCTCCCGATCCGCAGAGGTGGAATGCGTCGACCTATACTACTGTTCTAACGGTAGACTTAAATTTTAAGTAGTATTAGCATGAAAGGATGTATTCCCCTATGTGGCTCAAAGGAATTAGTATGATAGTGGGGGTAGCAATTAAGAGTTGCCAAAGGATGATGAAACGTTCCGAAATATCGGAATTTAACCCTATTTTTGGTTCAATGCCCCGTAGACCTCAAGATGCACTTCTGTGACTATCGGGTGTCCAAATTGTTGACTAATAAAAAATGATCAAATAGCTTAACTTTTACTACGTTTTTATTAGCTTGCTAATATACCAACCGCTTTGTTATTCCTATTTCACGTGCATCTTTGTTATTAACCCTTCGGTTACCCTGGACGAGATATTTCGCGCTCCGATACTTCCCAATAAACGCTTTTGACGAGATATCTCGCGCACCGATACTTCCCAATAAACGCTTTTCACGAGATATCTCGCGCTCCGGATAAACGCTTTTGACGAGATATCTCGCCACCTAGCATCAATATTTTGACACTATAGACAAATATATTCTACACGTAACTATATTCTGATTTGTAAAAGGAAGAAATGAATGAAATCTTTATCGACTTTGGCGAGATATCTCGTGCCCCGATACTTCCCAATAAATGCTTTTGACGAGATATCTCGCCACCTAGCACCAATATCTTGACACTATAGACAAATATATTCTACACGTAACTATATTCTGATTTGTAAAAGGAAGAAATGAATGAAATCTTTATCGACTTTGGCGAGATATCTCGTGCCCCGATACTTCCCAATAAACGCTTTTGACGAGATATCTCGCGCTCCGATACTTCCCAATAAACGCTTTTCACGAGATATCTCGCGCTCCCGATAAACGCTTTTGACGAGATATCTCGCCACCTAGTATCAATATTTTGACACTATAGACAAATATATTCTACACGTAACTATATTCTGATTTGTAAAAGGAAGAAATTAATAAAATCTTTATCGACTTTGGCGAGATATCACGCGCCCCGATACTTCCCAATAAATGCTTTTCACGAGATATCTCGCTACCTAGCATCAATATTTTGACACTATAGACAAGTATATTCTACACGTAACTATATTCTGATTTGTAAAAGGAAGAAATGAATGAAATCTTTATCGACTTTGGCGAGATATCTCGTGCCCCGATACTTCCCAATAAACGCTTTTGACGAGATATCTCGTGCTCCGGATAAACGCTTTTGACGAGATATCTCGCCACCTAGCACCAATATTTTGACACTATAGACAAATATATTCTATACGTAACTATATTCTCTGGTTTGTAAAAGGAAGAAATGAATGAAATCTTTATCGACTTTGGCGAGATATTTCGCGCCCCGATACTTTCCAATAAACGCTTTTGACGTAATATCTCGCCACCTAGCACCAATATTTTGACACTATAGACAAATATATTCAATACGTAACTATATTCTCTGCTTTGTAAAAGGAAGAAATGAATGAAATCTTTATCTCGGGTGAAATGACCGAATAAAACAGAAAATATTTCGTCTAGAATGTCAAACCACTGGTGCTAGGTGGCGAGATATCTCGTCAAAAGCGTTTATCGGGAAGTATCGGGACACGAGATATCTCGCCAATGGCATTTATCGGGAACTATCGGGGCGCGAGATATCTCGTCAAAAGCGTTTATCGGGAAGTATCGGGGCGCGAGATATCTCGTCCAGGGTAACCAAAGGGTTATGCGCGCAAACCCACAGTAAATGTTACCTAGTGCCATGAAATATTACGTAAAATGCAAAATTGTTGTAAACGTCGATGAAATAGGTTACACAGTCGAGCGCCTGCATTTTTCAGCAACGACATATTCGGTCGACGTAACCGTGAAACGGGCATGCCAAAGCGGCGAAGGATGGATAAATTTCGTTCGGGGTTGGGTAAAAGGAATCGGCGTTCTCGCAAAGAGAATATCAACACGATTCCCGGGTTGTATTCTATTTATTGGTTCGGCCGTCCATTGCGCACGCCGCGCCGCCGCGCTACTTTTTCCCGACGTCGTCACCGGGAGTATTGAACATTTCTTCTCGCCTCGATTTTCCAGGCGCTCATCATGCCACGCTGAATGGGTACGATTCGCGAGGCGTCCAATTCGTCTTGCCTCGAAGAAATCAGCACGGCTAACGATGTGTTCAGTGTCATCGTCGAAAGTGAAGGCCGTGTTTCGAATTTTCCGATCATTTTCCCTGTGCCCACGAAAATATACAGGCCGATCAGGAACTGGTAGTATCTACAATAGGGGCAAGGGGGTAGTATTTACATTTAAAAATAAGTCGAAATTTTGTTCGTACGAGACTTGGTTATCGAGGAAATCGAGTTGAATAGCAATCGTCTGACTTATGACCTACCAGATCTACTTAGAAATTCTAAGCGTACGACATTGAAGGCTCTTCAAGGTCGATTTTCTAAACAAAGCCTCGTGGAAATGTTATTCTACATTTTCGACTTATTTTTCAACGTAGAATCACCCTCTTTTCGGTTGCACACCCAGTCACGGAACATCCTGTATAACACGAGGAAAGGGATGAAAAACATGGAGCAAACAGTCGGCCTTTGCGGAAATGAAATGTAGACAGTTTACTTTATTTGTGCAAGCTAATTGTATGCAAACTGCGATACACCACGATGCGCCGTTCAACATGCAATATTTGCACGCCTTGTCGATGCTTCCGTGCGTGTCGACGGATGGAAATATTTATAACAATATCGGTTAATGAATCATTAATAATGATGTAACCGTAATAACGTTCCCGTTTCGCGTTCAGAACGGAGCGATCGACGAACGATTAGTTCCCTGGTTGTCGTAAGAATTTACGGCAGAGATGTTTCTATCTCGAGCTGCATATTTCGATAGAAAGAATCGTAACGAGTCCATGAAGTGCACAGATCCGCGAGCATACAAAAAACTGTCCGTGTGCCCGAATAGTCTAGAACTCTTGCGGGCGAATATTCCGTACTGTCTAAAACCCCGTGCACAGTAAATACGCAACATATTTACTAATTAGTGAGATGTAAAGAGACCGAGGGTAAGCTGCCTCCAGCGTTATTAAACTACGCCGGGAGAACGCAATGTAACGCAGCTGTGTTTGCTCGACTGTATTTTACTATTGCAAATACAATTTTCGTATTAATGAGAGAACAATCCATACCTCGTACCACGGTCCTTCCGCGCGCACCAAAGCAAAATACAGTCGAAGTTACGTTAATTAGTATTACGACATCCTGAGTCGCTGTTCTTCGGGCCGTGGCAAAGATCGGACGGAAAGAAAATGTAATCATGTACACTCCAATCCATAAATCACCGAACACTTACTTATCTTTAACAATATGGTAAGTAAAGAATACAAGCTTCCAGCTTGATTTGATTGTTTTATTTTGATTAGATGTTGCTATTACACAATAATATTTGAATGGAAAATTAGATATATTTAATATACAGGGTGTCTCACCTGATTTTGACATCTTGATTTTCTCGCTATTGTTACTCGTAGCAAAAAATTTTTCAGCATAGGCTTGAATGGTATCGAGTGGAGCATATTTTGATGTTATTAGTTTTTTCGTGAGTGGACGCGTAAAGGTCATATAAAGGTTAACTTTTTTTTTTTAATGGAATAAGGTATTTTTGAATACATCAATCGATGCAGCTGGACATTCGTTATAAAAAAGTAGTAACCTATGTATGTCGAAAAGTTAGTAGTTCAGGAGATATTTCAATTTAAATAACTCTAAAATACCATTGCGGTCGTACTAAGACGTTAGCGTTTACTTACTTATGTAACGTCTTAGTACGACCGCAATGGTATTTTAGAGTTATTTAAATTGAAATATCTTCTGAACTACTAACTTTTCGACATACATAGGTTAGTACTTTTTTACAACGAATGTCCAGCTGCGTCGATTGGTGTATTAAAAAATACCGCATTCCATTTAAAAAAATGAAGTTGACCTTTATATCTCTCAAAAAAATAACATAAAAACAAAAATATTTTTGGTATCATGTGAGCCCCACTGAACCATTCAACTGTGTCCTTCGGACATTTAACGTATCTTTAAAAACAACAAAGATATTCAAGGTGGTCAAGTTAGCTGGGACACCCTGTATACATGGTGTTCATTCGAAAACTTTCCAGCCGAATATCTCGAAAAGTATGAAAGATATGAAAAAAGTGTAAAACACGTGTCCAAGGATTTCAAGGGGGAAAGAGGAGGGCAATCCAGTTTTTTATTTGGTTGGCGTTTTCAAGGTCATTTGAAGGTCAACTTTGTTTTCTCAGATGGAAACCTATATTTTTTATTATGGGATCTTATTGATCGTAAAAAGACACTAGTTTCGGAGATATTTAAAGAGAAGTAGAGCGAGTCATACTTATACTGCGAGAAAGTTTGTAATTTCTTTATAACTATAATATAACGAATTTTCGAAATGTTCTCCGTTGTTTTCTAAACAATAATACAGACGATTCTCAAATTCTGAACGAACATTTTTGAAGGTATCTGTTGGAATAGCTCTACATTCCTGTACAATTCTGCGACGCAAATCGTTGACATTTTCTGGTTGTGTTTTATAAACAATAGAGTTTAAGTGTCCCCGCAAAAAGAAGTCGACTGCAGCTAGATCTGGTGATCTTGGTGGCCACTTAATAACACCTCTTCTACCGATCCATCTTAGTGGGAATCGATTGTTTAACCACTGGCGAACTGGTAACGTGTAATGCGGGGGAGCACCATCATGTTGGAAGTACAAAAGTTCTTTAATTAAAAAACAACGCGGATAAAAAAAAGTATCCTAAGAAAATTGCTGGTCTTTTTACGTACAATAAGATCCGATAATAAAAAATATAGGTTTCCATTTGAAAAAACTAAGTTGACCTTCACATCACCTTGAAAACTTGGACACGTGTTTTATACTTTTTTAATATCTTTCATACTTTTCGAGATATTCGGCTGGAAAGTTTTCAAATGAACACCCTGTAAATAAATGTTGAAAAAAAGTTTGAGAAATTGTGGGTTGATTATGGGCTACAATTACCCCGCTTAAATTTAAAAAATTAGAAAATATAAGAATAGTAATTAAATATGTTTCTTCTATCGAGATCGTATTTGCTGTTAATAAATGTTGAATATTTTCGGCGCATCATTTATTTAAACGATCGAACTGTTGCGCCGAAAACATTCAACATTTATTAATAGTAATTAAAATTTAGAAAGTATAGGGTATTTTGGTCAGATTTGATTTACATGTTCTCCACATTAAGAAAAAATTAGTAAGTACCATTTTTAAACAACGCCTGCATTCAACAATTGGCTTTCATTTTCCCATGAGAAAACGAAATTAGTTCCCGAACGACCTAATATAATAAGCGTGTTAAGTCTCCTAGTTTCCTGTACGTCGTCGACCCATCGTTCTGGAATTGCACGCTGAGGACAATGTACAATTGGCTCGATGGGTATACCAGTACTTCAGCGGGAAACGAAATAACCGTACTTTTTGCCGTTTCTTACAGGCTTCTCCACGCTGCTGGTTGATTCAAAGAGCTGGAATTTGGAGCGTAAAATCGTTTGATTCGCATCACGGCCTCGCCGTCACGTCTGGCCCCCATTCTGGTCTTACACTCGCTCATCCCGTCAGCAGACGCAACCTAACCTCTCCACCCTCGCTCATATCCTCCTCTTCAGCCAACCATCCAGCCCGCTCACCCACATTCGAACGTCATATGCAACCCTCCGTCCAAATTCTTCTGTTTTCCCCGTTTTCCTGTGTCGCGCTCTCCCGTCGAAAAGAGGAAAGAGAAAACGAGGCGGCGGAAACGCGAGGCTGATATTTTATGGATCGGGTTTCAGGTGCCGGAACGATCTTTCGGGGAATTGAATGATCAGGGAGAGCGAGGATTTTCTGAATACTTCATGCACGTAATCAAAATCTTACCGGTCTCTCCGTGAATTTATTTTCTCGTAAACCGTTGCTAATCAATTTCATATTATTGCCAACTATCTGAAACGGTCGGCTGGAAACCCGTTTTTTTCTGTTCAGAATTATTTTAGCATATTATGAACTCCATTTAAAAAAAAAACAATATTGTTGGAAATTTGTAGAACGGTGAATTCCGATCAACTTTTATTGGAAACATTGTTTTGCCAGACCATTGAAAATATTTGAAAAATCGCGTTGACTCTGCCGAATGGTCTGGAAAGTGACTTTTTGTGGGGAAAATTAAAAATAACTTTGTATCGATGTACTTCCAACAAAAATTACATTCGTGCGACTAACACAAATAACCTAAAAAATATTAAAATCAATAATTGAAAATTGGGAAAATATAGCTCAAGTAGTAAGGGCATCTGTATCTTAAAATTCATGTAATTTTAAATGATCAAGAACCAGTTTCCAGTATAAATAATTAACCCCCATCCGTCCCTCATGTCACGAACTGAATCTGTCCCTCGGTGTCAAATTGACACAGTGATACAAAAAATCGATGAAATAACAAGACAAACAGTTACTTTTCGATGTTTTTCTCCTTGAAATTGATGAGTTAACATTTACATTTTAGGTTTTTGCAGTTACATGTTTCGCATTAAAAAAACCGCAATTTTCTTAAAATTGTGCAAGTTTGACGAATTTTTTCAAGGTTAAAAAACGTTCGTACCATAATCTCCCTATTTTTCACATATTCTGTCAAGTTTCAGCTGTAAATAAAAAAAATTTCAGCTCTCCATCTCATTTCTATCGGAAGTTCTTTGATTTTGTCTCCGAATTCGACGAAAGGTCCCACTGTGCGCCGTATACCGTCCCGATTAAACATGTTTAAACAATCATAATGCATTAATATTATATATCACTGGATTCGGGAAAGTCTAAGGAATCTTTTGCTGTAAAGATCAATTCAATATCTTTTATAATAACATCACAATATTTGTTCAAAGTTGAAGAATATGTCTTTTTTTAAAACTCCATTTTCTCAAAAACTGTACGTATAGGAGAAAAATTAAAAACAGATTCGGAATCAGCGCGAGAAACTCTGTAAGAATCGCATAGTGAGAATCGAAATACAAAAATAAAGTTGAAATTTGTTGGACAGTGATATCAGTAGCAAAACGATGTGGTTCAGGGTTTTATTACGTTAAAAACGATTAATTGAAGCAAAAAGCCCTCTAAAATGATCAGAAACTAGTTTCTTAACGTTATCCACTTTGTCGAGGACAACGGGTCAATAATCGAGGACATGTCTCCGAAATCATCGACAGATTAGAGAAACATTTGCGCGATTGCGTTGTACCTTCGGATGGAAGAGGTGCAGAGGTAAGTCTGAAGATTGGGTGATTCTGCGAGTATATCTGTCAGCTGGATCGACCGAGGGGTTAGGGTGACATGGTTCTCGTGGCGAGGTGGAATTACCTTCATCTCCCTTTCCCTCGACCTACCGCGCAGCGCCGATGAAACGGAACCGACGAGCAATCCCGTTGCTCGCGATTAAGTTTACGAACCATACGGACTCGCCGTTTGCCGAGTCGCGAAGTCGTCGCTGATTGTGAAAGGTAAAGACAGTTATGGAAAATGGAGACGTATATAGCCGGCGTTGACAAGAACGTCGGACTGGTCAAAAGAAGCTGCTGGTAACGGCAGATTTTCTGTATCGAAAGTGCGATGACGTCAGAGAGCAGGTGACCCAATTCGATGAGTACCGGATAGATAATCGGATTCGATGCTTCGGATTTTACGGGAGAAATTATATACCATCGAGGGAACGAGACAAACGGAGATATAGAAAAAGAACGAGTTTCTACTTTGAGCCGGGTAACCGGATTACATTACGTTGCAGAGCAAAGAGAAGAATGACAAAGAGCCGTGGAAATGGTTGCGGGGCACGGTCTGTAGTTTCTCCGTTTAGCTACCGGGCCAACGTTTAACGGGCCCGGCCGGTTTCGAGCAGGCTCTCGCGAATGTGGAGCACGTACGTCGGCTAGGGAAATCTGTGTAACACGTGAAAACGAGGATCCGCGCAAAGTGTTCGGGAATAAAATGTGATCGACGTAAAAGGCTCGCGCGCCGCACCGGCCGGGCCGCCTCGAAACACGGAGAAGCAACATGCGCCGGAGATCCAGCAACAGTCCGGCTTGCCGAGACGTTGGCCATGCGTCTTTCTGGCGCAAACAGCAATTTGCCGACCTGGTAATCGTTTTAGACAAGTTGTTCGATTTCGCACCATCGATTATTCATCGCGCCTATATTTGCGTTGTCTCTAAGAAATCAATTGCAAATTTTGTACCGAACAGACAAACAAACAGGAAAACAGACAGACAAGAAAGCGAGCTAATAAACACGTGGTAAAATAGAGTTCAGACATCCGCAACTTTAGACATCTTCCATATTTATTATATAATCCCCAATTTACCGTCGGCAAGGGTCTCGAACAGTCTGTTTTAGCGACTTTATGACCATAACCGTCGCGCCTGGCCCTCAGGCCCTCACGCCTTTGTCATCCTCAAGGTCCGTGAGGATCCGAGGCACGTATTCGCATCCTCTTGGGCCATCTGGTTCGGACAAAACGCGCTGTTTCATTATTTATTTTAATCATTAGTTATTTTCGAAATTTAAGGGGGTAGGATACCTTCAGATTGTAACTAGAAAGGAACTAGAATCTTACTAGATTTTGGGTCGAAACATGGGTTTGCGGTTTTTCGTTGTTTGCCCTTATACGAGCAAATTTTGGGCTGGGTGAGGGCTCAATCCACTGATATATATAATACTGGATAGAAGATTCCCATAAGCCAGCCGTGCAGCCGTTGAAACCAATTGAAGAACACTGGTATTATTTTAGTGTGCGTCTCACTGATGTATACAGGGTGTCCCAAAATTCCTTCAACAGCCGGAAATGGGAGGTTCCTGAGATCATTTGAAGCAACATTTTCCTTTGGAAAAATGTTATCCGCGGCTTTGTTTAGGAGTTATTAACGAAAAACACGGACCAATCAGAGCGCGACCTAGACGCGAGTTGGCACAGTCAGCCAATAGACAGTTGGCGCGCCAACTAGACTGTGCCCACTCGCGTCTAGATCGCGCTCTGATTGGTCCGTGTTTTTCGTTAATAACTCCTAAACAAAGCCGCGGATAACATTTTTGCAAAGGAAAACGTTGTTTCAAATGACGTCAGGAACCTCCCATTTCCGGCTGTTGAAGGAATTTTGGGACACCCTGTATATATATACAGGGTGGGGCAATAACTATTAGCACCTCAAATATCTTTGTTGTTTCTAAAGATACGTAAAATATGGTAAGGACAAAGTTAATGGTACAATGGGGCTGACACGATGCAACAAAAAAAATTTTGTTTTTATGTCTTTTTTTGGACCTATGAAGGTCACCTTGACTTTTTTAAATGGAATGTACTATTTTTTATACCATAGATCGATAGAGTATCAAATTCTGAGTATAAAAGTGTTGACCTTCATATGACCTAAACCTAATAGTTAACGAGATATTATCCAAAGAAGAAAGACAATTGTTTCGATAATATCTCGTAAACTATTAGATTTAGGACATATTGAGGTCAATACATTTTTACTCAGAATTCGACGGTCTATCGATTTATGATACAGAAAGTAAGTGTTTCCAGTAAAAAAAATCAAGGTGATCTTGAAATGTCCTCTATGGCTCCACCCACGCAGAAAATGTTAGTCACAATATGACCCCCTCTGTACCGTGTAAGTTTTGTAAACAGGGTAGGGCAATAACTATGTTCACCTTGAATATCTCCGTTATTTGTAATAATATGGAAAAATGTTATGAACAAAATTTGCACGGTATAGAGGGGGGCATATTGGGACATAAACATTTTCTGCGTGGGAGGAGGCATAGAGGACATTTCAAGATCACCTTGATTTTTTTTTACTGGAAACACTTACTTTCTGTATCATAAATCGATAGACCGTCGAATTCTGAGTAAAAATGTATTGACCTCCATATGTCCTAAATCTAATAGTTTACGAGATATTATCGAAACAATTGTCTTTCTTCTTTGGATAATATCTCGTTAACTATTAGGTTTAGGTCATATGAAGGTCAACACTTTTATACTCAGAATTTGATACTCTATCGATCTATGGTATAAAAAATAGTACATTCCATTTAAAAAAGTCAAGGTGACCTTCATAGGTCCAAAAAAATGACATAAAAACAAAATTTTTTTTGTTGCATCGTGTCAGCCCCATTGTACCATTAACTTTGTCCTTACCATATTTTACGTATCTTTAGAAACAACAAAGATATTTGAGGTGCTAATAGTTATTGCCCCACCCTGTATATCAGTGGTGCGTCTGCGCGTGGCGAAGTGAGGCAAAGCGTAGAGCTCCACGGGTGATCGCGGGGTGCGAAGGGAAGTATAGTTCATATTCTGAAATTTGAGGGCGACACTTGCAAACTGGCAAAATCTCCTTCAACTGATCATCAGGCTTCTCCTATCCATAGAATATATATCAGTGGCTCAATCTAAAGAGGAAGGTTCAGCGCAGGGTGCTCTGGTCATCACATCAGTCAATAAAGTCTTTCAGAAACAGATAAATACATTGAAATCTGCAGGATTTTTCTCGATTTTTCTCCTACTTTGGACACTCATATTATTAGATACATATAAACATAATCTCGTTAGCGTCATGACCAGAGCACGCTGCGCTGAACCTTCCTCTTTAGATTGAGCCCTCACCCAGCCCAAAATTTGCTCGTATAACGACAAACAACGAAAAGTATACCTTTCTAGTTACAATCTGAAGGTATCCTACCCCACGCGAGGTACCTAGGGTCTCGGACCCGAGGTTCGAGCCTGATAAAACTATACCAGCATGTGCGGGCCACTTGGGCCTTTTTCGTCGCGCTGCGTCGGGGTCCCCGTTATTTCACACTTTCCCGAAGTTTCCGCGATTGACTTGGGGTAGGGATTTCCCACCTCCACCGTGGTGGACTTTCCGGAAGATCCTCCTCCCTCAAGTCAATCAACGAATGGGGATGATTCTCCCGAATAGTCGGGCCCATCCCCTCGAAGATGTTCACACCGACGAGGTGAACAGCGAACGGACCCCGGAGCAGAGATCAGATCGTTTCGTCGTCTCACTCGGAGAACATGTCGCGTTCTCAAAAGAAGAATTCATAGTCTCGTCCGGACGACATCTCGTCGTCTCGTTCGCAGAGCATTTCGGATATCGACCGAAGAATAATTCGTAACCTCGTAGAGAGATCGTCGGGATCTCGTCAGGAGGACTTTCGTAGTCTCGTCCGAAAAACTGATTCGTGACTTCATGTGGAGGACTTTCTATAGTCTCGTCCCAAGAATTATACGCGATAGCATCCGAACACTTCATACAATCGTCCGTTCAAAATTGTAACACCGCTACACTCTACTAGTTCCTTGAAACAGTTGCCCAAGGTTAACTCTGCCGGCAATAGATTCGTACTATATTAATAAACGTTAATTATTAAACCAAAGTACAAATCCTTTCTCGATTCACGAAAAACCACAAGTGCTTAACAATTCACTGCATCTTTATTAATAAACAAGTTATACCGAAGTCGAGCCTTTCGAGAAGTTCTAAGTAATCCAATTAAGATCATTCTGACCTCGTTGAACGGCTCCTTGTCGCCAGTGGACGCGATCAAAATCACGCCGGCATTAGTTTCCGACGAGGTTAGGCATCGCGCTAGAATGGCCACGAGATGCCCGCCCGCGGAACTATATAATTTAATATGTTCTCACGTTGTATTCAAAGTTCAAGCGACGACACGCGAACGGTATATGTGGCAAGCAGGGGCACGCCATGCCAGCGCAGCTACGCGAACACGTATTTACCGCTCCCCCCCTCACTCCGGCAAACCCCTGTTTATACAAAATTCATAACCGGAGAGAACAAAAGAGCCTCGTAGCCGGAGTTAATATATCATCCCTCTGACGAGGATCCGAGTCCCGTACGAGGAGGTTCGCATGTAATAAACGTATTAATGGGGAAATATTATTTTGACGGGGGGTACCCGTTTAACGTCACGATTACGTGGCAATCGCGGCGTATAATAACGTTTCTCGGTTTCAGGAACGATTAGAAAGAGACGAAAACGAGTACAAAGCGCGAGAAGGAGAGAGAGAGAGAGATAAAGGAGGGTTTGAACAAAACGTAATAAACGGTCGCAAACGTTGGCGCGGCCGGGGCTAGCCGATCCGAAAGTTTGAAAAGTTTCACGGGCTGCATCCATTCGCCGCAGGCACGAAATTAATACGGCCAGCTTCCTAGGGAAAGCAAGCAACGAGGGTAACGACGAAAAAAGCCACGGACACCATGGTGTGTTCCCCGGCGACAGTTTCATTCCATCGTTGTCAACGTCAAGAGCATTCTTCTGCTTCGCAACTCGCCGTCCCCCAATCCCCGTAACCCCCACAGCCCACCCCCGTGCTCCTTATTCGCGGAGGTTCTCCGACGTTCATTCATCCGTGTCTCGTTCTCACACCCGACGCCTTTTTTCCACCAGCCATTCCATCACCTTACCCGCTACCTACACCTACAACGCCGCTCCGCTCCGCTCCGCGCCAGAGAACCATACTTTTCTCTTATGTTCTTGCTGCCTGCCCGCGAAACTTCCGAGGATCCTGTCTTCGGGTTTCTTTACCCTCGCCATTCGACCTCATCAAGCTGAATTAATTGCGGCCGCCCATGTCTTGAGAAATGTTTTCCGCGCGTCTCGGTTCTCTGCCGAGTGTATTACAGTCGCCAGATGATCAAGAGAGTGTCTCGGCGACCCCGCCGATTCGAAACCATTGTAATTACTCTCCTGGAAAGTCCGCTCGCGCAAACACCATCTTTAACCTGTTAACTGTTTTGCCAAGTTTCAAGAAACCGCGCTTCCTACGCTTAATTACTTTCAAGCTAGCAGTATTTTCCTGCTTTTTTCGTTCTCTCCTCCATTTCATTTAACAGCGAATGTACATTTTTTTCCTAATACTTTCGCGATACCGTTCGTTTATTTCCATTCTTAACAAGGTTTAATAGGTTGATAATAGTATAACAGTATTTTTAAATTCTTCTAACATTTTTACTGTTTCAGATTACACCTACTTATTTTCGTCGTAGATGCACATAATCCATTAATCACACACTGTTCGCTCTGCCTGTAGAGACTGCTCTTACAGTTTTCTGTATAATTCATCTTCTACATAATACACTCTCCATTCACTACCTTACGTGTCCGTTAGATCCGATACCTGTAATTTCAAGTACCGATCGACACACGAGCAACCGTTTAAATTTCGCCAGCGGTAAAACCAGGAACATAACCGCGCTTACAACCGTGCGCACGATTTCATTGCCAGTCACGGCGCGGCGCGGCGCGTCGGCGTAATGTCCCGCGTTCAATTACCGGGAGCGGAAAAATGACGTCCGCGAAACCAGAGCCGAGTGCCCTTGAAATTACCGCCGCGTTCATCTTGACTCGGTGAAAATCCCGGGACGGGAAAGCCGGCGCGCGGAACGTTATACAAACTTTCGGCACCACCTGCTGGAACCACATTTCAGCGGTCGTATTTGCCGGAATAATACGTCGCTGCCGATGCATTAAGGTCCTTGAACTCCCCGTTACATGTCCGCGTCAGAGAAATATCTGCAGCTCCTCCGTGTACCGTAAATCCTATAACGTTGCCGCGAGCGAAGTGATATTAATTAACGCGAAAACCGCCGGAGAAAATGTTCTCGCGCACCTATTCAACACCCTATCCTACGTTCCCCGTAGTGCGCCGTTGGATCCGTGAAATTTATCAACACAATCGGGTGATGAACCTCGGACGTTGCTGGCGCAACGGGTAATGTCTTCTGTTACGTAAGAATGAAAATGACAGTATCCATTGCACTAGGAAAAGGTCGTTCGTCGAATATGTTATCACCAGACGGCGGATTATATGCGTTAATGGCAAAATTGAATAGGTGTAATTTGAGAGTGTAAAATTGGAAGAATTAGAAGATAATCTTATGTTATTTTCAACCTATTCAACATATTCAGAAAGAAAATAAATTTCCATTTCACTCGAGTTCGCTCTACATTTTTTAAATTGTCGATATACCAGGTATGTATATATGAAACCGGAATTTACTCATAGGTGGCTCTAGCTGTCAATGTAGTTACCGTCAAACCGCGTCATGGACGCCATTTTCTTGTTTTGACATCTGGTAAAGATTTTCAACTCACAACCATACAAGCTTCATACAACAGCATAGTTTTTAACCCTTTGCACTCGAACCAATTTGAATTCCAAAACCAAGATATTTGTTTTAACCCAGATCATTTTTGTTTCATGTAATCTTTTTTACATTGTGCACATCAAATTGAACCTGTTTTCTTATATAACAGTTGAGCTTTTTACAAGTTAAAGAATACAGACAAACTTAATAATGTTAAAACTATTTTGAATAATGGTATGGCAATTTTTAGTGGCGCCTCAGACTCGCCATTCGAGTGCAAAGGGTTAATAACGTTGAACATGTCGAATTTTGTGCCTGGAAACTACGAAATGCGGACAGCATTGATTTTCTATTTCCATTTGAAGAAAACTGCTGCAGAATCGCATCGAATGCTTGTCGAAGCTTACGGTGAGCATGCTCTTGGTAAATCACGGTGCTTTTAGTGGTTTAAAAAATTCAAAAATGGCGATTTTCATGTGAGAAACGAAGACCGTGGAAGACCACAGAAAAAGTTTGAAGACAGCGATCTGCAAGCATTGTTGGATGAGGATGGCGCTCAAACGCAACAACAACTCGCGGATCAATTAAATGTGACACGAGAAGCCGTCTCCATACGTTTGAAAGCCATGGGAAAGATTCGGTAGATGGGAGAATGGGTTCCACATGAACTGAATGAAAGACAGCAGGAAAACCGAAAAACCACTTGTGAAATGCTGCTCGCCAGGTACAAAAGAAAGTGATTTCTCCATCGAATTGTGACTGGCGATGAGAAGTGGATATATTTCGAGAATCCTAAGCGTAAGAGATGATGGGTAACTCCAGGTGAACCATCGACATCGACTGCAAGGCCAAATCGCTATGGACGGAAGACAATGCTCTGTGTTTGGTGGGATCAGAAGGGTGTGATCTATTATGAGCTGCTAAAACCTGGCGAAACCGTTAATACTGAACGCTACCGACAACAAATGATCGATTTGAATCATGCTTTGCGTGAAAAACGACCGGAATATCAAAAAAGGCAACACAAATTGATTTTGCTTCATGATAATGCACCATCACACACAGCAAAACCGCTAAAGGAAACGATTGAGGCGTTTAGTTGGGAAATACTTTCGCATGCGGCTTACTCGTCAGACTTGGCTCCATCCGATTATTACTTATTTGCATCGATGGGACACGCACTTACTGAGCAGCGCTTCACATCTTACTGTTATGCCGTATAACCCTTCCCGATAAGATTCTAAACAAACTTTATCTTCGCCTTTACCCAAGAGCTGACTCAAATGTTTGGCTGGACTAGGAACAGCAGAGTTACGTGTCCGGTGACACATTTTAGAGTAGACCAAAGGTCCTTGTAAAGGTTCTATATAAGGAACCCTCTGATTGAGTCGGGTTCACTTCCGAGCCGTCAGTTATGTTGTAAGAACGTATAATTTCTGTAAAAGCGTGATTTTCTTGTGAACAATCTGTTAGTGTGACCTACCCAATAAATTTCAAGTTATCAAGAAGAAAAAGGATTATTTCTCGAGGGAACCCCATCCTTTCCTTCTTCACGGCGCACATACGGCCGAATGACTAAATTACGACGACAAAAATATAAAATGAGATTTTATTTGACATTCTAGTTAGAGATGCTTATAAGAAGACTGCTTAATAATAATCTTTGGAAAAGTAGCTACTTAGAGTTAATTGGGGTCATAAAAAAGGGTTAAGGGTCCACAGTATTTTAATTAAAACAGAATTAAATAAATTAAAACACTAAATTATTTCTGTAGTTTTATTTGAGATATAATATGTAATAAAAATATTATTCTACATCCTCATTGTTATTTTCATCATTATCATTAGCATCATTAGTAGCATCACCATACAATGTTCAGAATGTTCACTAACACCAATCTTATCGAATATATACTTTAACAATCGTTCATTACACTTAAATGATGAAAACTTGAAAAACTGTTCACTTCTTAACACTTCAAATAGTTCTTTTCTCGTAATCTTTATCTCCTGTACAGCACAGTCGACGCGACTACCTGTAAACAATCCGCTCTATTGATCGAAGGGACAAAGGGGGGGACTCATTTTTAAATTTTTTATATTAGTTATAAGCCACTTTTTCGAACTAGTAAAGAAAGATCGGGGTACTCTCTTTGGAACTTTTTTTGTAACTCTAGCTAAAGTAAGCATATCAATATTTCCTAACCAAGAATAGTATATGATACAATATAGTATATTAACAGTATGTACTACTTATCTTTGTGTTAAAAATAATTGCAGATGAAAGTACGAACCTGACGCTTCAATATCCATGTAGAAAACTTAGCGAATTTCAATTGGAGAAAACAGGATTAACGCAATTACGTCGTCAACATTACTGACGCGAACAACTGAGATTCACCGTCCGAACCATAGCCTAATTTTGCACAGGTGCGCCGACTACTGCGTTGCGTTAACAAAAGCAATTTTCACGCTACATTGTGGGCCCTTTCTTAGAGTACGTAATGATGGTATTTGAAAATAGTTTAGAGAAAATTGTTAAATCGACTTTTGTCGTCGTAATTTGGTCATTCGGCCGTATGTGCGGCTTAACATTACGAAAATGTACGAAAATGGCTCGGTGACTGGTTTGCCTCAAAAGAGGAACAGTTTTTTTGCCGTGGCATCCACAAATTGTCAGAGATGGGAAAAATGTGTAGCTATCGATGGGCAATACTTCGAACAAAATACAGTAATCGCTCCTTCGTTGTCCTGAATCGTGGGCACGATCGTTGTCCAGTACCTACCCACTCCACTGCCTGTCAACGAGAGGATTAGGCCTGCGTGGATCTGGTCGCCAGATGTGTCCCAGGACTGTCAAGAAATATGGCAAGGAAATAAGGAGTTTTTTAAAGCCAGACAGTTGGCTGCTTTTGACTGCGAATGCTTTTTTTGTCACTTAACTAGCCGTTTCACTAAAGACGCAGTCATAAATCAAAAATAGTGTCCGGGCACGGTCGTTGTCCGCTCAAACCCCCGGCCTTTGGACAACGAAGGAGCTTTTACTGTATTTTGTATCATTGTCATACAATAAACGTGTATTTTTTATACAAAAATTCCGGTTTCATATTTACATA
Source organism: Lasioglossum calceatum (assembly GCA_963966675.1). Taxonomy (NCBI): domain Eukaryota; kingdom Metazoa; phylum Arthropoda; class Insecta; order Hymenoptera; family Halictidae; genus Lasioglossum; species Lasioglossum calceatum. The sequence goes on along the minus strand of OZ016540.1, from coordinate 3,971,690 downwards.
CCTGGTAAGCCCATGTAAAAAAATTGAAAACAACAAATCTTTTTAAAAGCGTACCAATATTATTTTGATATCAATCAGGATTCAGCAACGTTCGCAACGATCTACAAAACTTTCGCTGTTGAGAATACGGTTGATAAAAGCGGCGCTCGGAATAAAATGTAAGTAATCGGTGACGGTTCCATGGAACAAGCAATTATGTGCATGACGAACGAGTGTAGATCTAGAAACATGTGCTGTACCGGTAGATTAATTGGAACGCGTCTGTAAGTTCCAGCTGAATAAATCTCAGAGATACGAGAGGATGCGACAGAAGTTAGGATTGCGCGGGAGCCAACACGAATGTAAGATTCATCACTGTTTAATACTTAGCCAGTCGGAGTAACGATAAGAATTATGATTGTAGTTCTCGTCCCAGTACAAACGGCGGGACGCGACGGTGCGGTGGCAGCTGTTTTGAAGTTGTGAATCAATGTTTACGGTGTATAAGCAACAGCAATCCCGAAGTAATTGAAGAGAAATACTATAGACGAGTGGAATCTATCTATTTAAATCATATCTCGCCGTACTCTCTATTTGCAAGATGGTTACTCATTCTTCTTTTTCGAATGGAACCAAAATGCACCCATTTGAGGGTCCGACGAGCTTAACCCTTTGCACTTGGAGCTATTTTAACTTGGAAAGTAAACATTTCTTCCGACCTAGAATAATTCCATTGTATATGATTTGTTTTCGTACAATACTTAAACCACAGACGAGATATATGAATAGACCTGACACCTTATGGGACTTGGTGTCCATGTCTGTAGTACCGGGTCGGGTTGCCATATTTTATCCCCTCCGGCCCCTTACCCTTCGGTCCCACGCCTAGATGCTGCCTCCGCTATCCCCACTCTTACCACTACCGCTGGCACGACCGAGTCGGTAGCATGCTACCGCTCTCAAAAAAAAAAAAAGAATCTGGAATCTGTAGTACCGACACCTTAAAATGCCAGTGAAAGCAATAATTTTCTTTAAATTTTATCCATAATTTGCGATTAAACTGGCTATAAATATTGTGCTCCTAGAAATAATAATACATCTTTTTAATTCTACAAAGGTGTTGACACTGAATGGTAATGGGACTCAATGGGAGTCATCCTGGGGCGTTAGCGCACCAATACCGACGGACACCAAAATACATTGGGTGTCAGGTCTATTCCGATATCTCGTCTGTGCTTAAACGTGTAATAATTGATTGGGTACCAACGTATTAGGTGAAGTAAAACGTTCTGAGCGTTTTTCGCTTTATTTCGACGATGAAAAACGCTCAGAACTTTTTACTTCACCTAATATTTAATAATGTAAACAATATTGTGAATAATGGTACAGCAATATTTAGTGGTGACTCTGAGTCACCCCTCGCCTGCTAAGGGTTAAATAAATAAAAAACTATATCGCATCACCGTCGATCAACGGTTTAAGGCTTGCACGCGATGCGATGCGATCCGGCGCACGAAGACACAGGAATTCTTGGTCGTGAAAAATTCCCATTATCCTTCGGGGAATTTTCATTCTGCTGGAATACTTCCGCGTTATTTCTATTCCTACGTGAACTCTGTTTTTTTTCTTGTCCGTCGTTTCTCCCGCGTACCGAAGAGTTCGCTGGTTTGACCGCGTTCCCTCGCCGAACAAAACAATATATCGGCAGCGGAATGGCGCACGGTGGCGGCGCGGCGTGCTGGGAACGTTGGCATTTTCCACGGGCTCCGGCTGACCTGTTATTTATCGCGGATTGAAATTCGGAGACCGCGACGCGGCCAGGAATTTCATTAAAATTATGACTTAGATATTGGAACGCGGCGGTGACGGCAGAGACACGCGTGATGGCTCGACTACGGAACGTGGATCGACTCGGAGACGACTTCCTCCTATTCGGTTCTGCTCGCCGACGCTCTGCTCCTGCACGTATGCAACCCGCGCGTTTGTATCCGGCCAATACACAGCACGCACCGTTCGTTCGTGACCTGCCTTCCAATTTCTTGCGCTTCGAATAATTGGAGTCGTTAGCATTAGCAATTGTTACCGTCGTTGCTGGATTTTCGGTGTTCCGGCGGTCACAGGAAATACAGTAATCGCTCGTTCGTTGTCCTGAATCGTGGGCACGATCGTTGTCCAGTGCCTACCCACTCCACTGCCTGTCAACGAGAGGATTAGGCCTGCGTGGATCTGGTCGCCAGATGTGTCCCAGGACTGTCTAGACCCGTGTTACCATATTTTTCTCTCGCTAGGCCCCTTACCCTTCCGCCTCTCGCCACGCCACGCACCGTATCTCGTCTTTGCACTCTTCCCACTAACGCCAGCGACAGTGGCGACACGCTGGTGTACGGTCGCGTCAGCAACTAGTGGGAAGAGTGGGAGGCTCACGCGACCGTACGTCAGCGTTAGTGGCAAGAGTGCAAAGACGAGATACGGTGCGTGGCGTGGCGAGAGGCGGAAGGGTAGGGGGCCTGGGGCGAGAGAAAAATATGGTAACACTGGTCTAGACCCGCGCAGAACGGAGAACAATAGGAAAGGAATATGGCAAGGAAACAAGGAGTTTTTTAAAGCCAGACAGTTGACTGGTTTTGACTGTGAATGCTTTTTTTGTCATTTAACTAGCCGTTTCACTAAAGACGCAGTCATAAATAAAAAATAGTGTCCGGGCACGGTCGTTGTCCGCTCAAACCCCCGGCCTTTGGACAACGAAGGAGCTTTTACTGTACAATAATGTCGCGGTGCAACCCGGAGACGACTGTCACACAAGTCGCATAGTGAAGACATACGAAGAAGCGTTTCTTTGTTTCCTCCTTTCTTCTTCTTTAAAGGTAAGTTCTTCTCTCAATCGAAAATTAAATATATAATAAATTTGTGATTTCGGCGCAAGGTTCGATCGTTTCAAACCACAGCAAATGTGCAGTTAGTTAAAAATGCATCTCGACGGTTCGATCCCCTATGTGGATCATTCTCAAAGAGACATTTTTTGCGTCTGAGAAATAATGTATATATAATATAACGTAATTTGAAAAACAAATGTAGCACAGCCATGTAAATCCAACGGAAAAACAACAAATTAAAAACCACATACTTGCTGCGACAAAAAGAACAAAATTTTTAAACAAATACTGAGGAGTTACAAATAGCCGGACTTTGTTCCATGGTGGCGGAAATGTAACTGAATATGCGTTAGAGCAGAAACGCAATAGAGGTTAGAAGACCCGTTACATGATTGGTTTGTCGATATCGATCGATGGTGATTCGCAATCGTATTGGGCGGCAATTTTGAAACAGCGTAACTGAACTACTTTTAAAGATGTACAAACTTGTAACCACACTGTACAGGGTTTATTGCATACATGGTGCTTGTACCTAATTTTCATAATTCATATATTCCAGTTAATATATACCAGGTGAAGGATACAGAGAACACTTTTGGTAGAATCTAAATTATATTGGAAATATCATCATAATCATCATTTCTTCTTCTTTTCTGTACGCGAATGTCAATATTGCCGCTTACCACATTTGATATGACTTCGCTCGAAGTACGAGTGCCAGTGAATAACTAAGTTACACCCTTGCTCAAACTTTTGTTTCAAGGCAGATATATCTCCACCGGGTAGGTGGCTGTATAGAAGGAGTATTAGTATTGATGTATGGTATAGTAAGTTTCAACTCGATTGCATCAGTCAGTCGTACACTACGACGTAGTAACCAGAGAACGTCAAACAGCAAATGCATCCAAGTTTGAAATTCGTACTGTTCCAAGTCAACAGAAACACGAAATAGTAAGGAAAAGGTATAAGAATTTGGAGCTGTTGTATTATTTTTAACCTGTTAAACGTATTAAGAAAGAACATGAATGTTCATTTCGCTTCAGTTTGTTGGAATTGTAGTAGCAAATTTTGTATGATTTTTAGAAGATGTTAAAACTAGAGGTGTGCGAGATTCCCGAAAAGATTCCCGAGAATTTTCAGGATTCCCGAGTATGTGCGGGATCCCGAGATGATTCGGGATTCCCGAAAATATACGGGATCCCGCGAAGATTCGGGATTCCCGAGAATTTTCGGGATTCCCGAAAATGTCGTTATTCGCAATTACTTTCTACAATATTACTAACATAAACATTCCCGACTAATAAGACATCGGATTCTTGTAATTACACGGTCCAAAAAATTTCACTTATAAGTTTTTTTGCGCTGATTCCGAATCTGTCCTTAATTTTTCTCCTAGACGCATATTTTTCAACTTTGAACAAATATTGTGATGTTATTATAAAAGATATTGAATTGATCTTTACAGCAAAAGATTTCTTAGACTTTCCCGAATACAGTGATATCCAATATTAATACATTATGATTGTTTATTCATGTTTAAAAGATCGTTAAAGGCGGAGAGATTGGTGCCACTTCCGCACCAATTCTTGACGATATTTTTTAATTTATCTCAAAAAATAAGGGTCCAGCGGAAAATCGAACTATACCACGTAGAGCTGCTCTATCGCGTGGTATAGTTCGATTTTCCGCTGGACCCTTATTTTTTTAGATAAATTCAAAAATATCCTCAAAAATTGGTGCGAAAGTGGTGTCTCTCCGCCTTGAATGATCGTTTAAACGTGGTTAAACAATCATAATGTATTATTATTGGATATCACTGTATTCGGGATAGTCTAAGGAATCTTTTGCTGTAAAGATCAATTCAATATCTTTTATAATAACATCACAATATTTGTTCAAACTCAAATTTCTCAAAAACTGTGCGTCTAGGAGAAAAATTAAGAATCGATATCCCTTTTGGCTGTTGGACAGTGTTATTGGAAGTATGGAGAAACTTCAAAATGTCGGGAATTCCGAGAATTTCGGGATTCCGTCCCGATCTCGAGAAAAATTCCCGTCCCGACCGGGATTTCACACACCCCTAGTTAAAACCTATTAAACGATGCGCTAAAAAAGTGTAAATTATTCGAGAATAGCTATAAGGAAACATCCAGTAATATATTGAAAATAAATTTCAAAGTTGAACACATTTGTTGTAGGATGCTCCACGGTTACTATACCTGTACCGTGATATACGATTGACTGGGGCAATCGAGTTGAAACTCACAATGCATCGACACTGATACTGCTTTTATGCAGCCATCTATCCGATTTGCATTGATACCTCTCTCAAGACAAAAGTTAGAAGGGGATATCATTTATTTATTGACTGACCCTCGTAGTAATCCTCCATCGGTTAACGAGTGATTGTCGCGTCTATCAACATACCGGGTGTTTCCGAAATCATTCGATCATCATACAAACAGCCGTATTTTTGATAACAAAGCTTCGGGGTATGCTCTTTAAAAAACGTGGCGAAGTCGTTTTGTAAAAACCAGATGAAACCATGCAGGGGTAAATACCATCCTGAAATTGGAAAAGCTCCCGATATGTGACCAAAAACAGTGCTTTGTATCAATATTTGTTATTTGAGGGTGCAGATATTCCTCTACCGTTATTTATTCGGGAAATTTGAAAGTCGGATGAACCATATTTTAAACGTACCGGTTTTACGCAACGAAAAATATCTACAGAATTGAAAATTGACTGTAAGTAAGCAATTTCGACTTTTCTATTACGAGAATTATTTCCATTTCACTGCGATCTTTTACCGACACGAACATTTACCTTTCACGAGTAGCGTTCATCATATATTAACATTCTACGCGCAGATTGTTTTATGCCAGTCCTTATACTGCAACACGCGTTGCAAGTTTACGCGAGAAACGCACGTAGTCGTAAGCTCGAAAATTGAGTATACTGGGTGTATTGAAAAGCATTATACAGGGTTTCCCAAAATTCCTTCAACAGTCGGAAATGGGAGGTTCCTGAGATCATTTGAAGCAACATTTTCCTTTACAAAAATGTTATCCGCGGCTTTGTTTAGGTGTTATTAACGAAAAACACGGACCAATCAGAGCGGCCCGGCGCGCCAACTGTCTATTGGCCGACTGTGTCAACTCGCGTCTAGATCGCGCTCTAATTGGTCCGTGTTTTTCGTTAATAACTCCTAAACAAAACCGCAGATAACATTTTTGCAAAGGAAAATGTTGCTTCAAATGATCTCAGGAACCTCCCATTTCCGGCTGTTGAAGGAATTTTAGGACACCCTGTATATAAGGACCTTCTAGTCAATAAAATAAATTTTTCTACAACAACCTACAGAAATTGGAATGTGCATTGAGATTCTCTAACTGAATTGCAACGAGCTGTAGTGAAATGGAAATAGATTGAAAGTTCCAATGAATTTACTCTTTCAAATCACACCTATTCATTTTTGCCATAAATGCATACAATCCGCTGTCTAATTGTTACAAATAACGGAAATGTTGAAGGCGGTCAACGTTATCGGTCCACCCTGTATAGGTAGTGCACACGTGTGGGGAAAATTCCGGGTTTACAGCGGGGGATAAATGTATTTTTACAACGGACGAGATCACTGGTCGAATGACGAAGGCTGTAACCCGGAGTTCTACCGTTCAGGATGAATCCGCACCGTTTCACTTTATCGCTCCGTTGTCAGGCTATCCCGAAAATACGGAAACGCCGCTGTATCCCGAGGGATTTCTTAGCGGCGGTGAACGGGGGAGCGAGCGACACGCGCAACACACCGAAAATATAAACTCGAACTCGATAAAGGAAAGAGGCGGGTGGAAATTTGGTGAGAATTACTCGCGGCGGGCCGTTGCATTGCAGAGAACGCGGCTTTTTATCGTCCCGTCCGCATCCGAGCGAACAGTAAATCCGTTGTTCTACTTGGTTGCAAGGGTGTTCAAATTTCTGCAGCACGCGGCTCTCGATTTTCTACCCTGTCCTTTAAAACGGACAGTACTTTATTTCTGAGCCGTGTAGAATCTTGTTTCGAGACTTCCGGTACGAGAAACGACATGCTAACCGGTTTTTGTCGTGGGGCGAGGGTACATATTTCGAGACGACCGAGTGTGGCGCTTTTTAGACGGAGGAAGCATGCGAGAAAAACCTGTTAAATTAGGTGCTGCGGACCCATTCACCAGCTTCAGTTAGTTATGAGAATTTTTTATCGCAGACCGAGAGAAATCACGAGTTGGTGAAAGTAGGTCGTGACTTGTCTACTAATCCCTCCAGCTGGTTAATTAATAAGGTCAAGCCAAGTCGACTTAACATTTATTTCGTTGTAAAATGGAAACCGCGACGAATTCATTTCATCCGCTGGATTATTACGCTTTTCATAAAGTAGCACAGTCAGAATATGGGTAATGAATGGTCTTCCATTAAGAGGCGCTATTTTTTATTTGTAAAACGCTAAAAAAATAGCGCTTTTCCATTATTTTATACTTTTCTTTGCCGAAATAACCCCTCAACTGCGGTTCTTTAACTTATCACTTTACCTGCCGAAAGCCTATTACAGTAATCGCTCCTTCATTGTCCTGAATCGTGGGCACGATCGTTGTCCAGTGCCTACCCACTCCACTGCCTGTCAACGCCGAGTCGCTCCGCAGGGCGGCGACGATTGATGTCGGCTCGGGTATATCGGTGTGAACACCACAACATTGACTCGAGTAAACCGAATTTTCAAACTTCTTAATTTTCATTACTTCTTTATGGGACTTTCACTAACTTATTTCTGGCATTTCTCTGATTAAAATGATACCAAACACGATATAATTTCAACTTTATTTAGTGGTTTCATTGACGGTATAGGGTACTGTAGGACATGGAAGAGGATAGCGAGCGAAACAAAAGAAAAACTGTAATGTGTAAAATACCAATGTGATGCTAACACTTTTATTAATAAGTTTCTAGTGATCAGCCTGCGTGAATCTGGTCGCCAGGTGTGTCCCAGGACCGACCAGACCCGCGCAGAAGGGAGAACAATAGGAAAGGAATATGGCAAGGAAATAAGGAGTTTTCTAAAGCCAGACAGTTGACTGGTTTTGACTGCGAATGCTTATCTTTGTCATTTAACTAGCCGTTTCACTAAAGTCTAATTGAATCGAAAATGAATTAATAAAAATGCACGCGATCCGTATTTCATTCTGTCCTTCTCTATGTTCGGCTTCCTATTGAAGTCTCGCTCGGCGCGGTCGGCGCGATATCTAGACGCAGTCATAAATCAAAAATAGTGTCCGGACACGGTCGTTGTCCGCTCAAACCCCCGGCCTTTTGACAACGAAGGAGCTTTTACTGTAATAGGATTTTCAATAATTCTGCTGTACCAAAAGAAGGCATACAAATTTTCTGTTACATTACAATCTTAAGTGAAACTATTAGATGACGTTATTGAGGGTGACTTGTTAGTTCCCAATGAAAATTCCTGTCACTGTCGAGGGTTCCATTAAAAAGTATTTAGCCACGAACCATAGATTTTTCAAAATTATGCAATAACCACCGGTCGGTAATGTGTTAACAGCTTGATAATAATCGAAGTGTTGAATTTGAACGACAGTGCTCCTAGTGATCAATGATTTCCTGAAAGACTGGCTCTCATATTACAGAGCTTTACCCCACTGGATCATGAATCAACATGTTAAACCGAAGAGAACCTTCTACCAGGTATAAAAGTTCGTCTAATCCATTCTCACTTTGTGCCCCGTTTAACTTACGGCATCTCGACGTTAAGAACAAACTTTTTCATTCGATCCTCGAGTCCCAGTGTTTCACAGGATTTATAATTCACGTTCGTGCTCCGTCGAAAGCTTCAAAGTGAACATGAAACATTGGTTGTCTGCGCTGTTCGCATTTAAATAATAAAGTACGAGGATAGACCCGCAGCTGGTGCAGCATGATATAGCATAATGCCGGGGTAAACTCTTATGGATGATATTTTCTTAGAGCAGCGAGTTCTACGAGAGCAGAACTAAAAACTGAAAGTTGATAAAAGGAACGAGGCCACGGCGGTAAGTACGCGCGAAAACTCGACAACGAAACTTGGGACGCGGTGGCGTGGGAGGGAGCGGTAACTCTCGAAGTAGCGAATTCGATCGTCGACGTATTTCCGTCTCGGTTGCGGAAGAGTCGACGACAGTAACGCAAGGACAAGTATCCAGCTACTTAATGCGTCGTTCGAGTTCCTGAAGCAACTGCGCACCCCGTGGTAACAAAGTAACAATGTCTCGGGTATAATAAGGGAACCGAAGGAATATTAACCCCCGGCCCGACCCGACTTACCAGGAAAATATTTATCACGCCGCGCCGCGCGCCGGTTCATTCGCGGAACTTGACGAGGGGAAATTTTAAGATCCTTCCACAGCCCTCCTCGCTTATCGCTTATAATCCGACGGGAAAAATCAATTTCTCACCGACGCGACGCACACACAAGGCCAAATACTTAAATTACGACGACAAAAATAGAAATAAAGATTTTCTGTAAACTAATTACAAATACCATCATAACGTACACCAAGAGACAGCCCACAATGCAGCGTGAGAATTGTTGTTGTTAACGCAACACAGTAGTTGGTGCACCTGTGCAAAGTGAAGTTATCTTTCGGACGGCCAATATCAGTTAATTGCACCAGTATTGTTGACGACGTACTTGCGTTTATTCTATTTTCCTCGATTTAATTTCGCCAAGTTATTCTACATGGATATTGAGGCGTCAGGTATGTACACTCCGCGACGATAAGACACCTCTAGATTTCTAATGTTTCTCAATACCAATGATGTGTACAAAGATTTTGTATACAGGGTGTCCCAGCTAACTTGACCACTTTGAATATCTTTGTTGTTTTTAATGATACGTCAAATGTCCGAAGGACAAAGTTGAATGGTTCAGTGGGGTTCACATGATACCAAAAATATTTTTGTTTTTATGTGATTTTTTTTAGAGATATAAAGGTCAACTTCATTTTTTTAAATGGAATGAGGTATTTTTTAATACCAATCGATGCAGCTGGACATTCGTAATAAAAAAGTACTAACCTATGTATGTCGAAAAGTTAGTAGTTCAGGAGATATTTCAATTTAAATAACTCTAAAATACCATTGCGGTCGTACTAAGACGTTAGCGTTTACTTACTTATGTAACGTCTTAGTACAACCGCAATGGTATTTTAGAGTTATTTAAATTGAAATATCTCCTGAACTACTATCTTTTCGACATACATAGGTTAGTACTTTTTTATTACGAATGTCCAGCTGCATCGATTCATGTATTAAAAAATACCTCATTCCATTAAAAAAACGAAGGTGACGTCATATTTCTAAAAAAAATTATATAAAAACAAAAATTTTTTTGCTATCGTATGAGCCCCATTTTACCATTCAACTTTGTCCTTCAGACATTTGACGTATCTTTCAAAACAACAAAGATATTCAAGGTGGTCAAGACAGCTGGGACACCCTGTATAGATCTGTATAGAGTATCCTCTGTTTAGTAACATACGAAGTAACTGCTATTATTTACGTTGTGTCTCAGGAGTTATATCAGTTTACATGAAAAACCGGTGCGTCAAAACGATAAGACATGGTGAAGAAGAATAGTGATTTAATTGAAGTATCCAACACCAAATTTGTTCCACAATTACTGTTGCGTGGTTCTTATAGAGCTTTTTACGCTGATTCCGAATCTGCCCTTCATTTTTCTCCTAGACGCACAGTTTTTGAAAAACATGACTTTAAAGAAAAGAAACGTATTTTCAAACTTTAAACAAATATTGTGATGTTATTATAAAAGATATTGAATTGTTCTTTGCAGCAAAAGATTCTGTAAACTTTCCCGAATACAGTGATATCCAATTTTAATGCATTATGAATGTTTAAACATGTTTAAACAATCATTAAAGACGGAGAGACACCACTTTGCACCAATTTTTGAGAATATTTTTGAATTTATCTCAAAAAATAAGGGTCCAGCGGAAAATCGAACTATATCACCCGATAGAGCAGGCTTTTATCTTGAGAAATCACTCTTTGAAGTTAGTAACTTTGACGTTTCTTTCAAACCACAAAGCAAAATATTTTTGCCGAGTCGTATTGTGGGCCAAAAGTGGAAACATAAAGGTGCTTTTATACTCAGATCCGCGCGGGTTCGAGCAAAAGATTGTATTGCATTTAAGTTCGTGTGTATTCACATAAATTAAATGGAAATTATTTCATACTTTTTAGTGCAATTTTCTAGAGCGTTTTTTCGAAGTCGGTTTAATTTTTTTTTTATAAAATGTTTTTATTACCGGCCACACCCTGTATATTTCCTTAGTCAAAAGTTTCGTGATCTACATATTTAGTATACAAATAATCAATTACATCATTTCAACATAATTTACATGCAACAATAATTTTTTCAACATTTCAACGAAATATACAAAATTATTTCAACAGATGTTACACAGTACCAAGAAGACATGATATTTTTATTCTCTATAAAAAAGTATTAATCCGTGCACGTTGAAGAATGATTACGTTAGCAGATATTTTAAGTCGAATATAACTTTCAAAAGTTATTCAATTATGTTTAACAAAGGCGTCGGTAAGAGCAAAAATTTTGCGCGACTCTTTTCGAATATTCTGGTACGCAGCGTAAAAATATAGATTTAATTACCTGTCAGGTGCACTCGGAAACGAAATTTTCGACACCGGGGTAATTAACTTAAGACAAGCCGGGTTGAACTCTGGATTGAAGGAATTCGCGATCGCTCGCTGATATTAGCTTTCCTGGAGGAAATCGTTCTGGAAGGCCCCGCTCGGCGCTCGACGCGATGAAATTCTTCGTGTGCGCGCGACGAAGGAAATCATAAAGGTGCAGGAAGGCGGCGAAAGCAACGTTTATAGTTCCAAAAGACTGGCTCCGGAAATGAAGTTCCGCGTTACCCGAAGACAAACCCCCGGACCGCCCCAGCGTGCAACGCTTCGGCTCGCGAAAGTTCTCCGGACTGATGAACGAAAATGCCGGGTAATTTCGGGGATGTTTGTGTCGGCCGAAGCGTATTGTCGCGATTGGCGGGCAAGCGTCGAAACTTCGTTGCCGGTCCGGTCGAAAATCTGCCCGCGTGGAAATAATAGAACCGGACAAAAGCTTCGCGGGCTGTCGGCAGCAATGCGGAGCGTCGCGTCGACGATCGTCGGAGACTAAATTTTTCAAACGGGCTGGGATTATTCGATGGCTGTAAGTGGTCGCATTGTGGTACATGCATGCATACCGGCGAATATGTGCATCAGAATAGACCACTCGGTGCCGAAAAGAGCAGGTACACCGAAGCACAATCTGCCGCCGAGCCCGCCGAGGCACGAGACAAGAAAACTGAGAGGGTGGAAAATCGAGGCGCCACGCATTCCAGCACCAATAATCGGCAGGAAGCTTTTCAAAAAATATTCACATGTTCACAAAACTATTCAAGTGTTCATGATGCGAAATTATGTCCCAAAAATGTCGTCCAACTTTGAGGTTTGCAAAAATGTCTGAACGACAACCTTTCATGACCAGTTACCGCACTAGTCTATTTGCATTTAGAAATACAGTCCGCGACAATACTATAAGACATCACTTAAAACGAAATAATTATGTGTTATATGAAAGAACTTCATCGTCTTTCACACAGAGTGTTATTAGTTACTTCTGGAGACGTCGCTTCATTCAACGCAGCGTTCTCGTTAGTATTTCTAAGAATTTGAAAGTACAGTAAATTCTCTATAGTCGCAAACAGGGCGTGCACGATAGACGCCAATAAAATATCCCCTCCAACTCAATACACGTACTGATCTCGGCTCGGTATATCGGTGTGAACCACTACTAACGCGACGCAGAGAGTCGCAGTCGTCGGTGCAGTTCAAACGCCCGTGAGTCATCATAACATTATACCAAAATTCTATCTTCTTTATTTTCCATTATTTTTTCATGGGACTTTCACCAACATATTCCTGGCATTTTTCTAATGCAAAATGATACCAAACACGATATAATTTGAACTGAATTTAGTGGTTTAATCGACAACGAGAGTTTCGAACGCAAGGAAGGACAGCGTATATGAAAGAAAGAGACGCGGAGAGTCGCAGCGACTGCGGCACAGTTCGAAGGCCCGCGCGTGGTCTCGCGTTACACGCGCTGTCCTTCTCTACGTTCGGCTCGGTCTTTGAAGCTCGAAAAACAGTAGGACCAAGATCGATAGATGCAAAGAAATCCCCCCGAGGCGTTTGCGGCTATAGAGAATTTACTGTAACATCAATTTACCTCTTATTAACAGCGACAAAACTATAAGACAGAAAATTAACACGTACAGCTTATTTTTATCGGTTATTAATATTTTGTGTTGCCACCCTTATTTTTTATGACATGTAACATTCTTTTTGGAATAGATTTATACAAGCCCGCCTTTGCTTCCCCCACTCTTCCCACTAACGCTGACGCGTACGACTCGTTAGCTTGCTCCACGTGGTCGCGTCAGCGTTAGTGGGAAGAGTGGGGGAAGCAAAGGCGGGCTCCGCGGCGCGGCTGGGCGAGGGGCGCAGGGGTAAGGGGCCTGGCCAGCGCGGAATATGGTAACCCTGCTCGTGGCACTTTGTATAAACATAAATATTGCAAGTTGATTAATATTTTTCAGGTTTCACTTAAATAATTTACTACAATTACTGACACTTTGGAAGAATATTTCATTGATGATCTTTTCGCTTTCACTGTTTGCGGGAAACTGTCTTATAGATTTGTCGCGGCTAACAAGAGGTCAAACTGGGTAGCTTTCAAGTTCATGGAAATTCTAACGAAAACAGTGCGTGGAACGACGTCCCCAGAAGTAAATAATAACACTCTGCATGAAAGACAATGAAATTCTTTCATATAATACATAATTATTTCGTTTTAAGTGCTGTCTTATAGTATTGTCGCGGACTGTATATGGTAGCTTGATAGGGGTTTATCTCTTTCCTGGAGATAAACTGGTCCACGTGGTCTTTGCAAGCTTCTAAGGAGTTGAACTTTTCTCCATTCAGAAAATTTTGCAAGGATCGAAATAAGTGAAAGTGTGATGGTGCCAGGTCAGGCGAATATGGTGATTGAGAAAGGACATCCCCACTCCAAGCTAGAGTACATGTTGTCAAAATGCTATAAATAAATTAATATACAACGCTCTCTCTCCATAGACGACAACTCAGAATAGAATGTACTCCCGGAGAAGCTCGAAACTGTTTGTGAACATAATTATAGTCAGTATTTCGCTAACAAAGTTTACGAACGAGAAGAGTAATGCTCGTAAAACGGATTAAAGTCCGGTCCTTTTTTGCAACTCTGGAACAGCACGCGAAAACCACACAAATAATAATAACACGCATTTGTAGGTGAAGTGCCATATAATTCATGAGGAACGACATAACTGCCCTCTATTGGTCCAATTATGAAGATAAATGAATGAGAGTTTCATGAATGTCAAAGAGTGTCTCTGCAACATTTTCATAGTGACGAAAGTAAAGGTCACGACTTTTCAATGAAAATTTCAAACATGTTATTCCCATTTCTGTTACATATTTTCGCAAATATAATCACACCCTGTATATGCGAAATCTGCAGACATAATACATTTTGCTCGGGCATTTTTCGGAAAATAAGAAAAATATCGAAACCGTCGAGTGCCCCTAATTCAATGGCCAGTGGCTGTAGACTGAAATCCTTGACGAGTTCCGGAGGCGGAGAACGCGGAAGAAAGCGAGCACGCGCAAGCATTGCACTCTGTAAAAATACAATTGCTGAGGAGTGGCCAATGTCTGCTGCTGCTGGCACAATTGACGAGCGGAACCCCCGGAAAATTTTCACGGTGAGAGGGAGAACGAAGAGAGAGGGCAGTTGAAACGAGGGATGAATCGAATGGTCTCAGCGATCGTGCCGTACTTGTTCCTTTTTTTTTTTTGCAGGGTGCTGGTGGAGGAACGCGAGGATATCCATTGTCGCGGAAGTCGCGTGCAATCCCCAGCGGACAGCGAAAATGCAATAACGTCGGTGCGCTAATGTTCGCGGAAATAATGTATCGCTGGTGGTAGTGTAAATTTCGCCCACTAGTCGGTCGATACAGCGTAAATATGCGTTAAGGGGGAAGCTGAATAGGGATGCGGAGAGTATGGCTCGCGTTCGTGTACGCCCGTCGTCGGTATCAATGGTCCGGGTCGAGCGGCTGTGTGCGCGACGCTCTATCAATGTGTGAACGCGAAGCGCAAGTCACCGGGGAAGATGCGGGGGCGGGCGAGGGTGTGCAACGGGTCTGCGTGGTGTAATGGCCTGCTGCCGAGGGTGCATTAAGGCGGTTTATGTACACGAAGAGGTATGAGGTCTTTTAACCCGACTCAAATGCCGATTTCATTGAAACCGTAGCGGCGCGTTCCGGGCCGGAGCGTTATATCCAATAATCAATTTGAATGGGTTATTAAAACGCTACTACGAAAGTCAACTCCTGGCGAATCTCGGGTTGTACGGAACCCACCCCAACCCACCCCACCCCAGCCCAGACCGCCATCGTTGCCACGCACCGAGCCGCCCCTGGATTTCCATTCCCGAAATAATGATTTCGACCTGCGCTCGAAACGAGCGCGTCCGACAGATGCAAATGGGCCAATTCAATAATCCGAAAATAATGCTTGTTCGTTCCGCGTGTTTTTGCGATGCATCCGACGCAGAAGAGCTCGATTTCAAAGAGCGCTGCGGGTCAAAAGGGGCTCGTTCCCCTTGTGCGGTTTTCGAGCCTCGTCGCGGCCATTGCTACATCAGCACCGGCGGATAATAGTCTCGCGAATTGAAATGGTCATGCTGAACTTCATCTTCGTTGTGTCATTTCATCTGAAAGTCTGAAACGATTGATTTTCTTTTTTGTTGTTTTCGCATTTCCTGTCGTTTCCAAGGTTTTAACGGTGTGTGTGTGTGTGTGTGCGCGCTTCAAGCGACACCCCGAAATTCTCTGCATCGGCGAAGTTGCAGCAATTCCGAATATGAACGATGCACTCAGCGAGCACAATGTTGCACATTTCAATCACGATTTTTCCGAAATTCTGTTCGTCGTGTTGACCGATTACGGGGTCGAACAGTTTTACTGCCGTGACGGCATGAAAAAACTGGCAATTTTTAGACGGGGATTATAAAAAACTGAATATCCGATTACGTTGGGAATTTGCATGCTATTGTACCTCAGCATGTTATCAACTGGTGGAAACGAGTTATATTTCTATGCAAAGTCAAACAGTGCACCTCATCACAGCACGTTCCGTTTTCTCATTCCTTGAAGTCTAAGCTTCTAAAGTTTAATAGAAAGAAAAACAGAAATTTTTAGTCATTTCATCGGAATCTAACGCTTCAACTTTAAACTACGTGTGTACTCTCAGTACCCTCGGCGCTACAGTTTGCGCTGCAATCGAGACAAAACGCATTGTTGTTTCAATTCCACAGGCCGCGGTGGTCTAATAAAAACCAATAAAATCGACACCCAATTAATGGAGCGCCGCTGCTCGGTCAATTTCTATTTTTTGGTTTATAATCGCGGTACCAGTTGCCGCCACGCTGAAAAACGCCCGATCTCTCTGTTTTGTCGGATGACGGATGCACTCGATGTACTTGACCGCTCCTAACCCTGCTGCAGTTCCCGATTCAGTTATTTGAAACAGCGATAGAAAGGAAGGAATCACACCTGTACTTTCCTTATGCATTTATGACTTCTACTTTCTTGAAAGAACGCAACCTGCTTTTGGTGTGGTAAATAAGTGTGCAACATTTGGGCTTGATCAAACAACTCTAAACCCTGCCTCAAGAGGCTCAAAGTTACGAATGATACTACCCTCTGGTAAATAGCTGGTTTTTAATATGCAACCCTATGACACACAGGGCATGTGCGTAACCACGTGTGTGATTGAACTAGAGTTGAAACCATCTATTATCGATATCTTATCGATAACTTACTGATACTTAACCCGTGTGTAGGCGTATCGATTAGTTCAGTCGCTACATGTCTCGGGCGCTCTATTCTTTAAAAATTTTACTAATTAAGGGACAGTTCAAAATAACACGCCATGAGGAGACACAACTACGCGAATTTAGTTTATTTGTGTCAACGGTATATGTGAGAGCGTGGTTCACCGCACCGAGCGCCATTGAAGCTTCGTACCATGACCTTCCATTTTTGAAACTATTGTATGACTACGCTAGTGTGAATAAAAAAAATCTCGGACGTAGCCGTGAAAAAGTTTTGTGGTCATCCATGGTATCTGACACCTGAGTGGTCCGTGGTGGCCCTACAGGAAGATACAGGGTGTCCCAAAACTCCATCAAGTCCGGGAAATGGGAGGTTCCTTTGGTCATTTGGAGCGACATTTTCCTTTGCAAAAATGGCCGCAGCGGCTTTATTTAGGAGTTATTAACGGAAAACACTGACCAATGAGAGCGCGACTTGGCACAGTCGGCCAATAGACAGTTGGCGCGCCGGGCCGACAGTGCCAGCTCGCGAGATTGGTCTGTGTTTTTCGCTAATAACTCCTAATCAAAGCCGCTGCGGCCATTTTTGCAAAGGAAAATGTCGCTTCAAATGACCTAAGGAACCATTTCCCGGACTTGAAGGAGTTTTGGGACACCCTGTATACATTTGTACTGGAGTAATTTGAATAATTACAGTCCTTTTCAAGCTTTAGAAATTTGTACCTTGCTTCAAACCGAACCAAACTCCAAAAACATGGTTGCAAACCCTTTGTGGATTATTCCGTTATTAGATTTTACCAGTTTCATACCCATATTCATCCATAATTTGACAATAATGAATTTTTACTTTCACATAACAAGATTTTGGGAACCAGGCGATATGTATAATATGTATATCTATCAATATATAATTATATTTATATTTTGTCATGTCATCCCACGTTATTTGATGATTGACGTTTTGTTATTACCAAAATAAAGTCATTAAGTTTTTCAATTATTATTTCAAAGAACATGTAATGACCGTAAATCTAGTTTTCTGCTCTTATTATAATTATATTTTCTTTAATAATAATAAAGTTATTAAGTTTTCGTTATTAAATAAAGATATGGGGGGGGGGGAAGTGAAAAACCGAACTTGAAAAACCGTACACACCAAGGTCTTTCTTAAAAGAAATCATTAAAAGCACTTCCTGAATTTTGAACAGCTAGATCGGCGATCGGCCGCACTGTGCGACGCGACGCGCGACGGCCGGATTATCACGGAGAACCAGGACAGAAATAATGGAACTCGTCGAAAGATATCGACTGGCAGGCATTCCGAGCCCACTTCCGGGCGCGTTTTGCGTACGCTGCGCCGCGTGAGAAAAGGGTTGCGCGGAAAAGACGCGTGGCTCCTTTCTATTAAATCATTACGAGGCTTTTGTTGCGCCGGGACAATGGACGAAACAGAGATAAAAGAAAATGAACGGACGGCGCGGCGTGTCATTTGCAGGGGAACGATGATGCACTCTCACGGCAGGTGCATTAAGGCGGTTTATGCACGCGAGGAGGTGGATCATCCACTTTTAGATCCCGCTGGCTGCCGGTCGTCGTTTCTCTGAAACCGCGACGGATTATGAAGGTAGTAAAACGTTTAAATCGATAACCAGGCGGCCGAGCCGAGTCACGTCGAGTCGCGTCCCGCCTCTCCCTCTCGCGCTCTCCTTCTCTCTTTCTCCGACGCTTCTTACGTTCGACGGAGAAAATTGTTTTCTGTTGTTTGTCGGCCGAAGATAAATCGTGTTTCGACGCGGCGCGTTTGAATTTTGCATGGATGGTACGCGGCAATGGTGCGCGTGCGCCCGCTACGCGCGTCCGCCCGAAAGAATGGAACGTCAAAAACGGAATGAGTTATTTATTGCTCTTTTTGTTAGGTATTCACGTACGCGATAAATCACATTTCGAAAATGCTTTCGGCTGCAGGGCTTCACGGCGGACCGGAATTTATTATACCGCGTGGTAAACGATCGCAATGCCGCGCCGTCCGTTCGGAACAAAAACTACCGTCACGCAAACCGTCTACCGGACTGTCTGAAATTTATAATTACAAATAAAACTTCCGCCAGAGCGGGAACCGCGCCGAGGATTTTCGCCACTTTGCGAACTCTGGTTATCCATGACCGCGAAGTAACGCGAGCTCTGCGGAAATTGCTTCATCGTCGGGACGATACAGCGGTACCCGTTTGTTCGCGGTTTCGATCGCAGAACTTTCATAAATAATCTCTGACTTCCGGAACAATTTTCTGGAGTATTACGGGGATTGCTTTCCATCTTTCATATAACTCGGACCACGAAGGAATATTCGACCTGTATATATTACCTGTCTGTCGTTATTTATATCAGTCATCAACGACGTCTGTCTCACTTTCGAAAAGGATTGGCTGATTTCAAGCTGAACCAAAGTTGTAAAACCCTTAAAATGTGGCATTCCAGAAATTCCATTTACTTAAAAGAGGTATTGGAGAATCTGGTTTCGCAAGATTTTGGCTCATTCGAAAATTCCCTGGGAAAGCCGTAACGTTATTTACGATAGCATGGTCTCGCGCTAAGAGTCTCATCCTCTTTTACGATCGCATAATCGCCTTTCCTCATGACGATCGATGACGAATGCATACCGGGCGGGTCAGATCGATAGCCGTGTTACATATTCCCAGATTAATCTCGCTACTGCCGGCGGGCTGAAGGTTCGCGTGATTCGTTCATCCCCGGCGGGACGTTGGAAAGATCGTGCCCTTGTCACTGTCGGGCCGCCGCGATGAATTTATTAAAACGTTACATCGCGTACACCGTTGGAGTACGTATTCACGTATATGGACGAGAAGATACGGGGCTCGCTCCGTCTGCCGTCGGCGCATTGATCCCTTTCACGGGGGATCTTGAGAAGCCAGACCGATCATAATAGAAGATCGATGAAGTATATACCGGGAATTTGTTCGACGGCGTTGGTAAAATTCCCCCGGGGAGAAAAGCGGACTCGGTCGGACAGTCCGCAGAGAGCTTATTCTAATTTATATTGGCATGAATTAAAGGATTACGTTATAACCGGGAGTGAATTATGGCCTGCGCGTTATATCCTCTCCGATATATCGATTCGAACCAGGCCGGCCGAAACCGTGGCGTGGCGTGGTCCGATACATTTTACGCGGAACACTTTTAACCGCGTCGCAGCGACGCAGCCCGATTACAACGCGGCTCGCCGTTCAACTTTGTCCGAATTAAACGCGAGACGAACATATGTTGCCGTTCTATTGGGACCTTTATTTACCGGCGCGTCCGCCGGGCAAATTGAAAACAAATTAAATTCTCGAGGCTGATTGTAGCCGGGCCGCTTCTACGCAATTACTGTAAAACGCCTCCGTAATCCGTAGGTATGTAAATAACGGATCGATCTGTCACTTTGAAAAATCCGTTCCGTTCCATCGGCGAAACGGCAAGCCCGTTGTTGCCGGAACGTAAATTTAACAAAGGTCCATCCGTCTCTGTTACTTCATTTCTCGTTGACCGCGTTCGAAGGATACGGCGGCGCGGCCGACAATTGCGGTTCGCGTTTCATTACAATTGCAAATGGCCGACGACTCGCTGCAACCGCTGCGCCGGCCGCTTGTTATTTCAGACGTTTTCGAAAAACAGCGAACATCTCGCGGGTCGCTCGCCTAGTTGCGCAACTGCGCGGTAACTCGATTAGGCACATATAGACGGTAAAGCAGCTACGCTCACGGCGAACTTCCGCGAACAAATGAACTTCTAAACACCATTCCCTTGTACCCGTCCGTATTTATTTGGGAAATGTTTTCCCAACGCTGTCACTCGCAGCCCCCGTCAATTACGCTCTCCGGGATCTCCGGACGTGTGCCGGAGAATCAAAGGTGACGGCGAACAAAAAGTCCACCTGTACGGACGATGTAGAAACTATGTCGATTCCACCGAAGCCAGTTACCGTCAACCTCCACGCGTGAAACGTCCACGGCGCGGAAGACACGTCCCATTGAAGACCATACCGTGGAACAATAGTTATCCTGGGGCGAGAAACCCGGTATTGTCCCTGTAAACGTTGTAGCCCCCAGAGGTGCAATGAAAGAAAGACAATGTACACAGTTTGAACCGCGTTTTCGCCTCTCGCTGTCGTGTGCACAGTAAACTGTTCGCGATCGGCACTCCTTCGATTTCGTTCCGCGAAGCTTCGCTCCTCGCGGACACACGTTTTAGATATTTCAATTTCCGTAAACATTTAGAGACTTGCACTACATGTATCATATAGGTGTTCCAATCGAAATTCACCTTTTGTTTAAACTACCTGAACAAAATAATTTGCTCACTTCTCCAATGACTATTCAATTCAGGCTTGTGCGAGAACCCGAAATGTCGGGTTCGGGTCGGGTCGGGAATTCTCGGGCGAGAACTATCGGGCTCCCGAAAGTATCCTGCTGCCTGTCTCTTCGGGACCAGTGTAGCCAGACGGAGCGGCCCCCAGGCCCCATACCTTTCCGTCCTTCGCCAAGATGCTGCCGCCGCTATTCCCGACCCGAACCGAGCGTCGGGTTTCCCGAGATTTCAGGTTCTCGAACAAGCCTGCTATTTATGTTAATCCGTGCCGAGGCTCGTAATTTATAGTAGGAAATGAAAATCAAATGTAACTCGCGGGTAACACGAAGATACGAATGGAAGTGCAATAATTAGGATTAAATGGGAACAAACGTTCTAGGTATGAAGAGGATTGCTAATGCAGGGTAGCACGCGCATACAATGAAGTACTATGTCGCGATTCTGTTACCGGAATCGAAGCAAATTACCACTGTATATGATCGGTATTAAAATGGATGAATCTAACACAGAAGCACTGCCTGCACCGCAAATTAGTGAAGCGAGACTCGAGTATCTGTGGATGGACGAAACATTTCGGCGGAATTAAACTCTGTGAATCTTATCAGAAAATTAGCGAATCACGGGGATCTATCGCTGGGTATTTTAAAACCCGGACATGTCTGAAACTAAATTGTCCGAGCCAACTATACCCATCTCCAGTTATATCGGTCAATGCGGTCAATTGTTACGCGTGTTCGGATCGCCAAGAGCCGCGAGGGCGCGCTCGATATCCGCGAGACTATAATTCAAATGGGTAACAAAGTGTGATCCAGCGGTACCGTTTAATTCCCGTCATCGATCATCAAGAGCCCAGCCGAAAGTGTGTACCCTCGATAAAACGGCCGCAATGCCCGTGAGCTCTTGACACACAAAAAGAGGTTGCGCGCGGGCGTGCATAAAAAAAGAAATTGGAAAAAGAAGAATCTCGACGATAACTGCAGCGAAATACTTTCCGTTCGATCGACGCGGCAAGCGGACTATCCGAGCGGTTCGTGCTCGTTTCCCGGTGGTGTACGTGATGGTGCGTGCGTGCAGCCGGCGCGCGCACACACACACACACACCTGCTCAATCTTCTCCAATTAAATTCTATTGGAATTCGCGCGAATGCCAATACCGGACGGGCGGGAGCATTCATTGTGTTGAGATAATGAGGGGTTGCGCGCGAGGAAAGCGTACAGCTTAACGGATAGAATACGGTATACCGGAGCCACGCCACGCCATGCCACGCCACGGTCGCGCTATAGCCAGGAAGCCGATAATGCTATATCGGCGTGCGTACTCCGGGGACCAGGCCGTAGAACGCCGTCTATCCCAGGTTCATTATGTAGCATTATGCCACACGGTATGCTATATTACCGGCGAGGTATGTCGCCGCTCTAAGGACGTTGTGCTACGAGACGCCGCCGCCACGTTACGCTGGCCTGACCCCGTACCCCATACCAGTTTAATTGCTACCGTATCGCGCACATGCTGCGGGGCTTGATGATGGAAACTTCGTACGTTCTCATGGCTTTCCAATATTGTTTATCACAGCATCGGCCGATCCCGTGTAATATCTCGTTCCATATCGCAACGTTTAGCCCGACGCGGCGCGACGACGCGCAGTGCCCACCATTTGCCGTACGTACAACCACATTGGACTTTAAATACCAATTGGCTTATGGTTTCCTGGCGAGCTTGCTGAAATCTCTAAACCAAGAGTTCTTAAACTTATGTAGTCCGAGGCCCCCCCCCCCCTCTTGAACAACAGTTTTTTGTGGACCCCATCCGAACCCTAGGCGTTTTTCTTCTTCGTGTAGGATTTTTATTAAATGAGTTATTTGGATAAAAGCGAAAAGTTGGAGGATGTAAAGTTGATGTCAAAATTGTGTGTTTCGCGCCCCCCAGGGGTCCGCGGACCACAATTTAGGGCAGGCATGCACAACTGGACGATTTGGGAGCGGAAGCTCTCGACTCGGTTCATGAGCTGGGTCGGAGCTGGCTGGCACACGTAGGGTGGGGAGAACTGCAACAGTGTGCGTGTGAACGTGTGCTACACTCTCGTGCTTAGTGGGTTCCCCTTCCATACGTCCGAGCCAGGTCACGGCTCTGAGAGCGCACGGGAGCCGCTTGGGAGCTGATGAGCCGCTCTGAGAGCTACTTGCTGTGCATGCCTGATTTAGGGGGTTACCCTCGGTTCGTCGGCAACCCATTTCACCAACACTGTTTTCATCGCCGATTTGACCGACAGTAACTTTTGTCGACACTATGTTTTCATCGACACGGTTTGACCGACACTATGATTTCATCGACACAGTCAAATCGTCGACGAAGACAGTGTCGGTGAAATGGGTTGTCGACGGACCGAGGGTAACTCCAATTTAGGAACCTCTGCTCTAAACTATACGTTCACAACTCGCGCTGAAATTCAATCGTCGACTACGTCACATTTGCCACATCAAAACTGTTAACTTTCTGTTAACCTCTATTCAGAGACCCTTAATATATGGTATATTCGTGATCAGCGCGAAATTTCCTATAAGAATTCGTCAAGAACAGACTTTTGTCCCGTCCGCCCATAAGAACGCCGCACTGTGCGATGTCTCCATCGGAGAACAACTGCAGTTCATCCTCGCCTAATACAGTAATTCGGAACTACTCGTACTTCGGCGCGGCGCGGCTCGGCAGTTCGCCGGATCCGTAAATGAGGTTACTAGCTTAATTATATTGTTCGGAAAGCCCGCTGCAACCGCGACCTCCTCCGAAACAGACCGTCCGAAACATGTTGCGGTAATGTAGTGTATGATTTTCGAGGTAGCAAGGCCGCGACGGGAGACTCCATCGCGCAACTGAACACCGTCGCGCGTCGGTGCCGGCAACGAAGTTTCCCTTCATTCAAGGTGTTCCCGGGTGGGGTGGTGGTGTCGGTAGAGTCTCTGCGTGGAGTCCCACGGAATTTTGCGGCGCGACACGGCGCGTTTGAAATACGTCGGGACGACGGACAGTTTCAAATACTTCGAAATAAATTCGACCGGGAGGGAAACGCAGAAAAGGGTAGCCGGCTTCTCCACTCGTCGATCTCGTAACTTCTGAACTACGAGTCCCTATCTCAGTTTTTCAGCTGCTAAGACGTTTCGACAATAACGCGAATTACAAAACTGTACTCCGTTACGAACTCCGTTACGAACTTTTACCGTATCTCCTCGAATAACTTCGTTAATTCTGCGTGGAGCAGCGGAGGTTAGACCGGGCGAGGAATGCGAGCTCGTGTTTTAGTGCTGCCCCTCTCCTGGCGCGGCGCGGCGCGGCTCGGCGTTCTCGTTCTACCCCGGTTCTTAGATAAGGCGAAATTTCATCGCGATTTTCAGAAGTATTCCCGACATTGCCGTTGGCCCGCCATCCTATCTCCCGCCCCGATCCTCGAAGACAACTCCGTTCATCGCGTCCTAGACGACGCGGCGTTCCTTAGCTCGCTCTTCCATAACACCAAGCTTGAAAAATTGGATTCCACCCCGCCACCCGACTTAAAAATGCTCGGCCTGCGCCGCTCGTTGTGAGAAACACAGATATTTACGAATTTCCGGCGATATCTATCGGTCGAATGAAATTCCTCGCCGAAATTAACCAGGACAACAGGTCACCGTCCAGATTATTCTTCCCTCTTGCGGGAGCGCGAGCCAAATTGAACGCAAACACAGGAGGAAAGTCAAAGCGAATGATCGCCCGAGGAATCGTTCAGCCCGCGCAACAGCGTTCAACGATCCCCAAGTTCGTTCCCATTGGTTTGCGAAGGGAGGAAATAAACCGGCGAGGCCGCGCAGCACGCTGGCCGATTACGCGTATGTGCAGGGAGCACCGGCAGTTGTTTTGCAAGCTTACTTTCGAGATGGACCAGCAACTTTCCAGACTAAAGAACGAGTGTACTCGGAACTGGAGAACATGGTGGCAAAGGGGGGAAGGAGGGAGCAATGGCAAATGGCATAAGTTGGCCCGAGCAAACTCACCTGCTACTCTCCAAGGCTGGGAAATAGGCGAGCAAGAGGATGAGAATGGCGAGGGGGGAGCCGGAAGAAAAGGAAAATAGCTGTATATATTACTGCGAGGCGGATGTAAATTTCAAGGGCCAAATAGGAATTGAGCAGTGTCCAGTCTGCCCGCCGCGTGGCGTCCGGGAAAACTTTTGTTGAGCGTACTATGCGATGTCCTTTAACTCTTCGGGCACGGCGTCGCCATCCGTCCGCGGGAGACATCCAGTTTTCAGCGGCGAAGGAGGCCGCCGCGCCGGATGGTAACGCAGCGTCAATAAAAATAGTTTCGCCGAGTTAACAAAACGGCGCCCGGCAGTTTCGAGCTAGCTTCGCGTCCCGGTAAGATGCATATTCTCTATATGTTCCGTCGGGGTACCATGGAAATCACCGACACAGATTTCCCCGACACGGTTTTCACCGACTCCAGATTTGACCGACAACGAATTTGATCGACAACGATTTCAACCGACAACGACTTGAGACGACCACAATAATAAATAGACTGCGGATCTTTATGCAGAATGAAAAATATTTGCAATGATTGCAGGACACAGGAGCCAAATAAAAATGGTATTCTTCTTTTAATTATCCTATTAAGCTGAAACTATGTAGTATGTCGATGTCCTTAAATATTTCTAACATGTCCACTGCTTTAAATTGCACGTGTCCATTTTTATCATAAATGCATAAAATCCGCAGTCTAGTAATAACCAACAGTAACATTGTTTGACAACAACGTTAGCCGACTGCGTATACTCAACAAATACTCGGAAATCGTGCACAATACACCACCATAAGTTTCTTGCAGGCATTAGCACACAATATTAGATTATAATAAATTTAATGTAATTAATGTTTATGTTACACAATTTATCGAATGTACTTGAAATCTTTGTTATATTGATATATCTAGGCAAGTTATTAACAACGGGAATATTATTCTCCTTGCAACTATTATTTTTATTGTAATTCTACATTATTAAATACTAACGTAAAGTCTACTTACAAATTTTTCAGGGTCTTGTATTCCTTCGGCGGATCCACAGCACACTACCATTTACTCACGCGAATACGCGCGAATAATTGTGCTTGTCTTCTGGGCTCAATGTGGGCATACTTTCCAATACTGTCTCTCACATATGTCCACTTTACTTCTAACCACTTCAAATGGGTTTTAAATCCTGTCTTTTATAGCATCTATTTAAGAATGTAAACTTGGAAGAATCGAATATCCGAACACACAAGAATCGATGTTTCCATATGATTCCCGTAAAATCAATATTTCCAGATGATTCTTGAAAAATCAATATCCCCTTGCCAACGATTTCATTTGTTTCAAACGATCTGCCTTGACCGAATCCATTGTTCGCTGGGAGAGCACAGTTTCGCGCGGAAATCGCGAAGAGCACTGAACTCTTTCCGCGTCGGAGTATGTAGTTTCTTCTCGTTCCCTACATTACGAATTCGACAAGTGTGCTACGTAGTGTTTAGTAATTGTGTGAAAGTGTGGAGGAACTTTAAAGAACGATTACAAGTGTGTTTGGACACTGGTGGTGCCCACATTGAACCAGGAAGACAGGAAAGTCCGCGTAATTGGTAATGTGCTGTGGATCTGCTGAAGGAATAAAAGACGCTGCAAAATTTGTAAGTAAACTATACGTTAGTATTTAATCATGTAGAATAAGAATTCTTAACTTGAAATTCTCAACTTCAAATTGATGATCTGAATGGGCAGGGAGACGGTGACATGGTACGTGCCTAGCGACGAATGTCCCTTTCAATTTCGTTTGCCTCGAGGCACGCACACGATCATGTTCTGTCTCATCGACACGGACGTGTGGACTGTAGTAGTAGGCTTTTGTCAATAATATTAATTATATTACATGTCTCGTTCTCAAAGAAGTATTTAAACGGAGATCAATCAAACCAAAATATACTACAACATGGGATGTTACCCCGGTGCTTAATTACATTGAAAAGCTACATCCACTTAAACAATTTAAATTAAAGGACGCTGTCAAAAAAGTGACAACTTTATTAGCTTTGACAACAGCTCAAAGACTGCAAACTCTTGCGTTAATACGAGACATTTCATATAATCTTGATCAAACTTCGCCCGCCTTCGGCGGGCTCGTTTGATCTTACGATTATAAATATTATTAATTATAAACAATTTTGCGGCAAGTTTCCCTTACAAATGTCCACCGATCCAGAGGTGTAGATTCACCCCTAGCACGGATGACCATTACTTTTTATACACCCTGTACACGAAAACCTCTGTTACGGCACGTTGCTCTGGCTCAATAAAATGACTGTGTTCTCGATAAGTAGGAATCTTAAAATAGTCAACTGTGAAAGTTGGAATACAGCGATCCTCACCAAAATCAGCCAGTGACGCCATCGCCGATTTACTGCGAGCAGATCGTTCCCTTCTTCCCGTGTGTTTATTTTACGACTTCGTCCTGCTTCGCGCTACTTGCGCCGCGCCGCGAGTTTCCAACGCAACGGCGAGATAAGAGTTCATGACGCAGATAGAGGGGTTAGGGAGACAGCCACGGCGAGATTAAACGTGGCCGACGACGCCACGGAAGTCCGACGCCACCGGACAATGCTAGTTGCCCCGGACGAGCAATCAACGGGTATCGCTTTAATCATAGTCGCGGGAAGCAAGATGCTACTTTAGATGACCCATCCACCGATCCCGCTACCGACACGCCGCGCCGGATAGAAACCTATTAGGAGTCTTCGGACTCGTCAACTGTCACGTCCACTGTTTTCAAAGCAATTCTTTCATCCGCAAAGTGCCAGCGCTAATAGCTGCTCCGCTAGATAGAAATGGGACAAGCACTAATCTGCGAGTGTAATCGATGTCCAGATAATCTGATAATATCATAGGGTCCACCACAGTCAGGCCACCTAAATATCTCTTGTAATTGTGGGGGTACAAAAAATATTTTGTATGCCATTTGAATGGTTTGAAAAAACCATTCTATTGCAAAAAATGTTTTTTTTCTAGGGTAATTTTTTTCGGAGTTTACAAGGTTATCAATGTTTTTTTTCATATAATTGTATAATTTTTTTTATTGCATTTTTTTATATGTGCATTACATGACCTTGAAATGACCTTGATCTTTGAAAACTGGCGTTACTTTGAGCGGTCCATCTTTTCAGGTTATTGTGATGCAAAACACATTTGTTATGTAATGTGCATAGTGTCGATGGACCAAATATCTGGCAAGAATATTTTTTTCCAAAGGTCATTTTTTTCGAAGTTATCAGGGTCATCGATGTTTTTTGATACATAACAACATTTTGTTTTATTGCTTCGGGTAACTGATCGAAAAATACATTCAGATCAAGGTCAATGTCATGTTATTATACATATCTGAATGTATATTTCCATCAGTTATGTATCAAAAAACATCGATGACCCTGATAACTTCGAAAAAAATGAACTTCGGAAAAAAATATTCTTACCGGACATTTGGTCCATCGACACTATGCACATTACATAACAAATATTTTTTGCATCACAATAACCTGAAAAGATGGACCGCTCAAAGGAACGCCAGTTTTCAAAGATCAAGGTCATTTCAAGGTCATGTAATGTACCTAACTGAACGTATTTGTACATCAGCTACACGATGCAATAAAAAAAATTATACAATTATACGCAAAAAAAACATCGATAACCCTGTAAACTCCGAAAAAAATTACCCTAGAAAAAAAACAGTTTTTGCAATAGAATGGTTTTTTCAAACCATTCAAATAGCATACAAAATATTTTATGTACCCCCACAATTAGAGATATTTAGGTGACCTGACTTAGGTGGATCAAACTGTATAAACGGTTATATTAATTGTTTAACGTACTTATACCTAAGTACCAATTGCTTAGATTCGTAATAGGATTCATAGAGACTCGGATTTTATGCATTTATGACAAAAATGAGTAGGTGTGATTGTGTGTGATATACGATTTTCAATCCCCATTAATTAATTTGTACACCTGGTAAAGCAGATCACAGACTTCATTTTTGAGTTGTTTCGGTAGCTGTATTTAACAAATTATGCAACGAAACTGTCTTCCATAATCGAGAAGTTTAGAAAAGCATATTCACAGACAAGTATGTATCTCAATAAAATATAATAACAAAAGTTGATGTACTCCGCCAAAGTACACGAAAAATGTATTCAATGATCCCTCTCCTGAACTGTGCTGCTTCAGTTCACAAACACGACAAAATACAGTCCATCGTCGGCAAGGTATACAAAAATACAATCTCGCCGGAAAAATCGTAGAAACGGAAATAACGTCGAAAGGCTAGACTAAATATTTGATTTCGTGTCCATTAAAATCTTAAATATTATAGTTTATCGGAAGCTGTTTATACAGGGTGGGGCACCTCATTTTGCCACGTCAAATATCTTTGTTGTTTTCAAAGATACGTCAAATGTCTGAAGGACAAAGTTGAATGGTAAAATGGGGCTCATACGATACCAACAAAATTTTTGTTTTTATTTAATTTCTTTTGGAGATATGAAGGTCACCTTCATTTTTTTAAATGGAATGAGGTATTTTTAAATACATCAATCGATGCAGCTGGACATTCGTTATAGAAAAGTACTAACCTATGTATGTCGAAATGTTAGTAGTTCAGGAGATATTTCAATTTAAATAACTCTAAAATACCATTGCGGTCGTACTAAGCGTTAGCGTTTACTAATATATAGTCAAACATAATATTATTAACATTATATTTAGCGTCAACTTAATTTCCGACATCAGCAAAACTAAAAATATGATGTAAATATGATATAAAATAAAATTACTGTTTCTGTTGAATTTATGATGACTGAACAAATATATTTCTGTTACAAACTCATATGTCATTTACTTTAATTACACGCTTTTATCTTCAATTTCCTCAAAATATAAGCGTCAACTTAAATATCGACGCGAGTGTAATATGACTGGAAATTAGCGGGCCAGCCGGTGGTAAAATCGGACACGGGTCTTAGGTAGACGTTCCTAATTCGTTGCGTATCGAGCGTTGAAAGGTAATTCGAGCATCGATTTCGCGTTCAACGGGGAAACTTGAGCGTCGCCGTCATTCGACGGCTATTTATTTCGATCTCTGCTCGGCTATCAATGAGTAAGTTACACTCCGCGCGTATGGAAACCCCTACACGCGCACACCCGGGCTCGTTCGAGGCGTCTAATAAGAAGTGACGTGTAATTTCGCCTGACCTACATTTTACCAACGATTCACTCGACGCACGACATTTTAAGAGAGTCTCCCGCCTCTCGAATGTAACATTGATTGTGCCCCGTCGAAAGCTTTTATTCGCGACTGTCGTTCACGCCTCGCTCTTTCATCACCGAACACCCTCCCCCCTCCCCCTGCCCATTTTTATATGTACATCAAGCGACGCCGTTCGCCGTCAAACGATGTCAGGTGAAACGAACGAAATTAATAAAAATCCGTTGCCGGCTCTCGTTTCAGCTGGCAATCAGAGGTTCAATTAATTCGTTGCCCTTCTGCCCAACTGTGTTCCGGTGACGGTCCCGCGCACGATTTTTAAACAACCATCCTCTGCTAAAGGCTGCGGAAGTAACGGGTCAACCGGAAGTCGGACGAACGCAAATATTCACGGTATAAACCCGCGCCGCCGAAACGCTTTCATCGCGCAAATACGAGCTCCGACAATGAAGTTCGCAAACCCCTCGCAGTAAAATTACTACGTGCCCCATTGATGAATTTAGTCACCCTCAAAGTGCTTCCCTTGGGAAACTATGCGCCGACACCGACGCGACGCTACTCTTACTCGCCGAAACTGTTCCCGGGAATAGTTTTCGAGCTACCGTTTCGTTATTACGTGTGCCATCGATGGCGCCGAAGAATCTTTCTTTTGATGCTCCTCGCATCTTTGACCCTTAGCACTCGATTGGCGACTCTGAGGCGCCACACAGTGGGGTATTTGATCTGTTTAGCGGGCCAAAACTATTGCGACGTTATTAATAGTGTGAAAACTATTGCAGCGTTGTTAGCAACGTTATTAATAGTGTGAAGGTCATACTATTATATATCGTTGAATTCGTCTTAACACCAGCTACAACACTATCAAATCAAAAATACAACTTAATGTTTAAAAAATCGAAGCGATCTTGTTTTTTTTTGTTTTAAACAAAACTTTTTCGAAGTTTTATATATGTATTGAAGTTTATACCTATGTTAATACTGTTAAACTTTTATTTCAAACATTTTTTCGTCAGATTAAGAAAAATTTCATCACTTTCAGTCATATGATATACGGTCGATTCATGCCATACTGATATGTATCGCACAAAAAGCTAAATATCTTCTGTGTTCGCATTAGTTCGCACATAAACTTTTATGGGTTATATAAAGCAATGTCTACTGATTAACCTCGCAAAAAATTAAAGAGGAGTTATTGGGACGAAAAAAGTTATTACATGATATATATTAATTTTCTGAAAAAAAATATCACTTTCGATTGTTTATTCTATCAAAACCACCGAAGAGAATTAAAAAAAAGCCATGAATTTAATCTATACACCTTCCTTTACATCCTAGATTTGGTCCTATCTCGATTTTATACACTAAACTTGTGAAACAAATCATTTCTTTAACACAAGTATTTCGACACTTCTCTTGGTCACGAGAAATGTTATTTTCAAGTATCTGTATGTTACTAAATAGTACTCTCTATGGTAAAATATTATTGTAGATTACTCGCATATATATTCAGGTTCATGAGAAAAAAGTTTTAGTCATTTTGAACAAACTAAAAATATTGACTTTTGGCGCGCTAAACAAGCCAAATACCCCACTGTGCGCCATTGAAAAATTGCTGTACCATTATTGTAAATATTGTTTACATTATTAGCTATGTAGGTATCTAATCAATTACTGAACGTAGGTATAATATCAATTTCATATGCACCAAATTAAAAATCTCATAAAAAATGGCAATATTTTAGGTCGGAAGAAATGTTTAAAGTTTCGAGTTAAAATAGCTCCGAGTGCAAAGGGTTAAATCTACTACTTTTAATTTCTGATTATCGAGATTGGAAACGTGCATCCATAAAATTGACAAAAGTCTGGACGGTCTGGAATAAAGGAAAAAAATTAACATTTTCAATTTCTCCTTCTCCGAATGAAATTTTTGGTTCCAGAGAGCTGTGCTTAAACACTTCATGTCGCTGGTGGCATTAAACATGTTTGCAGTGCTAAGGGTTAATAAGACCTTTCGCACGTCCTGCTGTACAGTGCGCGGACGAGTTCGCAGTTTGTAGAGACGTCCAGACTGCCGACGAACATGGTTTGCAAGCCGTTCCTGAATAGCAATGTAGACGCGGCATTAGGAGTCTAGCCGTGAAACAAATTGTACGGTTAATGGTTAAAAAATGTGACGAGGTCTCGGAGACCCGAGGTCGCTCCAGTTGAGAGTGAAGAACATATTTCGATGACAATTGACGACGTGAGAAGCGTGGACGCGGGTTTAGTCGTGGAATTAACTGCAAGGGTAACGGGGTGCATTTTAATTTTCATTTTGCATAAAGGTCCGCTGTCTATCGCTGACAACACTGTCCAACAAATTACAACTTTTTTTATGTTTTCAATATACTGTTGGGTCCTTCTTATAGAGTTTATTGCACTGATTCCGAATCTGTCCTTAATTTTTCTCCTATACGCACAGTTTTTGAGAAACATGGCTTTGAAAAAAAAACATATTTTTCAACTTTAAGCCAATATTGTGATTTTATTATAAAAGATATTGAATTGTTCTTTACAGCAAAAGGTTCTGTAGACTTTTCCGAATCCAGTGGTATATAATATTAACACATTATGATTGTTTAAACATGTTTAAACACCACTAGAACGGTCGTTCGCCGCGCCGCGCCGTATCCCGTCCCGAGCGCCCCTGGCGGCAACTCATGTCGGGCGAAGATATTTTGCTTTCTGGTTCGAAAAAAAACGTCGACGTTCGAAACTTGAAAGGGTGGTTTCTCAAGATAAAAGTCTGCTCTATCGCGTGGTATAGTTGGATTTTCCGCTGGACCCTTATTTTTTGAGATAAATTGAAAAATATCCTCAAAAATTGGTGCGAAAGTGGTGTCTCTCCGTCTTTAATGATTGTTTAAACAATCATAATGCATTAATATTATATATCACTGTATTCGGGAAAGTCTACAGAATCTTTTGCTGTAAAGAACAATACAATATCTTTCATAATAACATCACAATATTTGTTTAAAGTTGAGAAATATGTTTTCTTTTTCAAAGCCATGTTTCTCGAAAACTGTGCGTATAGGAGAAAAATTAAGTACAGATTCGGAATCAGCGCAAAAAACTCTATAAAAAGGATCCAACGGTATATTGTAAACAAATTTTGTTTGTCTGGGAAACAATTGACGTTAGGGGTAAGGGTACAGATACAATATAATGTACCTCTCATATATCCTTACCGCCTAAATAATTGTATTCTCTCCTCAATAACAGAAGTTAAGGACTTAGGAATTCACTTCTCCTCTACCTTAAACTTCTCCAACCATTTTTATCACATTGTCAACTCCGCTTCAAGAATGCTCGGGTTCATACTGCGTTTTTCCACGGATTTTCATTCAATCTATACACTTAGGTTGCTATATATTACCCTTGTCCGTTCCCTGCTGGAATATGCTTCAACTATATGGTCTCCGAAAAGCGTTAAGTATGAAATCATGCTTGAGAGAGTGCAGCATAAATTTCTTAGGTTTTGTGCATATAAGACAAACAATCCTATGTCAATCTTTGATCATGATTACTCTAAAATATTAAATATAGTCAACCTGGAAACATTATCTGATTGAAGAATAGTATCCGACCAAAGCTTCATTTTTAATTTGTTGAATAATAATATAGATTGTTCCGCTCTCCTTAGGCAAATTAATCTTTATGTACCTGAACGTGTTTTGAGAATGAGAGCAGGATTTCAAACAACGCAATCCAAATCTTCATATGGAGTAATGAATCCTATAAATCGGATTATTGCGAGATCAAATACACTTTACAATAATATTGATTTTTTTAATGGCACGTTACAGGCATTCAAAACAAAATTACGCGAGATTATTCGCTAATATCGTACCTGTATTTGTGGAGTTCTGCGCTTGTCCCATCGAATGTAAATTTTAGGTTAAGAAATTTCTTCTTTTCTTTTTTTTTCTGTGTTCTTTTTGTATATTTTTGTTATTTTCTATTTGTTTTTATCAGTTATACAAAACGTCTGTAAACTAATGTATAAAAGGACCTCGGTCCGTATATAATAATAAATGCGATTGTTTATACGGAAGCCGCTCAAAGAGGTTCCGAAAGACGATCAAAGCGATATATTCGACAAGGAGATGCGCAGCGATCGAAGGGCGAGTTCTCGAATTTTATTATCAACTTCCGTATTCGGTGGTGGAGGGACAATGGAGGCGTACAAAACGATACGTCGATCGCGGACACCGACGCGGGTCGTCGAAACGACGTCGATGTTCCGCGCGCACGAGAATCACGGACGGTTGAGGCCGGTGTTGCGAAACGCCCCGCGGCGAAATTGAGTGGAAATAAATAGGAGGGTCGAGTGGAGATTTCAGACTGAAAAGAAGACGGTCGC
This sequence comes from Lasioglossum calceatum, assembly GCA_963966675.1. Classification (NCBI taxonomy): domain Eukaryota; kingdom Metazoa; phylum Arthropoda; class Insecta; order Hymenoptera; family Halictidae; genus Lasioglossum; species Lasioglossum calceatum. Next base: position 3,936,707 of record OZ016540.1, on the reverse strand, counting down.
GGCCGGGAAGAGCGGCTTCGCTGTCGCTTCTTATAAGTCGAACGATAAGAGGGAAGAAATTCTTTTCTCGCGCAACTACCGCCAGGCCTGGCTCCCGTCTTTCATCGTTCGTTTTCCCTTCAACTGCGCTCGAGGACGAGGCGCAACGTCGCGACGACGACGACGCGCTCCGATTAAATGAAAATTGCCTACGCTTGTCCTGCGGAGGATGAAGCGGAATAGGATTAGGCGTTTCTCCCGTGCCGTGCCAGGATTTACACGTTTTCAATTAAGTACATTTAGCCGGACGAATGTCCGTGAAATGTGACGCGGCATTATCGCGGGAGAGGGAACGCTTGTCGTCGAGGAAACTAATTTAAGTAACCCCGGCAACGCGACGCGGCGGCGGTCGGAGGGATCCTTTTAGATCCCCTTATATTGAAATATAGTGAAAATGCGTTAAAGCGCGGTAATCGCGCGTTCATTATTTCAAACCGCGCTTCGTGTGAAACCTCGTGTCGCCGGGCTCGCAAAGTTTTCGAAATGCGCACCGTCCGTGAAAGTTCGCGTCCGTGTGGTCGTCGATCCCGTCGATTCCCCTGCGTCGTGAATCTCGAGCGCGAACGACAGCCGTCGGAATGGATGGGTGCGGTAACGTCCGGCGGACCCTTATGTTCGTTTGCATAATTGCGGCCGCGAGCGAGCAAATAAACGGAAGGGCACGTTTGTCGGCGTGCGTATCGGCGGCGAAATTTATTTTATCGTGGCTACACACCGCCGACGATCATTACACGCCGCTGATTTAACGGCGAATCCATTCGGCGAAGTTCGCTAGGATTTATCGGGGCAAAGTCACCCTTCGAGTCGGAACGTATGAGAGTATTCATGCTGAATTCGATTTCTTCTTTCACGGCGGTCCCCGCGAGCAGAATCGCCGCTTTTTCATCCCGACACACAGCCTCGAACGCGGTTTAAATTAAAGCCCTCGAAATGAATTAATTATTCGCTGCCGGAATAACAACGCTGATCGGGAACGGCCACGCTCTCGAGGAACACGTGCGATCGCGCGATCATGAAAAGCGGTAAGGTTACGACAGGGTAGAGGTGGGCAATAGAAATCAGCAAGAACGATGTCTTGGTTTTCGGAAGGAAAAAGTAGAGTAACGCGACAGTGCCTCCGACTCTGGCGTTAATTAATCATCCGGGAGCGGGCGAGTTACTCGACCCTGATGAATTATCGCCACCTGAGGAACTAACTTCCACGATATATACCCCTTTCATATCTGCCTACGAAAATTCTCCATTCTTTGTTCGGGGAACGGCGGCGTTCCGCCCGAAGAAAATGGAATGTGACAATGATGCATCGTCAATACCGAGGCGAAAATGTTGCGCCGCCTCGCATCGCCTAGCCTCACCTCACCTCACTCACCTCACCGCACCGCACCGCACCACTCGCTGTGGAAATTTAATGGACAGACGGGAGATGAGAACGCGAGAACGCCGATGATGCCGGGCCGAGGCAGGATTTCGCGAAAATTAAATCTCCGTTGGGTCGGCTCGTCGATCACCGGCGAGCACGCGGTATCATCGATGAATCTTGGAACAGCGATCGCGGATGCAGTTGTTCGACGCAGCCGAACCGAAGCCGCGTGTACGCGGAAGGGGCAGCCGGTGCGGTGTGCGGCCCCGGTTATCGCGAGAGCGTATACCTGGCGTTGATAGCGCGCTGCTTTATGCCCGAAAACTCCACGAGGTGGAACCGAGATAAACGAGCGGAATTCCGATGTCGGGTCGAATGAATTTTGTTGCTCGTGTCATTAGTCAACGTTTTATCGGAACCGCCTCTTGCCCTCCGGACGGGAAACGATCTTGAAACTTTGAAACATCGGTGAACACAGAAAATGTGAATCGATTGCGAAAACGGGGGAGAAACGTTTCGAAATCTACTCGCTTATCTTTGCCGAGGAGAGAAACAAAGGGGGACCGAGAGGTACGCTCGGGGGTGACTGGTTGCAAGAGAGAACGGTTAAATAATACGCGTGCTCGCAATAGAAACGTGTTCACGTACATTGTTGCCTCTGGACATTCCGGCGAACATGTTAGTGCCGTTGAAGTCGTGTCACGTGCCAGATGAACGGGTGTACTTCCAGGGTTTTCCTCTCGTGAAGATAAAAAAAGAATGAATGTGAAAGAACTTGTGCGCGGTTCACTGGACAGTCCTCTCGGTGTTCCGGCCAAGCGGACGCGTGTGCAATGACGAAGTGCGACGGACCGGTATAGACGGATAGTCTCGGAGCAAGTGCGAACAAGAGAGGGCGAAAGAAACGCGCGAGTATTGCCGCGTCAGTTGCACGAGACTTCGGCAAACACCTTGGAGTAGGTCGCGAGTAGGTTGACACCTTCAGGAGAGAGGTCGCGCGCAGAACTGACACCTCACGCGCGCGGTCCAGCTACCCTCAGCATCCAGCAGCAGCAGCAGCACCGGCAGCGGCAACCGAAGGGGATGAAGCGGAGCACGCGCGAAATTCCGCCCCTATACTGCGCCCACCCCTTATCCCTCCCGAACCACCGCCATCCGTTTCCTCCTCCTCCCCCTCCTCACTCCCTCTCTGTTGCTCTCTTTTTCTGGAACCGAGCGCGTTCCGCTTCCTCCTCGACTACAGACCTGTTTTGTCCTGACTCCGGCAGCCTAGCGCCAGAAAAGAATGTTCGAGGGTGAAACGAAAGGTGAACTGCCCGATAATTATCAGCCAGATAGATGCGTTTCTTACCGTTACGAAAGCGGAAATATCGCCAGGCTTTTTTCGGGATAATTAGTTGCGCGTTCCATACATCTCTGTCAAACGTCCTCGAATATTTTGCTGGCGCTGCAGAAACAACTGCGATGTTTACTGTGCCTATGAAAATAAATAACCTCGTCTATACAATTTTCGGTTACCGCGTATGTATCTTTAACAATGTTCGGTAAAATTCGATAATTGAATGGTGCATAGCTTCGCCTGTTGCAATTATAGCCCATCAAAGCACACACAATTTGGTTTTATATGATTGGCTTACTCGAAACGAAATCTACAGTTACGTGCTGCACACGTATGTTCTGTGCTTTTAACGCCTCGGCAATATCTTTCGTTTAATTACCTGTAAGCGTTATCCGCGTTTCATTCTACAAAAAGTGTAAATATTTCTCTTGGTTGTCATTCTTATATTGAAACGAATCTCTCGTGAGATTTTCTACAATAAGAAACCGTGAAACGACAACTGCCAGGTTATTTCTCGTGCGCGAGCGGGCAACGAAAATTTATTTGGTCCGACCTTCGGCATCTCGCAAGCATAAGAGTATATGAGAGCGAGGACGCGCGAAATTTCACCCTTGCGCGCTCTCTGGCACACCAGCGACCCCTTTACAGCCCTGCATATCGTCCAGGCGGCGACCCTCGCACCTACCTAGGGGCGAAACTTTTCTTAATAATTACTGGGCAATGGAGGCCGTATTGCGCGACTCGATGACCCGGCCCCTTTAATATTCGAGTGTTACGCACGTCGTGAGCGCACGCGCGCACGCGGGAACACTTCTTTTGCTTGTCTGTTTTGTTTTAGTTATGCGTGTACACGAGGTTAACGCACAAAGCCTGTTGTCCGTTGTGCCCGAAACCCCAATGGTCGAGCAACGCTGATGCATTAAACGGTGCCTTTTGTCCCCGGTTTATTGACCCGGGTCGAGGGGCGGAAAGTTTTCCGCGCGGGACGCGTGAAACAATCGAACATGAAAGGCGACGCATAAGCCACCGCAATAATCATTCCGAATCCTACATCGGCCCGGCCCGACCCGCAATTTTTTGAATAAAAGGGGTCCGTGAAGCTGCGGACGCGAGATCGGTCGATCGATGCGAATTATCACCGAATATTGACCGCGAGACGGGCGCGCGAAATTTCATCCACGCTTTTCCACGAGCACGGGCGCAGAAAGCGCGTCACCGTTGCGATTAATACGACTCGAAGCATTAAAAGCGTTCTTAGCCACGGAGAGTGCACACGGATGTAAAGCAGACAGAGAACTTTTAATACTCTGTAGTGTACAAAGCTTTGCACTTATGTCGCCACCGCACGCGAGATAACATACATTACTATATTGGTATCGCGAGCCCGAATGAAATTCACAATGGTACTTCGTCCGTGAGACCTGGATATGTCGTGTTTTATATAGACATTAACGTCGTTTATGTACTACGAAACAACGACGCCACCTTATATGAATTTAAACCGAACCTGTTTGCTCGTTCACTCGCCCGCACAATTTTCGACGGCAATTTATTGGGATCAAATTCAACCGCCGCCATTTAGAAGACATTAGGGTGGAGTACAACTTGCGTTAATAATCATTTACCCACAGAGGTGGGCATTATTTGGCGGAAAAAATATTTGAAATACTATTTAATATTTTAGATTTTATTTTGCTTAAAGGAAATAGTATTTTATTTGAACAATCTGAACTCCGAAATAAAATATTTCTATTTTAATCATCTGAAACACAAAGTAAAATATTTCTATTTTAATAATCTGAAACACAAAGTAAAATATTTCTATTTTAATAATCTGAAACACAAAGTAAAATATTTCTATTTTAATAATCTGAAACACAAAGTAAAATATTTCTATTTTAATAATCTGAAACACAACGTAAAATATTTCTATTTTAATAATCTGAAACACAAAATAAAATATTTCTATTTTAATAATCTGAAACACAAAATAGAATATTTTATTTTTTGCGTCGTTATACCTAATACTTCAGAAATCGCATTACTTATTTAATATTTCTTATTTTAGCAATAATTTAAAGAAGAAATGTGGTATTTAATATGTATAAGAAACAATATCATTTGCCACATTTTCCTTTTATTTTTTTGTTTGACTGCTGCTATTCGTATGCAACAAGGTTCTAAGCAGCGTTCCAAATTGGGATCTGTTAGGGTGCTCCTTCGAGGACACAGAATCAGTCCAGCAAAGCTAAAAAGTCTCTCAACTGGGGCAGAGGACGGAATAGCTGTGTTGTATTTTAAAAATAATGTTTTCATATATTTGTACTTAGCAATACTTTCAATTCGCGTATCACTATCGCTCAAATATTTAAATAATTCTAAATCTGCAATGTTTGTATGACTGATATCATTTGTTTCTTTTTCCACAAAGGAAAAAAATCATCTACTTCTTTGTTTTGTGAAAGTAATTGAGGTCGTGACTCTGAATCTGGATTTGCTATTTGTTTCAAAGCATTTAATACGGTTTCTTTGATAAAAGTACGTTTTTACCATGTTTTTATTAGCTCGCTTTCTTGTCTGTTTGTTTGTCTGTCCGGTACAAATTTTCTAATTGATTTTATTCTTCATTTAAGTCCTTCGGGATCCATCGTAATTTCCATTTTGGATGGCTAACAGTAGCAATTATATAGTTGCTTGCGTGTTCAGAAAAATCGAATAAATCACGAAATCGAGATTTTAAACTCGATAGTCAATGAAGTTTCAAAGGTTCGTAATATTTTAAGGTACGTGTACCACCTTCGACATCTTCAATGTGTTTTAAGGTACGTGTACCATCTTCGACATCTTCAATATGTTTTAAGTTATTCTCTATTCCCAAAAGCCAAAGAAATATATCACCAAAAAAAGACATGATCACCTTGTAGTTTGTCCAAAGCGTATGCAATGGGTCGCATACAACGTTCATATTCTTTTAAAAATTCTAAGTCTATGAATATAAGTAAATGATATGTTCAGATTTCAGTTACCTCTGGTGCCTACTGAGGTTTGTTGATAAACATACAGTGTATCTTATCACCAGAAAACTATTTATACTCAGAAATCTATTGAATGCGAACCATTATTTTGAGCAATAATATTTAAAATTGAAATTGAAAATAAAGACAAAGTCCAAATATTTTCAATATTCTTAAAATAAAATACAATTTTCAAAAATTACTGCATCAATTAAAATATTTTATTTTCAAGTTGTACACATACTGTAAAATAAATGGGATTATTTGCTATTTACTATTTAAAATACTATTTTCCCCAGCTCTGTTCTTCCCAAGCTTCACTTCCCACTCCAACCATAAGATTAATTTACTTTTTACGAAGAATCTTGAGCTGACCTCGAGAAAAATCGAAAATATCGAGAAAAAAGAAAAATAGAGGAAATCCAATTGTTACATTATACGCTGCTCTCGAAATCATACAATTTTCGTTTGAACCATTTTTTTGTATACGAAATATTGGGTTGGCAAATAAGTTCGTTCAGTTTTTGTTTCAGTGTAAGTTTCATTCGGATTTGCTTTTCTTCTGTCAGCGCAATCGTGCAAATCGTATACACATTTGAAAGGTTATGTTTCACTGTTTATGTTGTGCTGTGTTTGGTTAGGTTAACTTCAATATTGTGTGTGCTGCCTAGCTGTGAACATGGAAATAAATATCGTGCATTATCGTCACATTTTGCTGTATTGTTTTAAAAAAGGCAAACGGGCTGCGGATGCTCATAAAAAGATATGCCGTGTGTATGGAGTTGATGCCTTAATAGAACGCGTATGCCAAAAGTGGTATGCCAAACTCCGTACTGGACCGAGACTAATTCAAGTGATGTTAAGGCTGTAATCGACGTAAATCCATCCCAATCGGTACGAGAGATTGCTACGACATTAAATATATCCCACACAAGCGTAGAAAACCATTTACGCGAGCTGGGTTACGTTTCTCGGCTTAGTGTTCGGGTGCCGCATCAATTAACCGAGGCTAACTTGACCACACGCATATCCATTTGCGATTATCTACGAAAACGTCAAAGGTTTGCACCCGAATGGTGACGGGTGACGAAAAATGGGTCGTCTACAATAATGTAACACGTAAAAGATCATGGGGGCACAGCAGCAAGCCACCAGAAACAACCTCGAAGGCGGGATTACATCCAAAGAAAATAATGCTCTCCGTATTGTGGGATTTCAAGGGTGTCGTCTATTACGAACCGTTACCGGCAGGCAAAACGATTGATTCAACTGTATACTGTTCGCAATTAACGAAATTGGACCAAGCAATCCGCACAGAACGTCCATAATTGGCAAATTGCAAGGGTGTCGTCTTCCACCACGACAACGCCAAACCTCATACGTCATTGACCACTCGGAATAAATTGATTAGGCTTGGCTGGGATGTTTTGCCTCATCCTGCGTATGCACCGGATCTAGCCCCTTCTGATTATCATTTGTTCCGGTCGCTACAGAATTCTAAGAACGGGAAAACCTTCAGGGATGAGGAGGCCGTTAAAAACTACCTGGATTGGTTTTTCGCCGATAAGTCCGAGACGTTTTACAAACGCGGTACAGTAATCGCTCCTTCGTTGTCCTGAATCGTGGGCACGATCGTTGTCCAGTGCCTACCCACTCCACTGCCTGTCAACGAGAGGATTAGGCCTGCGTGGATCTGGTCGCCAGATGTGTCCCAGGACTGTCTAGACTTAGACCCGCGTAGAACGGAGAACAATAGGAAAGGAATATGGCAAGGAAATAAGGAGTTTTTCAAAGCCAGACAGTTGACTGCTTTTGACTGCGAATGCTTTTCTTTGTCATTTAACTAGTCGTTTCACTAAAGATGCCAGTCATAAATCAAAAATAGTGTCCGGGCACGGTCGTTGTCCGCTCAAACCCCCGGCCTTTGGACAACGAAGGAGCTTTTACTGTATAATGAAGTTGGTGGAAAGATGGCAAGAGGTCACCGATAAAGAGGGCGAATATATTGTATAATTGATTAAAATTGATCTCGTGCATCCAAAAATTGTGTTTTATTCCACTCTGAAAAACCGAACGAACTTATTTGCCAACCCAATAGTTTACAATTCAAGCGATGCACTTAACTGAATCACGCTGTACAGAGAGGATAACATTGATAGCCTCGACTTCTTGCTGCTGCGGAACGTTGTAAATGATTCACGGGGGCGTAGAACGTTGTATGGAAGTGTTAGGCGAGCGTGTTGCGTTTCATCCAAATTGATCTTTACAGATTGAAAATCCAGTGATGAACGAGCGCGCTAATGCCGCGAATGTGTTCGCCGCGTATGCGCGCTCGATCATCGTGTTTCACTGTCCGGTACGATATTAACTGTTCAACGGAAAATCGGAATGAATTCGCTCGCGAATTAATTTTGAGTAGCGCGAGAACCGAAATCCGAGTTAATTGGCGCGGAAACTGTTCTACTTGTCTAGCGGGGCTACCGTACGGAGGGTTTCCTGTTATTTCATTTCCAATTTTGCAATACTCCGATTATCGAATCTGTAATTTCATGCGTCGACATGCACGCTGCTCGTGACCGGGTATACTAATTATCATCTGTCGGGAATGCATAATTTCCATCGGTCCGAAAAACGCGGTGTAATTAATGGAACGAGAGCCAGTTGAAACCGGCCGATCGATACCACCGACAGTAAGAAAACACATGGCGCTCGCATTCCGCCGAGTTCACAACAATGTTCATTAGCTCACCAATTGAAACGGTTCCCTTCGGCATGGCCGGTCAGAAATACTAGACGTCATCGCTTCCATTTTAGCGACAATCTCATTGATTTTACGAATGTTTTTCAGATACTCCAGCTATGCTGGTTAATCATTCTACGCATGTAGCACAATCTAGTAGAATGGAATCAAAGCGGATTTGCTAGTACCGATTTTGAATACCTTTCCCAAATATTCGACCTTCATCCTTGTATTTCTACATTTTTGACTTATTTTCAGAATCACCCCCTCTTCCACCGGTTACCGATTAGCTTGCGTGAAACGTGGTTGCAGACGGTGGTCGATATAAAAATGGCTAAACTGGTTGTCGGCGAGCTCGAGATTAAAATTCAACCGCGTCCACATCTACTACTTACCGGTCACGATAAAGGCGAAATCTCGAACAATTATGGTCGTGGAATTCCCTATCGTTTCCCGTTTACCTCTGAGCGAGGGCTTTCCATTGTCTGGCCAGGACCGAATGAAAGGTAGAAAGGAAGGAAAGCGAAGTCGCACGGTCGAGACAGTAAAGCGCAGAGAAGAAATGCAAAATGGTGGTAGCGTTGGTCGCCCGTAACCGTAACCGACAGAGAGAGAGGGACGATGACTGCTGAAGGAAATGCTTGTGAACGGGGGAATGGATAGCAAAGGGGAGCCTTGCGGAGACAAAGAAAAGAAGGAAGAAAGGAGGGACGAAGATATCAAAAACAGGAACGGTAGCCGAGTGTAAACAGTCTAAAAAACCGCGAACGATGAAAGATGTCCTTTCAGCATGGTTGACGAGGCCGCGAGCTTGCAGTTCACGATAATAACGAAACGTTACACCGCACCGCGCGTCATCAAGACTTCCAGTTGACAAACAGGGATTCTCAGAGTATCAGCATCGCCGCCCTAATGACGCTTCCAGTTACAAGTAGTACCGCGCAAATGCGATCGCTGCAACGGCAATTTATTATCAGCTCGAGAACGCTGATATCGTTTCACCTTCCACCGATATCTGACATCGCGAAAATGATAGGAAGTCGGTCGATCGGACGATCGAACGTGTTTACAATAGACAGGGTGTCCCAGCTAACTTGACCACCTTGAATATCTTTGTTGTTTTTGAAGATACGTCAAATGTCTGCAGGACAAAGTTGAATGGCAAAATGGGGCTCATACGATACCAACAAAATTTTTATTTTTATTTAATTTCTTTTGGAGATATGAAGGTCACCTTCATTTTTTTAAATGGAATGAGGTATTTTTTAATACATCAATCGATGCAGCTGGACATTCGTTATAAAAAAGTACTAACCTATGTATGTCGAAAAGTTAGTAGTTCAGGAGATATTTCAATTTAAATAACTCTAAAATAATTAAATTAGTACGACCGCAATGGTATTTTAGAGTTATTTAAATTGAAATATCTCCTGAACTACTAACTTTTCGACATACATAGGTTAGTACTTTTTTATTACGAATGTCAAGCTGCATCGATTGATGTATTTAAAAATACCTCATTCCATTTAAAAAAATGAAGGTGACCTTCATATCTCCAAAAGAAATTAAATAAAAACAAAAATTTTGTTGGTATCGTATGAGCCCCATTTTGCCATTCAACTTTGTCCTGCAGACATTTGACGTATCTTCAAAAACAACAAAGATATTCAAGGTGGTCAAGTTAGCTGGGACACCCTGTATGTACTTCGATACTCTGTCGCGTAATTGAACACCCGAGTTATCTGATTTATACAGGGTGGGCCCACTTATCGTGACCACATCAAGTATTTTCGATGCTGGACCGATAAAAAGTTTTGTAAAATGGCGTTACAAACAAATGACATAATTCAGCAAAGGCAGGCGATGCACCTGCAGTGCCGAAAGCAGGATAATCCTAGAATCACGGAGATTCTGTTCACAGTTGGAAAATCCTAGAAATCAGCAACAGCTTTCGAACTTTCTGCCGGCTGTATACGGTCGAGTTTTGCCGGTCTTCGTCGTCGTGGCATTACGCCTGCGACTCCATTACCACGGACAGTTTTACGCGTCGCCCTATAGTACTTTTAAACGATTATTGCGCCAGGTATAATCACGCGTATTACCGGCGGTGCAGCATACTATCTAGTAATTAGAAACTTGAGATCATGATAGCTTACGTACCGCGCGGGAGTTTCCACCCGGCTACGGTGGCAAGCTCGCATGAATATAAGAAAACAAGTTAGACGGTCTCTTGACAGTCAGATGAATCGCCAATCTGGTCGGAAACACGAGGTCGATGTAACTCGCATGGATTACGTAAACATTGAAAAACGTTCTGCAAATTAATCGATCAGAAACTTTCCGCGTTTCTTGAAAGAAGATCCGTCTTAAAATCATAGTCGTGCGAATTGATGGTTTAAAAGATAAATAAAATAAATGTTATTCGCACTCCAGACTTCGCTCAACCTTCGTCCGCATAAACCAGGGGTCGGCAAACTACAGCCCGCTGCCTGTTTTTAATCAGGCCTAGGAGATTAATGAACACGGAAAAATAAATGAAACTACGTAAAATAAAACACATGTGAAAATATCACTTCCTGATAAAGAAATTTAGAACCTGGTTTTTTTCGTTGCTCTATGAGTAGAATTAGCTACCCATGTACCAGGTATGTAAATATGAAACCGGATTTTGCCCATAGGTGGCTCTAGCTGTCTATGTAGTTGCCGTCAAACCGCCTCATTGACGCCATTTTCTTGTTTTGACATCTGGTAAAGATTTTCAACTCACAAACATACAAACTTCATACAACAGCATAGTTTTTAACCCTTTGCACTCGAACCAATTTGAATTTCAAAACCAAGATATTTGTTTTAACCCAGATCATTTTTGTTTCATGTAATCTTTTTTACATTGTGCACATCAAATTGAACCTGTTTTCTTATATAACAGTTGAGCTCTTTACAAGTTAAAGAATACAGACAAACTTAATAATGTTAAAACTATTTTGAATAATGGTATGGCAATTTTTAGTGGCGCCTCAGACTCGCCATTCGAGTGCAAAGGGTTAATAACATTGAACATGTCGAATTTTGTGCCTGGAAACTACGAAATGCGGACAGCATTGATTTTCTGTTTCCATTTGAAGAAAACTGCTGCAGAATCGCATCGAATGCTTGTCGAAGCTTACGGTGAGCATGCTCTTGGTAAATCACAGTGCTTTGAGTGGTTGAAAAAATTCAAAAATGGCGATTTTGGTGTGACAAACGAAGAACGTGGAAGACCACCAGAAAAGTTTGAAGACAGCGATCTGCAAGCATTGTTGGATGAGGATGACGCTCAAACGCAACAACAACTCGCGGATCAATTAAATGTGACAGGGGAAGCCGTCTCCATACGTTTGAAAGACATGGGAAAGATTCAGAAGATGGGAAAATGGATTCCACATGAACTGAATGAAAGACAGCAGGAAAATCGAAAACCACTTGTGAAATGCTGCTCGCCAGGTACAAAAGAAAGTGATTTCTCCATCGAATTGTGACTGGCGATGAGAAGTGGATATATTTCGAGAATCCTAAGCGCAAGAGATCATGGGTAACTCCAGGCGAACCATCGACATCGACTGTAAGGCCTAATCGCTATGGACGGAAGACAATGTTCTGTGTTTTGGTGGGATCAGAAGTGTGTGATCTACATATTACGAGCTGCTAAAACCTGGCGAAACCGTTAATACGGAACGCTACCGACAACAAATGATCGATTTGAATCCAGCTTTGCGTGAAAAACGACCGGAATACCAAAAAAGGCAACGCAAAGTGATTTTGCTTCATGATAATGCACCATCACACACAGCAAAATCGGTAAAGGAAACGATTGAGGCGTTTAGTTGGGAAATACTTTCGCATGCGGCTTACTCACCAGACTTGGCTCCATCCGATTATTACTTATTTGCATTGATGGGACACGCACTTGCTGAGCTCCCGATCAAATTTCTCGACCCGACCCGAACCCGAAATTTCGGGTACCCGCACACCCCTACTATTTAGCACCGAAAATTGATCGCAAACTATTGGTTTTGCCTGTTTCATAGAGACTGTCTCAGTACTTTGTTTCTATGTACATACAGTGGTGTCCATAAGTTTAAGTACGCTCTAAAAAAAGACGATAACTACTTTAATATTGTACTACACGATTTGAACTTTTTTGGGAAACTAGAGCTATTAGCTTACTACTGGATGTGAAAAGAAATTATTTCAAAAATTACAATTGATCCGAATTGTTTAAAAAATACTAATTAAACATATTCTGAAAATTTCGTCAAAATCGGTCGACGTTGCAATGAGCTACAAATGTCGGAAAAAGATATTTTGCTTTCTGTTTCGAAAAAAACGTCGACGTTCCAAACGTAATATGGTGGTTTCTCAAGATAAAAGTCTGCTCTATCGCGTGGTATAGTTCGATTTTCCGCTGGACCCTTATTTTTTGAGATAAATTCAAAAATATCCTCAAAAATTGGTGCAAAAGTGGTGTCTCTCCGTCTTTAATGATTGTTTAAACATGTTTTTGCTGTAAAGAACAATTCAATATTTTTTATAATAACATAACAATATTTGTTTAAAGTTGAAAAATATGTTTTGAAAAAACTGTGCGTGTAGGAGAAAAATTAAGGGCAGATTCGGAATCAGCACAAAAAACTCTATAAGAAGGACCCAACAGTATATTGAAATCAAATTTGGTGTTGGACAGTGTTATTATACTTATTTGCATCGATGGGATCGCACTTGCTGAGCAGATCTTCACATCTTACGAAAATGTACGAAAACGGCTCGATGACTGGTTTGCCTCAAAAGAGGAACAGTTCTTTTGGCGCGGCATCCACAAATTGTCAGAGAGATGGGAAAAATGTGTAGCTACCGATGGGCAATACTTCGAATAAGATATTTTGTATCATTGTCCTACAATAAACGCGTATTTTCTATAAAAAAATTTCGGTTTCATATTTACATACCTGGTACATATCTTCGAGCTTGCTACCCGGGTCCCCTAGCCTAAAAATGTTACGTTCTGCCCCTTTCCAAAAGAAGTTGGCCGACCCGTGACATAAACGAACAGATTACGAGCAGACGACAGAACGGCAGAATACAGTAAAAGCTCCTTCGTTGTGCAAAGGCCGGGGGTTTGAGCGGACAACGACCGTGCCCGGACCCGGACACTATTTTTGATTTATGACTGCGTCTTTAGTGAAACGGCTAGTTAAATAACAAAGAAAAGCATTCGCAGTCAACTGTCTGGCTTTAAAAAACTCCTTATTTCCTTGCCATATTCCTTTCCTATTGCTCTCCGTACTGCGCGGGTCTAGACAGTCCTGGGACACATCTGGCGACCAGATCCACGCAGGCCTAATCCTCTCGTTGACAGGCAGTGGAGTGGGTAGGCACTGGACAACGATCGTGCCCACGATTCAGGACAACGAACGAGCGATTACTGTAGTTTCTCTTGCAATTGTAAGACTGCTTTTTAATCCGAAATCTCTCCGGTCTGCGAAACACACGAATTAACCGTACAATAATTTTTTCCATCTAGATTATGGATCGGTTCCAGCGTGGGACGACTGAGCCAGTGTCGCGGTTTATTAAAACGGAATAGCAATGCAACCGGCGCGGCGGCGGCGCAAGCTGATTGTCCTTCTTGTCTTTAAAGATAAGCCGAGTAAATATTCATAGCCGGGTTGCACTTGATTCGACGGGGGAAGCTCGTAGACCTTCCCATAAAGCCGATTAAATCACCCGTTCTTCTTTTCTCCTTGGTAACCCCTTCTTTCCGGTTGCCTCGGCCGCAGAAGGATCTTCTGTCGAAGGACTTCGTACGAGGAGTCAATTAAAAAGTACCGGTTCGATTATCGATTATATTTGCCGGGCGACGACGCGCCGCTGTGCTCTCGTCGTCCTAGCCTATGGAGCTACACGGTCGCTGGTTGCACAGGTACTCGAGAGTACTTCTGGCTGCGCAATGCTGCCGCTTGTCCTTTGAGAGCTGCGTTGTGAAACCCTTGTCATGCACCAAAGACGTCCGCTCTGCGGCAAATTTGTTACGACGCCAACAAATATAGAGACAGTAATTATTTGCATCCTCTGCAGAGGGACGAAGGCCACGGACCGGTGCATATCCGTGGAGGACCCTGTCGGCTATGAATGTCGTTCTGAATCACTCATGAATTCTACTTCTTCGACATTTCCCCTGCTCTTACTATTTCCCCGTTCTCTCCATCTCTCTCTCCGTATCGGCGCGCACAAGCGATGCGTACGCTTGGTCCTCCAGTATATCGGGTAACATATTCCCCAACGACCAGTCGAGTGGCGTGACACCGCGTGAGAGTCGTTGATTCGCTTCAAGAGCCTCCGTGAAAAAGCGCAGGCGTTCTTAGAATCACCTTGAAGGACCCAAGGCGAAAGAACTGATTCCCTTTATTTCTTTCTTCGCTTTCCACTCGAGCGTCCCGCATACCGAATTGACTGCTGTCCGCAGATTAAAAGGAGCCGCGGAGACTTCTTCGATACCCTCCGGAACAGTTTCAGAAAACCTGCTGTACATAGTGCGAAACTTGTTTCCTCGCGGTCTGCAGAAATATGATTTCAAATATTTCCGAGAGAAATTGAATGTTTCGCAAAAAGGAAAATCGAGCAGGGAGAAAACGCGAGCGATGGCACCTTGCTTGGACAGAACTTTTACGGAAGGATTGTGTTCGAGTGTGCGGCACACGGTGGCCGACGGTGCCACGTATCGTTCTTTAAAACGGTTTCCATTCGTTCGCGTGGTTCTTTGATGAAAAGTAGACAAAGAAGGAGCCGCGCGAGGACGACGAACCGTTCACACGGGAAGAAGTTTCTGCGGAACACGGACGGACCGACAGAAGTTTATCTAGAACTATGTAGTTGGCAGTTGCAGACAGTTTCGCGTGGCAAAACGATTCGTCCGGCCTGAAGTTGTTATCGTTAATAGCTACCAGTTATCAGCGCCGTTCGATTCCGCCTTGTCACAGCACGCTTACATGCACGCGCAACGCGTTCGCGCCACGCCGAGCCCGTGCAATTTATACGCGGCCGCTTCAACGAACTTTAACGAGGACATTCAACGCGATCGAATAAAAACTGACACGCGTTTTCGTTCCCCTCAGATTTTCATGGAGTAAGTTCAATCCTTCGGGTTACATTTTCATTAACACTTCGTAGATGTTGCCGCTTGCAACTTTTTACAGCAGAAACATTTCTACAATAATGTGTTTACATATTACAGTCTTCTATCGATAAATGTCCCAAATGTCTGGCCGATAAATGTCCCAGAACTATCCCCACTACTGCGGGGTGTAACGCCTTGAGGGGCCGCGAAACTCGAGAGGCCTCGGTTGCCGAGAAGCATGACTCATACGGCTCGGGTATATCGGTGAGACCACACTAATTCGAATGTCACAACTTCTTTATTTTCCATTATTTTTTTATGGAACTTTCACCAACATATTCGTGGCATTTTTCTAATGCAAAATGATACCAAACACGATATAATTTCCGCTGTATTTAGTGGTTTAATTGACGATGAGAAGAACGGCGCATGGGATAGAAAGAGTCGCGGAGACTCGCAACGCGCCGGCACACTTCAAAGGCTCGCGCGTCCTCACAATGTCATACACCAAGGAAGAACTTTTGTATTATTACTTATTTTTTTATGGGACTTTCACCGGTATATTTGTGACATTTTTCTGATTAAAATGATACCAAACACGATGTAAGTCGGATCAAATACAGGTGTATGGTCATATAAGTCCATGCGCCGTTCTTCCTTGTAGCCGTAACTCTCATCGTCAATTAAACCACTAAATACAGTGGAAATTATATCGTGCTTGGTATCATTTTGCATTAGGAAAATGCCAGAAATATGTTGGTGAAAGTCCCATGAAAAAATAATGGAAAATAAAGAAGTTTGTCATCGGATTAGTTATGTTTACATTTCTCGGCGACCGAGGCCTCTCGAGCTCGGCTGTCCTTCTCTACGTTCGGCAAAACTCAAAGAATAGTTTCCCTGGCGTATAAATGACCCTCGACAGACCCGTGCTGGGGACATTTATCGATAAAATACTGTATTGTGTTAAATTATTATGTTAAATCTGTGATGAAACTTTTCATTTGAATCAGATTGCAAAATAACCTCCGAAACATTTATAAATTTATGAGGTAAAAGTAGCTGCGTACGTATACGCCGAATAAATGTAACCCACTTTGGAGGATCGTATTATTTCACTAAATTCGAACAGAATTGTACGTACCGTCTGCATGGTAATTGTTCAAGTAACCAGATCTCGCTCATCGTGTCCACTTGTTTTTCATTTGAATAATTAGAAATTCTTGCGATGTCCATTTCTACCCACTGAAACGTAATTAATGGTTTAAAATGGTCGAAATTAAAATACCATGAAGAAGTAGAAAATAATCGACTTTTCAGGCCATCAAAGTACAAAGGGTCTTCAACGAAGCCGCGCACTATAAGAAAGATTAGGTTCATGCATAAATGAATATCCTGTTTGACAGTATTCAATTGTTTCGGAAATAGTTGCGAACATAACGAGGTCTACGGAGGTAGATAGAAGAGCGATCCGATCCGCGTTCAAGGGGTAATTGCCAAAGTAATTTAGCGCGGAACCAAAGTCGATGGTCAAAGAAGAAGATCCCCTCGGCTGGCTCTACCAGAGACGAACGATCAGCACCGGAAAGAATCGATTGAATTTAAGTACAGATACAAGTAACCAATCAACCATCTTGTTGCGAGTGCAGTTAGTATAGACTTCTAGTGCTCGGTTTGCGGGCAGCGGTTTGTGGCTTACGAACATGGCGAACTGCGGAGACATGTCCATTCGTTGCTGTTGCCGTGTCTAGCCAAATGGAATCGAGGAAAAAGTGTTAATTATTCCGGGCTGTTCGCGAGCTATAATTGGCCAGTCCGTTTCGTTGCGTACGACAACCTGCAAAAGGTGCAGGTTGTCTTTTCTCCATTTTCACTTTGGCAGCAAACGCTGCCTAATAATGAACAGTTACAGAACAGAAATCGATAGCAGAGTTGAGTTGATACTTTGTCTGTACGTCTCTTTTGAGAGCGTCCGAATATTAATGGGATTCGCTGTATAGTCTCACTGACGAGTCATCTAAAGGTGCTTTTATACCAGGGTCCGCCCCGGACTCGAGTCCGCGGGCTTTCGTCATAAATTTCGAGCGGGTCAACGGGCCCGCTGTTCCCCGCAGTGCGTGGCACAAAAAAGGTCTCTATGGGCTCCACGGCTTCACGGTTCGTTTAGGTAAACAATAGCTTCCCTCTAAGGCGGTAGGATACCGTCGACCCGCTCGAAATTTATGGCAAAAGTCCGCGGCGGACCCTGGTATGTATAAAAGCACCTCAACAGGCCCAGGACTAGGGCTGTTACTTTCCTTCGAAGGTCGAAGATTTCGATTTCAGAAACTTCGAAACTTCGAAGGCGATGAGAATATATATTTTTGGTAATTATTGCGATCAGTAGGGATGGGATCAAGTTCAATATGTACTCACGAATCCGAGTCAAGTTCAATAACCAAGTTTCATTTCATGGGTTTCGATTACTACTTAAAAGTAATAAAAGTTTCAAAGATTATACTTGAAAAGTATTCATGTATACAAGTAGTTATCGAACCTCGGAATGAGTATTTACAAGTTTCGAAAAGATACTTATAAGTACTCCGATGTTGAAAATAATCGAAACTTTCACAAGTAGTACTCGAATCTTGGAAATCAGAACTGCATGTGGTAGGTTTTAAGCACTTTCTTTATTGAATTCGTAACTATTTAATAATAATATTTCATTTACAATACTTGGTTTTATCCTATTTATTTTTTCACCCATGATATTTCCTGCTTTTGAAGAAACTATTTCTGAAGGTACGGTAGTGGCCCTTATACAAAGATAGTCACGTGTAATTCTTGATAAAATGGGGTACTTGATTGAATTTTCACGCCAAAATAATAACGTGTCTTCTTTGCGTTCTAAATATTGTGATTTTAGATAATTTTATATAAGCTTGCAACAGAGTTGGGCATTAATCGATTAAAATTTTAATCATTATTGATTGATTAATGTGTACGATTAAAAAAAAATCGACGATTGATTCAATCGATTGATGAAGTTAATTGTCAATCGTTGATTAAAAAAAGAAATCATCGAAAAAAACATAAAAGCACGTAAATAGAGATTATATTATATAGAGAGTGTTGGGCAAATTTTATTTTAAATAATAAATAAACGTGTGATTTTTATATATAATTGCAAATAATAACTAAACTTTTTATATAAACAGAAGTAATTTACATAATTCTAAAAGTGATCTATTCGTTATTTCTTATTTGCAAATAAAAGATTATTTATTTTTTGGATTGAGGTGGAAATCAAATAAATAGTTTTTGGTCTTCTCCTATTTCTTGTATTTTGTATTATATGTACAATGAACACTTGTGATAAAAAAATACAATTTAATTTATTATTTGTCAATACAAATAATAATTTAAATTGTATTTGTAAATAACGATTAACTTTATTATTTTAAATAATTCATTTAGACTTGCTCAAATAATAAATAATTATTTTTGCTTCTTATTTGAATATCCAAATAACTTTTTATTTAAATTTTTATTTAAATAATTAGTTATTTAAATAAATTTATTTATTGCCCAAGACTGATTATATTATATATAGACCAAATTACAATACACCTAAATTCAGTTTACATTTTTTCAGTATTCATACAGGTTTGATTGCGTATTTCATTTCGAAATTTCAGCAGTTAATCATTAATCAATTATCCGATTGACGATTAATAATCAATTAATCGCAATTAACGACTAAAGTAGAAATTTAATCGTTAACCGCAATTAACGACTAAACTTGGAGATTAATTGTTAAGTGCGATTAACGACTAAACTAGGAGATTAATTGTTAATTGCGATTAACGATTGAATAAGTAGAAATTTAGTCGTCAATCGTTGATTAAATTTTTGCCCAACTCTGGCTTGCAAGAATACAGAAATTCGTAACGATATTCAGAAAAATTTCGAAAGTTTCGAAACTGTTCAACCAAGATTCGTGTATACTTGCAAGTATTATTTATATTTACCACAGTACTAAAGGGTTCGAAACTGTCTGGCAGAGGCTCGAGTATACTTGGGAGCAGTGTAGCCAGACGGAGCGGCCCCCAGGCCCCTGACCTTTCCGTCCCTCGCCTAGATGCTGCCTACGCTATCCCCACTCTTACCACTACCGCTGGCGCGACCGAGTGCTAGCATGAGAGCGGTAGCATGCTACCGACTCGGTCGCGCCAGCGGTAGTGGTAAGAGTGGGGATAGCGTAGGCAGCATCTAGGCGAGGGACGGAAAGGTAAGGGGCCTGGGGGCCGCTCCGTCTGGCTACACTGCTTGGGAGTACTATTTTTTTTTTCGAACCACTTATAAAGAGTTCGAATTCCTTCAACCAAGGTTCGAACCTGTTTGCGAGGTACTTGATCCCAGTGGCGCACCCAGGATTTAATCTTGGGGGGGGGGGGCGAGTTGAACCCAATCCTAGGTTTTGAGCGACGACCTTTTTTTAGCCAAAATATCTGTCAACGTTAGCCAGGGCTATTCCGCGATTTTTAATTTTGGAAGCTAAACTTTTTTTCTTGGGGGGGGGGACTTGGTCCCCTGGCTCCCCCCCTGGGTGCGCAACTGCTTGATCCCATCCCTAGGTATAATATCATATGTTACGAGCCTGGGCCGCGAGCAGCACGAGTGGCCGGCGAAGTGTTGTTGCACTAGGAATATGGTATCAGTTTGTTAGTTAAAGGTACGCGGACGAACCCAATGCGAAATTGGGGAGCCGCTAGGAGGTTGGATAAAAGCACAGACGAACCTGATGCGAAATCAGGGAGCTGTTAGGATAGTTAGTAAGCCTCGTAACTAGTATAATTTAATGATACAATCCGAGCGGTAAGATTGTATCGTGTGGGGACGTTCAATTACTCGATTAGGATATTGGACGATAATTATGGGTTCAATGAATTTGCGTTAATTATCAAAGAACACAGATATATTTTCTGATTATAAGAATTAGTGTTACAATTGTGTAATTGTCGCGAATGAATTGATTTTGGAATAGAAAGAATTGAAAGAAGATGTGTATTACCTAAACTAGATGCACGGTGTTGACGCACTGGCAATGCGGGGGTCTCGGAGCAACCTTATCACTGCCTAATAGATTTTACACCGAACTCGCGGAATCTATACGGTTAACTTTTGATTCGAAGGGGAACTTTAGCCCGATCTCACTGGTAGTTGACTTCCGAGATGCAGCACGACGCGACACGATTCGTGATTACGATAGTACTAGCCCCCGAGAGTAGAAATGCAAGGGCTTATATACCCCTGCAATGACGGGTGGTACTTGTCAGTACCCTTTGAGTGAACATTCGTATTTTGTCAACGACCAGTTGGTCGTGCGTATGTTTGGGCCCTAAACTAAACTAAACAGCTATGTAGATTTATCTAGGGTGGCCCTGTTCGTTTATCTAGGACGGTTCCTGCCAGAGATGATATTGAACACCTTTCGTCATTCGTAACACATACAACGTCGCGTCAAAAAGACCAGTCAGTGAATTCGCAAATATTTTGGAAAGCGACCGATTGAAAGGATCGCAAATCTCGACCGCGAGTGTTATAGTTCGTCTCGAGTCTAGACGGATAATAATATCTGAAGAAAAAAGAACGTCCGAAAGAGATGCCTCCCCGAGCGAAACGATAAAACGCTTTAAATGCATGCGTGGCACAAGCAGTGTTTTTTTTTTATATTTGACAATAACTCGCCGTTGATCCGCAGGTCGATGTCTCGGGGATAGCAGATATTGGAAACGGCAACCGGAGACAGAACAGTCTGGCTGATTATCCGATTATCCGGTTCTCCGGAACATTTGCAATTTACGTCTGGAAGTACCATCGGTTCAACCCCTCTTTCGGGTCGTTGCTTCTTCTCCCACATCCTTCGTTACCGTTCCACCCCCATCCGGTTTCCATCGTTCCCTTCCCCACTTCAGCAGCTCTGCTCTTCTTCCGCCGTTTTCCTTCCGTTCCTCGTCCTTCATTTGATTCGACGCGGCGCGGCGCGCTACATATACCTTCTGTCGGCGGCAGGGAACAACGTCGAATCGTTCGTTTCTATCCTAACGAAATCTCTCCTCGGACGTTGCGCTGATAAGAGCACGAGCCCCCGCGTACCATTTCGCAAAGAATTGTCGCAGGCCGTCGGCATACCTAGAAAATTGTATTGCGAGTCGATCGTCGGGGAATTCATTAATTCGTTCATTTCGGAGCGCAATCGGAACCAGCGACTCGAATTCAAGCGTCAAATTCGATCGAGCACGAACGAATAACTGGAACACCATTTATTCCGTGTTCACAAATTACAGGTGGTAGAGGACGTTGGACCTCCAGATTACAGGTGACACTGTAATTTTTCCAATTTCGCCGATGCCCGGCCGGAATGAAAGATTAAACAGAAATCGCGCTTTTAAAATATCATTCATTCAGCCGGTCTTTGGCGAATGCTGCACGCTGATCTGGATCGAGGCAGTTAGTGTCCTACATCGATTATGTACAGGGTGGGGAAAAATTATTGGTCATCCTTTTGGGAGGTGATAGAACTCGTCGAGATCGCCAACATTGCATTATAAACATGGTGCCGCAAAATGAATTTTCAAGGTCATTTTCAATATCAAATTTTTTTATTGGCTTAGTCGATTCTACTCGTCGAGCTGAACTCAAGGGGACCATATGCCGGAAATCAATATTTCATAGAGAAATCTTCGTTTGAAGTTTTTTTTGCTTGAAATTTCAAAAATATCGATTTTCATGAAGTTAGAAAATAAATGTGATGCTTATAAAGTTCTTAAAATCATGTTCTGAATATCCTGATCATGAGTAGCGAAAATCACCCCCCAAAACTAACCCTGAAAAAGGACCCCGCACTAAACCACGTGAAATGGGTCCTCGGCGAAAATGGCTGAATTTGAAATATGTTGGACCTTTTGGGTCACTGAACAAATATTAGGTGAAGTAAAAAGTTCTGAGCGTTTTTACTTCACCTAATATATGTCAGGAAAAATGTCAAAAAATGGACAGTTCCGTTGTTTCAACCCTTCAAAAACCTCGCTATCCGTTATGATTTTTCCCACTTTAAATCATCAATCAGTTCTTGCAAATCATGACATTTTCAAATTGTTTAAACAATACTGTCATAAACAATTATTCTTTAACTATTTTGTTCACCAAAAATTCATATTGTTCCCTTCTAAAGGTAACCGCATTGATCCGAAAGTGATATCTTTGCTTGTCTGACCTCAGGTTTTTGAAGGGTTGAAACAAGGAAACTGTCCATTTTTTGACATTTTGCCTGACATACATTTGTTCAGTGACTCTAAAGGTCCAACATATTTCAAATTCAGCCATTTTCGCAGCCATTTCACGTGGTTTAGCGCGGGGTCCTTTTTGAGGGTCAGTTTTGGGGGGTGATTTTCGCTAATCATGATCAGGATATTCAGAACATGATTTTAAGAACTTTATAAGCATCAGATTTATTTTCTGACTTCATGAAAATCGATATTTTTGAAATTTCAAGCAAAAAAAACTTCAAACGAAGATTTCTCTATGAAATATTGATTTCCGGCATATGGTCCCCTTGAGACTTTTGTTCAGCTCGACGAGTAGAATCGATTGAGCCAATAAAAATTTTTGACCTTGAAAATGACCTTGGAAATATTTTGCGGGCCCATGTTGATATAATGCAATGTTGGCAATCTTGACGAGTTCTGTCACCTCCCAAAAGGATAACCAATAATTTTTCCCCACCCTGTACAGGGTGTATAAAAAGTAATGGTCATCCGTCCTAGGGGTGAATCTACACCTCTGGATCGGTGGACATTTGTAGGAGAAACTTGCCGCAAAATTGTTTATAACAAAGAAAATTGTTGTTAAAGTTTTTTTTTACATCAACGCCTTCTGCTCATCGAGAAGAGAAAAAGTTTGAAAGGAGCCATATGTCGCAAACAAATAGTTATTGAGATATAAGCTGTTAAAGTTTTTCAAAATTTGATTGTGTGGAATTATACGTATAGACAAAAGCCTACTACTACAGTCCACACGTCCCTGTCGATGAGACAGAACATGATCGTGTGCGTGCTTCAAGACAAACGAAATTTAAAGCGACATTCGTCGCTAGGCCCGTAGCAAGCCATCGTCTCCCTGCCCATTCATATCATCAATTTAATGTTGAGAATTTCAAATTAAGAATGCTAATTCTACATTATTAAATACTAACGTAAAGTTTACTTACAAATTTTTCAGGGTCTTCTATTCCTTCGGGGGATCCACAGCACACTACCATTTACTCACGCGAATAAGCGCGAATAATTGTGCTCGTCTTCCGGGCTCAATGTGGGCATACTTTCCAATACAGTCTCTCACATATATTCACTTTATTTCTAACCACTTCAACTGCGTTGTAATCCTGTCTTTTATATCATCTATTTAAGAATATAAACTTGGAAGAATCGAATGTCCGAACACACAAGAATCGATGTTTCCATATTTTCGCCAGTGCACACGAGGGCGACCTGGCGTCGAAGTAGTAGGCAAAGAAAAATTATTGTTCATTATTGCATCGCTAATGCGATGGTCTAATCTTTGAAATTCGCGACGGTCCGGAATATCTCTTGCACGTACCCGTCCCCCCATATTAGTTAATAATTCGCGATATACTTCACGAGCTTCTGAATAATTTCTATTTGCTTCGTCAATAGCTCGAAGCATCAAACGCACATTACGCAGATTGCAAGTGAAAGGACATTCGATTCTTCCAAGTTTATATTCTTAAATAGATGATATAAAAGACAGGATTACAACGCAGTTGAAGTGGTTAGAAATAAAGTGAATATATGTGAGAGACTGTATTGGAAAGTATGCCCACATTGAGCCCGGAAGACGAGCACAATTATTCGCGCTTATTCGCGTGAGTAAATGGTAGTGTGCTGTGGATCCCCCGAAGGAATAGAAGACCCTGAAAAATTTGTAAGTAAACTTTACGTTAGTATTTAATAATGTAGAATTAGCATTCTTAATTTGAAATTCTCAACATTAAATTGATGATATGAATGGGCAGGGAGACGATGGCTTGCTACGGGCCTAGCGACGAATGTCGCTTTAAATTTCGTTTGTCTTGAAGCACGCACACGATCATGTTCTGTCTCATCGACAGGGACGTGTGGACTGTAGTAGTAGGCTTTTGTCTATACGTATAATTCCACACAATCAAATTTTGAAAAACTTTAACAGCTTATATCTCAATAACTATTTGTTTGCGACATATGGCTCCTTTCAAACTTTTTCTCTTCTCGATGAGCAGAAGGCGTTGATGTAAAAAAAAACTTTAACAACAATTTTCTTTGTTATAAACAATTTTGCGGCAAGTTTCTCCTACAAATGTCCACCGATCCAGAGGTGTAGATTCACCCCTAGGACGGATGACCATTACTTTTTATACACCCTGTACAGTTAAGTCGATATCTCTGGATGTTGAGAACACATCGACTTTTTTTTATTTGCATAAACCGATGGTGCAACCCTTTAAAAATGTTCTTCTAAAACATTTAGAAGAGTCAATAGTCGAAAACAGCATTGATCCAATTTTTTCAAATAAGTATTTATTTGCAACATACATCATATAGAATACATGTGTATATTAAAAAGAAGTAGTTGAAACAATATGAAGTTACACGAACGAGTCAGGAAATCGAAAAAATAATTCGGCAACCTATGCAGTGTTTACATTATATTTGCTGAAAGCACACGTCATCGACGAAACGTTAAATTTATAAGCAAATAAATATTGCGCGCATGAAATATGCAGCAATAAACTTTCCATTGAAGCATACGGAAAATTCACTCTGTTTATCTTGTTTAATTGTTAATATTATTGCCTTCATACACGCCGCGTGGCTGTACCGAGATAAACGAAGCCGACCTTCGAAATGTGACGGAATATAGTGATGGAGAACGTACGATACTTATTTGCTATTAACTTCATAATGAAATATTTACTGCGGAACATTGTATAACATTCTTTTCTTATTTTTAACTGCAAAATGAACCACCACAGTTTACCGGATTAAACTGGGTTACCTGTTGACTGAACCAAACAATGCAGAAATAATAATGAATTATTCGTATTTGAAATAATTCTATTGTAATCACTGTGTGCGTTGCTGAATTGTTTCTAATTTTGACGACACGATCTTGAGATTTTTATCCGCCATAGTGTCCTCATCGATTAAGGGTGGATCTAGGCGGGGAAATGTTGCGTTTGTTAATTGGACGGTGGTGTGTCGGAAGGACTTTAGGTTGAGAAGTGTGGGGAAACTGTCAAAGAAATTCCTTTTGGCATTGTCTACGCGTCTACAGTCATCAATGATGTGATTTATAAGGGTAGTCTGCTGGCACAGTAAAAGCTCCTTCATTGTCCAAAGGCCGGGGGTTTGAGCGGACAACGACCGTGCCCGGACACTATCTTTGATTTATGACTGCGTCTTTAGTGAAACGGCTAGTTAAATAACAAAGAAAAGCATTCGCAGTCAAAAGCAGTCAACTGTCTGGCTTTAAAAAACTCCTTATTTCCTTGGCATATTCCTTTCCTATTGTTCTCCGTTCTGCGCGGGTCTACAGTCTACACAGTCCTGGGACACATCTGGCGACCAGATCCACGCAGGCCTAATCCTCTCGTTGATAGGCAGTGGAGTGGGTAGGCACTGGACAACGATCGTGCCCACGATTCAGGACAACGAAGGAGCGATTACTGTATATTAACAATTTTGTTTTATTTAAATTCAAATACAATCCTGCAGATTTTACTGAGGAAATGCCGAAAATCCAAGTTTCAATCTTAGGAATTCACTCGTCCAAAAGGTACGCGTGTTTAAAGTTCAGTGATTTTTCCTGAAGGAGTCCGACCTTGAAACTCGTGAGGGGAATACAGTACCCCTTCTCTGATGACGAGCAATATGCGCAAGCGCGACGGGAATCGAGTGGGGCGAATGACGACGCGTGGCGCCTGCGCGATGGGGACGCAACGATGACAGATGACATATTACAAGTTTTAGGTTATTGCCGCGTATCGAACCTATTACCTACTTAATGAAACGAATCATATGAATCGTTCTAGATATTATCAACATTCTTTATTATAAATAAAATGAATTGTAACATGTGGGAGTTTCAGCTGTGAAGTGAAGTATGCTTATTGTGTATAATATGTATGTTGAAAAAAATGTTGAAATCTGTACTACTGAGTTACATTCCAGTAAAATCATAAATGTCCTAAAAATAAATCATAATCTATATTAACACTTTTAAGGAACGGACATAGCAAGTTTTGAAACTACCTTTTAACCTGAAACTTGTAATATGTCATCTGTCATTGTTTCGACCCCATCGCGCAGGCGCCACGCGTCGTCATTCGCCCCACTTGATCGCCGTCGCGCTTGCGCATATTGCTGGTCATCAGAGAAGGGGTACTGTATTCCCCTCACGAGTTTCAAGGTCGGACTCGTCTGGCCACTCTGTTTATGAAGAATATGTCTGGACCAGGGCTACCATATTTTTCTCTCGCCAGGCCCCTTACCCTTCCGCCTCTCGCCATGCCGTGCACCGTACCTCGTCTTTGAACTCTTCCCACTAACGCTGGCGACAGCGGCGACACGCTTGCGTACGGTCGCGTCAGCAACTAGTGGGAAGAGTGGGAGGCTCCCGCCAGCGTTAGTGGGAAGAGTGCAAAGAGGTGGTACGGTGCACGGCATGGCGAGAGGCGGAAGGGTAAGGGGCCTGGCGAGAGAAAAATATGGTAGCCCTGGTCTGGACTACCGGGCATTTCCTTGCAGGAGGTTCGGGAAATGACCGAGAATTGCAAGTGGTCGATTATTCTGTAGACTGGCGATTCGTAAGACGGTGCGCGCCGGTACGGTATTCCATTTCCGTCGGGAAAGAATAATCTGCGACGAGACGATATTGAATGTTGAAACGGCACGCGGTAAATGGAGCATTCCGAAGAGAGAGAATCCCGCGCCCATTCATTTCGACCTTCCTCTGCGGGGCGGCGACGAGGACAACGCTCCTCGCGGAAGGTCAGACGCGTCCACAAGAGGCCAGAGGAGAGACGGAATTGAATTTCGTCACCGTTGAACCGTAATAAAATGACGAGAGGAAAACAACGGGCTATGTCGTCGCCACGGTATCTCGAGCCGTCCCTCTCGCCGCTCCGCGACGCTTCTTGTCGCGTTCGCCGTTGACGTTTTCACTTGTTAACCTCGCAACTTGCCGTCTCGCCGTGGATCTGAGGATTATTCATCACCGCAACTACCAAGGGGGATGGTTTCCATAGAGGGCGATGGCGAGCACAACGGCGCCGTTGGAAAGAGGAAGAAGCAAAGAGGAAAGCGGGAGGTTAGGGAAACCGGGCGAAGCGGGGGCGAGAACCGGGACAACAGCGTATTCCATGTTCCCTCGTGTCACTGATTATTCCATTTACGAGCCATGCCGCATGATTCTGAATAGAGGTACACACTGCACCGGGTAGATTCAACCCGAACCCCTTTCCCGCTCACTGTTTCCCACTACCTCTCTCTCTCTCTCTCTTCCTGCCCTTGTCTTTGTCAGTCTTGCGGGTTTCGGTCCCTTAACCCGCGCGTGTCGCGCTCGCTCCGAACATCCATAGTCTATCCGCCGCCGAGAGAAAAGAAGTCTCGTCTGAATCGGAAATCAATTCAATCAGCGCCAAGTCCGGCGTGCAATTCGCGGGCTCCGTTTCGCGGGTGACGTCGACGGTGTGTATATCCCTCCCGAAAAATGTCCCGGCATCAAGATATACGCGTTACGGCCGAGGATACGGCGGTGTACACCGACACGAACAGCAGCGCGTATTCGTTTCTGCTCGGCTTCCGAAACAACAGGGGATTCCGTTTGTGGTTTCCGCGGGTGGATGGCGTTTACGACTCAAGGGGAAGAATCTCGTTAAAGCGGAATCATTCCAACGGAACACCGTGGAAACGCCACTTTCGCGTGTTTCCAATTTTCAAAAGACCCGGACCCGCGCGGGCGCAATTATCCTCGCTTTAATAAATTTTAATCGTCCCACCGCGCCGAGGCACGCGGTCGCCTCGAATTTAATCAGCGCTAGGTGTTCGTTATCATCATTGAATCGACACGATTTACGGCCTCCCGACGACGTTTGATCCTTGAATCGAGAGGTTCGAGAACCTTCTCCGACGCCGTATCGCATTCTGAGTGGATATTTAAAGACACGAGACTTTGGCGCTCTGATAATTTCATGAAGTCTCGCTTACTGAAGACGCTGTCCGCCTATTAGCACATCTTCAATATTTTCCGCGTGTTGCTTATTTCATCATTTTCCCAGACATAAAGTCAGCAGTTTTTGTTGTCCAGTTGACAATATAATTTTAGTCTATCCTCATTATCCAATGATTAAGTTCTGGAGACGATGTGTTATACCCAGAGTTGTGCTAATTCAATTATATTGTAATTCAATTACTATTAGTATTTTAATCAGATGTGTAATTGAAATACAATATAATTGAAATACAATGTGTAATTGATATACAATATAACTGAAATACAATATAATTGAAATACAATGTATAATTGATATACAATATAACTGAAATACAATATAACTGAAATACAATATAATTGAAATACAATATAATTGAAATACAATATAATTGAAATACAATGTAATTCAATTACTACGTATTTTTTAATCAGATGTGTAATTGAAATACAATATAATTGAAATACAATATAACTGAAATACAATATAACTGAAATACAATATAATTGAAATACAATATAATTGAAATACAATGTAATTCAATTACTACGTATTTTTTAATCAGATGTGTAATTGAAATACAATATAATTGAAATACAATATAATTGAAATACAATGTAATTGAAATACAATGTAATTGAAATACAACACAATTGAAATACAATATAATTAAAATACAGCTGCCAAATTATAGCCCAAAACTTTGAAGAAGTGCGATATATTTTTATGTTTTTCAGTCGTATACGTAACTGTGGATTAACTGTCCAACAGCCGTGTTCTTCACGGACAGTGTTCCCGCAGTGACATTGCAATTACGAATTACATTGTAATTTAATTGAATGAAGATCCGAATTATAAATTACAATATAATTCTGGAGTAATTCAATTGTAATTCTGCAGAACCCTGGCTATACCTTGGAACGTGCAAAATCTATAAATATTCGAGGTGCGCGAGACGGGACGGGAATTCCCGAAAATGTTCGAGGATTCTCGAAAATGTTCGGGATTTCCCGAAAATGTTCCCGAATATATTCGGGAATACCCGAACATTTTCGGGAATCCTGTGAATTTGTTCGGGAAACCCAAATATGATCGGGAACATTTTCGGGAATTCCCGTCCCGTCCCGCACACGTCCAATAAATATGTAAAGCGCCTTATTATTTTGTCCAGCACCGTATGTAGCTATAACAATTTGTTGGTCGTGTTCACGTTTTATATAGTGTTTTCGCTGGCAATCCCGAACATTTTTTGCAGAGTTGAGCATATTTTCGAAACGGGCCCGGTTCCTAAGGTGTGTACACGAGGACAGAATAAAAAATTTTGCGATAGCAGCATCGTCGATGGGATCTACATCGAATATGCGACACGGGCAAACATGCGGATTGTCGTGCTTGTGCATGCAAATTCGCAGATGCAGGTGCGACGGGTTATCGTTGCAGAGCGGCGATGCGGTGTTGGTGATAGTGGCGATGGTGGCGCAATATAGCTGAATTAGTCGTCGAAAGACTGACGGGTAAGGGAAATCGTTGGGACGAAGGGTGTGTGTGCAGAGAGCCAGGCTCCTCCTCTCTTTATTCATACATAAAATCCATATTCTTCGGAGGAAACAACGTGCTTCATCGCGAGGAACCTCTGTCACTGGCGTGGTATCAGGGGCAACCCTTTTTGGTCCTAGTCAACCTTACCCTCGCACCACCCTCGGGGCGTTTGTAAGCTCCACCGGAAGAGCCGAGATTATATTCGAGCGTCTAGCATCACCAGAGACACTCGACTGCCACGAAAACTTGAAATTTTTAGCCCCGCTATTTGAAAATTCCCAAGCATCTCTGCGAGACTTATTCGCCGAGCTCGGCCGTGTTCCCCGAGTCCGACGTTATTCGAATATTTTTCAAGTCGCCGCATAGAGTCACGGGAAGGCGTGGCATTTAAAGCGTGTTGTGTGCACCGTTCCGCATTCATTCCATATAATTGATCCGTTTTGTTGATACCCGTCCCCACCCCGTCGAAGCTGCGCGTCGAGAACACGGCTCGCGTATACGGGGAAAATAATTCGAGGATCCGTGCGAGCGCATTGTTCATTTCGATATCTATATATCGTTCCCGAAGGACGACCATATCGTATTTCGATAGAGGACGAGCTCCCGCGCTGGTCGAACTGCTCGCCGAGCACAATTAAAAGAACTCGCGAACGTGACGATTCTAATTATAATGGCGCGAGTCGACAATTCTATGATGGATCTTCGATAATGGACGAGCACCGACGCGCCGCGCCGCGCCGCGCCGCAGAACGACACTATCATTGAATAAGAGGAGGGGAAAAAAACGAACCGAGAAGGGAGAAAGTTTTTCTTCGTCGCGGGCTTCAAGTGCCGTGGAAGTGGTTATAAAAAGGTGAAAACGTACCGGAAATAAAAAGATCTCGCCGGCGGGTTTTCGAGATACAACGGCAGAGAAATATCGTGATTCCCGACTTCGAGACTACGATGGGCACCATCGAGCTCGCCGATCGAAAGAACGCCCATTACGCGTCCACCTAACAAGATATTGAATTTCTGCAGGGTTGTGAACCTCCGGGTCTCGAGCGGATTCGTGCCCTGAGATATAATAGAAGGCCTCCACACCTACTCTAGGCCTCGCGCGCTGTATTTCAGACCTCTCGCCACTTGAGGCACAGAGCGACTATACACACTCTAACAAACGCCCATTTTCAGACAATGAATATTTTAGTGCGCCCATGAAAGCACGCTCGAGCGTTCTTTTTCTCTCTTCTTCTTCTTCTTCTTCTGCTTCTTTTTTTTTGTCCTTGCCGCCCCTCATCACAAAAGGCATCATCGCCGCCCCGTGTACGTGACGATCCTAACCCCTTCCAGGAACACCGCCAGTAACTGGATCAAGTAACGCTACTCTTCTCCTATGTAGGTTCATTGTTTTCTTCCCTTTTGCGCAACAGATCCGACGATATCGTGCAACTTGACTGATTTATAGGGGAACAAACGCGGGGGAGACTACACCCTTTCTGCCGTGGGGCTTTGTTTACCATTATTACTGAATTTATATACGCTCCGAGTGACTCGATCATTCGATTTTGGTAATGAAGATTTTCTGCGCCGTTAAACGGTATCGTGTTTTGCAAATCAATTGAAAATATGCGATCTCGACAAACCTACGAAAATTATACGACTCTATTAGCAGCAAAACTATCGAATAAACTAATTAAGCAATTTTCCAGGTATACGTGGACGATACGAGACATCGCTATTGTTCACTGGGCCCGGTACGTAATTTTTTGTAGTTTGGCTACAGCGATGAGCCTGTCACCGCCCCTTAGTTTAATGGCATTGCCGTCCTTACCTGGGTACCTTCGATTCAGTCCCTTGCCATAAAACGCCTAAAATACAGTGTGTCTGGTTTCCAGATGACTGAGAAAATCCAAGGTTTGACCGCCACATGTGCGGCCTTGGCGAATCCTTGGGCCTGCTTCAAGCACTTACAATTAGTTTTAGTTTCGTCCACCCTGAAATCGCTGGAAGTGTAGGGATGAAACCCTGTAGAGGTAGAGAGTAGGGGGTAACACTCTCGCTCTCAACTCCTATACATAGTGTAAGTATAGCAGAGTTGTGCTAATTCAATTACTAAGTATTTTAATCAGATGTGTAATTGAAATACAATACAAGTGAAATACAATGTGTAATTGAAATACAATATAATTGAAATACAATGTAATTGAAATACAATATAATTGAAATACAATATAATTGAAATGCTATATAATTAAAATACAGCTTTCCAAATTATAGCCCAGAACTTTGAAGAAGTGCGATATATTCTTATATTTTTCTTCCATATACGTAACCGCGGGTTAACTGTCCAACAGCCGTGTTCCTCGCGGACAGCGTTCCCGCAGTGACATTGCAATTACGAATTACATTGTAATTTAATTGAATGAAGATCTGAATTATAAATTACAATATAATTGAATTACAATGTATTTTATAATTGCACTCCATTGCAATTACGAATTATATTGTAATTTAATTGAATGAAGATCTGAATTATAAATTACAATATAATTGAATTACAATGTATTTTATAATTGTACTCCATTGCAATTACGAATTACATTGTAATTTAATTGAATGAAGATCTGAATTATCAATTACAATATAACTGAACTACAATGTAATTCAATTACGTTGTAATTATAATTCTGGATTAATTCAATTGTAATTCTGCACAACTCTGAAATATAGTCCCTTGGTTTTCGTTCTCCCAAGTTGGAAGGCGGTCCTTCTCTGTCTCGAACAATATAATATAAATATACTTTTATAATTTGTTAATCACTGCTGCATAATGCATTCTCCTGTCTACGGTTCTGAATTACCGACTCTGTAGAAAATGCTCTAGCACACAGATTTAATACACAGACGCGTTTAATATACCTGTGTGCACTATCTGTGTAGGCGGTGATTCCAAGAACGACGTAGTGCTTATCGACAGATGCTATAGAAACGATTTACCTGGCACAGTTTTCTACTGTACCGATATACGATATATAATATCTTGAATGGCGCACCAATAAAAGCATCGTAACACTTCACACAAACAAGAAACCACAAAGGAACAGCATATCCGCGTTACGTGAACCAATATTATTTCCCTGGCCTTGTATCATTTTATCTACTGTTGGACATACGCCAAGTGTTGTTAAACAGAATTGGTTATTAACTAAAGCGATATTATTCGCGATAAAGCTGTTTTAAAAGTTCCGGAAGCTCGAAGTGCAAAAACTAATTAGAGCGACAGACTTGAAGAACCACTACTTGTGTCTCGTGTAACACTTAATATTAAGATAAAAAAGACTGTTACATAAAAATAAATTTCAAGAATTAACATTTGTTACGTAAGTAAAATCTTGCATTAATATTAGGTGAAGTAAAAAGTTCTGAGCGTTTTTCGCTTATATAAATAAAGCGGACAACCTAACATATAAATAAATAAACAAACGCTTTATTTATATAAGCGAAAAACGCTCAGAACTTTTTACTTCACCTAATATTTTTGAAATGTAGGGGAAACTGGGGTAGTAATAATACTTTGATTTTGGGATACGTGAAAAAAATAGGTAAAGCATTTCAAATGAAAGTATTGTGCAATTTTGCTGCAATGAAATTCAAATTCACAGAATAGGAAAGGTCTAAAACAGGCCTGGCCAACCCAAATGGTTTCACGGGCCACTTTGATAATCATGCTTTTAAAAAATGTAACACAAATACAAAATGAATAAAACTTTATTGTTATATGTACTATATAGTACATATTGAATCATATGATTCAATATAATTAACCCTCGAGTCTTAATTAATGAGATATTTGTTTATCCTTTATTTCACTTAATTTTTGTAAATCCATATTTATTTTCAACGTTGCACATCTTTTGTTAGCTGGTTTTCTATAAATTGGCATCAGTTAATAAAGCACGTGATGAACTCTTTGTAAATTTCATCTTCGAAAAAAATGTTTCACAAACATATGTTACTCCAAAAGCACTTCCAACTCGTTGTGCAAATTATCTTAAGTTGGAATATCTCTCGGATGTAATATAAGTATTGTAAAAATTAATTTTTGATGTAGACGCAAAAATTTGTTTCATTTCATTGTTGTACTGTAACTCAATTATATCAAAGTTATCAAATATAGAACTGGAGTTCGTAGTCGCACTTGCGCATTAGAACAATGACACTCTATTTATTTAGTATTTTTTGTATACATACAACGAGAAACAAAAGTTTCAATAGAAATATAAAATCGCCCGGCGGGCCACATAATATAACGCAGCGGCCCGCGGGCCGCATGTTGGCCAGGACTGGTCTAAAACTACGCGGTGGTGGTGGTCATGATGTATAATTTGCTTCCGCCCTGTACACTGTACACTATAGAAAACGAGAGAGAAACGGGAAGAGGAAGAAAGAGGACAAGAGAGAGAGAGAGAGAGAGAGAGAGAGAGAGTGGAGGGAGAAAAAATCGCATATAGGGCTACTATTGTCCAGCTGTCCAGTAATGGACGACCCTCCTTTGGCTCGAGCTAATAATGCCGAATTGATCCGGGACGCTTTGGTGATTATATTTCACGATGCCGATCGTTTGCCTTTTATTACGGTTCGTACCAAGAAAAGCAAATTTTTTATTCTGCTGTTTCTTTTTCGCTGTCTGCGGCTGTGCGTTCCCTCGGCATCTGTCCATTCGACTATACTATCAGAAAGCGCGAGCAGATCAGAAAATCAGAATATAGAGCGCGGGTTGCAAAAACGTATAGAAAACATGGAAATTACAAAAAACATTAACGATTTTTTAAAACTTGTACATAAGCAACTGCCACGACAAAGTTTCTCAAGCAAACGGTATTAATATTCGCCATTGTTCTTAGAATTTGCCCCATTGTTTGGACGGAGCGTAACGAAATGAGAATTACTACGAGAGCAAACTGTAATTACTGTGCAACGTCCCGGGCACGGAATGAAAGTTTAATTAGCACCTGACGCGGGCACCAGGCACGTTAACTCAATCAAGCTAAATTACACACGGCGATCCATCAGTCGTTGTAAACCGAATGCGTGTATCTTTTTGCGCCAGCTCGTTCGGCTTCATTGCACGATACTTTTCACTAGAGAAAAAACGTAAACGAGATCCGCTATTGAATCGTCGGATCCGTGACCGTCCATGTCCATGTGACCCGCGCGGTCCTGTGACACACGGCTACTCGTCCACTTTTTTCCGATTTTTTTTGTTCCCACCGGTGATTTCATTATTCAGGAGGGATGAACGAAAAAAAAAGTGCAAAAGGGAAGCTGCTGACCGAGGCACAATCGCGCGCGTGCTTGAGAAATGCATCCGCCAGTTCATTGCTACCGTACGGAATCGTACAAAAGCCTTTTTTTCGCTTTCTCGTTGACCAGTTCGTCAGCAAAAAACAGCGCCACGCCACATCCAAAACTATCGATCTAAACCCTGCGGTTGCAAGGAAGAGCGCCTCATGTCGCGCACTTTCACTTTCGAGATATTGCCGTTTAAATTTTCCATCGCCAATTCTGAACATAGGATAAATTGCATTATTTTTTTGCACCTTTCGAATTTGGTTTCACGACCGGTTTCCTTGCAACCATAGAACTATCCTAAGCAATGGCTTATCGATCACTGAGGCTGTGGATTTTATGTATTTGTGACAAAGTTGATTCTGAATAAATGAAATTTAAAACAGTAGACAATTTAGACAAATAGTAGACAATAAACAAAACCAGAGCTTTATTATTAATTTGTTGAATAATAATATAAATTGTCTCGCTCTCCTGATGCACACATCAATTTCTACTGAAGGATCTAATAAATCCTTTAAATCGCATTATTGCAAGATCGAACACACTGTACAATAATATTGATTTTTTTAATGCCACGTTACCGGCATTCAAAACAAAATTACGCGAGATTATTTGTTAATATGGCGGCGGTTTAGTATAGTGACAACGCCTGCGGTGGTGGGTGTTAGGCGCGTATGGTGAGGGGGGAGGAGGGTAATACGAAACCGAAAAAATTATTTTGCGGAAATGAACGGTTACCGAGATATTCGCAGAAAACTATAATTATTTTAAAAAAGGTACCCCTCCGATTTTAATGATAATTTTGAAAAATACTTCAAATAAAAGTTGTAGGTCTCATCGAAATACACATTTTATGTCCTATTAATTTTTGTCATAAAGGCAATAGTTTTTGAGAAAAACGATATTAATATATAATATGCCTGGCTCTCCGTCCCCACCACATAACCCTAACTAATTCTGATCTATCATTTTTCTCAGAAACTATTGCCTTTATGACAAAAATCAATAAGACATAAAATGTGTATTTTGATGAGGTCTGCAACTTTTATGTGAAGTATTTTTCAAAATTCCTATTATTTACGGAAGTAAATAAAAAAAATAATAACTTTTATTTGCACGTCAAAATACGTAAGAATCCAGAGTACAAAAAAAATCGGAGGAATGGGCCTTTCGGAAGTGCACCCTAAAATAATAAATAAAATAACTGTGTAATACATAATTACGTAAAAATAAATGCTTGTTTGAGATTTGTGCAATCCAAAGATTTTTACTTCGCTCCTTATAATTATATCGTGTCCCGCGCGTTAAAGAGCGATCGTGAGATAGCAAACGTTAAACTTTATATAGTGGTTCTAAAAAATGAAAAAAAATATAAATAACCCACACCCAACCCAGGCCTAACCCAGACCTGAACTAGACCTATTTTTATTTTTATTTTCCGACCCATGCGCTGCCAGGGACGTGCACGCATACGTTAGATCCCGATGTAGTAGCATTAGCAGTTTTTTGCGAATATCTCGGCACCGTTCATTTCCGCAAAATAATTCTTTCGGTTTCGTATTACCCCCTTCCCCTCGCCATACGCGCCTAACACCCACCACCGCAGGCGTTGTCACTATACGAAACTTCTGCCGTTAATATCGTACCTGTATTTGTTTAGTTTTGCGCTTGTCCCTTCTTATGTAAATTTTAGGTTGACTTTTTTTTGTATTTTTGTTATTTTCTATTTGTTTTTATCAGTCCTACTAAACGTCTGTAAACTTTTGTATAAAAGGACCTCGGTCCGTATAGGACAAAAATAACAATTTTTATTTTGCGTACGGGAGCAGAATGTGAGTTGTATGCTCAGAGCGCTGAGGGTTGAACAAAGAGAAATCGATGAACTTCAATTAGACCTGGTGATTGTAAAAATAATTGCTGGCGCATAAGATGGCTTGACGTTTGATCGGATCGGGAACGATGAAAAGTGCGTTGATCAGCGAAAGATGATCGAACGCAGCGTGTTCTGGTACCCTAGGTAACGGGGCAACAACGTCGCGTCGCGCGTCGGTTGGGAAAACGAGCACCGGTCTAGGCAGACGCGGCCCGCCAATTGAAATGCGCCATGCAATTCGAAATTATTGGCCTACGACTCGCAGAGTTCCTCCGGTAATATCATTAATTTTGAACAGCCAATGCGAGTCGAACCGACTTCATTATCATTATCAATACCGCATAGAATCGCGTGACAAGTTTGCGACCGCAGAGCGGAACGCCCCTACGTTCGCCCGTACGTTTCTGGCCGGTCGGTCTAATTTATTTTTTGAATTATACACGATCATGTCGATCTTTTTTATCAACGTACAAACGAAAGCATTTCGCGAAACAGGTGCGGGACGCAACGGGTGCAACGAGCGACACGCAACACGGCATTATGGGCATGGCGGAGCGCGATTAAATTGCAAGTAAAGTGTCAGCTAGCAGGCCGGAAGGTGAATCGGAGCTGACAGAGCAATTTCATTCGAAACGAGAGAGGTGCCGTATACAATCAAGCATGGACGGCTGTGTGTCGTTGAATTTGCTTGCATCCGTTAATTATTTATAACCCCGCACAAGAGCAGCGGCGACGGTGTATCGTAAATCAGGCACTTGTTGAATTGCATTTCGATCGGTCGACTCGAAATCAATTTGAACACCGTCGTCGCGTCGCGCGTCAGCGTCCGAATACCGACAACAAAATTTTGTCGGTGTCGTCAAGGAAAAAGGAAGACAGTTCGCAAGTCGGTTTGACGGCAGGGGGAGAGAGAGAGAACGGATCGTAAAGTATCAGAACGCGAGCAAGAGAGCCGCGACAACCTTCGACCAGTCATCGCGCGCAAACTCCCTCGAGTACTTTTCGAAAAAAAAGATATCTGATTGGTCTAGGTGCGAGTGTATCTCGCAAGATTCTGCGCGTCATTTCCCATGGAATGGAAGGAAACTCCTGAGAGGAGGCTTGTACCAGTCCGGTCTTGTCCGTGAGGCTAAACTAATTTGCTGCGTGAGGGTAGTTGCCGGGCTAGAGGCTGAAGTGGGGTGACACGGGGTCAGGGCAGATGGAAAGCTCAGGGTGAGAGGTGGTGGCTCGGTTCGAGGGGGGCGAGGGGAGAGTCATCTGATTCCGCGTGGTGGGGGAACCGAATTCCGAGTGACCAGTAAAAATGCCACCCCGAGAGCGCGCGGCAACCCTCCCTCCCCCGCTCCTCACTTTTCTTCACTTTCTCTTTCCGTTTCGACTCCGTTGCCCGTCTTTTCTTTCGGCTTCCCTCGGGTTCCCTCTCGGACCTTTCACCCTCGTCCTCGTCCTCGTCCTCGCCCTCGCCCTCGCCCTCGCCAAGCCTACTTTAGGGCCGTAGGAATGACTGTGAACTGGGGTATAGGACTACTCGTGCCGAGCCGCGGGCAGGACGGTGTTAGTCCGTGGGCTGTAGACGGAGCTGTGTGTGCGCGTGTGTGAGCGTGTGTGCGTGTGGGCAGGCGCCTTTTTTAACACACGTGTGTGCAGGTGCGTAAGCTGGAGAGAGTAGGAAGCGTCTTAACGAAGAAAGACCTTCTCGCAGTGACGGATGCCTCTCTACCGGCACCCCGCTCGCATTCTCGTAAAACATTTCGTTTTCTTTCTGCCGATAGGGCATCGTTGTCAGATTTGTTTGAACGGCTCGATGCAGCCTCGATGATGTCCTTCTATCGTCGTCGAACGGAAAGTCTTGGTCGACGATCGATATCGTGAGGATATTCGAAGCATCCTGGCACTCCTG
This sequence comes from Lasioglossum calceatum, assembly GCA_963966675.1. NCBI lineage: Eukaryota > Metazoa > Arthropoda > Insecta > Hymenoptera > Halictidae > Lasioglossum > Lasioglossum calceatum. The sequence goes on along the minus strand of OZ016540.1, from coordinate 3,897,104 downwards.
ACAGTGGTGTGTAATGCGGCCGAACGTTTAGCAAACGTTTCGCGGAAATGTTACCGTTCAACGAAATCGAAGAATTCCGTTCCGAGGAAGGCGCAAGGAGCCGGCGGAACCTAGCAAGACGTCGTCCCTGACTTTGAAAGAGGGTAACAAGGAGTAAGGGGTGAGTTCGCTGGGGGAGGGGGGACTAGGAGCGAGGTGGTATGGTGGCAGCAGCGGGGAAGGGGGTGCGGTTGAATTCAGCGCGGGGGTGTATGGGGGAATTAGTAGATGGCCGTGGACAATGTGGGGGATACTTTCTCATATCAAGTATGGCCGCCATCGTGGCATGATGGCCAAAACAATAGTAAGTAGAGAGACTCGTAGACCGTTCCTCGCAATTATTTCGTTGTTGTTGTTTGTTTATCTTTTTGTTCCGTCTCATTACCCCACGCGTTTCGGCGAGCCGAGATCCTCGGTCTCGTTGACGAAGACGTCGAAGGCTGCGCTGAACACACACCCGCACACATCCACACACGTTTTCCATTGTTTTTCTGGGCTTTCAGTGCGCAGTGAATAAAGTGATGTTATCGTCGTTATCGTAGCCTTTATCAGTCGCGAGACCGTGCCTCACTCAATGAAAACGACTCATCGTCGTACCGCGATAATTAACAAATGGATAACGAGAAGAAAACGGCCGATCGCGAATATTTCGGGCTGCTCCACATGGCCGACAAGCCGCTGATTACGGTAAGTAGCGCACGATAAACGTCGGAGATCTTTCCCCGAAACCGCGTGTTTGCTATTGTACGATCAGCGTAACGCACTCATTAAGTTTTCTTTTAAACGGCGGCCGTTCACGGATTATGAACGGCCGGAAGGCCGGCCGGGAAAGGGGAATCCATCCGATTCGATCGTTTATCGAAGGTAGAAATTTGTCGTACGCAATAAGATTAGTGCGGAATCGCTCGACCTTCGCGCGACATTCTTGATATTTTTCTGCAACCGATTAAGAGCGTCTAGCTACGTCCGATTAGCTCATCGGTTTCACCATTGAAATGGGAAACGAGAATTGAGACGCGACTACTATCAACGTGGAATTTGTAAAACGACACTACACCGTTGCCCATTCAGAGGAGACTAAAAGACCGTCCGATATCCGGCGACGTCTTTTGCATGCGAATACTCCACGTGGTTCATCCGACGACACGCATTGCGCAGATCCAACTTTCCGTGATCCCCACCTTTATGCGAATCACACCTTTTACCATAGCCCCGCGATCCCCGGTGCGATTATAACGGAAACTAGATAACGCTTTTCTTTTGTCGCGCGAGAGCTTTCGATGTTTCTACGAAACACATTCGATAGACATTCTCCACGTATCTTCGAATACCGTGCTTCAGTTTATCGACAAACAAATATCGCAAACCTCCAGAGATCTATCCATGGAACTACGATAGAATCATGCGACGAATTTAGACTCGTCTCGTCCTCCCCAATTACATTGTCTCGCAAAAATTTAACAACGCGAACTCCGAGTGAAAAGAAATTAAGAGATACGTCGATAGGTTGATATAATAAAATTCGATTGCGGTTCGAGTCTCGTTGCAAGAGGGTCGAAGACGCGACGGTGAAATCGCCCCCGGGCGTTTAAAGAAAAAGAGGGTGGGCGGGGATAGATTTTCAGGACTGGTGCGATGATATTTGTCTTGTTTACGAGCAGACTTATGCGCGTGTGCGGACCAGTGAAGTTCGCCGCTCGATCAATAGGCCTCTACTGAAATCACATATAAACGCACCCGCGCGCACACCCACGCACAGCCCCGGCGCGGCTCGGCGTTCTCGAACGGGCACACGCACGCGAGGGAGGACGAGCGCAAAAAGTTCGCGGGAGAGAGCTTTTCTTTCGAGAGTTCGAGAACGGGGATGATCGAACGCCCCGCACACGGAACTTCTATAATTCCGCCGTTCGCTAACTCTTATCGATTCCAGACATTCCGGGCCGCTATCGGCCTGCTTTTCTTCCCCGACGTTCAACCCAATAAGCATCCCTCGACAAACGTATCGTTCCCGAATTTCTTGATTGCTTCACGAATTTCTCGTACGCGGAAAACGCGCGCGCGTTGGCGCACACGCGTCCATCGAGCGAATATATTGCTGTGCCCTGTTCCATTTCGTTTCGTTACGTTACGTTCCGTTCCGTTCGGTCGGATCACATCGATTTTTTCGCGTTCAAATATTAATCGCGATGCTATCCCCGCCGAAACGCATAATTTATCGCGGCATCGTTTCCACCAGACCAAAAGCGGGCCAGCTGCAAATATATGCGCATCCGCGACATATGTTGTCGCAGCATCGTTGTATTGGCGCGGCCAGCACGTTGTTTACTGCGCGACACGCGGCATGCCCACGCAATTTCTGCCCGCGAAATGATTCGAGGGAACTGAGGAAAGGCATATGCAATGCATGCGCATCGTTAATAATACCTCTTCCGTCCCTTCGCCGCGGGCTCGATGATTATTTTCAACCCCACACCTCGATCCTTCACGCTTTCTACTCTCTAACAACATGTTTTCCTCGACACCCTTTCGTGAAAGACACGAAATTCCCCATTTCTGTCGGCCCCCCTTTCCATTCATTCGCTGTCATTCATCCAATTTTGGACAGAAACGTTGCGAAAGCTTTTCCCCAATACTTGCGCGTACACGTACACGGACGCGCACACGCTCGCACGCCAGCCCTTCGACAAGCCATACGGGCGTATTTACGCGTATTTTTGGAAAATCCGAGGAACGTTGCGCAGAAATGCGGGTTTTGCATCACAGGACCCCCTTCCTTCGCTGATCCCGATCCCATAGTCCTGTTTTCAACCCCCGCGTAATCCAATTTCCGTAGACTGACACGCAGACGCGCGGACACATTCGTATGTCAAATAATAACCCTCGCGCTTCGCTTCGCTTCGAGCGTTCAATCCGCAAAGTAGAATGCTGCGTCATTATCGTTCAGCTGAATTAAAAATCTTTGCCCTCGTTTACACGGAAATCGATAAATTATGAAACACGAAAACATCCAGATCGTGTCGAACCGATCAGAGATAAAACGTAAAGTTGGACAGGTCGATATTTTTGTCAGTTCACAGACAGAGCACAGTTCGAAAATGATTGATCCGTTTCGGTACTATGCCGCTCAATTAACAAAAATAAAAATAAAAGACCGATTGTTCTTTTATCGTCTGATGGATTCCAAACATATAAAAACTGTAACATTCCCGTAATACCCTAATCTCGATGGACAAAGTAATTAATTAGCGCTCTGGTCATCGGAGCATATTCGAATCGTATACAGCGAGTTCAATCGCACGAGAATCGATCACGTCATTTCAGAAATCATCTGTGCGGGGATGGCAGTGAACGCTGCTTCGTTAGTATGTGGTGGGGTGGGGGATATTTGTGCGGTAGCTCTTCGAAGGTGGTAGGGACGAAAACGATGTGACAGGCCCTTCACAGGGCACCGTGCCTGCACCTAACAGTAACCTGGGAGAGCCCAGAGAGGCGTAAGCCTGCGAGGGACCGTAGATTAGCACCTTTTCAATATCTTTCAACTTCATTGACGTCTTGCCTACAGCTGTTCGTCTCGGTCCTCAAATCTCTCTGAAGAATCTTCGCCTTGTTCATCCGCCTCTTCATTCTTTCGTCGAATCGATCCTCCCGATAATTTCGACCCATCGATCCTCCCCGATCGGCACACGCCAGGTTCCATCGGCCCCATCGATGTGTAAAATTGTACTATTTCTATCGCGTGCCCGATTCTTTCGAGTGCTCGTTCTCGGCAACGTCGCCCGAAGGTGACTACCCTTCGCGTCGATGTACCAACCCTCGCCACGTGCCAGTGACGCCTTCCTGAAATCTCCGTCGCGTCGTCTTGAACGGTCGAGAAGTGCGAGGGGCCCCTGTGATCGTTTGTGCTGTCGTCGAGGAAAAAGTGGCAGTGTTTGCACGCGATAAAAATGACCGATAAAGTTCTTCCGCGTGACGCTCCACGGAATTGTGTTGTTTCGGAGCTGATTTATTTGCATTCGACAACACTTGTCGGAAGATGCGAGAACCGGGATGCCTAACCGGCGACATTCGAAACGGAGGCGATCGTTTCTTCTCTGGGTGAAATCGCGCGCTGGTAAGAAAACGAAATGCACGATATGATAATTCTCCTTTTCCGTTTTCCTCGACGACACGGTTGTTCGTCAGTCATTTTACCCGGTTTCCATTTATTTCGCGTTGACATCGGCTCATTGTACCGTGCACTGGCATTACCTGAAATTCGGGCAGTTCGGGAATGACCCATGGATTATTTAGTGGACACCGCGCCACGGGTCTGTCAACTTCAATTAGTAATCACAGAGCTCACAAAATGCATATTCCTACTACTGCTCCGTGTGCAGCCCCAAACGTTGGGCGTACATATGACTCATACAACGCGTTCCCCAAACGCCTCCCTTTTCGGACCGTGTCCATTCGCGTGTAGGGCGTCCAAACGAGCCTTGACACACCATACTTCTGTGTTGTGCATACACGTTTCTCCTTCACTCGTTAGACGATGATGTATCCGGTCTTAGCAACCCATCGTCGTAAGAAATATATCAATCGTCGCAAGAGGAATTTCGTTAATTGGCGACTGAGAGTCACGTGCGATCCAGTCCCGCGTTTGCATCCGATCGAGCGCGACTACAGATAATAATAACACGTGGCGAACTTGTGTTGGACAGGGTGAAGAGATCTAAGAGCGCGGAGCGGACCGGAGCGGGACGGAGGCCTGTCGCGTAGAGCAGACGATGTCCTCGACGATGGCGCATGAAACGACGATATCGGACTTGACGGAATTGGACAGCGATGGGTCGAGTTGCGGGGAGCGCAGCGACGCCAGGAAACGTCTCCGCGTCGACGTCGACTCGACGGGACCGAAGAAGAGGCGGAAACAAACGACGCCCGTAAGATTCTCCTCGACACTGACGAGCGGCGTGCACGAGGAGTCGAACGAGGACGAAGAGGAGGACGAGGGCAGCGAAGGTAAGCTGTCGACGCAGTCACCCATACCGAGCCAGTCGTCGATGCGCGGCGACGACCACCTGAATAACGAGTTCCGCTGCCAGTATTGTAGTCAGTTTTTCGACAGCAACGTTGCGTTGAACGCGCATCTCGATAGCGAGCACGGGTCCGCGGCTCGGCTAGCCGGTCCTCCGAATCGAATTGGCTCGCCGGTCGACGCGATCAAAGCGGAACCGCCGCCGCAGCAACCGGACCAATCCGAGAACCCCGTGAACCTGCTCAGCGTAAAGAGCTTCGCGACCAATTGGCTAAGCGCGTCGTCGGGGCAACACGTGCAATCGCAGATGCAAACGCAAAACGAGGAACTGTGGCCGAGTCCCGTGAACCAACTCCCCGCGTTACCGAGCCATTTGCAAACCCTGCAAGGGTTTCCCGGCGCGTTGGCGCAGTATCTACCGTTGCCCGCGTTCCCGCTAACCGATTCTAGCCACATAGTCCGCCCGCCGATGGGACAGGCGCCGATGAGGATCTTCAACCCGGACGCGTACTGCGACCTGTGCAATAAAGAGTTTTGCAACAAGTATTTCCTAAAGACGCACAAGGCCAACAAGCACGGGATCTACGTCGACTCGCCCGGACCCAGCACGGCGGACAATAACCTTACCGCGCCGCTCTATCCGGCCAATTTTCCCAACAGCATGATCAAGCTGGAGCCACCCGCGACCCCGCCCACGCCAACCGTGGCTTGCGATCTCTGCCAGAAACGCTTCAAAAACGAGGACTCGGTGCGCAAGCACAAACAGAAGATGCACACCGAGCTGCCCGATCATCCGCAGGAAGCGACGCAGATGATTTTCTCGCAGAACGAGGAAGACAGGGAGCCCACCCCGAGAGACAGTCCGGGCGGCATGGAGACGCTTTTCAAGCAAGAGTACGGGGTCGAGCAGGAAGACGCGACGTTCATGCCAGCGCCCAGACACCTATCGCCTCAATCGATTCAGCAGGCGAGGGACGCCGGATTTAACGCCGATCGGCTGCGTCGTTTAGGGGTCATAAATCCGGAAGCGTTCTGCGAGATATGTTGCAAAGAGTACTGTAATAAGTATTTCCTACGCACGCATAAAATGAAGAGGCACGGGATCTCCGTTCAGGAGAACGAGAAGTCGCCGAGCAACCCAGGATCCGCGGCTACCTGGCATCAAGTGCAGACCAGCCCTTTGAATCTGATCGTGGCGGAGAGCGCGTGCAGCACCGAGTCGAACGAACGCGCCGGGGAGGATTACGAATGCAAGACCTGCGACATACGGTTTCAAACGATCGGTTTATACCAGGCGCACTGTCGGAAGATGCACGAGAGCGAGGAACAACAGTCGCCGAAACAGGAGAGCGACCTGGAACAGCCGGATCAACGGAACGACTCGATCTCCGAAGATCTTCAGAAGTTGCAGACGATGCTGCTGCAGTTGAACGGGCTGAAGTCTGGCAAAGGTTTGTGCTGCGCCGTCTGCGGCAAAGATTGCGACAGTAGAACAGCCTTGCACATTCACATGGTGACGGAGCACGGTGCCATCGGAGAAGACTCCAGATCCTCGCCGCGGGATAAGTCTCCCTTAACTGCAACCTCCTCTTTCTGCACTCTGTGCGGCAAAGAGTACCCGAATCAAGACGCCCTCCGAAGACACATCGCAGAGGACCATCAACCAGCAGCGATCTCGACTTCCGTTCCCCATGCACCGACGACTACAGCCACGGTGACCAATTCGACGCCGACCAGCCAGACGCCGACCGAGAAGAAGGTAATGTCGATGACGCCGACGTCGAGCTACTGCGAGATCTGCAACAAGGAGCTGTGCAACAAGTACTTCATGAAGACGCACATGCAAAGGATGCACGGTATCGAGATCGAGAACGGTGCCCAGATCGGCGGAGTGATCTGCAACATCTGCAACAAGGAATTGTGCAGCAAGTACTTCTTGCGAGTTCACAAGCACAACACTCACGGGATCGTGGACGAGAACACGCCGAGCTCGACGAAACAAGAGGCTCACGACCCGGTGAACACGGACGACGCCCTGAAGCCGGAGCACCTCGGCGATCTCAGTCACAGGTACTTCACTCACTTCACCGAGGTCTGTCCCATCTGCAACAGAAGGTTCCGCAGTATCAAGTGGCTGAAGGCGCACTTGATGGGCGATCACGGGAAGATCGGCATCGACAAGTGGCGCGAGATGGAACAGCAATATCAAGCGAGCAAACCCGGCAACCGTGTATCGAACGCCGCGAAACATCATCCGAACTCGAACCTGAAGATACCAAATGGATTCGATATTCCGCAGCAGATCAAGTCGGCCGAGTACGCCGGCCTGGGCAATCAAGTGCTGTCGAATTTGCTGGGATCATCCTCGGAGGATCAGCAGCTGAAAAGCTACCGTTGCTCTTATTGCAATTTCACGACGACCGTGTTACCGTTCCTTTTCCTACACGAGCGATCCCACGTGAACGCGCAGGAGAGCACGGACGGCGAGAAATCGTTGCAGTGTCCGATCTGCTCGCAGGGTTTTCACCAGCCCGAGGTGTTGCATCAACATCTACTCACGACGCACCAGTTCCCCGCGTTGCTGTCTCACTTCCAGCCCCCGGTTCTCAATAATTTGGGGCTGGACATGGAGAAGCTGGCGGAAGCGAGAGAGAAGTTCGACCAGGAGACGAAAGACGACCTCACGGAGAGCAATCCGCAAGTCACTGCCAATCAAACGAACCCCGAGTCGGTCAGGGGCCAACGACAGGAGGACACGGCGGTCCAGGTGACTCCTCAGGGTGTGTACAAGTGCGCGCAGTGCGGCTACGCGACGACCAATCTGAATCGAATCAAGAAGCACGTGAGGAAGGATCACAAGACGATCGGCGGCGATCCCACGGACAGCGTGCTCGCAGAACTCAGCAGAACGCTGAAAGACGTCGCGAACAGACACAAGATGCCGGCCTGCTACGCGATGCCGCAGGATATGAATTCGAACCCCGACAAAACGATCATGCAGCCGTTTTTGATAGAGGAACAGGAGATTATGCAAACCGGCGAGGAGTCCAATTCCGAGAAACGATTCGCACCGGTGTTGGTCTATTTGCCGGTGAAATCGCGGATTAACAACACGCTGACCACCTCGTTCACCCTGAGCCCCGCTTGAGACCACCGAAACCGATCCCCGTCGGCATTTCCTCGACCAGTTTCCCCCCCGCGTCTGCGTCTGCGTCTGCGATTTGAGCACGTGTTATTGGTTCCTATTTAACGTGTAAGGTAATAGTTAGCAAAAGTTTATATATATTTTTCATATACGCGCGGCTCCACCAGAGTTCCATTTTATCCATTGTTTAGCGTACGAGCGTGTCTCGCTCACGCCGAGATATCGCACCAGTGCCAGCAGGGCACTCGGACGCGTAGAATGGTTTTTGATATTCGATATTTATTTATTTACACAAATCGCCTCGCCGGATTACAGTTCCCAGCGTCGTGGACGAACATTCTGGGATATGTGTGCTTTTCAGAGGATTTTATTATTATTATTATCATCATTATATTCATTCGCCTGTCTATCCTGCTTGTCTCGCGATCTTTCGCGCGGCAATTAATCAAGTGTTCGATATACACGCATAGTATTTATAGAGACGGCCGATAGAATTACTTGGATCGGTTCACCCTCCGATCAGTGTGGGTGCACTGGGGAAACGGGTTCCGCGTTTGAAAGCCACGTTGTTAATTCTGTTTTAGTCCGGCACGTTATATTGTAAATAGTTGACGATATAACGTAAACGGACGATAGAGAAAGTTCCTATTTTAAACGCGACGAACCTCCAACGAGCACGCGACCGCATCTAAACAGCCTAGTCGGGCGACGATATCGTTTGTTCGGTTGAATTTACCTCGTAATGCCAGTTTGCTTTTGCTCAAATCCAGGAATTACGAGTACGTAGGCAGGCGGAACAGAAGGAAACGCATGGAAGCTAAGTAAAATACGCGATCAATCCTCATTTTTCGCAATCATGCTAGTCAATACGTGTATCGTGTAGAAACGAAAAAAAAAAGAGTGAACGAAAGGGGAGATTCACAAAGAGGTTATTTATAATATATACGTAAGATACGGTAACGAAAAGTCTACGTGAGAAGAGACGTAATTACCAAACTGTGGAAGTTTATGAAAATGCCACGGTTCCATAAAGACATTCGAAGTAACATCGATTTTACTGGAACCCCACCGAAGCGTTTCAATAATTTCGAGAAAAGGCTACGGAAACTTCAACGGATTACAAATAAAATCGAGTTCCGTTAAACTATATCGTGGGTGGTATATTATTATACACTTTGGAAGACTTTAGTAGATTGCAGGCGCATAAAATTCCGCAGTCTAGTAATTATCGTCGCGCGACAGCAGCAGGATTTACTCTACGGTTACAATATTTAGATATCAACGTGCAGAGAGAAAGAGGAAGAGAGTGCAAGAGAGAAAGAAAGAAAGAGAGAGAGAGAGAGAGAGAGAGCCAATGAAAACTCAGGGTCGACACAGTATAACTCGCAACAAAAAGTACAATCGTATACACAGCCAATGGATCGCATAGAATTAAAATAATCGTTTAAATATTATCGATACATATACCAATCCCGCGAGTATCGAATAATGCGCCTCCGATTTCTTCGCGAACGGAAGATCTCAAAAGACCACCCCCGCGAGTATATTCAACTGTAACGGTTCCCATTTTTTACTCTACTCGTGGTTACCAGCCATACCTCTCGAAATATACCGAAACAGTTTAAGATTCGCATAGTCTAGTATGTTTATACAATGAAACGTGAAGTTCCTTTTCGCGAGAAGCTGTTTCAACCTCGTGCCTTGCAGCTGAAGAAACCGAGAATCAAAATTTTCATTGTTGCCGATCAAATCGAGTTTCCCTCGCCGGATTTCATTCGCGAGTCCGACACGAGCCAATCGATGCATACTTTCGTTGTCACCGGTGGAAAAGTCAAATACAGTAGGACCCCTTACTCGCCAAAATCTTCTGCTGACACAGACATTTCTGGATAATTAAAAACCCTTGTTGCTACGTGTATGCTGACGTGTTCACACATGCTTTTGTATACAGGGTGTCCGAAAACTCCTTCAAGTCCGGGAAATGGGAGGTTCCTTGGGTCATTTGACGCGACATTTCCCTTTGCAAAAATTACCGCCGCGGCTTTGTTTAGGAGTTATTAACGAAAAACACGGACCAATGAGAGCGCGACTTGGCACAGTCGACCAATAGACAGTTGGCGCGCCGGCGCGCCGGGCCGACAGTGCCAGCTCGCGTCCAGGTCGCGCTCTGATTGGTGAGATTGGTCTGTGTTTTTCGCTAATAACTCCTAAACAAAGCCGCTGCGGCCATTTTTGCAAAGGAAAATGTCGCTTCAGATGACCCAAGGAACCTCCCATTTCCCGGACTTGAAGGAGTTTTGGGACACCCTGTATGTGTGACACGCGAAGATTAATCTTTCTTTCCCAAAAACAGAGTTGTTCGGACGACCGCGGATAAGCGCAGCAGCGAATATTACAACGGTCAGTCAGAGACCCGAACGTTAGCAACCAGGAATAAGGTGGTCCTACTGTGTATGTAGAAAAACGAACGAGTGACTCTCTCAACTCTCGTAATGGCCGCGTTCTCTTTTATTATTGCAACGAAACGAATTCGAAGCGGAAGGACTTGGAAAGAGACCGTATAACGGTTTAACGATAGTTAAAAAAGAGAGGGACAGCCTTTGTAGAACATTGTATTACTTTTGACTCGATTTCCGATGTTTCTTCTTTTTTCCACGACTGACGGTGTGACGGTGAACGGAGCAGTCGATCGAAATGTTGGAAGGGACAGCTGTTTTCGAGTGACCGGCCGATAGCCGCGTTGCAGCCGCTCGAACCTAAGCTCACCTCTCGAAATGCGTTCCTCGCACCGGTGCGCGGTGGGGTGTTCGTCCCTTCGATGAACAAACACGCGGGCGCGTTACGTTTCCGCCCCCGACGCACGCCCACGCGATGTTGACCTCGGATTATGAAATAATAACGCGGCTCGTTTCGACAACTTTCTCGTATTTGTTCGCCGAAGCGGGAACGCCCGCTTCCACATTTATCATGCTCGTCCATTTCGCCGAATTTCGGACGGTCCTGCCGCCGAGCGTCGGGATCCCGTCTGATCTCGATCGCGCGACAGGGATAACCACCGCGATTAGAATCCAGATGTATTTTTGGAAATTCGGGTGAATGGTCTCGGGTCGCGGTCGGGTCGCGAGGCTCGTTCCGCTTGATCACGATTTATGGCACGCGTGTATGCGTCGGATGCAAAAACGGGCACGGGCGCACGAGTCGGGCCGGGTGATCTTTGTCTCAGCGGCCATAAAAATTTCCCCGGGACAGCTGAAATTCGAGTACCGCGTCATTTAACAGGCCACGCTCGGGTTTTCCGACGAAAATTTCGGGCTGAATTAGTATGCGCGCACGCGTGCATTAACATATTTCTGGGGGGGACCGGAGGAATCGGCCATTACGAATCCATTGAGAGAGAATCGGTAGAGGGGGAGGGGGGATACAGAAATAAGGATAGAGAGCCGGTCATAGAAAAATGTGAGCGACAGAGAGAAAGAATGAGAATGAGAGAGAGAGAGAGAGAGAGAGAGATTTTGGGAAGGGAAAATGGAATTTTTAGCGGCATTGTGTCGTGCAGCCGAGATGGGCCTGGACAAACGGTCCTGCATCTGGTCCCCTCGCGGCAAGGTCAGAGAGGAAAAGGTCGTGACCTTGGCCGGGATTTTTCCGAAAAAGTCCAGGAGAAACGACCGAAAACCGAAGGGGGGAGGAGGAGAGGGAGTGGCAGAGTGCACATGGATCTCCCGGTTTCGCCCCTTCTCCCCTGTTCGTCCATTTTTCTCACCCCACGGGCGGAACGTACGAGTGACATGCAAAACGCGTGCGTCCATGTAAATCGGCACCCTCTTAATTGCATCCCATGGAAATACGCGTATTGTGCACTTAATGGCCCGTGCGCGGCAACGAGGGTCGTAGATTTTAATTATTGTAACGACTCGCAGTCGATAATATATCGGGCAACGAGACACGCCAGGGAACGAGGAAGCGTGTCACATGGTTTTTCACGTGCCGGCTGCGCCACAACTAGCAGACTCGCTGGCCCGACGGAATCTCATTCGCCGATTTCCATTTTTCTCCTCCGCGTTTTATTTTTCGGCAAATTTCTCGCCAGCACAGGAAATCACGGCGACGCGTCTTCACGATCCCGGCGAAACGATTAGATTGCGAAACAAAAGCGTCCCGAAACTAGCATTGCCTTGACTAAACATAATTGAGCGCAAAATCAAATTTTACCCCTTTAAATCAAAAGGAAAGGAAACACGAAGTATATTGATTATTGATATATATATATATTATTGATAAATATATATATGTATATAAAAATAAGTGCATCATGGATCGAGCGCGTTTCGCATACTGATGTCAAAAAATTATATAGACCCAAAAGCTGTATTATATTATTATAATTATACGAGCGTACGTGTTTCTCAAGGTCGTACCTAATTGTTTGTCATGAGAGGAGCATTTATTTTGATCTCGTCTAGTCATTTTTCGAAACAATTTACAATCCCAAAAACGCTGATCTAGTCACTCGACGTAATCAAAGAGAGAGAGAAAGAGAGAGAGAGAGAGAGAGAGAGCATACATATAAATTTATATGTATACACATGTATTTACATACATACATACATAATGACCACTAACCACTAATGATTTATTGATACAAGATCGATTGTATATTTTTATAATAAGACTGCGAAGTAAGGACGTTCCTGATTTTTTTTCTTGCTGCATTCCTGTTTTGTATTGTTTTGTATATCTTTCCCGTTCGGTTCACTATGATTTATGCACGCGTGATCGCGTATGTACGAATAAAACAACATTTTATTTCTTTGATTTGATTATGTACTCCACGTGATTTTCACTCCTTCGGTCTCCGTGCGGGGCTAACCGCCCACCCGTTCTTTCGTTCCCTATTAAATTTTCACCGTTTACCGCTGCACGATATCAACTTGTATAATTCAATTTACTCGACCGTCTACCCGCTCGGATCGATCAATTTCACCGGTTTCGTAGTTTAAAGGGTGCCGCTCCAAAGAAGACGTTTGGAATGTTGGTGCGAAGGGTCGCCACCATGAATTAAATTGTGACAAATTGCTCGCGCGTGTCCCGAGCCTTTGTCACTTTATCCTGGCAAAAAAATACAAGTCAAATACCGTCGTATCCAATTTCCTTAACGAAATTTTTTTCGTTGCTCGCAAACACGTTTCGAACGACAAAAAAGAGAGAGAAGAATAAAAGGCGCAGATAGAGAGAGAGAGAGAGAGAGGGGGAAAAAGAAAATATAACAAGAAAGGGGACGTGAAGCATCGGTGACGAGGGGAAGGGAGAGTATCAGCTCCTCGACGATACGTCGTGAGCGTAGCGAGGGATAATATTTTATGGGAAAACGAAAGGAAAAGCGGGTTGGTCAATTTTCAGCGAGAGGGAGAGCGCGATCCGAAGACGTGAAACGCCTGCGCTATATCGGAGTTTTCCTTTCGGTTGATGGCCGGAGTCGACTCGGTTTGAAAAGGGAAGGCGGAAGGCAACTGTTTTCATCTCTGTCCCGCCAACCCCCAATGAGTAAATGACACACAGCCATCCCCTACTCTCGTACGCAAACACACAGACGCGCACGTATACACCAAAAATTGGACGTCCGTGGCCACCCACACCCGCCAGGGATATGTATAAAAATCAATAACTTCTTGCGGTTTCCAAGAGCTCCGAAAAGGGAGAACATACCATGTATATATGTATATATATTTTATATACCTATACATATATATATATATAATATGTACATATGTATGTATACAGAGGGGGAAATGTAATTCCTTCCCATAGATAAAACAACCACCAATTTTTCATTATCGTTCGCCTCCAGATATTAATTAAGGACCGGAAAAGTTTACCCCGGGCTGCCGGGGAAAATCGTAAATAGCTCGGAACGGACCTTTTTGTTTGGAAAATAAAATTGAATACTTAAGTATACCGTGAAATCACAACAGTAACAATCAGGAGCTTCTTAGCGTAAGTCCTTCAGTTGCCGGTCTCTCGTCGCGAACGCAATACCAGCCGGCGTTCTCAGCGGAGGAGTTTTATTTATCCCGGGAACAATGGTGAAATTTTAAGGGTGGCCACGGTTCCTTTGTCGGCTGGTTCCTCACCACCCCCGAAACTGAATCGAATAATCGGGATCGTTGGTTTCGTTTCCCTCTGCGTTATTTATTTACGAAACCGATGCCGGTGGCCGGTCTTCGAGGTTCCTGGTAAATTTAAGAAAGGTAGTATCGAGCCGAACGCGCCCTCTCACTCCCTCCACCTCACCCCCAACTTTCTCGACGGTCCACCCCAACGGTTCTCCTACTCATCAACCACCACAACCGCGCGCTCGCTGCTTATACACCAACAAGGAAGTGAATTGCAATTATCAAAGTCTCCCTCTCCCCTCGGTTCCTCACCCCTCTCCAACCCCGCGGTACTTTCCCGACCCCCTTGACATCCTCTCGTTTCCACGCTTCTTTCCCCCATCGCATCGGCCGGCAACTTGGAAATTTCATCCCCCCCCTCGTAATAATTTCACCACCACCGGCCACAACTACCACACTCGCGCGAACGACGTCTTCGACGATCAAAGGAATCCACGTGGCGCATGGCGAGAGGGTCGACGAAATATTTCGCTACGTAGCGAATTTCGTGAAGCGCTCGCTATTGTTCGATCTTAGAGACGACGCCGCGCCGTTGCCGAAGATAACGATCATTACGAGATACAGGTTTCCGCACGACCGCGGCACAGAGGAAACGTTCTCACGGCTTAACTCTGTTGTCTTCGGCCGTTCCACGAAATATCTTGTCAGATTAGATGCTCCGATTGAACGTCATTCGTTTCGAATCTCTGTTCAACCTTCGAGTTTATCATTCTAAAGCTGTGTCCCCGTTGCGTCCCCAGCAAGATCGCGGAACTTCTTGCCGCATCATGCTCCATGTCCAGCGTAGTGTAGTCTTAACCCGGTGATTCCATCAATATTTCCTTTTATCAGAAGTTAATTAGATTGGTATTATTAACTCTTGGATCTCCAGACATTCACACAAACTATTCATAAAGCACAATCAGTAAAAGCAGTCAATTCACAAATATTTTCAATCTTATCGTCTTCAAATAAAATGTTTTTGCTTTAATGGTAGAGCTGCTGATGGCATTAAAAAATACTCGGGAGTATACAAACTGAAGGGCAGCAATCTTATTCCAGGAGAACTAAAAAATCCAGAAAACGGTAGAGAACGAAATTGCAGTCGAGCTACCGAGCCACGAGCAGCTTTTACCAAAAATTCGTAATTAAGAACGGCTGATCGTTCCCCGAAACCGTGTCACTCGGAAATGAAATATCATCGCGGAATATACTCCTCGTCAAACAGATAGCTCAGGTGTGCTATCTTCAATTTCTCAATGACGCATGTAAAGTTTTACGTTTGTGACGTATAATATCAAAACATTACGAGCTCAGAATATGCGAATCGTTGAAAATTATTAAAAATATTATAAGGTTTAGTGTGTAAGAGAAAAAATTGTTTTATTTTAAGAAAGAAATAATAGCACATGTACAATAAGAAAATAATAATGAACTGAAATTTTAACTGACAATAATTACTTATCAAACATATACAGGGTGAGTCACCAAACGTTTGTACCTCAAATATCTTTGTTGTTTCTAAAGATACGTAAAATATGGTAAGGACAAAGTTGAATGGTACAATGGGGCTGACACGATGCCAAAAAAATTTTGTTGTTATGTCATTTTTTTAGAGATATCAAGGTCACCTTCATTTTTTTAAATGGAATGAGGTATTTATCAATACATCAATCGACGCAGCTGGGCATTCGTTATAAAAAAAGTACTAACCTATGTATGTCGAAAAGTTAGTAGTTCAGGAGATATTTCAATTTAAATAACTCGAAAATAATTAAATTAGTACGACCGCAATGGTATTTTCGAGTTATTTAAATTGAAATATCTCCTGAACTACTAACTTTTCGACATACATAGGTTAGTACTTTTTTATAACGAATGTCCAGCTGCATCGATTGATGTATTTAAAAATACCTCATTCCATTAAAAAAAATGAAGGTGACCTTGATATCTTTAGAAAAGACATAAAAACAAAATTTTTTTGGCATCGTATCAGCCCCATTGTACCATTCAACTTTGTCCTTACCATATTTTACGTATCTTTAGAAACAACAAAGATATTTGAGGTACAAACGTTTGGTGACTCACCCTGTATACTTATTTAATAATGGGTACATCCCCCTATATTTTCTGTTACTTCTATCGTACGATTTGGTATCGATTTATGTATATAGTTTTTGGATATAATTTTCACTTAACGTATCCCATTCGCGTACAATTGCATTGTTTAATTCTTTTACGTGTTGATACTGCTTTCCATTCGCGTATACGCCGCGAACGAGTCTGCCCAGCAATTTTCAATAAAACAGATCTATTATTTTCATTAAAATATGATTGGACATCATGCAGAAATGCGTTCTGCATGATTATTTATTTGTTCTTTGATTGAATCTATGTATCGGGCACTATTCATTCTCCCATTGATGAACTCGATACTTGTCTTGCCGAAATAACCGATGCCGGCCCAAACCATTACGCTGCCTCCTCCCATTTGTCGTCGAATTGCTGACATTGTCTCTTTTCTTATGTCATGAAAATAATATTGGAACCCATCAGGACCATCCAGGAAAATAGTACCCTTCTCCATTTCTTTTTGCAATGCACTCTTTCTTTGGCAAAGCGTAAACGTTCTGCTTTGTGATTCGTTGTCAATGGTGGTTTCTTTTTCAATTTTAGCCTCTTAATATTTATGCAGGTTAGTAGAACTCGACGAACATTTGAAACACTGGCACTAACACCAGATCTTTCCATTATTTGTTTCGTTGTCAACTGCGAAATTGCTCGCTTATCACGATCGGATAACTATGACAGCCGACCAGTACTTTTCTTTTTGCCATAATCATCAACATTTTTTAAGAAATTGCGTATTACTTTACGACTTCTTTTTATTACTTTCGATATTTTCGCTACTGATAACTGTTGCTGTTTTAGTTCTAGAATTTGCTTTTTTTGAGACTTGTTTAATTTTTTTCCGCGTCCCATACTTACAAATTTATATAATATTGTACTGTAATCTTTACTCGTTGAAAGATCATGAAATAATTAGCAATTTCTAAACATATTAACAGAGTGTGCTATCATTTCGACCTTAGTATGGAACAGTTTTTCTTTGTTGTATACAAGCATCTACGACATTGTGACTTATTTCCAGCGAGTTACAGACGAAAAATTTTACATGCGTCATTGAGAAATTAAGAAATAGCACACCTGGGCTATCTTTTTGACGAGGAGTGTAGTTTACAAAAGCGTGGAAAGGGTTCGGGGTAACAGCATCGAAAAACTGGTTCGGAAAATAAAATGGTTCGAATCAGTGGAATCCTTTCATCGATCTCTCGCCATCGTTTCTCTCCTCGCGACGACAAACGCACGCTTCTCTTGCCGCGAGGCTCCCGTGTACACACACATTCTTTTCATCTCTCGCTCTCGCTTCCTTTTTTTTTTTATTTCCAGTCGAACGATTTCCAAAAGGGGTGGGAACACCGAGAATTCCGCGATTCGGGAAAAACTTGGCCGAACGGGGTGAAAATACCGGCATTGTTCGGCTGTGTTCGAAGTTTTGAAAGGGGGTCGCGCGGAAAAGGCGCGCAACCCTTTATTTGTTTAGCAGAGAGAGGGACACCGGAGCGCGTGAAGCGTGCGCCGGGTGGCTCGCCACTGCATGGCACACGTTCACCGTTTCGCCGGATTTTACCCCAAATTTTCAGCTGGCGCGCACCCCAGCCGATTTACACAATATTTTGGAAATCTTTTATAAGATTTTCGTCCCCTCTCTTGGCTTAGCACGCGCTCCTAGACGATCCATTGTAACCGACTCGCCTCTCCCCATCGATGCTTTCCGCCGACCTGTCGACGAACGACCACGACGACAGATGGGAACGTGTGCCGTCGATTCGAGAAACGTCGACCAACAGAAAACAAAGACAGAGAATCGAGGAAAAAATGTGTAAAACCCGTGGAAATCGTGAAATTAGGGTCGATCCCGAAAAAAACTCCGGCGAATTAACATAAGCATTGTGAATGGGCCAGGCCGCGCCGACCGGAAGGGTGAACGGTTTACGTGCACCCCTTTTTGCGCAACACGTGCCATTTTTAGATTGATACTGCCTTTTTTACTCTTTTCATTCCTCCTTCAATGAAATCGCGTAAACTCGGAAATGTGGATGTGCGACGATACGTCAAGCTTTTGTGCCCGGCACAATCGGGAATTCGACTTTTCGGTATACAACTGCTTTCATCGCCAGACGACACTGCGGTTTTCAAAAATATTTTGAGATCTTTACGACGTGGACGCCGCGCCGTTCAATATCTAGAGCGGGGTAGGTACGAACCTGGAATGTCTGTCGCCAGCTTCTTTATGAAACAAAACCTTAAAAAAGATCCGAGCTTTTCGACACGATGAATTATTTAACAGCATCTCTTCAGTTGAAAGCTGTTCATTTTATAATCTGCTAGTTAAAATGGTCATTTTGAGGGTTGTGATTCGAGAGTCGCCGTGTTAAAATTGGCAAGACTCCAGATTTTACGAAACCGACTGTTCACAGGCTGCAACCTCATATTTTTCGAAAAATATGTTAAGGTCATTCCATGCCAAATCGATCACTTTTTGCAGCCACCATCGCCGATTTTGTTCTACATGAAATATGTTGTAGTCCATGTGAAAACAGGGGGGGGGGGGTTTAAGTCATCATTTTGCCGGTTTCAAATTTTTCCAGAAATTTCGAAAATTTCAATATTTTCCCATTTTGGCGAAAACGGGCCTCACTTACGAATTTTTAGCTCAGGATCTGTTTGTCCGATTGAGCTACATTTTTTTTGTTTTATTCGGAAAGGATTGGGCTATTACAAAATAATTTTTTCAACCTCGACAATTAACTTTATAATGTCGAAAAATTTAAACAAATTCTTTTTTTACATTTTTTTCGACGATTTTTTCGATTTTAAATTTTCAAAAAAATACGGTTATATTCCTTGAAGTTTCCCCTTCAAAATGAGGCCTTGAAAAAGATGGTATCATTAAAATTGGCGTCACAATGAGCTGGTAAAGAACGCCGGTACCCCTGTTTCAGGTAGAAGCGAGTCGAGCGCAGCGCTATTATGATCAGTTGTTTACGACTAAATAACTCTATTTAAATCTCAGGAACCAAATATTAGTAACGACTCTAGGCCAACGACAACTTTTTAATCATAACTTCATTTATATACAGTTGGTTTCTATACGAATTGTATATATTCTATACAAGGAAGAGGTCGTTGCTCGATGGAAACCACGAGAAGCTGGTGGTTTTCTTCCATCGGGAAGGGATAAGGAAAATTATTTCAATTACACTAATTACACTAAAAACAGAGTCATCATTACCGCACGAGCAAGTAACGCTTTTAGTAACATTCAAATTTTTGGCATGTTTTCTAGGGCCGAACAAGATTTATGATTTGATTCCATTCAAACCGATAAGGTTTCAGTGTTTGTAGCTTTTAATTAAAAAGGTGACGTTGGCCAAGAGTGATTACTAATATTTGGTTCTCAAGGTATAAATAGAGTTATTAAATCGTATACGGTCTGCTGGTATTGTTTTGAGACCAGCGGCGTAGACAGCTGATCATAATAACGTTGCGCTCGACTCGCCTCTACCTGAAACGAGGTACCGGCGTTCTTTACCAGCTCATTGTGACGCCAATTTTAATGATACCATATTTTTCAAGGCCTCATTTTAAAGGGGAAATTTCAGGGAATATAACCATTTTTTTTTTTAATTTAAATCACTGAGCCTCATCATCGAAAAAAAATGTAAGAAAAGAATTTGTTTAAATTTTTCGACATTATAAAGTTGATTGTCGAAGTTAAAAAAATTATTTTGTAATAGCCCAATCCTTCCCGAATAAAACAAAAAAAAACGTAGCTCAATCGGACAAACAGATCCTGAGCTAAAAATTCGTAAGTGAGGCCCGTTTTCGCCAAAATGGGAGAATATTGAAATTTTCGAAAGCCTGCCATTTCTAGAAAAATTTGAAACCGGCAAAATGATGACTTAAACCCCCCCTATTTTCACATGGACTACAACATATTTCATGTAGAACAAAATCGACGATGGTGCCTGCAAGAAGTGATCGATTTGGCATGGAATGACCCGTTAACGACCTAATCGGTTAATAAATTAAACTCGATGCACGTTTTTTGGAGCGGCACCTAATTACGGCAAACAGGTGGAAGCTTTCCGCGAGCACGTGGCAATGTGACCTCTACATTTCTACCACCTTCGGTTCCTTCCTATCGCGGCTTCACTTACCGTCGAAGCGGTTTCTAAATTGACAACGGCATACATTGTCGCGCTGCACATAATATATTATATAATATATATATATACAACATATTTATTTATTTCATGTACATTTATATTTATTTATATGCATAGGTATATTACGAAGCAATATAGCTGATTTTATTCTTTTCTCTTACGTAAAACATCGTGCACCAGCCTGACAATAATAGCTCCGGTTGAAAAAGGTTACGCAACCGTCACGAGAAATTCTGAACGCACAAAGACGTGTACACTAAGAGGACGCATCGCATTGTACGTTTACTGGGAATGACGCAATATTGCTGGTTATCCGTATTTTCTTATAAGTTCGAGACGACGATGGTTAATCGACGCGCGTGAGAAAGTTCGTCGCTCATTGGACTCCCTTTGTAAATACCGATTCGATCAGCGATTCGCGAGCGGGCAACGTTTGATAGCAACGGTGTGCACGTGATAGACCGGTACGATGATACCCTAAGTTCCTATTAATCTGTATTGTATTATATAAACGCATGTTCCTAAGTTTAAGCTTTAACGAGTCGGGAATGCGCGGCCGACGAACGTTCTATTCGGGACATGGTGTCTATCGTTTTGTTTGGAAATCGACCAATACCGATCCTGCTAATCGATCGCATTTATAATATACGGATTTAGAACGTTCCGTCTCGACGTCGAACGGACGTATGTGTATGTGCGTGTGTTGATGTGCGTGTGTGTGATTCGTGCGAATTATATACACCACCCCCTTTTTGCAGTTAAGCAATACTGCGTAAGCGCGTCGACGCGACGTCACGATACGTTCGAGGATATCGTGTAACACGTAACGTACGCAGCAGGTTAAACGATTGAGGAAAAATCAAAATTAGTTGTTAACAGAAACAATATATAGGGAAGGGGGGAGGGGCACGACGATTCGGGGGTACACGGCCAACCGCGACAAGTATTTCGACTACGATCGTTAAGTACCACGATTCAGGGTCCTCTTAGGTATTTCACACTTAGGGAATAGCGTGGATGAGTGGGCGGCTAGCGTAATTCATAATTGGACTGCGGATCTTTCTGCAAAATAGAAACGTTTTTCGTATTGATCGCGAGAAGCTGGAACAACATAGAAATTGATTTAATTCCTTAACGACTTTGTTACATTAAAAGTAACAACGCGACGTTCTTGAATTTTTAAAAATTTCTTACTGTTTTATATTTCACCAATCTAATTTCTTCAGAAATGCATAAAGACCCGCAGTCTATTCATCATGAATGTATTCTACTCGGTGAACCGGAAGTACAAGTAAACACTGTTTCGATGACGAATTATTAAATATATAAATATATATATAAATATTATATATATATACATATATAGATAGATAAATATATGCATATATATTTACAAAAGAGACGTGCAAGAACCTGTATGAATGACCGTGTGCGTGTGTACATAATATTCGGTTACCGCGAGGAATTGTCGGTGATCTTTATTATACGCAGATGCGAGTTCACACGAATCTGACGGAAAACATAAGAAACGGGGGATAATTATAATACGTACGTCCGATGAATATTCGAGCTGACCGTTCGTTCATTGTCGGCGTTGTTAGAGAGGAACAAATAAATAAAAGGCACACCGTACCAAATTATTTTTCTGCGAAGATCGGATGATATGGAAGATTATTTTTGCAAAGCGACAGTTCGACACTCTACGGATTGACGGAAGCGGGCTAGACTTCCGGAGACACGGGAGATGGCTTTTGTACGTTACAGAACAAATTGCCGAAGAAGAGGTATCGATTGTTTCTTACCGAGGCAAAGGGAGAGAGAGAGAGAATAAGGGAGAATGAGTGAGAAAGCGAGAGAGAGAGAATGAGAGAGAGAGAGAGAGATCCATAATTTTAAGTGTAATAATAGCTGTACACGTAATGTAAATTAGAATACAGAAAACCGAATGTTCCTAATGTAATGCTTTCATCTAAATACGTATATTTATAAGTATTTAAGCGATAGAGGTACGTAATATTTATACCTTGCTCTGTAAAACGTTTTCGTTTCGATCATTTATCAGTTTCAAGAAACAAACAACAAGCATTGTGACCGCGTAAGAGTATTATATGGTATATATGAGTATGCTACGAAACATTTGCGTTTGCGAATGCAATTTATTCTGAGTGATTGAGAAAAAAAGAGTTTCCATTGTATCTGACCGTAGCTAGTTTGTAGAAATGTGAATACTTGTGCAAACTACACATACACTTTCGCAGACTTCATACAAATGTAGATAGATCGAATAGGATACCATCTCGAAGCAAGTTTCCTTGTACAAACTGGATACGGTTAACGTATTACATGCGTACGCCAAAGAATAATGTTCCTATCGTGGAAGAAAAGATATGTTTTCAAGTACAGTAATCGCTCCTTCGTTGTCCTGAATCGTGGGCACGATCGTTGTCCAGTGCCTACCCACTCCACTGCCTGTCAACGAGAGGATTAGGCCTGCGTGGATCTGGTCGCCAGATGTGTCCCAGGACTGTCTAGACCCGCGCAGAACGGAGAACAATAGGAAAGGAATATGGCAAGGAAATAAGGAGTTTTTTAAAGCCAGACAGTTGACTGCTTTTGACTGCGAATGCTTTTCTTTGTCATTTAATTAGCCGTTTCACTAAAGACGTAGTCATAAATAAAAAATAGTGTCCGGGCACGGTCGTTGTCCGCTCAAACCCCCGGCCTTTGGACAACGAAGGAGCTTTTACTGTATTCAGTTCATTCGTCATGCTAAACGAACTTCGTATATCAACGTTCATTGTAAGTTTGGTATTCTTTTGAGATGATTGTTAGCGATTAACGATCGAGGGTACAAAGTGCGAAAGGAGCGAAAAATCAAAATTCGAAAAATCAAAATTACAGTGTAAGTTCATAGAGATTCGTTGTTCGTCGATAAATATTATTTGTTAGTCAAGAATAGTTGGATGCGTCCAATAATATAGTCTAATAATCATTAACTGGTGTCTCGTTTCATTTCTTCACCCTCTCATAAAACTCGCGCACGCCCGAGTGGAATGTTGTGTACGTACAGTGACTCCCACAAATATTCTGACACTCTTAAGAAGCCGATAACTTTTTTACAATTGGACTATACGATTCGAGCTTTTTTGGAAGCTAGAGCAATTAGTTTATTACAGAATGTGAAAAGAAATTTTTTGGAAAATTGCAATTCGTCGGGATTGTCTGCAAAGTACTAAAAGTTGCGTTTCAAAACTTTTTAATGTGGGCCTACATTGAAAATTTAAAAAATACGTTTTGTAGATCTGTGTGGGTTATTATATGCACTGTGAAAGTTTCATCGAATCTGCAGTTATAGGCCGAAAATCGTGAAAATCTGCAATTTTGACCATCTTTAAACGTTTGTAGCTCATTGCAACGTCGACCGATCTTGACGAAATTTTCAGAATATGTTTAATCCACAAAGATCTACAAAACGTATTTTTTAAATTTTCAATATATGCCCGCATAAAAAGTTGTAAAATGCAACTTTTAGTATTTTTTCTACAATTCCGATCAATTGCAATTTTTGGAAACATTTCTTTCATATCCTGTAGTAAATTAATTGCTCTAGCTTCCCAAAAAAGTTAAAATCGTATAGTACAATATTAAAAAAGGGTACTTTGGGATTATCCCGTCGACCATTTTCGCCAAACACGAAATTATCGAAATACCTATATTATATATTATACATATATTATATATTATAAGGTCGACGCGGGATAATCCAATAAATCGCATTATAGCAGACTCTAGCACTCTCTATAATCGTATTGATTTCTTTACTGAGTCTTTGCACGATTTTAAAAAACAATTACGCAGGATTATAGGATAATACCATATCGTTTGTACCATTATTTGCTGTGCACGTCCCTTCTTTGTTATTCTTTGTTATTATGCATGTAGTCCCTTATCCTTTTCTATTGTAAACACTTATGTAAAAGGACCTTGGTCCGTCTATAATAATAAATAATAAATAATAATAGATAATCCCAAAGTACCTAAAAAAGTTATCGCCTTTTTAAGAGTGCCCGAATATTTGTGGGAGTCACTGTAACTATGGGCACATATAATTGGAAGTTGAATTTGAATTTCGATTTAAATATAATGAGATTGAAAGTTGAATTTCCATTTAGATTGGGTTGCTGGGAGTTGAATTTGAATTTAGATTTAAATTTCATTTTTTTAATATCTTCACTTACACCATTTTCGTAATTATGAACACATATTGAGGAATAAAGTTTACCATCGCATTGCGGAGGATAGATGAAGTAGCGACATTGAAAATTGTTATTCTCTACCGATGTTCGATCCAGGAAGTCGTTCTCGTGGGAGTCCCCAGACATTTCTTATTCGTAGCCACTTTATTACTTATTGTTGGCTGCTTAAACGAACTTTTTCAATTTGCTTAGGTCATTTGTTGCCTACAAATTGCAATATTGTTGGAAATATATAAACGTGACTCTTAATGGTTTTTCAAGAGATTGCGCAATACACACGGCAGGAGGTATGGAACAAGTTCGATAAGCTTGTCAGGAACTGGTGGACCATTGATTAGCGTTAAAAAGATCGTTTTTCAGTGGCGCTTCAAAATAGAATGGATGCTTGTCTAGTAATAATATTTTACGCACTGATTACTAGAAGAGTACGTCATTCTATTATCGAACGAGCTACCTAATGCTACTAGCACGTATAAAGATTAAATATCTACGTTATCGCACTAACATAAGTACTCAAATGGTATTAAATCCTACATTCCCAACAGTACAGATCACATTCAACAAGTGATAAAAGTTTGATGATTATAACCCGATATCGCGCGAGTTTAAATAGACTTGACCATTGTTATTATTACAATACAAAAGTCAATCGAAGTGGTATCGTTACGTGGAATGTGCAACGAGAAAACAATATTTTAACTGACAAGGGTTTAGATAAATTATATTATCAATACAGAAAGAATCGCACAACATTCGCGATAAAAATGTAATAAATAGCCACCGACATTGATTTCGATCTGGTCGCTGCAGAGAACATTAGCGAAAGTTATCCGATAACGATTATGTAACATCATAATCTGTGCCAATTAGCTGCGACGATTCCGACTCGACAAAATTTATATACAACATCAATCGCGCGCCATTACCGAACGAATTTAAATCGATCGTAAACACTTCTGGCACACAAAATACGAGTATTTGTTTCAAGGTCACTGTTTCAGCCCAATGTCGTTTCGATTTGTTTACTCTTTATCACAACCTCGGTGGAGGGCATTTCAGTTAATGGTCCTCGCATTATCTAGTTCTTTTTTTTTTAACGACCTAGGACACAGTCGAACAAAATGTTTGAACGACAGTCATAAATCATAAAATTAAAGATTTATCGCCAAGGTGTTCTTGGCTAATATTAAATACAAATTGTGAAACAGGTTGGAAAACCCGAAATGAGTTTCAGAATTAATCCGTAATTTTCCTGGAGACGAACGCCACGCCGGCGAATAGCAGGAATAAATTATAGATTCATCCTTCTAGAATTTCAACTAACCTGCGTATTTTGTTCTTTACCTTGACGGAATAAACACGCCACTTTGTTTTCCTCCATTCGATGCAATTATTTAGCCACTTATGATATATCGTTGGAGATAACACCTACAAGTGTCATCAGGAACGTGAATTTGACGGTAAGGTGTACATACAGTGCCAATAAAGAAATAATCTGATCGATGTTGCACAAAGAATGCTATTATCGATCGTTGAAATCAAGTTTCTTTGTACAATCTTGATTCGCACTGTGCTGTTTAATTATCCACCATGTATGAAGCACTTGGCGGTGCACAGTGCGCTGTATGCCCGATTTCAGCGGCCACAGCTAATTCAAAATTCGCTCAATATTGAAACTGCTGTAACTTTGCTAAAATTTATCCAAATTCGATGGAAAAACAACCATTTTAAAGCCTGAGATTTCTACTTTTTCTGCTGTATACCGTTTTTACTAAAATGGATGTTTTGATTGCAAAATCTGTACACAAATAGGAGCGTATCAGATTGTAAAGTTTCTAGCTAATTTCCAATCAAATACTGCGGATTATAATGAATATTTTAACGTTATTCGTCTACTTTATGTACACAATCGAAAAGTATAATCATTTACATTTAAAATATCTTTTTAAAATACTTATTACAAAGATTGCTGTTTTTTAAATATACAGAGTGAGTCACCTAACGTTTGCACCTCAAATATCTTTGTTGTTTCTAAAGATACATAAAATATGGCAAGGACAAACTTGAATGGTACAATGGGGCTGACACGATGTCAAAAAAAAATTTTGTTTTTATGTCATTTTTTTAGGGATATCAAGGTCACCTTAACTTTTTTAAATGGAATGTCCTATTTTTTATACCATAGATCGATAGAGTATCAAAGTCTGAGTATAAAAGTGTTGACCTTCATATGACCTAAACCTAATAGTTAACGAGATAATACCCAAAGAATATACAGGGTGGGGCAATAACTATTAGCACCTCAGATATCTTCGAAACTACAAGTTTCACAGAAATATTTGCTGATATAAAATTGCACAGTACGAAGGGGGCCATCCAGTGGCGATAATACTTTTTTTGCAGGTGGAGGTACTTCGGACATTTGAAGGTCACTTTCATTTTTTTAAATGGAAAGAGGTATTTTTTAATACATCAATCGATGCAGCTGGACATTCGTTATAAAAAAGTACTAACCTATGTATGTCGAAAAGTTAGTAGTTCAGGAGATATTTCAATTTAAATAACTCTAAAATACCATTGCGGTCGTACTAGGACGTTAGCGTTTACTTACTTATGTAACGTCTTAGTACGACCACAATGGTATTTTAGAGTTATTTAAATTGAAATATCTCCTGAACTACTAACTTTTCGACATACATAGGGTAGTACTTTTTTATAACGAATGTCCAGCTGCATCGATTGATGTATTAAAAAATACCTCTTTCCAATTAAAAAAATGAAGGTGACCTTCAAATGTCCGAAGTTCCTCCATCTGCAAAAAAACTATTATTTCCACTGGATGGCCCCCTTCGTACTGTGCAATTTTATATCAGCAAATATTTCTGTGAAACTTATAGTTTCGAAGATGTCTAAGGTGCTAATAGTTATTGTCCCACCCTGTATATATAGAAAATTGCTTGGATAATATCTCGTAAACTATTAGATTTGAGACATATGGAGTTCAATAGATTTTTACTCAGAATTCGACAGTCTATCGATTTATGATACAGAAAGTAGGTGTTTCCAGTAAAAAAAAATCAAGGTGACCTTGAAATGTCCTCTATGCCTCCACCCACGCAGAAAATGTTTATTTTTCACCACTGAAATTAAATATCTTCATTAAGTGATATACATACCAATGTAATTTTTTCGACTTTTCAGCGTAAACTGACTGTGTGTGTGATTTAACTAAATACATTAAAAAACTAGAGACAAAGATCTATCTACAGTATTCTACAGTATACAATGAGCGTTTATGAGTTAAACAGTTCCTTCGTATAGCGACTGCGAACATGCAGGATGTGAGAAATGGTGCGATGGCCATTTTTTCGTAGATCAACTATAAAACACGGAGTAGCACTTAGTAGCAGCATTTTTTTCTTGCATCTTAATCAGAAAACTTGAAAGAACACAATAGCACAGAAATGAACACCCGATCGCCCTGGAGGTATAACAAAGTCATTACCAAAGTCTTAGAATCATAAAGAAAGTGACTGAATCGTTGGTTATCTTTAAATATTAATAACTAAAAAAATGTATATAGTACAAAACTGAATTTCTCTTGAAAGTATACCTTATACTTAGCTAAAACAACTTCTGTAATACAAAAATCTATTAGTGTATGTAAATAAGGTAACAATTGCTAATGAATTCGTTGAAAAATCAAAGCGTGTTAACAGAATTTCAAACTTCTCTGACAAATTTCAGTGCTTTATGAATACATGAATGGGAAAACGAACGATGGGAGATTGCTCCTCAGATATTCAACTAACTCAAGCCACAAAAATTTTACAATTTATGTAAAGTTTTAAAAATTGAATTTTGACCGCTGAAATCGGGCATACAGCCCACTGTGCGGTGTCGCGAATGAGAAGAACATCGATAGCCGAGGATTAATCCGTTCCGAACGATAGAATAAGGAAAAAGCAATAAATAGCTGAACGATAAGAAGTTTCAAGAAACGGTTCGACAGATTCGTTGAAGCAACTCGTCGATCGCACAGGTAGACTGCGTATGTTTATGCATTCGTAGCAAAATTGTTGGAAAATTAAAGAAATTGAAGATGTCGATGTATGTTTTGTCCTCTATTTAAATCATCAAGGGATGAAATCTGTTGCAATAAAGATCCGCAGTTGAATCGGATGAATTTGTAGAAAAGCCTGTTGGTATTGTTCCACGCGCAACGCGATCTACGATACGATCGCTGCAGAGAGATCACACGGGAGATCCGTGCGTTTTACAGCCAGTGATAAAGCCGCTATAAAATTTGTGTATACCGTAGTAGTCGTATTAGCCGGATACATACGTCGAACGTTTGCGGTGTCAGGATTTTCTTGTTTACGCTGGTTGCAACGGGGGACATGGAGATCGGCTGTGGACCGTCTCGGCGAGAACGATTTTTTTAATACATCGTTAACGTCGTTGAATAGCCCGAGCCTCGCGTCACGAAGCACTGTCGAAGATAAAGATGCGCGCGGGCGCGCGTTCGCGGCATACCGAGCATATTCTCGCGATCAAGCTGGCAAATCGGCTGCCACGGGACGACATTAAAGCCTGTTTACCGGTCCGATAACACCCCTTTGACTGAAGACGATATCAAACATCGCGACACCTGCTCGAGCGTAAATACCATGACGCGTACTTGACCTATACTCGGTGCGTTGTTATTGCTGTTTAGGCTCTCGCGAAATTAGTGCCACGGCTTCTACCGGCCCGGTATGTTATGGAGGTTCAGAACGCGCTCGAGTCACGTAACACGTGAATTTCAATTCTACGCGAGTGTCTACTGTCTACGGGCGCGTAACACCATCACCCGTACACCGCTTTTAATGGAAATCCCGGGACACCGCGGAATTGTTACGTCCGAAACACTTCCCGGGTAATTCCCACCGCATTCTCACGGCATAAAGGCGCGGACAGTAAACACTGAGTGGATCGAGTGACATTCCTCGTTATCTGACAAAATCACGGTTGAACAAAAGATTTCCAGCGGAAACGATGATTACAATTAGGTGAGCGAAACATTTCTCATCGGTCCCTCAGTAAACAGATACGCGTTACCTTACGAGGAGAACCCCCGCTCTGTCCCTCGCGGATTTAGTTCAGACTTTACAGAGTTATAGATCTCGTTCCCCTGATTACGAAAATACCCCATTATAGGCGCAGACGCTCAATAGTTTTCGAGATATTGGGTGAAGTAAAAAGTTCTGAGCGTTTTTCGCTTTATTTATATACACGAAAAACGCTCAGAACTTTTTACTTCACCTAATATTTGCAATTAAAGTTTCATAACCGTAAAATATCAGTTTAGTTCAGATTTTTACCAAGCAGTGGTGTGGGGTAACAACAGCGAGCTGATCTGTTACGCCGCAGGGCCGGGTTCAAATCCCTTCGTGGTAAATTATTTTTTATTGTTTTTTTTCATGGAAAATGCATTTTCAATGTTAAATATATTTTAAATAAAATATTTTTATTCGCTAAAAGACTAATTGAAAATGATACTTATTATTTTATAGAAGAAACACTAGATCTGTTACTACTGTCTGTTTTGTATTGACTGGCTGCTGCTAGAGCCCACTGTTGCAAATCCCGTGTGGTTACTTGTTGAAAGTTTGCACGAGCCTCTTTGAATCTATCATATGTCCACTGATTAATGGCATTGTACTTGTCATAAATTGTACCCCCGTTCTTGATATAATTCTCCCAGCGTAACAAATATTTTTTGTTTTTTAAAAATCTGTTAAAATGAAACTTTAATTGCAAATATCTCGAAATTTTCGTAATCAGGGGAACGAGATCTATAACTCTGTAAAGTCTGAACTAAATCCGTGAGGGACAGAGCGGGGGTTCTCCTTGTTAGAAGGAATCGTTTAATTAACTGCTAGCGTTGCCGCCATTTATCGCACACTTCTGATGAAAGTTCGATTGTTCTATCGGGAAATAGACCTGACCATTGTTGAGGAAAAGAAGACTTTGCTGTGGAATAGTTATACCCAAACCGTATCGACGTTCTTAAAGACACGCGATATTTGTTTCCGAGATTGTCCAATTGTCCCCGAAATAATGATGATATGTTAATTACCAGTGTTATGGATTAGCTAGTTGGATTTAGTCGCCGGGTCGATCCCGATACACACGGAACAATTTCAAACATTGCGATCTTGCGGAAGCACTGACGGCAACGTCCTTGATCCTGCCGGCTGATACCGATCGGCGTCCTCCTTGTTTCCCTTTATTATTCTTAATGATGGCGAAGCAACGGCGATGATGACCGTGCCGGTATAATTTGTCGTCGTTCGTTTTGCTGAGGCATTATGAGTAATTACTCCGAATAATGGCTGCCGAGTTAAATTGTCCCATTGTTCCGTGAACAGCGCGAATACTCCCGTCGCCGCGAATTATTTATACGAACCGTCGTCGGCGCATGTCGGAAATCGATGCTTGTTTGAGATCGCGAAATCATCGGGAAAGGTGAACCCCCAACGTCCGCGGTCGCTGTCGCCGTCACGGCATGCCGATTACTTCGGGATTCCCTTGGACGCTGCTGGATATAGATCCACGCAATTCTATGTTTGCCGATTACACGCTTCACTCGGATCGCGTGAGCGTTCGATGAAAGAAGGTGTGCATTCGACTGGCTTATCTCAAAAAAATAGTGATAGTTGATGCAGCAGGAACGCCGCGCGCCTCTATCGAACGGTTCTCCTCGATGAATCAGTCGCCTTGGACAGGTCTGTGCTTTGTATGTTCGAATAGTCGCGATGTCACTTAGATAATAGACTGAAGAAAAATCAATTGAACAGATTCCGTCGCGCGTATTAATGTACCTAAATGGACAGCGGCCGTGTAAACGTGTCTAGCGGCGATTGTCGGAAGCGATCCGCGATTTATAGCAATTGTCGCCTCGTTATCGAGCGGCGCGATTAAATTCGTGTCGTCCGCGGTCCGTTGGTGTCGGCCGCTTGCGTATTATTATCGAGACACGGGCTAGGAGGGAGGCCGCGAGGAGACGATTGGTGGGAGGGTGTCTAGAATCGATCCAAGTACGGATGGGGATTTTGCGCGAGCGACGTCGCAAATCAATTAGTGATCTACAATTTATTCGCGATAATTCCTCCTCCCACCTTCGCGTACGAATGACGAGATAGCGCACGTGCTTGCGTGCGTACGGACGGCATACGAGGAACACGTCGCATCTCTATGCACATGAGCGGCTCAAGTGCCGACAAATGGGCTGGGGCTTCTTTTATCAGTCAACCACGACCGCGTGAGGCAAACGGATCGGTACGCAACAGTGACGAGACACGACGTCGTTCTACTCGAAACACTTCGTTTTTCGCGAGATACCGAAACGAGAGCCCCGCGACGGCAATCCTGCGTCGCCTCATCGATCCTTGATCTCAGTGCTCCACCTTGACCCAAACGGGAACAACCCCCGGCGAAGACAACTACCCACGTTTCCAGCACACGAAGGATTCCAACCGGAGACCGAACGCTCCTTCGAGAACAATATCGAAGCTGCGCGAGCTAGAAGTGGCAGGGTCAATCGAACATCAACGAACAATCAACGTTTTACTAGGAAACGTCGACACGCTGGCGCAAATTCCTCGATATATCGTTACTACGTAAGTACCGCAACGGATCACCGTATGCATTCTTTCTCGTTGTTCATTTTGTTCACGGAATCGTTAACCCTTTGCACTTCTATGCCGAGAGTGTGACTCGACACTTTTCAACTACCAGTTGAACGCTGGATCTACAGGATCGCTCGAACTGACTTGCTTCTGATTTTTTCTTTCACAATCATCGAAACTGTGAAAAGGCTTTCCACGAGACATTTCCGGATTAATTGTTCGGCAATTTGGTTCAGCGACTTTTCTCAATTTTGGCTATTTCCATACTGGTGTTTCTTTTTCTTAATATTTTTATTTTGTCACTATAAATTCAACCCTGTCATTATTATTCGTTTACGGATCTCAAAATAAACATTATAAAACACTTAAAATAATAGCGAGTTGTTGGGAACATATCTGAAAAAAACATTCGAAGTGCAAACGGTTAAGCTCTCCAATACATAAGCCTGGACGAGATATCTCGCGCCCCGATACTTTCCGATAAACGTTTTTGACCAGATATCTCGTGCCCCGATTCTTCCGGATAAACGCTTTTGACGAGATATCTCGCCACCTAGCACCAGTGGTTTGACATTCTAGACGAAATATTTTCTGTTTTATTCGGTCATTTCACCCGAGATGAAGATTTCATTCATTTTTTCCTTTTACAAATCAGAATATAGTTACGTGTAGAATATATTTGTCTATGGTGTCAAAATATTGGTGCTAGGTGGCGAGATATCTCGTCAAAAGCGTTTATCCGGAGCGCGAGATATCTCGTCAGAAGCGTTTATTGGGAAGTATCGGGCGCGAGATATCTCGCCAAAGTCGATAAACATTTCATTCATTTCTTCCTTTTACAAATCAGAATATAGTTACGTGTAGAATATATTTGTCTATAGTGTCAAAATATTGGTGCTTGATGGCGAGATATCTCGTCAAAAGCGTTTATTGGGAAGTATCGGGCGCGAGATATCTCGCCAAAGTCGATAAAGATTTCATTCATTTCTTCCTTTTACAATTCAGAATATATTTGTCTATGGTGTCAAAATATTGGTGCTAGGTGGCGAGATATCTCGTCAAAAGCGTTTATCCGGAAGTATCGTGGCGCGAGATATCTCGTCAAACGCGTTTATTGGGAAGTATCGGGGCGCGAGATATCTCGCCAAAGTCGTTTATCGGGAAGTGTCGGGGCGCGAGATATCTCGTCCAGGGTAACCAAAGGGTTAAATGCAAATTTTATGTATGCGCCGAATAATATTGATTGTTCTTTCGAAAGAACCAACAATGATTATTCTATCGGTGTCGGTTTTGTTCGTTGTTTCGTATCGCTCGGGTTCAGACTTCGAAGGACACCGTACATTAAGAAGTCATAGAAGCTAAATGGTAGTTGCACGTAAAACGATAAGCCGTGCAGAATGATTATACGTAAATCTACATTTGTTCGACGAGGACGGAGTAGTGGTGCATAGTAACGTTCCCACTATATTTTACCGTGATACGGAAGCGCGAGTAAATTGAATGAATGGCAAATTTCTGTGTTTAAACGAGCGCACAGCCGAGCACATCGGTGAATTAAATCGTCGTATCGAGTTTCGGCTAATGAATATTTCTCGAAATCTTGTGGTTTCGTTTGAAGTACAATCGCCGCGGTGGCGCGCCGTGATTCCATTAGAAGTATCACAGGAAAAGGTTGCCCTCTACGTGGATTCTCGAATAAATCGTGCAACAGCCGTTTTCCAGCTTTTTGCACGCGTGCAATTTAAATCCAGCGACACGTGGGATCAGATTAATAGTAACGCAAGAACTAAATTCCTCGTATCGTTAGCGGTACACTATGCTGATCACGTATATAATGTTACACGCGCTATCAGGCCGTCTAGCCGAAGAGCAACGACTCTGAAAAGCGTGGCGGATCGCAACTATCAATCTCGGTGTTCACTCGATTATTATCAGTTAATGAGTAACCGTGGCCAATATCGATCGTCAAACAATCGGCCAATCAATAACAAAATTTAAAGCCACCGAAGGAATCGATAAGCGTCGAGGTGATACGCTTGCTTTATCTTTGAGGTTTAATCGATCGATTTATTATTGTATTTATTAATATTTTCTATTGTTTCGGTTGTTTTCCCAGATCAAGACTGACCGAGATAGGCAGGTCCGACGTGAAACTATCACAAGTCGATCCCCGAGTCTGCCAATTTCGACGGGGACACTACACGATCGCCCGGCAGCACCGAATCCGGTACGTCAGGACTTTGATTTGAAACATTGATAGATCTTTATCTTTTGTATCGAGTTCGATCTACCGATCTATCTGGAATGCCAACCAGCGATAACATTCCCGCTATTGTCACGACTGCTGCGCGTGCTCGTGTTCCGAGCGAACAGTATTTATTGAAACGAACGGCCGATACACCCCCGTGAGAATGCGACTCTGTGCGAATCATCGGAAAAAATTGC
Source organism: Lasioglossum calceatum (assembly GCA_963966675.1). Lineage (NCBI taxonomy): Eukaryota > Metazoa > Arthropoda > Insecta > Hymenoptera > Halictidae > Lasioglossum > Lasioglossum calceatum. The sequence goes on along the minus strand of OZ016540.1, from coordinate 3,862,084 downwards.
AGGTATGGTCGCTTTTCCGGACTCGTCGACTGAGCCGACGCTGTTGAACGTAACCGATATGAAGTTAAACAACCGGTCTGATCGCGATGACCAATTAACGGACAAGACCGACAGCATGAAGGTGAAGGATCACGCGTTTACCATATCGCGGGTCAGCATGTGGAACGGCAAAGACAACTATGCGCTCGATTTCGATTGTATGGAGAAGGCCAACGAGACCAAGGTCAACGGATCGGTGGACATCAAAGCGGAACCGGACGTCGTGAAAAAAGTCGCAGGTGAGCATCCTCGCGCGTTTACGACTGTACCGACCTTCCGGAAGCCTAATCGCACCGGACATCTGTACACGTACATTTTTGAAACGGTAGAAGGATTAAAAGAATCGAACACTACTAAAATTCGTCAAACGAGAAAGAATTTTCTAAGCGATTCTCGTTTCTTACAGCACGGTGCAGAGACTTTTAATCTCGCAAAAAGATCCGCAGTCTTACTCGTCAGAATTAATTATACTCTACTATTTTCCAAATGCCAAACAGTCCCGCGTGCTACGTACGCATGAACGTTCGCAGTCTGGTTGTAACCATAACTTCTTCTTCCTGATTCCTAAACCACAGGGATTCTACGCGTGATCTATGATCTATTAAGAGACTGCTGCAAGCTTGTAGGAACGAGACGTGCCCGTTAAGCTATACCGCGTATAGTGTCATAACAATACCTAACGAAAGAAAACTTCCTTTGTCCGACGAACGATTTTATGAAGCAGCAAACGCACGGAAAGCCGAGTAACGCGAAGCGAAACGGTCACCCGAGAGATACGGTATTAAACAAAACTCCGTCTCTCTAATTAATCGCAGGTGTCGAGCGAGCAATCTCATCCGCGTATCGTTGACGAAACTGTATTCCATGATGCCCGCCGTGAAAACGAAACGCTAAGGAAACATCAAGACGTATTGCAGCATTGTACATAAATAAGAACAATCGTTTCGAAAGCGATAACCCTATTCGTGTTTTTCCATGTTCTCGGCGCGGAGAAATCAATTCGCGGCCCGTGCTGAAAGCGTCGAGACCCGTGGCAGCGGCAAGTGTTCGCTTGAACGTTGATCGCGTTGTTAATCGAAATTTCTATCGGTACGAATAAGACGGAATTATACGCCGATAACAACAATTCATTAATCATTAAAAATATCTAGATCGGCGAGATGCGATAATTCGGACAGTCCGAGCAATGATTATCGATAGGAATATTACATAAAAAGCTGTAAGAAAATGTTGTTGGGACATCGGTGCTGTGCGATGTGAGATGTATTCGTTTCTCGGTAGCGGGATTGAAAACCCCTAACGGACAAAAGAACAAAGGGGACATGTCACTGTGCACTCTTGGTGGTCGATCGCATTCCAGTGGAAGTTCCCTAGTGACGATCTCTTCCATCGAAAATTCAGATACCGATCCGGACTTCCCGAATAACCCGGATGGATTCGACAACAACGCTCACAGGAACGAGAAATGGTATCAGACCACGCTTCAAGTCGCTGTGCCCTTCTTCATCGCCGGGATTGGCACGATCGGGGCCGGTCTGGTTCTCGCGGAGGTCAAGGTACGTCCCCCGAACTTGTGTTAACTATTTTCTGTCCCTCGTTGCAAGCGCTGAATTGTCCAGTACAGATCAGAGCGTCTCCACGGCAGAGTTGGGCAAACGCTAGTCACAATTATGATTATTGACTAATAACTTCATAAGCTCTACAAAAGCGACTAATTAATGACTAAGTAAATACTTGAGCGTGATCATGAGTAATGACTACATAAGTATTTGAGCGTAATGATTAATGAATAATGACTAAATTTTTAATAACGATGAATATTGACAAATATGTATCTTCTATCGATCGTATTTGCTGTTAATAAATGTTGAATGTTTTCGGCGCAACGGTTCGATCGTTTAATACTAATTATAAAGCAATTTTGCTACTTATCAAACAAAATCAACGTTTCGAACCTAGTGCGGATCCTTTTCAAGATTTATTTGAATCGCGTCTATAAGTTGTGAGTTTTCCGCCATCCATGATAAATGTTTCTTCTATCGATCGTATTATTTGCTGTTAATAAATGTTGAATGTTTTCAACGCAACGGTTCGATCGTTTATTACTAATTATAAAGCAATATTGCTAATTATCAAACAAAATCAACGTTTCGAACCTAGTGCGGATCCTTTTCAAGATTTATTTGAATCGCGTCTATAAGTTGTGAGTTTTCCGCCCTCCATGATAAATGTTTCTTCTATCGATCGTATTATTTGCTGTTAATAAATGTTGAATGTTTTCGGCGCAACGGTTCGATCGTTTATTACTAATTATAAAGCAATATTGCTAATTATCAAACAAAATCAACGTTTCGATCCTAGTCTGGATCCTTTTCAAGATTTATGAATATTGACTACTGCCTATAATGGCATAATTAATGACTAAATACGCATTCAGAATTTCATTATGACTAATGACTAATGTCTGAAAATGGTTATAAGTTAAAATAAAGCCATAATAATAACAAAAAATATCCTATTAGTTTATAAACATATAAAATACAGATTATGATAAAATATGATGACGAGAAAGGAAAAGGCAGTTGAATAATAAAAGTTTTCCAGATTTTCTTATTTTATTTTTGTGAAGAAAATAGATTACAAAAAATTTTTATAAACGGTTCTAAATAGAGTAATAATAACATGATAAATTTAAATTTAAATTATATTTCATTAAATTTTGTTAAAGTAAATTTAACTTTTTGGACTTCAAACAGAAACGAAAGTTTTAATACAACGCAAACAGAAAATACATGAATCTTATTTTATATAATATAATGTTTAATATACCTACTACGCACGCAGTAATAACATTTTAACTTATTGTTGGTTCTTCAAAATTTTACTGAAATAATATAAGTTTGGCTTAAATTGATTAAAAATTGTTTTCAGTTTGGTCGAAAAAACTTGAATTTGCTTTCATAAGAACACGTATTTCGAAATTCTTGTCACTTAATCTATTAGTTTCTATCAAATTCGTCATTGTAGCATAACTAAAAAGTCTTTCAACTGCTGCCAACGATGGCAAAGGAGTGTTGTACTGAATAAAAACTTTTTTTATACCGGTCACTGCAAATTCCGATATAGTTTAAGTATACATATTAATGTATGTGAATCGCACAATAGTGACTGATGACTAAAGATTGATGACTGATCATTTAAACTAACTAATGACTAATCATAACTAATAAGCAATAACTAACGATTACTTAGAGTTGTGACTAACTGGTGCCATGTAGTTATGACTAACTAATCAAAAAGTTTTAACTGACTTCTTTAAAATTTGACTATCAATCAATCAGACTATTAGTAATTTTCAAAATTATTCGTTGATTTTTGCCCAACTCTGCCTCACGGCACCGATCGCGACTCCCGTATTTTTCACGTCCCCCCTCCTGTTATCAATCCCGCTACTCCTTACTACTTCTTATTGTCTAGAGATAATACGGAGTGTAACTACAACGACGTTTCTTTTATCCGACGTGAAAATTCTTTTCCATAAACTTCGTTCCCCCGGTACAAACATTTGCCATTCGAAATTTGATCGGGTTCCGCCAATGTGGAATCTCCTGGAATGTAATTTACATTCCCGGTCGGATTCCCACCATAAGAACCGTCTAGCCTCCCCCTCCTCCTCCTCCCACCCGTTTAATTAAACCTCGTCTCTGTTCTAGGACTGGATAGTGTTTAAAAACGTTTCTCAATTATTCATTCTGGTGCCCTCATTGCTAGGATTGAAAGGCAATCTGGATATGTGCTTGGCCTCGCGCTTGTGCACCCAAGCGAATTTAGGGAACATGAACGGTGTCCGAGAGATCACGAAAATGATCATCGGTAACGTCGCCCTGGTACAGATACAAGCGATCGTCGCGGCGATCTTGGTGTCGATTTTCGCAGTTGTGGTCCACGCAATTGCGGAAGGTAACAACTACGATTTCAAGTGGGAGCACTGCTTGCTGATGGCCGCGTCAAGCGTGTCCACTGCCACCAGTTCCTGTTTCATTCTAGGTAATTGCATCGCTACCAGTCGATACAGCAACACTAAAACTATCGAGAAGTCAAAGTGACCGGTTTGCCTGAGAATTTCGACGGAAGAATTTCGTAATACTAACTGTTTTCGGCTGGTTCTATAACACTGTCCAACACCAAATTTGTTCCCAATATAATCTTGGCTCCCTTCTTATAGAGTTTTTTGCGCTGATTCCGAATCTGCCCTTAATTTTTCTCTTAACTTAATTCTGCCCTTAAACAAATATTGTGATGTTATTATAAAAGATATTGAATTGTTCTTTACAGCAAAAGATTCGTTAGACTTTCCCGAATCCAGTGATATATAATATTAATACATTATCATTGTTTAAACATGTTTAAACAATCATTAAAGACGGAGAGACACCACTTTTGCACCAATTTTTTAGATTATTTTTCTATTTATCTCAAAAAATAAGGGTCGAGCGGAAAATCGAACTATACCACGCGATAGAGCAGACTTTTATCTTGAGAAACCACCGCATTCAGTTTGGAACGTTGACGTTTTTTTCGAACCAGAAAGCAAAATATCTTCGCCCGACATGAGTTGCCACCAGCGGCGCTCGGGACGGGATACGGCGCACCATGGGCCAAACCGACGAAATCTGTGTCAAAATCAAAGAACTTTCGATAGAAAAGAGATAGAGCGATGAAGTTTTTTTTGAATGAAAGCTGAAACTTTGCAGAATAAAGGATAATTATGGAGATTGTAGTACGAACGTTTTGGTTTTCCAATACCACGCGCGGAAAATATTTTTTTTTAACATGCGACACATTTCCTGTAGATTTTTTCACGCTGATTTCAAATCTTGTCTCAAAATTTATCTACGACCTCAGGATTTTGCAAAACACCGATTTTTGTGAACAAAACTAATGTAATCATTTTTTCGTTGAAATGATTTGGTAACCCACTAGTTTGAAGGAATATTGTATTCTCATTTATAAAACACATTAAAAATAATCATAATGAAGTATTTGAACGGTTACCTAACGTATATCACGCCAGCCACAATCGCAGCGATACGTCAAGTGATATACGTTATGTAAACGTTCAAATACCTCATTATGATTATTTTTAATGTGTTTTATATATGAGAATGCAATATTCCTTCAAACTAGTGGGTTACCAAATCATTTCTACGAAAAAATTATCACATTAGTTTTGTTCACAAAAATCGATGATTTGCAAAATGCTGAGGTCGTAGACAATTTTGAGACAAGATTTGATATCAGCGTGAAGAAATCTACAGGAAATGATGTGTCGCATGTTAAAAAAAAATATTTTCCGCGCGTGGTATTGGAAAAACCACAATTTTCTTGAAATTGTGCAAGTTTAACGAATTCTTTCAAGGTTAAAAAACGTTCTCGTACCACAATCTCCATAATTATCCCATATTCTGCAAAGTGTCAGCTTTCATTTTAAAAAAATTTCATCGCTCTATCTCTTTTCTATCGAAAGTTCTTTGATTTTGACACAGATTTCGTCGGTTTGGCCCATAGTGCGGCGCAGCGACGGGGTACGAAGTGGTGAACGACCGTTCTAGTGGTGTTTAAACAATCATGATGTATTAATATTATACAGGTTGTCCCAAAATTCCATCAACAGCCGAAGATGGGAGGTTCCCGAGATCATTTGAAGCGACATTTTCCTTTGCAAAAATGTTATCTGCGGCTTTGTTTAGGAGTTATTAACGAAAAACACGGACCAATCAGAGCGGCCCGGCGCGGCAACTGTCTATTGTCCGACTGTACCAACTCGCGTCTAGGCCGCTCTCTGATTGGTCCGTGTTTTTCGTTAATAACTCCTAAACAAAGCCGCGGATAACATTTTTCCAAAGGAAAATGTCGCTTCAAATTACCTAAGGAACCTCCCATTTCCGGCTGTTGAAGGAATTTTGGGACACCCTGTATATCACTGGATTCGGGAAAGTCTAAAGAATTTTTTGCTGTAAAGAACAATTCAATATCACTTATAATAACATCGCAATATTTGTTTAAAGTTGAAAAATATGTTTTTTTTCAAAGCCATGTTCCTCAAAAACTGTGCGTGTAGGAGAAAAATTAAGGACAGATTCGGAATCAGCGCAAAAAACTCTATAAGAAGGTCCCAACAGTATATTGGGAACATGAAAAAAGTTGAAATTTGTTGGACAGTGTAATCGTAAAGCATCAACTAAGAAATAACATCGACCAGTCTGGTAGTCTTATTATTATTAGCGTTACTCGTGGCGATTCTCGGACAATCGATTTCTTTCGTTACGCGGTATTAGCGAGGACGCGATCAAACAGATCGTATCGATTCGTTTAAACGATATTCGTACGTCACTTTGCACCGGTATTGAATTGCTTTGCACGTTTTCATCGCGACGGAAAAGTAGTTCTTTTTTTTTTTCACGGGCATCGATGAAAAACACATCAGTTTTTTGCGGCAGTTGTTATCGTTAAATCGTTCGTTGGGCGTGTTTCCTTTATCGATGCTTCTATCCGAAACAGATTTCGTAATGATCGCCGTGATTATGGTGTCGTACCGATGCAAGATGAACCCGGACAATTTGGCGACGCCCTTGGCAGCATCTGTCGGCGACGTCGTATCCCTGAGCGTGCTATCGGCGATCGCGTCGTCGTTGTACCAGAGAATTGAGACTCAAGTGTGGATCCTTTACGTTATACTCGGCTGTTACCTATTGATACTGCCTTTCTGGATTTACGTTGTTCTGAGGAACAAATACACCAGAAACGTGCTAACATCCGGCTGGGTTCCGGTCCTATCCGCTCTATTTATTAGTGGGTGAGTATTTGCTCGACACATTCGCGGCGATATCCTCCCGCTGAACAATCGGAAAGAGAAAACGAACCGTAAACGATGTAATGTCTACTTTCAGATTCGGCGGTCTGATTCTCGACCGCGTGGTCGACAAGTTCAACGGGTTCGTGATCTTCCAACCGATCATAAACGGAATCGGCGGCAATTTAGTTTCTGTACAAGCATCTCGAATCTCAACAACGTTGCATCAGACCACGATTATGGGGATTTTGCCGCCGTCCTCGAAAATGTGGGTTAGCCCGTGGACGGCGCTCTTTAGAGGCTGTAAGTGGTGCAATGATGCAAGAATAACTAATGTTGCCGCTACATATTTTTCGCACTTCCACCATTGCATAATGCCGTTCGCTTTCGTTCTGTAGCGCCATACGCGAAAACGGCCAGAATACTCATTTGCATGGCGGTGGTCGGCGAACTAGTCTTCATTTTCCTCGCCGATTACATCAAGCACGGGACATCCTTGCTGCACGCGTACTTCGTCATCTCGTACCTCGTGATGGCTGTACTTCAGGTGGGTACGACGACTCCGATCCTACGATGCTCGCGTAGTTATACACTACCGGCCGAAAGTTTCGGATCACGGCCTAAATTCAGAGAAACAGGATGTTTCTAGGAAAAACTGAATGCCTTTAGAGCAACCAAGGAAGATTTCTTTGTCAGAAACTTGCGAATAGTGTCGTTTACATGTTGCATTATTTTTCGTTTTATCAAGGAATCCGTATTTTTCTTCAAATTGCTTTTTCATTTAGAAAACCGCCTTTATTTTTAACACTAGGTTTGCGGAACGCGGAAAAGACTATTTGCCACTTCTTCAATTTGTTGAACAATTCAATGCGTCTTTACAATCTCAATATTCGTGAGTTGAAAATATTAGAAAATTGTATAGTATAAACTGTAGAAGAGCATTATGACATTAGAAAATACTGAAACCTGTTTAAACATATTATCCAACTAGTTGATTGCTCGAAAATTTATCGGTATATTCGATTATTACAAAAATCAGCAAGTACAGTAAAAGCTCCTTCGTTGTCCAAAGGCCGGGGGTTTGAGCGGACAACGACCGTGCCCGGACACTATTTTTGATTTATGACTGCGTCTTTAGTGAAACGGCTAGTCAAATGACAAAGAAAAGCATCCACAGTCAAAAGCAGTCAACTGTCTGGCTTTGAAAAACTCCTTATTTCCTTGCCATATTCCTTTCCTATTGTTCTCCGTTCTGCGCGGGTCTAGACAGTCCTGGGACACATCTGGCGACCAGATCCACGCAGGCCTAATCCTCTCGTTGACAGGTAGTGGAGTGGGTAGGCACTGGACAACGATCGTGCCCACGATTCAGGACAACGAAGGAGCGATTACTGTACAGTGTACAGTCTTTGACTGTCTAGACCCGCGTAGAACGGAGAACAATAGGAAAGGAATATGGCAAGGAAATAAGGAGTTTTTCAAAGCCAGACAGTTGACTGCTTCTGACTGCGAATGCTTTTCAAAAATAGTGTCCGGGCACGGTCGTTGTCCTCTCAAACCCCCGGCCTTTGGACAACGAAGGAGCTTTCACTGTAATTCCAAACTTTCGGCCGGCAGTGTGAGTGAAAGGTTCCGGTCGCGGCCGTGAACAACCGAAATAAAAAAAGAAAAGTCGAACAAGCCGTTTCATATATTCTTGCTCACTCTTATCGCAGGTTATGCTGTTGCTCTACGTGGCGCACATCATTATACACGCCATGTGGCGGCACAAAATCGACCCGGACAATTCGGCGATCCCGTACCTGACAGCGTTAGGCGACCTCACGGGAACGATGTTCCTCGCGGCGGCATTCTGGTTCCTCATCGAGATCCATCAAGAGTACGGCAAGGAATAATTGGAAGGAGCCGCTCTGTACAATCACTGTCGCGATACAACTCTGTAGAAAAGTCCGTGCCAACGTTCCTCGTCCGGAGACGCAGCGTGCAAGTTTTAGAGACGTTCAATCCCTTCGATAGAATAGAAGAGAAAACGAAAGGAAACACGCGCCGCAGTGGCCAAGCAGACGCGAGGATTAACCGAGGATGAGCGGTTCGTGGAAACGAGAATAAAGTATTTTTACCGGACGATCAAATTGATCTTGAGAGAACACGGGACCGGGAGTGTTTCTCTCGCCATTACGGAAACCTTTTAATGGTACGTTAGCTGCGCTAATTAATCCGTGTCGCGCACACTGGACATCGGTCGTCTCGAGAAGATTGAAGGAAGAAGCGCGCTGCGTCTCGTTCAAGTTGCAACTACTCTGGGAGCATGAACGAAGTGTCACACTAAATCTGATGTAAGCGAATCTTAAGCATCGCAGCCCGTACGTGGTGTAATCTTTTATCATTCACGCAGTGGTGATTGCCAGAGTTTTAGACCAGTTTTTTTTATTTTGCATCAAGATCCGCTGTCTAGTGATTACGCAAGAACGTCAGCGAGAAATGTATCGATTCGGTGATGACTAGACTGCAGATTTTTATGCAAAATAAACAATTTTCGCGTCGATTCCGAGACACAGGAGCTAAATAAAAATATGTTTCTTCTTTTAATTATTTTGTTAAGCTGAAACTAATACGATGATGTTTTTAAAGTTTTTTTAAATATGTCCACTGCTTTACATCCTGTGCAACAGTTTTTGTTACAAACGCATAAAATCCGCAGTCTAGTGATGACCGTCTGGAATTGCTGTATCAATAATCATTTTTATACGCGTTTCTTTTTTAATCGCGCGCGACCGTTGGTGGGCGAACAGAATACGAAGTATTTTAATTTTGTAATATACTCGTGTGCATTGTACTTTTAGAGTCTAATCGTTCATTAGGAAAACAAATAGTGTATATGAAATGCTAATCCAGAACTGTGCCGCAGTGTGAAAGTATTGAAGTGGAATTTGTACAATGGTACTTGTATTTTCAATATAGTGAGATTGTAGATATAATTCATTAAAAAAAAAACAACAGATATAAGCGCGACAATACTTAATAGCTGTAGGAGAGTAACAGAACCTTTTAACAATAGAGTAATCTGAACAACAGACTGGTAGAATCGAGTACATTATAGCAAGACTTTTGTCGCCAAATAATTCAGCAATACGAATTGTTAGTATTTAAATAATCGAAATGATTTAAGCACAATGTACAAAACTTTGCAATACCACATAGATTATAATAACTTATTTTGTATAGTGTCCTGTGATTTGTAATGCAGTTTGTATTACAAAAGCCTACGAAATGTTATAGTTCTTGAATAAAGCAATACAACTTACGAATCAATTATTGAATTAAAATATGGGAAGAGTTGGAATAGGAAACCATAAAATACAAACTTTCATAGCAATTTTCCCCTGCACCCGCTCCACCCCAAACCTAAGCAGATTTCTATTAAAATCGCAGAATTCGCTATAATCGAACTCACAGTTTTTTCTAAATGTCTAAAAAGCTAAAAGAGACCTCCTATTACACTGTCCAACAAATTTCGACTTTTTTTATGTTCCCAATATACTGTTGGGTCCTTCTTATAGAGTTTTTGCGCTGATTTCGTATCTGTCCTTAATTTTTCTCCTATACGCACAGTTTTTGAGGAACATGGCTTTGAAAAAAAACATATTTTTCAACTTTAAACAAATATTGTGATGTTATTATAAAAGATATTGAATTGTTCTTTGCAGCAAAAGATTCTGTAGACTTTCCCGAATCCAGTGATATACAATATTGATGCATTATGATTGGTTAAACATGTTTACACAATCATTAAAGACGGAGAGACACCACTTTTGCACCAATTTTTGAGGATATTTTTGAATTTATCTCAAAAAATAAGGGTCCAGCGGAAAATCGAACTATACCACGCGATAGAGCAGACTTTTATCTTGAAAAACCATCCTATTCAGTTTGGAACGTCGACGTTTTTTTCGAACCAGAAAGCAAAATATCTTCGCCCGACATGAGTTGCCGCCAGTGGCGCTCGGGACGGGATACGGAGCGACGAACGATCGTTCTAGTTTAAACAATCATAATGTATTAATATTAAATATCACTGTATTCGGGAAAGTCTACAGAACCTTTTGCTGTAAAGAACAATTCAATATCTTTTACAATAACGTCACAATATTTGTTTAAAGTTGAAAAATATGTATTTTTTTCAAAGCCAAGTTCCTCAAAAACTGTGCGTATAGGAGAAAAATTAAGAACAGATACGAAATCAGCGCAAAAACTCTATAAGAAGGACCCAACATTATAATGGGAACAAATTTGGTGTTGGACAGTGTTATTTGTATAGGAAAGTTGTTTAGAATGTCGAGATTTATAACATATTTCAATTTCATCAAAATCCGTGGGGAAGTAACATTTCCTATGAGATAGGAATATAATTCATTGCGTTCTTTTTCTATTCATAATGATGCAAGTACGAACACTTATCTGCAGAAAAGAAACAAAAGTAGAGCACTTCGAAGCAAAAAGCTAACCTACTCTCTTTAACTGATGTTCGCAAGTGTACATATATAACTATATTTACTATGTTAACAAACAGCAACAATCTAACTTTTTAACATCATTACATAATTCACATTCGAAGAATACATACAGTGACTCCCATTAGTATTCGGACGCTCTAAAAAAAGCGATAACCTTTTTAAAATTGGACTATTAATACGATTCAAACTTTTTTCGGAAGCTAGAGCAATTTGTTTACCGCAAGAAGTGAAAAGAAATTTTTTCGAAAATTGCAATTGGTCGGAATTGTAGAGAAAATACTAAAAGATGCATTTTACAACTTTTTTATGTGGGCCTGTATTGAAAATTTAAAAAATACGTTTTGTAGATTGTTTCAATTAAACGCATATCTTGAAAATTTCGTCAAAATCGGTCGACGGTGCAATGAGCTACAAGCGTTTAAAGATGGTAAAAATTGCAGATTTTCACGATTTTCGGCCTATAACGGCAGTAAATCTAAGAATTCTTATATCTTTCAATGTCTGTCATTTTTTCCCGCATCAACCGATTTCAATGAATCCTTCACAATCCATATAACCCACACAGTTCCACAAAACATATTTTTTAAAATTTCAATTTAGCCCTAAAAAAGTTGTAAAATGCAACTTTTAGTATTTTCTCTACAACTCCGGCCAAATGTAATTATTGAAAAATTTCTTTTCACATCCTGTAGTGAACTAATTGCTCTAGCTTCCCAAAAAAGTTCAAATCGCGTAGTCCAATATTTAAAAAGTTATCGGCTTTTTAAGAGTGACGGATATTTGTACGAGTCACTTGTACGTAAGAATATCACGGAACGTGTCAAAATGTTAGGTTATGTTTTTCGCAAATACATAAACACCAACATAATTAGATGAACGAGTTAGCTGCAGCTAAGAATACAAAATTCCAATGATTGTGCAACAATTATAGAAGTGAGAGCACGTACGAGGAGTATCTAGCACGTTAATTTTAATTCAGTGCATATGAAATTGAGACTGCACAACGCCGTCGCGTCGTTACGTCAAAGCAGAAGTTTCCACGCATTTCGTAGAATTCATTTTCATTCAAATACATGTGCACGCATGTGCTCAATTTATAAATAAATGAAATAATTCAACGTTAATAAATATCACATTCAACCAGGAATAAATAAGAGATCGAACATAAATATAAAATCATGTGAAATGTTTCATAAAACAAAAGACTGCAAGAACATAATACTTTATTTAAACAATCATACCTTGAAGGCTTCATACGTGTTGGCAAATTATGCCGCGCTCATTGACTTTTAAATCCGATGGCAGGTCAAGCGAGACAGGTAGTTCAGACAGCGGCAATCCTTGCTTGAAAGTTTGAAAATCCGGGATCTCAGCGAGCCAATGATAATTTCATGAGAATAACAGTTCTGACGTATACACAGGCTTCGAGTAACGGGGGTAAATAATAATTGAACGTTGGTGTGGATGTAAACTTATTACTTTCTCTAGGATATTAAGAGGAAGAAACGCTCGAAGTCCGCCGCCGCATCGCAGGAGCAGCGCACTGCGCACGCGTCGAAGCGCAGCTATTGGTGGTCGCGGCGCGCGGCAACTTCGAAATCACGTAAAACCTAGTTGAATCGCGTTCACCGAAATGAAAGTTCTACCGTGTCCCCGAATGAGTCCTTACGAACCTTCGCAACTTGGTCTCTGCAGGTGGGGTACATAACAAGAAGGGGGATGCTGGAACCCATGCGCGACATTCTCTCGAGACATTTAAACTGGAACAGTTCCTGATCGTGTCCAGGAGACGCTGCACCGGTTCCTTTGAGAATCCGCACCACCGGAAGTTCGTTTGTTCTCTCTGTTTAAACGCAGAACGGGTGCTGATGTCGGATCAACTGGTTTCATCGAAACAACAGTGATCGGATTTCCCAGGAAACCTGAACGCGAACCTTCGTTGACCACGATGGTGGGTGGCTACTTCAGAAAATAAATCAATTCATACCGGTGTGTCTGTGTGTGTACCTGTGTGTACAATAATTCAAAGATCTACGCAGTGTAAACGGTTCGCAATCTTTTCTCTAATAAAAATTCGATGCTGACCGGTGGTGGTAAGTTTGTATTGTTCTTATACAAGTGGAACGAAGTTTGCATGTTTTACGTCTCTTATATCGAGATTTACGTACGTGCACGCACGGCGCATCAAACATTTAATCGAGTAGAATCCTTGACTGGGTTAATTGCTGCGAACGTTACTCGTTGACGTAATTGACCCCCGACATTCTTTCCATAACTGACATATAACATCGAGGAACGTGGAATATACGTTTCCACCGTTCTTATAGAACATTTTCATTTCTTTAATCTAAATGTTTTCGCATCAATCGTGTGTCCATTGACGCAGTATGTATACCTGGCGAAAATGTGTAGTATGCAAGAGCAATTTCACTGCTGCTTGTACCACGATCGGATAAAATCAACAACATCTATCCTGGCATTCTTTTTCCCTTCGTGTTCTCCTCTCTGATACGATCGATGAACCGCGTCTGGAAGAGGTGATTAGAAGAAAACACGCCGCGGACAGGTTCGAGCGACGCGTCATGAAACAAGTACTCCGGGCAGGATTGTTCAACGGGTTTTACGTTGGCGTTGAAAAAGAAACGTTGCATCGCGCTGTTGTTGGTATTGCATTTGGCTTCGCTGCCTCCACAATAGAGCCAGGATTAATAGGAGCCACCTCTACTCGCGAGTGAAGGTGAGCGGAAAGGAAGGCGAAAGGGTGGTTTGACACGCACTGCCGAGCACACGAATGTCTCTAGTCGTTACTATCTTGGGCACAATAACGCTCTGTCAAGCACAAGTGCTCTCTGTCTATGTGAGGGTAATGAAAATGTACGATCCGGTTTCAATCGCGATACGTTCGTTACGTATTAGATCGGCGTAGGTCGGGGAAACACAGATACAATGCGTTACTCGCCGCGATATTTTATTACGAACGCGACGGCGTGGTTCTGAACCGGTAGCATTCCAACCCGGTAAATATTATGAGTCGATAGAAATTTCAAGGTACCGTATTAAACGAGCCATGCCCACCGCTATCAAAAGCTGATGAAACTTTATCCAACATGCGAAAGTTTGGATAATCTACCGGACGGGTTCTCGGTGAGAATCGCAGATTTAATTTTGATAAGAATGCCATTCGGGGTAGACCAGGTTCCCGTTTTAAGGGGGTAGACTCGTTTCCAGGATTGCAACGGTGCGGGATTGCGCCTGTTCTCATTTCTTAACAAAAGATCAATCAGAAGTCCTATTTTTACGTTTACGAGGCGTAATTTGCATTATGAAAATTGCTACACGCGCATTACGCCTCGGAAGCGTAAAAATAGAACTTTCGAGGGCGATCGCGGCCTAGATTGATCTTTTATCCAGCACTTTTGACTACTGAGAAACCCCATCTTTGCATTATCGAGAAATGAGGAGGCACGTCTCGGACCCTTGGAATCCTGGAAAAACGAGTCTGCTCCCCGCGAACTCGTTCTATTCGAGAGGTCTCGACGCCGCACAGTGGGCCAGATCGACGCGCTAGCTGTTCATGCCTATTTCGTCATTATTATTCGTTATTAACAAATTGTCGATCGAGATCAAGGAAACAGTTATTTCATCATTATTTCAAAACGTAAAAACCACATTAAATATATCGTTGGATTCGTCTTGGCGTCAGCTATAACATTATTGAATAAAAAATATATAGTTGTAAATAAATAATTAAGGTGAACACGGTTTTTTATTTTAAAAAAAGAAATTGTTGAAATTTTTTATATTAAAATTTGTAGAGGACCGAGTACTGATTACTTTTTGTGGGAAACATTTTTTTATCACACCACCGGAAATGTCTGAAAAATCCTGCGAATAATGAATAATATTTGAAAACTGGCTATTCAGGCATTCAAACAAAGAGTAATCCATAATTTTTTAATGAATGAAGTTTATCACATTTAATGAAATGACATAAATGTGTTGTTACTGTCTTATTTAAAGAATTACAAATATTCAAACAAGATTAAGTATTATATTTTACAAAGTTACTGACTATAATCAATTGATCATATGGATTTTCTGCTTATGACTGTATTTATGTATTAATAAACAAAAATGTATACTATAATTCCTCTTAACAAAGGTAAAATACAGGTTTTAAATATGGAAAAACTGCTGTGATGCTATGCTACGTTGCTATTACTATGATCTCTCAAATTCAAATGATTCAACTAAGCTAGCAAGAAGTTCGAATGTTTATCAATGATCGTATAATCTAAAAAATTTATAAGATAGTTCTGGGTGTTAGGTCTTTACACTCTTAAGAGCCGCTGAATGGTCGTCAATGTGACTCGTGCAACGCGATTCGCCGCGGAATTGCGTGTCACGCGCGCTTTAAACCATCATAATTTCCAGGTCGGGGTGAGTCGGGTTGAGATCTTTGGGGATCTTTTAGAGGAGACTTTGCTGAAAATGTTCCACTTCGTTAGAGCATCCAATTCGTTTAGCTTTTGAACTTATCCCTCGTCAAAGGTGAAGAACTTGATGATTTTCCTTAGTTGGCAGTCTTTTTTTTTATAACAAATAATGAACAATAATGTTTAGTTCCTGGTGCGTTCTCAACATAGATATACATTCTTCATGTAAAAAGAATTGAGCACTTAATCTTCAGTAGGTATTCCAGGACACCATTATGAAGAATCTTTTCGGTGATAAATCGTATCTGGAAAAGTTTGATCTTTGAACGCTTATTGTAACGAGAGTTTTTAATAACTTTAATTAATATTATCGTTTTCGAATGTGATGGACATTTAAGAAACATTGTACATTGTACATTCGTTAAAAATCAATGTGAGGACTTTGATTTTTAACCGACTTCGAAAAAGGAGGAGGTTACTCAATTCGATCTGTATGTGTCTTCTTTTTTTTCGCTTTTTTTTTCTATGTATGTTCAAATGTTCACCGATTACGCCGAGATGGATGGACCAATCGGAACGAAACCTTTTGCATCTTGTAGAGTATGTTCCCGGGATGGTCCCGTGCAAAAAAATTTTTACATTTTTTTATTAATTACGATTTTATTTGCGAAAATGTAGGGTGGTGATTAACCGACATCGTTGCGTCGTGAAAACTCCGCTGAATGTTCAGATATTGACGCGACGTCGTTACCGTTATCGATTGCGGCTTTCAGATATTTATAAATTACGATTTGGAATGTGACGGCTGACAGAGAAAGACGTTTTTGTAAATCTCAGACGGAGATTCGTGAATATTCAGACGAAAGATATCTTTGATCGTGATGATCCCACTTGCAACTAAAAAGTGTGAAATAAAAAAATTTTATAAAAAAAAATTAAACCGACTTCGAAAAAACGCACTAAAAAGTATGAAATAATTTCCATTTAATTTATGTGAATACACACGTACTTAAATACAATACAATCTTTTCGGAGGCGGCGCAAAATTGAAAATATTCGATACTGGAAATTACGGAAAGCCTTAAATTCTTCTACATGCTTTCATATATTAATGTATCTTCTCTTCCAGCCTACTGATTTCCAAGCCCACCATATTCCAATGAAATCATGATCAGCAACATCTGTTATTTGGAAAATTTTTAATTTTTGCGCCGCCTCCGAAAAGATTGTATTGTATTTACGTACGTGTGTATTCGCATAAATTAAATGGAAATTATTTCATACTTTTTAGTGCGTTTTTTCGAAGTCGGTTTAATTTTTTCTTATAAAATTTTTTTATTTAGCTCATGAACAGCTAGCGCGTCGATCTGGCCCACCGCGCGCCGCCGTGAAAACTGAGGAACGCCCCGCAGAATTTTTGCGCCCGCGAATCGCCACTTTTCTGGTGTGCGATTGGTAACAAGAGAGTCGCGTTTCACCTAAAATATGAGCAGCGTTCGGACGTTTACTTTCTACGAACGTTCGCGTTCGACTGCACAACGGAGTGGCGAAATCGTGAATAGATATCTATGTAATCCCTTGCAAGACGCGCCGCTGCGAGTCATGTATGAGCGAACCAATTCACAGTCATCTATTGCGTATATCTCTGTCCGGCATGCATACACACACACACACACACACACACACACACACACACGTACACGTCGACAAGATCGCACGCGTTCGAAGATATTGCTCGGCGTGATCACTTTCAGATGCGCGACTGGGCAACTCGTTAGATCGGCGAACGACGCGACGATCCGCTACCGAGCGGATAATTGTTTATTTCGGTGGACATTGATTTCACGTGATACGCGCTCCCGGTAACACCCGTGCCGCGTGTCTAACAGTTTGCCTAACACCGGCTCGATGATGCATATCGCGATGACGATGATACACCGCTCGGTGCCGCAAACAAATCACCACCGTCGAGGCTCTACTTACGTCCTTATCTTTGCACACATCTGCAATAACGAGATGTGCTGCAGGATATCAGCCGAGAATCGCGATTATCGTTTACGACCAGCAGATTATCCGATCGCATTAAGTAATACGGGCCCAGGTTGCCGCGAATATTCGCCAGATAAGACATGCACACGGGCATTCCTCGGTCTTTTTAAAAACCGTAAGAACGAAAGTTGCATAAACAGTTCCGGTTGACTTCGCGTGGGGTCAGACCGTGACGTCAGCGTATCGCTACAAGCTAACGAACTGACGTTTCGCCCGGTTATCCAGATTGACGGAGCGTGGAGATTTTGGTGTCGCGTGCCTTGACCCAGATCTATATTAGAAACTGCGTTAAGGACATTCGCGAAAGGACTTCCGATGGCGATGTTCGAAAGTGGTTCCCCCGTGAAATATGAACTTGTACATGCGTATCATTTTCGATTAGACGCGCGTTCGGGCCTCTGGAAACTATTCGCGATAGGTGATTACGAATTCGGGAACTTTAATTACAGATGAAAGCGGTGGTCTTCCTAGTTGCGATAGCAGCAGCTAGAGCTTTGCCCCTCTCGAAGGTGCACGTGAAATTTGTTTCCCCTCCCCACATTTACGAGCACGGCATTACGACAGACGGTTAGTTCATAGACGTAATTACACTGCGCGCCGATACCGGAATCTTGCGACAACCAATCAAATGAATTGTTCCGTTTTATTAGGGGATCGCACAATCGACCAGAGGTCATACGTCTCCATCGGTAGAAGGAGTACGACTGGAAATCCGAGACAATTTGGTACGAATCCGTTGAACTGTTTGTTAATAATTGATGGAACCGGTAATTTGTTTGTTTGTTTTTAGGGCAACGTATCGGAGCATCGAAGAACAGTATACCTGTGTACATTAAACCGGAAAACGCTGAATCCTTGTGGCCGGTGGGCGTGTTCATACCGCCAGTCGACGTCAACGATCTCGGGTACAGTTCGCACGAATCGAGACACACGACTCCTGACTTTTCTAACGGACTTGGTGAGTAATACTTAACGTAATATGTATTGAGAAACAATAGACACAGATCTCGGTACCGATTTGCTTCAATATGCTCGAAAAGTCGAGAAGTTTTTAAAGAAAGAGCGTTAGCTCTCTTAAAAGGTAGAGATCTATTACTATCTCTTTGACGAAGAAGATCTCGAAGGTTCCTAATGTTTCAGCCTATCACGATCCGTATCTATTGACGGGTGAAAAAGCGATGATAGCGGTGAAATATCTTTACGGCTTAGGCGAACTGTTTTACGACGATATTCCGCATGAAAGAGCGCTGCTGAGGAACCAAGAGGAAAGGAGACGGAACGGTCTCCATGATCACATATTGAAGAGCTTGAGGCCCACGTCTGCGTTCTACAGGAAACCTCGATCAATTAGCAATCGCTATATTTATTAGTAAATTGTCATAATTGCTACACTACCCTTTCGAATTAACGCAACACACATGATAAGCTGTTTCGACGTTGTCCGAATGAAATATTAGACGAGACGTCACGCAATTCTGCGCAATTGAAACTTTCGCAAATTAACAAAACATTTCTTATTGTGTAGCTGGATTGGATTTCTACATTGAACACGATTAAAAACTGTCAGAAGTAATAACTGCGACTGTATCACTGCGTTTCCATTCGATATTTGCGCATTCATTTCTTGTCTCTTCAAACAACGAAACTGAATTAATTCATGGGTCGCGTGCAGAATACATCCAGCGGAAACGCGTATGTAAGTGCCATTATCGTTCGCGGACAGTCTGCGCTTAACACTTTCACAAGTGTGATTTACACAAATTGCAATGTACTGTAATTAATACAACAAAATATCCTGCTGCTCGTCTCTCTGTTCAATGTTCCGCCTGCCAGGATTTATCGCGTGAAAGCTAGGCGTCGCCGCGCCGTAGTTTCTCACCCGCGATTGAAACACATGAAAACACGTAAACATAAATATAGACATGTATTTTTACAGACTTTAACACTAGACTCGGTAACAAAATATCATTTCTTATCCATCGTGCTGACCGCATGGAACAAAATTCAGAGAATCGCAACATATACAAGGAACTTTTTCTAGAACAATATACATTTATCGATTCAGTTCTGTCGGTCTCTCAGATGAACCATCGGAGCATTGCGCACAGCGTCGCGAAAATCAACCCGTTCGAGATGCCCAGCTTCTCCGTTCCGTTGCATAGATCGCCGTAACAGAGACACATGTACACTTTCTTGTAATTCCAAACGGTGTAAGCGCACCTCTCCTCCCCGTCGTCGGGGCCTCGTTGAAAACAAAGTCTTTGCGTTGCGGTGCCGTACTCTATACAGGAACAGAAACAGTCGTTGAATAGATAGAAGACGATCTCTTGTCTAAATTGGAAAGAAACGTATAATCCGAAATATTAAAAAATCAACGAGCTGGTCGTTCCGCTCGAAGGAATCCTCACCGTTATTTATACCATGCCTTTCGATGATCTTTCCGCACCAGCCGGACGCACAAGGGACAGAATCTACACCTTTTTCTAATTCGATCTCCGTCGAGTTCATAGTGAAAGGATCCTTGCACGATCCCAATTCACCTCTCGATCGGCAACTCACGCATCTTCGGAGAAGGCCTGAAACAAAGGGGAACGATAGATTAAGCACTGTCTCGACTACGCAACCTGGTCGAGCCGATATAAATCTTCAATTTCGTCAAACGATGTCTTAATACGTTCTCGCGATCAACGAAAAGAAAAACGCAACGGTTTGCGGAAAGGATGCGCTGTCCGGTATGCGGTGAAAGTATGACATTGCCTGCGCCGTGCGCGCACACATAGATGCGATCTGTGCATGAAACTCACCGGTTGCTCTCTGAAGTAGAACCAGGTTGAGAATTGCGAGCACCAAGGCAACACTCGTCCTGGGACTCATTCTATCGATTGTCGATTCTTTCGTCAACTCCGTGTTAGTTTCTTTTCGTTTACTTTTGAATCCCTCACTCGTATATAGTGCCGAATGCAACGAACACGCTGGGACGATCAAACACGGCCATTTTGGAACTAAACTATGACTATGAGAAGCGAACACGTACGCCATGCAGCGAGCAGTAGTCCCTCCCAGACCCTCCTTTCACTCGGCTACCTTTAAGGTCATCAACGTGTTCGAGAAGATTGAACGAAGGAAATCGCTGCAGAGCGAAAGACTCGGTCGGTAAATAAACATGGTATGCGATGTCAATATGTTTAGATGAAACGATACGGTCAAATGTAATAACGCTACAACAAAAGGAATGTGTGTTACAATTGTCACAGATTAAAAGACCGTCGAGTATACTTTGTCAGTTTTGATTAGCAAGCAGCGCTTCTTCGTCTTCTCCCGTTTCTCCACCCTTTTTGGCTTTCTCGACGGGAGTTCGTTGTTGAAATTTCCGTCTTTTGCGGCACGCGTGAATCAAGCCGCTGCAGTAGCAAAGCGAGCAGAGGAAGAATACGAATCCCAAATATCCCAAGTGGCGAAAAAATTCTGTAAGAGAACGAAAACCAGAGCACATCGCGCGGATCAATTATATCGCGTGAGATTCCCGTTCATTATCTCCGTAAATGATTTCATTAGATCCCACCTTGCGACAGAAGTCTAGCTTTGGAAACAACGACAACCTTCAGTTGCATCGTGTTAGCATTATCGACACTGCACGTGTAGTTTCCTCCCTCGTCGATGGTAACATCTGGCACAACGTTGCATCCACGAACAGAAAAACTGTTAACGTTTGTCACGCGAGAGACACATAATTTATTACTCGCGGTTACCTATCAAATAAAGTGTCCCGAACGCGTCTACGACCACGTGAGCGGTCGGATCCAATTTGCGAAAAGATCGACGGACACCCTTTTCCAGTTTGATCGAATCCTTTTTCCACGAGACCTGCGTATCCAAGCCCGATCTGAATCACCAGTCCTTTTAGAATCATTATATTTATAGGCGCGCTCGAGAATTGCATAAAACAATCAATTACTCTGGACAAACAACGGTGAGGTAAGCCCCCTCTGTGAGCACGAATCGTTTGATGTATCTGTACTTTTTCCCCTTTTTCTTGCCGCCCACGCACTTTTTGCATTGCTCCTTCAAGATAAAATCTGGTAGATGTCGTATCGCTGTGCTGACGCCGGGGAACTCTTGTTCGAGTAAAATCGACCTTGAACGAGAAATTATCGAATCCGTTAGGTTCAAATGAAAACGTCCAAATAAAACTGTCGACCACTTACTTGCAAGGTAACAGAGGAGATCTTCGAAAGGATTTAATTATCGAAGAGTCGCTACTATTCGCAATCGTCTATAAGAATAACAATAATAGTTTCGTTTACGGAATAAACGTTACGCATTCGAATGAGCACAACAACTACGTAGCTTATTCCTCAGGTACAGTGTGCAGTCTCGTGTGCCCGTATTATAAAATATTTAGAAAACAGCTTGTTAATAATACTGGTTTTAAATGACTGGAACATTACTCCAGGATCTAACGGTAATGAAAGGGACGGAATTTGTCACACCCTTCTCACCATGTTTATGAATCGTTTTAATCGACACCGTCCTACGCTTGATTTGTAGCCACGGTTGCCTATACAATCTTCGCAGGGGCTCCACGGTGACCATTCGGAAATGACATGCAGCGTGATTCCAACATCTCGAATTTCAACCAACTCGGACATTTGAGAGACCTAACGCCAAGCCACATCCGATTGACAAACGAGAAGGGCGTACACTTTACAAATACGAACTGGATTGATTCGGTCTTACGGCGAACCGTGTGGTAATCGTCGCCAGATATATTTCGCGGTATTTTTCCCATTCTGTCACGTTCCCTTTCTCCGTAGGTGTGGAAGTGTGGTCTTTGAAAACCGCTGTCGCAAAATATTCATGATAATCACGAAGGTGGTCTAAGCGAAAGTTTTACAGAAAAGAGTTTATCAGTTGTTTGACACTAAATGAATTCGATGTCATTTTTTCTGTGCCTGTTATTTCAACATTACATGAAACAAGAAGTATCTAAGAATTTACACGTTCTATCGGTCTCTCGATCTACTGTAGGGCCTACTCCATCATCATGATTTATTGATTTATCCTTACAACTAGACTGCGGATCTTTTCGAAAATTTTCAAAAAATGCTACAATATTCAATTTGATAGAATTTCGTAAGATTTTTATTTGTTTTGGACCTGCAAAGGGTTCCCATTAAAAATAGGATTTCATTTCATGCCGCTTTCTTAAAAGTCTACAAAAATTTAAAATTGCACAAACATCCGCAGTCTACTTATACAGGGTGTCCAAAACCACCCGTCCAGGGATGTTTTTAACTTCTCAGATAAGCATATTCGGTAAAAATGTTTGCAATAAAAGTTGCAGGGATTAATGGAGGACATTTTCAAGGTTATTTGGAGGTCAGTACGTATTTTTTATGGCCTCCAGCAGTCATTTTAATCTAGGACATAAGTACATATCTGAACGTGAAATTTCGAGCTCTTTCGGAATCCTTAGTCAAAAGTAGGGGTTCCCATTTAAAAAATACGTACTGACCTCCAAATAACCTTGAAAATGGATCCGAAGGTCAAATACAAGGTCATGGACATATGTCCTCCATTAATCCCTGCGACTTTTATTCCAAACGTTTTTACCGAATATGCTTGTCTGAGATGTTAACACCCCTGGACGGGTGGTCTTGGACACCCTGTATAACTATATAGTTATTACATAGTATAGTATATAACTATATATAGGCGGATTTTTGTATACCTGAAGGTAGAACAATTACGAACGCAAACATTTTTCTGTCTCTGTTCAATTCTAGATTCTTTAAACACTTGGATTTATATAGAAATAAACTATAAATAAATAAATAATAATTTTCACTCAAGTTCCGACTACAAATACGTATCCGTAACATTTAAGAAATCAATTTTCTGAAATCATTACGTTCGATCCTGTAGTTAAATTTGTTTTCAGCTTCCTGTCCTTCCTCTCCGTGGCACAAGTAAATGGCAGCGTCTGTAGCTTGAAAATTTTTAATAACTAACGAAAGGTCTGGCGTGGTATAGATTCTGTTGTATGTCATATTATTGTCCATCCCTAATTCAACCACTTTCTCGGGAATTTCTCTGTATCGATCCTGATGGTACCAAATTTTTGTTTGTTTCTCCTGCTTGTCGTTGCTGTATAGTAAAAATCATTATAATAATACAACAAACCTTCTCTGTTCTATCGAACAATGAATTTTCATTTCATACCAAAAATGACATTCCATCATCACGATCGAATCAATCTCGGCGTTAATCAATAAGTATTCATCAATTTCTTCGGATGTTATTAATCTTTCTTTATCCCTGCAGTATTTAGTAACTCCCACGGATCTATCGATCGACACAATGTTATCGGCAGCGGCTAATGAGATCATGAATAAAAACCGAAAAATCTCCGTCTGAAACATTTTTCGTTTGATACTTATTACATCCATTAGTAGTAAATATATAACGTCACGTGGAATAAAGACACGTCTGTTATAGATATAAAGAGAAATGATTTGATCTATTCAATCCGTATGAAATGCAATTCTTGTGAAAGCGATCCTGTTTCGGCCTCCATTTAAATTTGTTCTCGTAAGGTGCCACGTGTGAAACACAACATACTTTTGAAAAGGTTATGAAGACCGCTTCGACATTCAAACGAAATTTTCAACCAATCAGAGCATTTGGAACGGCGGAAAAGAACCACTAGCGAAATTCACCGCGAAGCGGGCAACTTCGACGGAAATACATACCCATGATGCATCACTGATAGCAACATGGCGGCGTTGATTGAAAGTGAGTAAAAGTTAACTTATTCTTGATAAAATTAGTCTAACAAGAATTAATTAAATCGAAAAAATAGCTATACGCGAAGGATAAATGTTTCAAGATCTACCATGTCGACACGTAAGATCACCCCGAAGGCTTTTTACTAAATTACAGTTGGTGTTTTAATTGCGCTCAGACGAGTCTGGTTTAAAATTTCAAAAATGACCAATACACATTTCAAGCGGGACGGCGAACTTCTCCATTTAAGTATCTATTTTCCAGACGATACTTGCCAAAACGAGCGCTCTTTAGAATGTTTCGTAGCCTTCGTAAGGTCAATGAATCCATAGTTTTCACTGTTACTCTGATCCGAACTACACGTACTGTTTACAGAACTACGTGTAAGTTTGGTTATGTTAGACTTTGACTGTAGAACATCGAGTAATGGTCCCATCTTCACACTATGTGTTTGAATAGCTCTTTAAATAACATCATCTGGAAACAAAAAAATAATAAAGAAATTCTATATGTACAAATAAACAATCATGCCAAACGTTTACAATAAATCTATGCTTAGTTTTTTTTTCATCATTAATGATAGGTACTTAGATGTTCAAAAAACGTTATATAGTATCTAATGTTATGAAATAAAACTTCAAACGAATTTACTAGAAGCATCTAAACACGATTTCATTTTAGGAAATATCTTTGTAACGGCAATTGCTTAAGTATTACATATACTTCAACAAGTATTACATATACTTCAATAAGTATTACGGAAAAATGTTTTTAGATGAATTGAGCGCAGTTTAAAACAGGAACAAACGAAACAATACAGCATTGTTGTTTTATGTATTAAGAGATTTTTCCATTCGATCAATGCGTGATATATGTACAATAGGTGAATCAGCTGAAACATTGTTGTCCATAAAAAATGGAGGATATCTATCGATCGATGAAATCAAGACGGAAATAATCGACGATGATACCATGGATATGGATGACCAACAAATTTCGAATAATTCAACCGATTCCCATATGGATACGGAGGAATCCGATCCAATACCTGAACTTGGTCCCGCTGCTTTAGGTTTGCAAAGAGTGGGTACTCAACCTCCTCCGAAACCAAACCCACCTACACAACCTATTCAAGTTTTGAACCGCAGAGGGATGCCGGCGAGAATAAGAAAGAAAAATAAATTATTTTACGATGACATATTAGTTAATCATCCACATCACAGGTGAGTTCTATACGCATTGCACGAATGTTGAATAACTGAATACGTAATTTACTTGAAATGTGTATTTTAGGATAAAGAAAGATCCGTCCCATTCGGATCATAAACAATCACCTAAGAAAATCACTAGAGCATCACCAGCGAAAAAACAAAATAGAATACCTAGTGAACAGAGGAAAAATAACAATATCTTAAGTCAACCGTCAACACCTTCGGTAACACCGATTAAGCAAGAGAAGGAACCCGATAAACCAATACAACCGTCATCTCCAGACCGTAAAATTGGGCAAAAGATTGGTATGAGACTAAGAAATTTATTGAAATTACCAAAGGCACACAAATGGGTTTGCTACGAGTGGTTTTATAGTAACATTGATAAGTATGTACAAAAGCTGTAAACGCATATACCGATGGTATTTTGATCTAATAGAACGAAAATTTGAATTTTTCATTGCAGAACGCTTTTCGAAGGTGACAATGATTTTATGATATGTTTGAAAGAATCGTTTCCACAATTAAAAACTCGGAAGCTAACCCGAGTCGAATGGTGTAAAATAAGAAGAATGATGGGCAAACCGCGAAGGTGTTCCCAATCGTTCTTCGAAGAAGAAAGGCGGGAGTTAGATAGGAAAAGACAAAAGATTCGAATGCTGCAACAGAGAAAAGCTGCGGATATCAATGGTTTTAAAGATTTACCACCAGAAATACCATTACAATTGGTAATAGGTACCAAAGTAACAGCAAGACTGAGAAAACCACAAGATGGACTATTCACTGGGAGTATCGATGCAGTGGATACTAGTAATAATACTTATAGAATTACTTTTGAACGTGCTGGATTAGGAACACATAGTGTCCCAGATTATGAAGTCCTGGTATGTACGCATGTTGCTATAATAAAGAAGTTAAACATGTCACAATTAATACATTACATATTTACTAATTTTAGTCGAACGAACCGCCAGAAACAATAAGCGTCGCTTCGTTTGCACAAAAATTTCGTCCCAGACATATACAATATGTACCATCGCCGCCATATGCAATGAAGCTAATGTCGCCGCGTTTGAATAGTGATCCATTAATATCCAATGCATCCGCTTCATTACCAAAGAAACCACATATCGGAGGAATACTGAATGGATATCCATTGAAATTACTCGAGTTTATGGTGAAAGTCAATAAAATATTAGCTGCGAAGAAAATCAAAATTAAAAAATTAAAAGAGATGAATAGCGAAGCGGAAAAGAGAAGATCGTTCGGAGAACCGCTACCCCCGGACTTCGAAAGAAGATACGCAGGGTATTTAATTTAATCAGTATATAAAAGCAAATATGTTACACTGAAATGTAATCGTCTCTTTTCTATACAATCGTATTGATTATAGAATCGTGGTTGAATTGGAAAAGATGAATGCCGCTCTTCAAGATTTTCTTAACGACGTCCAAGAATTGTGTCAAGAAATGGCGCCAGAACCTAGTGTTGCCGCTATGCTAGCCCCATCTCATCTGCGTGAGAAATGTCGGCAGGAAGCGGGAGATATGGTTGCTAAGAATAATATTGTTAATGATAAGGAACCTGGTAAAATGACACAACTAGTAACAGACTTAACAGCTCTCATGCTTCAAGTAAAGGTACAAATAAATCCATATTTCTTTACATCGTGAATAATGCTTCGACACTATTATTCATAATATTTCTTCCATATTTTAGAGCTTGTCCGATTCAGACCGAAATGCGTATGAGTTAAAGGTGTTACAAGGCACTATGGAACAAATACGTTCGAAATTGAGTCCACAAAATCAACAGGTTTTTCAAAACTGTGTTGAGATACATATGCAACATATACAATTAGGTCTAGGACAAAGAGGTGCTTTAACACCATTTATGGCTCAATGGTCTTAGTAAATGTAAAATGAATTTTCTTAATACTTTTAAAATATGTACAATATTAAAACAAATGTAGATCACAATACTACAATATTTTGTAAGAAAATTTAACTTTATTTTACTATCTTTTTGTATAGGGCATATCATTAGTAAAGAGTACCTATATTGTTAGGATGCCGATGTATGTTCTACTACAATATTGTACATACAATTCTAAAACCGTTTTTAAGCCACTTTCTCTATATGCCTTTAACAATACTGTGCTGTGTTATTAACAAATTGCGTAGTGTGATAGTTGCTTCGGTTTTCTATTCCGCGAGTTTGTCGTGAAAAGCCGAGCGCTATCGGACACTGGTAGTTTCTATTCAAGGATGGGTAAAATGTTATTTCAAATAATAAATAGCCTCATTTTTATTTTGCTATACACATTATACACATACGTAAAATGGCGAGATTGTAATAGCAATTCATTTCATACGACAAATCAACATAATAAGGTGGTGTTATTTGTTGAAATTCAGATTGCAATTTCAAATACTGTTTTGTCCGAATTGTGTGTCATTCGTGATCGTAAATAATATATGAAATATTATTGGAATAAATTTTTCCCACACTCTCTACGTGCAGTGTCATGATTGCTTCGGTTCTCTCTGTTCATGTAGTCTTCGCAATTCACACGAAGTTCAATATCTATGAATTAAATAGTTTATATATGTCTTACAGAAGCAGCTTTTGAAGTTCGTATAGAAACTTAACTTTAAATTATTACAATTTTATTTTGTATAGTCTGTTTTTTGCTTACAGTTAATTGGAAAGGCTAACAGTTACAATTAGAAATACTAAGTCTCTATAATTCTGTATTTTACACGTAAACATTCATGTTTCATAACAAATTGTAAATACACTATGAAGATTCAGAAGTATGCAGTTCTCTTTAAATATATAATTTTATTGGCATCAGCATACTGTTTTCGATGAATGTTAAAACTAGTAAATTATGACATTGAAAACACAGATGCGCATTGTAGTATGTAGTGTAAGATGTAAGTTTATTTTAAACATGATTTAGTTACCGCTTCTTTTCGTCACTCGAGATAATACCAACTTTTTTAGTTAAAAAAAAAGAAAGATATTTTGTGTAGATGATTCATTGTTTTCAATTAAATTCATGTTGATATAATCATTATATTTTATTTATTTCTCAAACAAAGAAAATCATGTTTTTAGTCTAATATAAATATAATTCTAATTATACATAAAAATTAATGGATATAATTCGAATACAAATGTATTTTAATCGAAGACTAAATATATGAGAAGAGGATATTTACATGTAAAAATTATCTTATAGAAGGTTACGATATTATGCCGTTTTATTCCTGACCAAGGATAAAAATTGATTTCTCTGTTACATTATACAAAAGAAATTCGTGCGTTCTAATAGTTTAATGTAATAAATTATAAATATAGGAACTATGAGACGATTCATATTTAATAACATTTGAAAAGTATCCATTAGATTTTGTAAACATTTTTTGTTAAATAATTATAATATTTTTTTTTGTATTTAAGAATATATACTTTATGAATGAATATTAAAACAAGTTACTGAAAAAGGAAAAAACTTATAAACACGTGTCAAAACTTAGCTACATGTTACCTATATGCTTAAAGTATTGTTGAGAAAGAAAATGATAAATTAATATATATATATATATATATATGTATATATATACAATTTATACATGCTGTCATCTGTACTTGTAATTTCGCATGTACTTGCGACAATCTTTAAGAGTAATGAGTACGTATTTTGATTATTCTATATCTGATTCACGTTTATTTTATAATTACACATCCTTATATCAACATTAATGATATAGTAACGTACGTTTCTCGTACAATGGAAAATTAAAAAAAAAATGTTCAACTTCTCTAATTCTATTTTACATGATACTTTATAATAAACATGAAAAGTAAAATTACTACAACGACAAAGAAATTCATATTCTATAACAACAAAATCGTCTTTTAGCTTTAAAAAATCTTCAGTCGTCGACCCACGTAATGTTAGGCATGTTTTTTTTTCTTTTACTTAATCGTGTTGTAGAATCGAAACGTGATTTTTTTGCAAAGTTCAAATATTACCTATAATACATCCTATTTCTTATGTTTATTAAGCGCTTCCATTAATACATCTGCTTCTTCATCTGTCTTTACTCTTAATAAAACTGGTACCGGTGGTGGTGACGATTCAGGTTTCGGTAAACAAACCAGCATTATCGAATTTTTATTTATACGTTTTGTTGGAATACTTTCGGTTAATAAAGTATTGAGCAATAAGTTTCCCAACGAAGTCTCCGCACGCACTATCAATTGCGTTTTGTCATTTGGTGTTGGCTTCAAGAACAATACGCCTACGCCCCTGCTAGTAAAGTTGCCATCCTTCTTTATAAAAACTTTACATCTGTAAGAAATTATGATAACCGTGTATTTTGTTATTGCAATTACGTTTATCATAATTACCTTTGATCGAATATGGCACCTTCTTCCGTAACAGGTTTGATCTCTACTTTCGGCGGTTCCTCATCTTCGTCATCTTTACCATCATTTCCCGTTTTGTCTTCGGATTCTGGTGGCTTTACTACTTGAGCACCAAAGGTAAATGGTTTGGCACTATAAATTATAATATTACTTGTATGTTAATACTTTTGTTATTACTTATTTTCATAATAATTAATAAATATATAATGAAATTACCCCCCAAAACTAAAACCAGTTGTTGGACTAGTAGTAGAGCTCTGACCGAAACAAAAGGTATTTGTTGCACCGAAAGAACTACTTGTCGATTTTGCTTCGTCCTTCGATTCTTGTTCTTCTGATTTATTATCCGTGGATGATTTATTGAGGAATGGATTTTTCTCAGAACTAACATTTCCAAACACACCCTTTGTACCCAGTTTGTCGACAGTACCGAAAACAGATTTATGCGTATCTGAAGATTGTTCTGTATTACTAAAGATAGACTTATTATTATCTGTAGTATGCTCCGATTTGCCAAATATAGACTTGGAGTCTGTAACAATATTGCCAAAAATCGATTTTTCAGGCTTCCAGTCTGTCGATGTTAAAGACTTTGCATTTGTTCCTCCGAACGGAGACGAATCAACCTTCTTGTCTGAATTTGCATTCTCTTTACTGTCGCTGGCTTTATTAACATCGGGTTGAGTTTCCTCGGATGTGTTTGATGTTTTGTCAGATTCATTTCCATGCTTCGATTCGATTTCTTCGAGATATCTTTTGTAGTCTTGAAAGATAGGAGTTAAAATACAAAATGGATTCGCATCTACGTGACTTTTGATCCATTGCGTTACACTTTCGTTTAAACCTTTCAACTTGGCAAAATATTCCGAAGACTTTTTACTTGTGTTTTGATCTGTTTGGTCATTTGTTTTATTCACAGTTGTGCTAGGTACTGTTTGTATTTTTGGTGCCTCCTCCTTGTTCGTGCCATTTTCATTTCCTTTAGATGCTTTACTACTCGCGGGAGACTTATCGGTAGTTGTATCTGTTTTCGAACTTGTTTTAAAAGTAGCATTTTTATTGGCTAAAAAACTGAATGCATTCTGTGGCGTAGATGATGTGAATGTGGTTTTAAAACCTGTGAACGCGCCGAACGCGCTTTTCATTTCCTGAAAAATATTAAAAAAGATATTGAAACAAATGTGTTAAATCAGAAATAAAACAATAATAATGTTACTTACGTCTCCAGATTGCAATCGACGCTTAGCCCTTTTAACAACTCTGTTCGCAACAACCTCATCTGGTGCTCTGGTAAAAGATCCCGCTTCTTCGGGTTCCTGCTCTTCGTTCCAATTGTCATGATTTAGTTGCGTAGTTGCAGACCTTTTCGCTGCCATTTTTAATACTATTCGAAGAAATAAACAATTTTTAAAAAATATGCTTCATAACATCGACTTACTAACAAGCTCCAAAATCATTGTGGTATATTAGAGGTTAAAATTCAAATAGGCGTAGTATCTAATGTTTTCTTTCGATAAATTTTAGAATCGCTTTCACGTAAATTACTGCAATACTTTAAGATTCAAACTCGAAGAATGTCGAGATAAGTACGTTTTTTAAACCGAACAGGTAGGAGATGCACAACATAACCTCACAATTTTTGAAACAATCTATTGAATTTTCGTTTATTTACTAGTACTGGTACAATATTAATATGATATTTACCACAGGAAGAATGACACAGTTGACTGGTTCAGTGAAATCAATTTAATACATTTAGAATATATATTTAACAGACATAAAGACTTGGACAGACTTGAACAAGCACACTTTTTCCGAAGTTTGCACATGCGCACGTTCCAACCAGTTCCAACTCTTTAAGTATCCAACGAACAAACTATTAAAAGGTTAAACGATAACATTATAATAATTTTAGTCTGTTGTACGCAACTTCTACGCGAATGTATACGAATTTCTGAATCAACAAGCGGCAATCAGGTAACGAGAACTTTATTAAAATCATTTCAAGAAGATTTATATTGTTACAAAGTTGCAAACAATATTTTCATTTAAACGTATCACTTCCAGTAACGGTAAAGTTTAAACTTATTGTTCTTCACGCGTTTACCAAAGTAAATACTATACAAGTAAAACAATATACTTTTCTAATTCTATAGTTCCAAAGTAATCTTTAGTTAGATTAGATTATTATAAGATTATCAAACTACAAGGAAAGTAATTTAGAAATACGGCTTATTCTTCGTAGTCTATCGCAGTTTTCTTATTGTTAACATGAACGTATTATATTGTTTACAAATTTGTAGTTGCCCTACACATATATATACTCTAGATTAATACATTTTTTAAATGTACGGATTTCCTTAAATATCCCCCGATTTAAATTATTAAAAGAATAACTTATTTTTTTATAGTGCAAACACATTTTGTAACGATAAAGATATTCTTACATTCTTTTACAATTATAAAATTATATACAGCCTATAACCAGCTATAACATATATATATGTAGATACGTGATAAGAGATCACGTGATTCACTATCACGTGCAGGTGATCGATTTAAACTTTGTATATGTTTTCTATAGCAGCAACCATTGCTGTCCACATGAAAATAATGCTAAGATTACGCGTGCAGTTGCAATTTATTTAAAAGTATATTTTGGAAAATGCTAGTACAGTGTAAATAATTATGCAATTCGAAATCTATGAAATAGGTATACATATATTATTTGAACATGTCGCAAAAAGATGGTTTAATGAAGCAAACGTATAATGTCTATAGAGAATTCTTTATTTGAAAAGAAATTTGACGAAACAGATCGATATTAATGACTGAAATAGTGAATTCTTGAAATTAAATATATGACCATGTTAAGACGTGTCTTCAAATGCGCAGAAATTCCGAAACGCGTCTTGGAGGTTCGGGGGAACAGGAACAACACGCTACGCTTGTCTCCTATCGTGAATCCGTTTCGTTTCGTAATCGCAAATATGCGGCGCCACTGTCGCCGGCATTACCAACGTTCGCTATCATAAAAGATCCGTCTCGAGAAAATCTTTTCCTTGAACGTTCCGGCGTTTTCGTAATATATCGTTGGTGGAAGTCGAAACGAAACGAGGTTTCAACATGGAGGACAGTGTAGGGGTGAAGGAAAATCGTGGCGATTGTTCAGGAAGGGTGTTCCGCGTGGCGTAGGTGCCGGGTGTACGGGAGCTTGGCGCGAAAACTCGCTTTCAAGGAGCGCGTCGGATCCCTGGGCATTGGGCATACAACACGGCAAGAGTGAAGGAGAAAGAGAGAGGGAAAAATAGAGAGAGGGAGAGAGAGAGAACGAGAGAGGGTAAGGGCCAGGGGGTGTCAGGGGATCTCGAGCAACTTGGCACGTCCGTGTACGGAGGCAACAGTGCTGGTGGCAGCACAGACGCTCGTTGATGAGCGAACAATTCACTTTGGTACGCGGTTTCACGACGACGTTATTTCGTCCGATCGGTGTCGTGAAACAAGCCTGTGCATATGTACTCACGCGGCGAGACGGTAAACTGTGTCTGTGAGATTTTTAGTCAAGTTCGATTATCCTAAGTTGAAACGATCGAGTGTCTATTTAGTCGCGGTGGCTCGAAGAGTTCGTGGCTGCTGGTGCGCGCCGTGCGTGTGCTTGATCGGAGCGTATACCGCTGCTTTCTCGTCAATTTGGTGGGAGAGTGAGAGTGAGAGGGAGGAGGGGTTTCCCGTCCTCCTCTTCCCTCGCTAAAATCAGCCGGATTTTCGAACAGGGAAGGAAACCGAATAAACGCATCATTGAAAACATGGAAATATCGAAGAATTTGCAGGAAGAGATTCTCACCGTGCAAAACAAACTGAAAAATGCCATACGCGATCATCAGGTGAGTTCCGCGACTCTGCATGTATGCATGCACTATGTATGTCGATAGCGATTTAAAGATTGAGAGTGCGAAGCCGAACGAACCTGAGCGAGCGAGCGAGCGACTACGACGACGAATCATTCTCTCCCTCGAGTCGAGCAACTTTTTACTTTCGGTTGCACGATTGAAAAGCTGAGATAGTACACGCTCGACAGATACAAATCAACCAGCTGAAGCGAAAAAGTTCGACGAAAGTTTTCGGTACGCATCGTTCGGACGCAAAGGTCTGTTGTTCCCGAGGGTACGTTGCGACTCTTGAACGGGGAATCAAACGTGTTCGAAAAGTTTCGTTTGAACTGGTTCAGTTTTTTGCATTCTGCATTTCTGTGTTCGCTTCCTTCGGCATTCCCACGCACAATTCGTCAACGAACGCATGTACGCACCAAGCACGCGCGCGCCTGCATAAAACGCATACCTCGTATACTATATTTACGGAACTTGTTTCTTTCACGGGAATTCTTCGAAGTTCTCGCGAAATAATGATCCCGATCAAAGATATCCGGTTTGTTGCCGCACGCGAACGGAAACCGACTTCGCCGATATGGTGAACCACGTCCCTTCGATCTATTTTATTCAAGTAATTCTGGCATTCCTTTCACTCGCGTCGGGGATTTGTAAAACTGCTCCCTGTTTGTCTCTGGACGGGCGCAATGTTGTGTGTTTTGTCGAAAGTGAAAGAAGCGTAACAAGTTTCTGCGAAACTTTTCGCTCGCCTTAAATCATGCCACGAGAGTACCCCGATCAGTGGTCACTCTTCTTTTTTTTTTTTTAATTCGGAGTCACATAAATTCGAAGGTGAGCGAGTTGGTCAGGCCTTAACCTTTGTCGGTAGAGTGTTTCGACCGATGCGTCGCATGACTTTGAGAGCCAACGGTTCCATCTCTTTCTCGCTCGTTCGTTTGGTTACTCACTTGTTCGGTTCATTTCCCTCTCGTTCCTTCTTTCTCTTTCTTTCTCGCTCTCGCTCTCTCTCTCTCTCTGCCTCTGCCTCTGCATCCCCCACCCCTTCTTACTTGTTCACCCCAACTTCCATAGTCCTATATTCATTCCTTTCGTGTTCTTTCTTCTTTCCCTAGTTCTATGTTTGCCTAATTCCTTTTCACGAAACACGGCCTTAAACTTTCAAATTAAAGTTAGGTAAATATTTATGCGTGTACAGCGTACAACGTCCACGAACGTTATCAGCTTGCAACGCTGTGTATTCCTTTCTTCCACGTACATCATTGTTCATCCTTACCTGTTGAGAAAATACCCAGCAAAGCAATCTACTCTGAAATTGTCACCAAAACTTGCCTACAAATTTCGACCCTGTTTCTGCATTAGGCTCGGTATTTACCTGCAGTGTTCGGGGGCAAAGTTCCATGCCAAATCGGGGACAAAACGGGGGCAGACCCTGCCCTCGTTATAGGGGACAGGTCGGTCGCACTAAAAGCGAACCTAACCTTGCTTTCAGAGTAAATATCCGGCAAAATTGTTATTGTCATTTATTCTAAGATTTGTAAATATTTAAAGCATTGAAAATCCATGAAACTTACAATTATATCATTTAGAAATTTAAAGAAAATTCGATTTTACAGCAAGGTTTACTTCTTGGTATTTAGTGCGACCGACCTGCCCTCTACACAAGGGCTCTATCTTATTAACTCGTTCATTTTTACTTCGTTTTAACTCGTTCAGTTTACAAGTTAAACTCAAATGTAAATGTTGATAATACGAAATCTATTTATTTCCTCACAACTTACTTTATTGAAAAAAAAGAATAGTAACAACAATATATATTTGTGATATATTAAGTATAAAATACTTACTTGTGGAAAGATATATCGATATATCGACACTAAGCTTGCATACCTTTCTTTTATATCGCTGTTCACCATTTTGAATTATCTTGTGACGCCAGTTGTGGGCATCGGACACTCGGTTATCTTGGAACATTGCGTCCTATATCTATGCCGGGGCTAGACAGGTTTTGGTCGGCAGATTTACAGCAAATAAGGAGCAAATCCTGCTGCAGATTTGAAACATTTGGTAATAATTTGCTCGAGGCAGATTTTCCTGACTGGGTATTTCCTCACCTTTAGTACTCTGACGTGTAAACGTATATAGATTGCACGTCGATGCGAACAGTTTAATACTAACCGTTCGATGTATCAATCGTGCAGGCATAATACTTATCGTTGCCGTTCAAACGCTGCCTCTCCCTCTCCTTCGTTTCAAATCCTTTGTTAACGTTCTTGCAACGCGTCGGTCAGTTTTACACTTCGATTGCACCGAAAGTCGAGGTACTCTGCATCGACACGATTCGAACCTACGTTAACGCGTACAAACGAACATTACACGAGTCATAGTACACGTGTACTTGTTAGTTTGCTCATTAGGAGCGAACTTTTATTAACCAGCAGGGACGCCAGCGGGATACCTGTATGCGCGCGAAGAAAAGTTTCTCGGCGCGCGCGCGCGATCCGCATTGTGCCCTGCTCTACCGACCTTGTCCCGTGTAACTCTTCTAAATTGAGTATTTTCGTTACACAATTCCCTAGACTTTCGATCAATACCTCTCTCGATCCGTTTTCATTTCTGGAACGTGGTTTTCTTATTCTTTTTTTTATTCAACACACTCTCCAACGTTGCACTAATTGAATCGAACATATCCATGGAAGCGTTTGAAGCGTGTGTAACTCGTAACTGTTGGTTTTAACAGTCGCATTGGTTACATAAATAGATCGATACTCGTATTCGGGGTATTCGCGGCACCAGATAGGACAAACCTGTTCTTGCTCAATGGATATTCTAAACGTGCGTCGATTATCGCGGAACAGGTGCGAAATGATACTGATTTGTCAAATTTTTGAGAGCGCGGAGACTAGCCTTGTATCGTAATGTTTTTTTTTATTTTTGGAAAATATAGAAAAGAAATTCTTAAAATTTTATTTACCAAAAGACCGGGTTTCTGTACGCGCTAATTGTACAACTACATTGTTCTTCAATTAATTTTTGCCAAGAAGTTTTCCAATGAAACCTGCGCGTCCGAAACTTTTTCTAAAATTAAAGCCGATACGCACTCAAGGTGGACCGAGCGACTTCAATTTTGACAAAGCACGAAGCGTGTTTATATTTACGCGGAAATTTTTGCTAATACGACCAGGGCGCGGCATCTAAGCAAATTACGTCACTGCACGGTCCAAGATATAATCGTCGCTCCAAAACAGAGAAACGATTTTCCAAAATAAACCGATTGTTATTAACGCGACATTAATTCCGAATTTTCTTTTGTAATTCTAGATCTGCGTGGGCAAATTGAAGGATGAACCAAACGTAAGTCGCTATTTGCTTGAACTATCATTAATAAGCACGTAATTACGCGCAATTCGTAGGAATTGCCCTAAGTAGACTGTAGACCCTTACGGACCTCTGACATTTGCAATTGCGTAAAATATGATAAATTTATACTAGCTAAAATCAATAATATCTTCAGTTTATTATCGCCGCAAAAAGCTATTCTAACGTTTACGAACATGCCTATGCAAATGAGAATGCACATAAAGGTCCGCAATCTAGTTGTGTGGAACTGATTCCACGATTTCGCTGGGTATTACGGTGTTTGCGTACCGAACGAACTTTTCCTTGTACATACCTTGGTATATTGATTACTATCTCTACTAGCTGGTAACCGTATTTTTGCTGACCCGGCGTATTAGCTGTCTGTAACAACCTGTCGCAGATTCTCCGACAAATGCGCGTCAATAAAATTCTCGTTTCCATTGAAAATTCACCGATACTTGCTGTACAGCCTACTATAATTAGACTATAGTCACGGTTACATTGGTTACGCGCGCTCGCGTAAATTCATTGTCTTCCGTCTGCGCCTTATTATGTCATCGTTTTAATCTAACGGCACTTGTGTTGTTCATGATGCTTGTACAGCCAGTGAAATGGTTATTCAAACTACTATCTCTTTTTTTCGGTCGCATTGTCAAATTGTGATCGCGAACGATTTCCATCTTGTTGACGACGACGAGATTCCTGAGAAATCATGATGTTATTTACGTGGAAAATTAATTTAGAAACAGATCAATCATCGAGTACAGTTCCTCTATTTTTCGGAGGTAGTTAAGCCGGGGGGTGTTACACAAAACGTAAATCCTATTACGGTACGAGAATGATGCATCGCTCTTTCGTTTACAGAATACGGACATTCTCGGTCAGATACAAAAGATTCACTTGCACATCGTATCTTTGGGAAGATGCCAGGTAAGTTGAGAATTGATTTCCTCGAGCTTCACTCTTTCGCGATGATCCAGGCCAGCCTTGTTCGTGGACGTTCCATATTTAAGCCTGTCCGTCCCGTGCGAATAGAAATGATGTCGCATTAAATTATCGCGACGATAACGGAGGATTCTTATAACAAGTGGCCCAGAGTTGAAGTAATCCGCTTCGGAGCGCGTACTTGTTCGGACGATAAACCGCCGAAAGCACGAAGTACGGGAGAAAAAAGTATTAAACGAGCCGGACAACTCGGGTAATTGAAAGAAAATCGATTAAACAAACTGAAAGAAATCAAGGGTGTCGGCCGGGTTCCGAGGGAAAATTTAGCGCTGCATATTTTTTCTACATTATTCAACCGGTTCAAAGCGTAATCCGATAAAGACAGTCTTGTCTACATGCATTCGAAGAATAACGGAAGAAGCTAACGAAAAACCGTATACGTGTGTACAAGCTACGTTCAGCTACGACATTCGAATTCCAATTTCTCCTCGTCCAGGGAACACGGATCTCGTTCGAGCTTAAATTGCATAGGGACTTTTACAATACCCCATTCATGTTTCCGTATTACTCCGGAAAGTATTGCTTACACAAAATAACACGCTGGCACAGCAGTTTCTCAGTCATCCAGGAGCCTTCGTGGCTCCGATGCGGCAAATTCGAGGATGTTGCAGAGACGCGCGTTATCGCAAAGAAGCCGGATCGAACAAATTTTTCTATTACTCGAACACGGCTAATTACTGGATCTGTAGCGCGTCGATATAGATTGAGTTCGCGGGGTATGCGCGTTCGTTAGGAATTTCCGAAACGTTGTCGAGGTAAGCTTCCGCATCGGATCCGCCGCGCCGGTACGGTGGTTTGCAGTTTCTTCGCGGAGTACTCGCTAGAATGAGTAATGCACAGTTATAATTAAATAGGGAACTCGTCGAGTGAGTTTACCAACCACCTTTCCAAACTTCGTCGATCAGGTTGCGGATAGAACGGGATAGACATTGTTTCCCTTCCGCGCGCGCACAATATCCGACTTCTTTCGCAGTGTTCCGCAAGTTGACTCGCCGACGTATCAAACTTAATACATTTATGATCAGGCCCGAGTGCCCGCATAGGCGATACGGCGTCGTTCGATCTATCGTCGAAAAAACTTTTAATGAATCTTGTCTGACGGAGATGCTGGCGGCAGTAGTCGGTAAAGTTTCGCAGTCGCCCGACTTTACATGTACGTATGTACATAGAAATCCGATGGATTCCCATTGCGAGTCGAACGCGGGTGGCCACGGTTATATTATAGAATCGATTCGAGAGCGTCTCTCTTTGCCCGATTCGGGAATCGACGAAGAATCGATAGCGAGGCGCGCCTCGACCGAGGAGGCTCCAGCGGACGCGTTCCGCTGTGTCACAGCATCCTTTCCTAAACATTTCCGCGGTAATCCCGCCGGCGCGGCCCGGACATCTCCGCGTCTCTTCCTCCTCCTCCTCCTCCCAACCCCACCACCGACGCAGTCAGCCCTTTCAATCTTTCCTGTTTCCTCTAACTTTGCTCGACGATCCTGTCCGCCCATTTTTCCTCCTTTTCCTCGGCAGCAATAAACGACCGATCCAAGTAGATTGCCATCGGAGTAAAGGAGATACACGTAAACGGATAGAAATGGATAAAGCGGGAGCGACCGGAGGAAGGGGTGGAAACGAGACATTGGGTGTACACACAGATATAAACCGAGGGTGGGAATGGGTGGAGGGTGCGAGGCTGCCGGAGACCAGAGAGAAGAGAGCAAGAGAGAGAATGAAACTTGGGTGAAAAGGAAGCAGAGTAGGGGCCGGGCAGAGGCAGGGGGCTCAATCAATAAAATGTCCCGCAGAAACGTTTTCAGCTCTTTACGAAATCTCTACGTTTTTTCCTTCCTCCTCGCCGCGCCGTCCGCTTTTCCACTCTGGCCAACATTCTGTTCACCCCCTGGTCTTCCAACGTTTTCCGTGCTTGTTTCCCCGTGTTCGAACCTCCTTGAAACCCTCTCGCCACCCCCCTAATTTGTTTCTGCGATTAAACATTACTTCCGAGAACTTCTGAGATAGTAGTTCGACACTTCCGGCCGAGACGTTCCGCATAATCAAGTCGCTCGTGATATCGGATTATTTACAGAGAGCCTCCCACTAGAATATATGAATCCTCCGCCACGCTGAAATAAACTGGGGCAAATCCTTGTTGTTCTTCCGCTGTTTCCGGAAAGTTTGAGCGACACCGCATTACCGGGGGCGGGGGCGGGGGTGTATCAGGGTAGTCTCGCGATGCGGCTCGAAACCTTCAAGGTTTCGGTTTTTAAATGTTTTTCAAGCGGCCGATCGTGTTTCTTTTACGATGGAGTAGAGTAATCGGGAGAAGTTGGGAAATTTTCTTGGCAGACACGTTTAATTTGCTTTTCATAATCTTCGCATACGATGGTGTTCCCGGCAGGGTTCCTCGCGACGCCATTTTCGAGATTTACGGGATCGCTCGCCAAGAATTCATTTCGGTCGCCGTTCAACAGTAGGAATTTCTATTAAAACGATCCGTGACATGTTCTGCCAAGAAAGTTTTCGACGATCGTCGCCGTGCGAATGCTCACAGTTTCCACCCTTTAACACGCAGAAGCAAGTTGTCCAGCGACTGCGCAAAGAGGTCGAAACGTTCAAGGCGGAGAACGCGAACGGGGCGAAAGTTTCCATCGCGTCCCTTCTTGGGCTGAACAACAATAATCACATTACGAACAATAACGAGGCGAAGCTGAAGAATGCCGGCAACAACTTCAACACCAAGAATTCGAAAGAAGACTACGAGGAGATTGTCAGGAACGGCGACGTACCTTCGCCCACGCAGGACGCTATACCGAGGAAGTAAGCTTTTTTTTTTAAATAGAGATGCAAACATGCGAAAGAATCATTCAGTGCTTTTTACGACTGTAATAGGATAGTTGAATAGTATGTTTATATTCCCGTAATTTTCCTGTTCCAGAGAACGCCGCAGTTCCGTGGAAACGATCTCCGGCGAAGACGATGTTATCGAGGTCTCCATGGATGAGAATTCCAATGAAAAATCCGAGAAGGAAGAGTCGGAGAAGGAGTGCAAACTCGAGTTGACCGAAAAAATCAATTTCTTGAGCGCCCTTGGTCTTATCACAACTTCAACGTGCGCGGAGTTGCAAAACAGAAGGGCTGAAAGGAAACGTCGTAGCACGGCCAATCCACAGTTTGTTTATTCCAGTCTTGAAGTGCCAACGGTAAATGCAGTTTCTGCGATAAACATTTTTCTACATTTTCTTTTCACTGTAACGATTGATGATTATACTCTTCCTTATTTCAGAAACGTAAAAGACACTCGTACCTGCAATCCGGAAATGTTCCTCAAACGCGCCAAACAACTGCACGCCTGAATGGGCCTTCGCCACCACCTGTGAAAGTTGCACCGCCGAAATCCACTTCTCCGCCATCGTCGAGGGCTGTGATGAAATCTTTGATTCCAGTTCAGAAGTCAACCACGCGACCGAATATTTTGCGAAACGCGGCCGAAAGTAAAGTGTACACCAATAAGACCAAGGTTGAGAATGGGCAGAATCAAATACAATTGCCTGTAACTACTGTGAAGTCTGTTCAATCGATCGGCAACAAGGCTGTTCATATACCAGGCTTGCCCTCCAGTTTGACTATCGAAAGAATCAGTAATGACTCAGCAGTCTGTATAAGCTGTAGGAATCCAGGTACGTTGAAAGGTCCAATCGATGAGACTTGTTACGACAGATATATACATTTAAAGAGATTCTGATATATGGTTAATTGTATTGCAATAGGGACGCTGACGATATGTGAAAATTGTGCGTCGAACTATCACGTATCCTGTCACTCCATATCACCGGCGCCCCCAAGGATATGTCCCAAGTGCGCTTTAATAGAGGAGGAAGAGATCGATGACGCCGAAGACGGGGAAGAGGACGAAGACGAGAGACGCCCGGTGTTCAAGAAGGACGAAGAATTCGGTAAATCGTCCTTGGCTTTTCAAAGGATTGTACCTGTAGTAACGTTGATCGTGTGATTGACAAAAAAGTTCTTGTTTCCTGCAGACACTAGCTTGTTATGAATGTTCGTGGCACGCTTATCTCTTCGCGGCACCGTCCGGAATTTAATATATGTATCTCCTATGTACACTTAACGAAGGCGCTTCCGGTTGTATTCGATAACCGAAAGTTGAGATGTACATTTGGACGGGGGAAAAAAAAAGAAAAACTAGATAAATAAAAATGTTTAATGGGTAAAAGATAAGATGAACGGAGAAAAGAGCAAAATATTTGTAGATAATGCAGGCACGTTGTTTCAATGATGAGCAGGAAATTGTGTAACATGGGTCCACAATTTCTAGATTTAACGTGCAACGAGGTATCGCAGCGTTGCCGCAGACTTTATTGAACGTAAGCACACAGAGAGAATAATCGAGAGAGAGAGAGAGAGAGAGAGAGAGAGAGAGAGCAGCCTGCCGGGAGAAGTGTTCGCGAGTGAGACCGGCTCCTCGAATACGGCTGAAGGATTTGCAATTAAGAAGAACTTTTTGGTCGATCGTCAGTAATAGGGCACAAAAAAGCAACGTGTATTGAACGCGAAATATCTTGCAGAGGAGAAAGAGAGAGAAAGATATGAGCTGCGCGAGCGAAACTCGGATCTGAGATTGCAGGTTTACGAGTTGGAAAAACGCTCACAACTACTCGGCCAGTCACTTCAGGTTCGTCCTGTGGCCTGCGTAGAAAGAAATTGATAAACTTTTTATTTTTCATTTGGAATGCTGTTCGATTATTTCATCAGACTAAATATTTTCTATCTCTTTTGTTTTTTCATCAGTGAGAACCTGCAAGATCTCTACGTTTTTTCTTGTCTATCTTCGTTTTCAATATTATTTTCCAAGGGCATATCGATTGCTTTCAGAATTCGACACTGACACATTGATTTGCTGAAAAATCGATTTGTCTCTGAAGCTGTGTAACGTCTGTTAGCGTACTTACTGTAGAGTCTATGTATATACATGTATGTATATGTAATAATAATACACAAATAATATATATGTATATGTATATATTAATTAGTCTTCTTAAATTAGATGGCTCGTTACGTTCAATGTGTGCACTATTCGTCTGCAGCAACAGTTTATCCGTTTAATCCGTAAAAACACGGAATGCACGATGCTTCCTTCACGAACAGTTTCATATTTTTCAACGAGTGTTCGTCTTTTATTCTTGAACTGAAATTATATATTGATTTTGCATTATTAGCTACAAATATAGATATTTAAGTCGAGTACAGAACAACGTATTAAAAGATTACGTCTACGTGTGAAATGATCAGCGACTATTCGAATTCAATTTATTCGTTACATCGTACAT
Organism: Lasioglossum calceatum; assembly: GCA_963966675.1. Lineage (NCBI taxonomy): Eukaryota > Metazoa > Arthropoda > Insecta > Hymenoptera > Halictidae > Lasioglossum > Lasioglossum calceatum. Next base: position 3,818,174 of record OZ016540.1, on the reverse strand, counting down.
TTCTAGCATGCGCATCATTGTTCCAATATTAAAGATTAGAAGATCAACGTAAATTCTTTTCTTTTATGTGTTTTCAGTGTTTCGGTTTACCTGTTTGCTTAACTAACAATAATTAATTTGTCTTTCAACAGCTACAACATCGCACGCGCCAGGAATTATTAGGAAAGCAAGAGAAGACACAGAGATCTATAAAACGAATTCTGGACTTCATAAACCTGATGCAGCTCAGAAAAAGCGGGGATACTCAACCGCCATCGGCATCAGCCAATTGCCCTCCTCGACCTTCCTCATCCCAATCTCTTCAAACAACGTCGCTTCATCAACCGTCAACCAGTCGGACATTGGGTCTTCCACAACAATCAGCGGCGAACAACGAGAAAACGTGCCCTACTCCTCCATCGTCCTCAATCAGTTGCCTCGATCAAGTATCGCCTATATTGACCGGTCAGAACCTCAAGTGTCCTACACCTACCAGTTACCAGTCAGCAGTGTGCAATCAGAAAAACATCAGTCATACCTCATCGTCAAAAAAATCACAGAACCATCACGACGGGCAAGTCAGTCTTCCGAAGACCAAAGTCACAGCGCAATGCTCAACTACAAGCTGCCAATCTCACCAGCCTATAACCCCCGTGTTCAGACCGAAATCTCTGTCGCCGAGTCGTCTGTGTTCGTCGGTAAACAATTGCCCGACGCCGCTAATCGTAACCGTAAGAAGCAAACAAACCGCGCAGTACCCGCCCTCAACCGCATCATCGATACCGAGAATCTCTCCATCACGGCCGAGTATCAGTTGGAACGATCGACGCTCAACGGCCGGAAGTCCCGAGCCAGACAAGCAAGGAACAAATTCGGTGTTAACCAGTTGCGATCCGCCCGAGCCACCGAAATCCTACTGCCTACCTACGATAATACCGAATCCGACAAACAATTGCAAATCACAAAGTCAACCGAGTCAGAGGAAGCAGGCGTGTTCAGTAGTCGTCCGAAATACCGGCCCAGATCCGGTGGTCTTATCCACTCATTGTTCGCAGGCCATAACAAGTCCTATATCGTCACCGATAATTCTCGAGAGTCACGAGACGTCGGCTCACCTGACAAAGATACCGTCGTCTGTCGGCAACAACAGTTGTACCATCAAGACTACCAGCTGGAGTCAGTCGAACGAAACGAATCTCCGGTCCAGTTGCAGCGCGGTGCCCTCACAAAATTCTTCGAGCACGTGAAATTGGAAGAAGCGCATATACCAGCGCCATCTAGAGCAAAGCTAGTATACAAAAGCGACAATGTTTCCGAAAGAAACGAGTTGGACATCAGCGAAGTCACAGGCGAGGATACTAATAGCAACGAGTACGTTAGCAAAACGTCCTTGTCCTCCGATATCGTCGACAACGGTTACACCAATCGTGAGGTGAAACCGACTAGTTGGTTGGCGAATCGAATTGCGATGAAAAAGAGTAAGAAACCAAACAATGGTAACAAGGGGATGGATTCTTTTGATTCTATGCCTAGTTCGTTTACAAGAACGGCTGACGTTATTACGTATGAACGTAAACGTCCTGCTCCGTTCGTGAGGGTCGATTGCGAGCCCGATGACGATGAGGGGGACAACACGCTGGCCAGGACATTTCAATCCGATGTAACTTATCCGAGGCGTATCGCATCTCTCACAGAAATTGTATCGGACAATCGAAGGGATCGACACGATTCGGCGTCCCTATGTAACGCACAAAGCAATTTCCTGGAGCTTCGCAACGAGGTATCAGTTCCTGATGATAAGGCTGACACCGAGAGACAAGACTTATCCAGTGGCAGACGTTCGACAAGCAGCAGTAGCGGTAGTAGCACCAGCGACAGCGACACTCCGGAACAAGCGATGAACGATACTATTAAGTATTCACGGCGACGATTGTCCGGGAAAGAGTACAAGGAACGTTTGGGCATTAATGCTGTATCTCCGGAGAGCATGAAGGTGCTCGAACAGTTCGAGTCGGCTATGCTGGAAACTGAATGTAGCAATGCTGCCACTTGCTAGACTTAGTTAGATTAGAATGCGGTATTAACGTGCTGATTATGCTCATCGCTAGACCTTTTGTTTCTTTCACTGAACGATAAACGGTTGACGATTTTTTACGAAACGGTAAAGATTTTTCACGTAGCACGTAGTACCCATGTATTACGTTCGGGAGAATTTTTGTTGAATGTATATTTTCCAGAGAAATTTCGATCCGTATGTGTTTTAGTACTGCTTTCAGTCTGTTACTTATCCAAGGGATACCGAATACGAAAAGAGAATTAGGTTACTCGTAATGGCTAATTGAGCTTGTTAGGCAGTTCCTACTTTCCGTACTGCCTTCAGAAACAATGCAATCGAATTGTTATATCAACTGTAACTACTACCGCGTCGATAACGATGGTAATTAAGTACCATTTGCGTTTCAATCTATACAAAGATGGATATAATTCATGATTTCTATCCTATTAGACACGTTATCCGTTCGTTTATTTATTGATTGTTGTTCATTAGATTTTTTCGTGATAGTTGACGAACCTTGAGGACCAAGTTCGAGTTATTTCCATTCGAGTCAAGCATGATTTCACAAGAAATTAATGAAGATCCTAATTTAATTACGCGTAGTTTACGCATTCATTTACCAAAAATGCTCGCAGACCAACGTACCGAACCACTGTGCTTTGTGATTTTGTTAAACAGAAATTGTCTCTACGTTAACATTTCGTTGAACTTTAGAGACAATTGAAATTCTTGTGTCGTTGATATTCGCGATACCAACGGTATAGAAAACGCACATATCCGACAGATTATGATCTGTGAGAACGTAGGAAGACTTTAAAAAATGGAAGTCTGCGTACGTAAGCCGAGTCATATTACCATACTGCCTTAATAGTAATTTAAAAGTGGTACATTTTACAATAATTTCTATGGATAAGCACGTGACGTGTGTACGACTCAATAGACTGATTTGGACGTCGCCATATTGAAATTAAGAGGCATAACGGAGAAAAGGAAAAGGATAATCAAAACTCGTTACCGTAATCGGAAACCTAGGCGTTAAGGTTGCGCGAACGTTAACAACGTTCAGATTTGAAACGTTGTCAGAGTGACGTATTATCTTACTTTTACGATTTCAGATAGAGTTTCTTACGAAAAAGGAGTGTAATAGAACTGTATTCCTTCTTTTTAATGTTTTCCGTCGAGGTCGATGCTTCGAATCAAAGACAGAACGTTGTCATTATTATTTTTTAGCGTACCGTTTACGAATTTCGAAAGCATTTCCTTCGGTATACTAATGTAGCAGTATTCACTACATTTTTATTCGAGGCGTACGCGGATGTCTTTCACCGATTACATTGTGCCGAACACTACGATTACCAGATATAACCGATCACGAACTTATCGTAGAGATAATTCGTCCGATATTTATTGCGTTTCCGTTTGCTTGTTTTCACGATTACCGTCAGTTTCTCCAAAATACTTTCGACTAGTGTATAAAACGACAAAAAAAAATGTGTACGAGAGGAAAGATGAAATTGTTATTGCAATGTAGGCAACGAGATTTAGATCCAAATTCGTATTTTTATGAATAAAGTCAAATTGAGAAATGCAACGAACTGTAGATTTCCAAGCGGTTTGCTATTTAACACGAGAGGCGATAAACAAAATAAAAAGAGAAAAAGTCTCGCGAATACATAGTGTGTTCCGAACGAATCCTTTCTCAAGTTTAGACTCTCCACAGCGAGACAGGGATTTTCCGACACGATGCGATATTTGTGCAACCGGTGTAATCGTTTCTATTTTCCATATTGACGAAGAACGGTGATGGATAGAGGGGAATTCTCGACTCGGATAAACACTTGGTTAATGATATGTAAATATAGCGGAGCTAATCAAGCGGCTGTGCCAACAGGCTGCAGGAAGAGATCGGTAGTAGCGCGCGAATGTTCGAAAGCCAATGCATTTGTGCATGGCATGCACACACGTATCGTGTGGCGCAGTAACCCGCGTACATATTTAATGGTCGCACGTTAATTGCGCACTGTTTGCCCCCATTCCCCGATCTACACTCCCATACCCATACCCACCACCATTCTAATCACCCTTTCTTCATCCGCCCTTCTCCTTTGTTAGTGTCTACCGGAGCTTCATTTTAACCGATTCATCTCGGCCGCTCGATCGTTTATCATTGAAATCGCTGTTCTTCTCTCCGCATTTTATTTTTTTTCACGCTTACGAGTTACGCCCTGTCTACTTTATTGTAACGCTTTAAATAACATTCGAAGATTCGAGCTTCGAACGTTCGACTAATGTATACAGTCAGAGACGCTAGTTCCGCTACTGAAACACCTTCTTGCGAAACGTTCACCGTATTTGGAATGAAGAATAAAGAATAACGCGCGTGATTCGAAATTGTTACGCCGATCTATTATTTATAGTAGACTATTTCATTCTTCTGTGTTGCGTCGAAGTGATCATTCTTTATGTCGCGTGCTTTGTGTTTAATTTGATTATTTGCCGACTAAATACCGCCACAAGTAAGTGTGAAATTTGTATAATGTACAAGGTGGTGGAATTCGATTCAACGCACGGCAACAGGAGAGTAGTGATGCCAGCGTGGATACCTTTTTTCGCGCATGCGCGACAATTTCAGCCTCAGTAAAGTACGATGCTCGAGGAAATGTGGCACCTTGAGCGCCACGCAGAACTTTAAGAAATTGATATAATTTGATTATGAAAAACGAATGTATGACAAGTGTATTTGTATATAGACCCGTATATATACACATATGAAGTATCAAAATTTAATATATATTTATATATTAATATAATTTCTAAGATTTATGCAAAAATTAACGCAAATACGACGAATATGGACGAGTATTATTACTAGATAGGAAAATTGAGCAGACGAAATTCGAAATTGTTGGAAAATTTAAAAAATTGAAGACGTCAATATATGACTTCTCCTTTATTAAAATCATTAAGGGAAGAAAGAACATTCAATTTAGTTTCTATTTACTGCAATCGATGCAGACAATTTTTATTTTGCATAATGATCCTCAGTCTAATCATTACTTTTTCCTACAACAAACTTGAAAAATAAATTTCTTAATATTTCCTTGAGAAGCGTTATTTAAACCGCGGGGCACTGCTGTATAGTCGCTTCATCATAGATACGTTACTGGTTTGGACGCGCATGTGCGAAAAAAGGTATCCACGCTGGCATCACTCTCCTCAGGAGAGCAAGGAGAATCGAGATGAAAGAGGAAAGTTAGAAAAATTATCTATGATAGCGATGAGTCTGATAACGATGAAAAATGGTGTATTCGTAAGTAATGGTGTATTCATTTGCAATTCAAAATTTTATGCTTTCGTTTGTTTTTCTGCTTTTCTAGATTTTCCTGAAACAATATCGTCCAATACAGGGATGAGCAACCCGCGGACCTTCAAAGATTTTACATTTTGACTTTTAAAAATTCCTACAATGTCCCGCTGTACTACGAAAGACACATACAGTGGCTCACGAAAGTATTCGAACGCCCTTTGAAATAGAATAACTTTTGAAGTGAAACTTCTTTATGGGGGTTATGATTTTCTGATGTGACGGAAGTCGATGTTACGGAGCGACGTTGACGGAAGTCTCTGTTGCGGAAGTCGAAAGTCGAGTGGCGCGAAAATTTAAACGGAGAATAAACTGAGAAAAACAATTTCTTACCCCGCCGGGATTCGAACCCGGGTCTTCTCCGCTTGGTAGTCCAACTAACTCCTTAACCGCTTGGACAACCAACGATATTCGAATGATATGGAAAATTTTGGTATATATGGCAATGAATAAAATGGCTGTATCTCGGGAACGGTGCGTCCTATCGCAAAAGAAAACTATACGCGTGGAAACCACGCGCGGCCGAAGTGAAACTTCTTGCAGTGTAATAATGTTTAGAAGTAAATTAAGATTGGAAACGGTAAAAAAAAATAATGAAGTGACAACAAGATCAGGAACAATACAAAAAAGATCATAGAAAAATTTTCATTTCGAAAATAATGAACGATCAAAATATGCGACGCAAAGAAGGAGAGCGTATGGGAAAGGAGACATAGTTCATAGCATTTATCATACGCTCTCCTTCTTTGCGTCGCAAATTTTGATCGTTCATTATTTTTGAAGTGAAAATTTTTCTATGATCTTTTTTGTATTAGTTGTTCCTGATCTTGTTGTCACTTTATTATTTTTTTTTACCGTTTCCAATCTTAATTTACTTCTAAACATTATTACACTGTAAGAAGTTTCACTTCGGCCGCGCGTGGTTTCCACGCGTATAGTTTTTTTTTAATAATTGTACCAAACGATCTGATTTTTTATAATCAATTAGAAGCATTGGTTTATGAAATGATATGCAAAAAAGATTTTCCAAAAAATTATAATTTACAAGGTTACATGAAAAAATAGAAAAGACATTTTTTTATTAGGGCCCTTAAAGAAAATTTAAAATATATGTTTTGTAGATCTATGTTAGTTATACTTACCAAGCGATTAAAAATGGTGAAAATCGTAGTTTTATACGACTTCTGATTAGTTTCTGCTTAAAATCCACAAAATCGTACACCTTTCGATGCGTGTCATTTTTTCCTGCGTCAACTGATTTTGATGATATTTTCAGCATGTGTATAACTAACATAGATCTACAAAACATATATTTTAAATTTTCTTTAAGGGCCCTAATAAAAAAATGTCTTTTCTATTTTTTCATGTAACCTTGTAAATTATAATGTTTTGGAAAATCTTTTTTGCATATCATTTCATAAACCAATGCTTCTAATTGATTATAAAAAATCAGGTCGTTTGGTACAATTATAAAAAAGTTATTCCGTTTTAAAGGACGTTCGAATACTTTCGTGAGCCCCTGTATATATCTTTAGCCGTTTTTTAAATAGTATTTCTATTAATGAGTGTTTTATTTCTGTAATTTTTTATACTAGGTTTATTGTGTTAATAAAGAGATAATTTGATTTCATCATTCAGTATTTGTGTTATCATAAGTTTCTTACATGCGGCCCGCACAACATTTTTAAATTTGTAGCTGGCCCGTTGTAAAAACAGGTTGCTCATCCCTGGTCCAATATATCACCGGTGAAGTTAGCTACGCCGAATATTAGTAAATATATTGTTAAATACTATTGTGCTTTCCTATTTTGCTAGTGTCTTTCTTACTTCAGATAATTTGTAAATACATATGTACTTATACATACAGTTTTGTACGTTCTGAATACACAGTACATTATGTTGTAGATTCTTTCTAGCGAATATGTCTGTAATTTATGAACTAATACATAATTATTTTTAGGTCCAACGAGCGCTTCCGTAACGTGAGCAGAGCCATTGCACGAGCAAGTTGCCTTATGCAAAGTGAATAATTCATTAGGTAAAGTAACTATTTATGAAGTCTTACCGTACTTTTATTAAGCGCGAGACATTGAATTTAAAGTTTTAATTACATATCTCTTATTTCATATGCGATTGCCAAACATCTTGCTCATATAGAAACTGAGCTGAAAGAGCTACGGGAAAGACTGGATGATATTTTAACGTGGTTACTAGTACCCTCTAGTTCCACAACACCAGCTTCTCTGTCTCCAGAAGTCAGAATTCCTTGCAAGCAAATAGAGGATTTTGAAAGTTTCAATATTCGAGCGAAGACAACAAAGAGTTATTAGTAAGTGGAAACAAGGTGGCGGAAACAGCCACCGATTCTGACATCTTTGCTATGAAGAAGAATTTGCTGAAGAAGGATTAGTGTGTACCCAGTCAACCAGGCCATTCCAAGGCACATCTCGAGCTCAGTGTGCCGAGGACAGGTAATGGGCCAGGTACCGCTGAGAGCTCACAAGATGATCCCCGAGGGGGCACAGAGGCAAGAGGTCGTTCTGTATAGCAGCAGTACAGAGTGTGTGTGACCGCTTCGGCCAATAGAAGGCGCGCTCCTTCCAAGCTAACCAATCGGTCGCGCATTCTTGCCTACGTCACCGGATTCCTGCCAGGGATCATCTTGTGAGCTCTCAGCGGTACTGGGCGAACGTCGCTCGAAGTTGCTCAAAGCACACGATGCCTAGGTTCTGACCAGGGCCGAAACGATCGCGAGGGCTCGTATTCTTTCCCCGGCACAATCCTGGCCGCTCGGGAGGGCAGTACGGTCCCTAGTTTTAGGGACGCTTTTGCCAGAGAGGATATGAGAGCAGGGAAGCCAGACGGTGCGGCTCAACGGCTCAAGTGGCCCCTTACGTCTCCGTCCCTCGCCTAGATGCATGCCTCCGCTATCCCCACTCTTACCGCTACCGCTGGCGCGACCGAGTGCTAGAATGAGAGCGGTAGCATGCTACCGACTCGGTCGCGCCAGCGGTAGTGGTAAGAGTGGGGATTGGGGATAGCGGAGGCACCATCTAGGCGAGGGACGGAGACGTAAGGGGCCTGGCGAGACTCGCAGCCGCGAGACTCGCATCTGGCATCCCTGTATGAGAGTGCTCACGCCCGGGTCTAACTTGCCACCCCACTTTTTGGCACGCTCACGCTTACCACGGAACTCAACAAGCTCCTACACCGAGGCTAGAGCCCACTTTTACCACGAAACAGAGACCACACCATGCAGCAGCATGTTTTAGAATGAGACAGAACCAGGCTAAGCGTCCGCTCTACCTTGGGACTAGGATCTGATCCAGGCTAAGAGTGGGAGGGGGGAACCAGGGGAAACCGCTCTACCGTCGGTCTAGGATCTGATCCAGGCTAGGATTCGGAGGCATCTCTCTGGTTTTGCATCGATTGCAAGAGATAGAAACTAAATTGTATGTTACTTCTTCCCTCTGAACCCCTTGCCGTATCATTTTCTTTACAGTTGCATTGATTATAACGTCTTTATGCAAAAAGAAACAAATTTTTCTAAAACTTGGGACCGTGCTGCCCTCTTAAAATGGACCGAGCGACCAGGATTGTGCCGAGGGCAGCTTGTGCCGGGATGGTGCCGAGCAGTGTCGCCAAGAGGCACCAGAAGTGGTGCCTCTTTACTCCCCTACTTTTCCCCTTCCATTATTCCATTCCAGCACAATGCGCACACTCCAACGTCCCCCACTAAAACCGTAGACCACGGTGCCCGTGCCCAGTATCGCCAGATGAGCTCCAAACGGAGCTCACACGTTCCCCTCTTTTTCCCCTTCCACTATCCCATTCCAGCACCATGCGCACACTCCAACGTACCTCCAACGGGGTACTTGTATTCCCCTCGATTTTCTCGACCTGGCGACACTGCCCGTGCCGTAGACTGGTCTGGTCATCAAAGAGGGGGTACTTGTATTCCCCTCGATTTTCTCGACCTGGTGACACTGGTGCCGAGGTCCGGAATACGAGCCCCGCGATCGTTTCGGCCCTGGTCAGAATCTAGGATTTTTGCTGACTGGGTAATAGTATGTTAAAACAAATCTGAAAGCGAACCAAGCAACGGCATGTAGCAGCGGAAGCAGAGGGAATAAAACATAGTCTTGGTATAAATAATATTCCAGAAACGCGTTTTAATGTGTGCGATAACAATTCTAATCAGAGTTTGTCTTCGTCTCATAGTAGTACCAATTTATGTATACTCTGCGATCTTGGTGATTGCCTTTGTTACGTACAACGAAGACTATCAATGTTAAGAGATGCGATAGTGGTTCATACGTATATTTCGATCTTGAAACTGGCATAATGAAAAGAATTACGATGGTTTGCCAATACATTGCAGCAGAAATACTTCCTTTCTACAGCTGATGATGCTAACTTTCTTCGTCCCTTTGCGGATGATTGTCTTGATCTTGAAACAAATGGCATCGCAATAAATAATGGAAGGTTCACTTTTCGTGTTAGTTGCATTGTACGTAATTCTCTTTATGCTTGCGAGAAATGTACACAAAAGGGTACATATATTGGTAGAACTACATGGAAACATAAATCTAACTTAAATCTACGGACGGGCATTGATTTTAAAAGGAATGATTATGAAGATCACCATGTATCGGAAAGTTTGCTTACCAAACTTGATCTAGGATTAGTGACCCAGGTACCTTTAGATTATATGCCTTTAGTTTGTTTAGGTATTGTGAAAAAAATTATTCGGATTTGGGTGGAGAACGGACCAAGAAAAAATGTAAACCAAGTGCCTTTAATATAAACACAATATCAACACGGCTATTAGAAATCAAGAATAACAATTACCCAGTAGAGTTTTCTCGGCATCCACGACCATTAAATTTCTTCAAATATTGGAAGGCTACAGAAAATTTTATGTCTAAATTAAACGAATGGTCCGATCGCATAATCTTCCTTTGGAACAATTTACGTTGCTAAGAGATTAGGGGATGAAAAATTTCATTGTACGTACTACTAAAGACGAGCCGCAAAAACCCGGTATCATAACTTTGACAAGCAATTGTATTTTCAGTACATCCTTGCCTGATTCGTGTTTTAATAGCGTAAGTGGAGATATTGTGGTTATTAAATTTATTGAAGAGATTCCTAGTTCTTCATTTTATAAATTACATTGTGACTGTTTTACCGAGAAAACTGATTATTTTATGGATCTATTAGAAAGTAGCAAAATAGGTATTTACAAAGTCACCCGAAAAAAATATATATCTTTGTTCTTCCAATGTACATATAAGAAATGTTTACTTCTACCGAATTATCGTGAAAAAGATACTTTTGTTTGCATACCTTTTGCTAATATGAAAACTTTTCATTGAGATTCTGTTGTAAATTAGATGTAAATATGGTGTATGTAAATAATATATGTAGTTTTTTAAGCTATATGTACATAATAACAGATACGTTCTATGGATAAACTTGTTACCTCAAAATGTCTTAGATGTAGAAATAAAATACTTTTATAATACACATATATGTATATCATTAATTGGCCCTACAGAAAGAAACCTCTAGTTGGCTCTTCGTATTATAGCGATGTAGGCCCTACGTTGGGTATGATCGTTGGCCCTACGTAGGCCCAACTACATAAAAAGTTGGTACCGCAACGGAGGCCCAACAAAATGCCAACCCATCAATGCGTGCATCCGAAATTCTTGTTTTTCATATGAACTTTTGTTGCAAGGTTTACCTAAAAAATTCAAGCAAACAACTTTCTGTAGTACTGTAAATTTTATTTTAGTTCTAGAAATATGCATGACTAATCACATGTTTTTAATTTTTCATCACGCCAAAGCTTCCATCAACCAATTTCGTATTCTTTAAGTACACCTGCTTGTAGATATTACTTTGTTTTGTATCTACAAAACAATTTTAGATATACGAGTAATCTTAATCACTGAAACACGTTCAACTAACTATACCGTCGATCGACAAAAATTCCAGATAGCCGCATATACTCGGATCTGTGAAAAATATAACTTCACCCGCATACGCATTTCCTAAAAAAATTTCACTTCACTACTGTTTCACTGTTATTTAAATTATGCTCGACGGAAGGAGCAATAATACAATAATAATCTGCTGGATAGTATCCAGTGGTACACACAAATTATCAAAAAATTCAACATGACAAAGCATTAGAAGATATTTCAAGAAAGTTTCCACAATGTTTAGGATGATTAAACCGTTCCCTAAATCAGTGTCAAATTTTCTCGTTCGGTCCCTCACAGAGGACCGACACATTTCATTTTGTATAAATATGCATTCTTTGTCGTACAGATTTTCTACATCAAACATACGAATGAGATTCTTTGGTATCTCACTGGATGCTCCTTCCGCCGAGTATACAGGACTAACCCTAGTAGCATTTACGATTGGCGTTTTGTTGGGCCTACGTTGGGGGTATGCGTTGGGCAACCGGTGGAAATGTCGCTCTTTTTTGCAGTTGGGCCAACAGTAAGGGCTAACGTTGGGCCAACGATCACACCCAACCTAGAGCCAACGTTGCTACAAGACGAACCCACAGAGCCCACATTCTGATTTTCTCTTTTTATGGTATATCATAAATAATATACATATTAAAAATGTATTTTCACGGTAAAATTATGTAAAAAAAAAGGAAAAAACTAAAATAATAACCTACCCACTACTACCCCCACGTCAGACTTGAACCCGGACCCGCTTGCGTAGTAAGTACATGCCCTATCGCTGAACCTACAGATGATTCTTGTTCGTAGATGCTATGATTTAGGACTACTAGATACGTCAACAGATAAAAATTAAAGTATCTAAAAAAGGAAGACCCATTTTGAAGAAATCCAAACGGGTCTTCTTATACTACATGAACACACCCCCTTGCCTTTCCCCTGTAAAATGGAAAAATTAAAGAAATGAAAAAATTCCAAGTCTGCTCATAATAAAACTTTAGTGGATCAACCATCGCGCAAAAGTTAAAAATTTTAAGTATATTTAGAAATACGAAAAAAAATCAATTTGGAATATAACAGACGATATATTTAAATGTTGGCAGATTTTCGTTGGGCCAGTGTAGTATAATCGTTGTAAATTCCACCGACTATAATATCTGTAGGCCCAACGTTGGGTATTCGTCGGCAAATTGACATAATTTTTCGTCGTTATACGTTGGGTATTCGTCGTTGGACCTATGTTGGGTATTCGTCGTTGGCCTTATGTTGGGTATTCGTCGTTGGCCCAACGTTGGGTATTCGTCGGCAAATTGACGTAATTTTTCGTCATTGGCCCTAGGTTGGGGATCTGTCGGCACAACAACCCACCATTCCCCAACGAACTCCCAACCGTTGGCCAACCGTAAATGCTACTAGGGAACTGTGAACGCAATCAGCACCGGAGGGATGGTACGTAGTACCAGATGTGTATAAGCACCGGATTCCTTGTGAATGTTAGGCATACCTACGGTTCTTGGTACTACAGCCATAAGATAAGTCGCCCATAGAAAATAAAAAAAAACAAATGTCTAGGAGAACACTAGCTACTGTAACATGTCTTGCGCACATCGGCAAGTATTACACTGAAGTCGTCGTCGGCCTTTGATACGTGCTCCATGCTCTGAGATTGCTGAGGTTGTTGTTGCTGCTGCTGTTGCTGTTGCTGCTGTTGTTGCTGTTGTTGCTGTTGCTGTTGCTGTTGTTGTTGCGACGGATGTTCGGAATACTTTGCTGCCACGTCCATGCTCTGATGGTACTGTTCCATCGTGTGGCCGATGCCGACGTTCGAACACCGACTGTCTTTGTTTTGATCGTCGACGATGCACTGAGAGTTCGACATGTCCATCTGCGACTGTTGCGGCGCGTAATAGCGCAGATCGCTGGCGTAATTGTGATTGCTGTCGAGCAAATTCTGCGACGACAGGCTGCTGTGTGTCACGCTCGACGGGTGCGAATATTTGAAATACTTCTCCAGTTGGAGAGTCTGCTGTTGATCGTCGTCCGCTGACATACCCGAGTCCATGTGCCCCAAAATCGGATGCTGTTGACCCGCGTTGGCAGCCTCCGACTGGTAGTCTTGGTGGTGGCTCATCTGATACCGATGGGGCACGCCTGGAACGCGTTTTTTTTTAGAAACATCGTTTTAGAACAGCTTCAATATACAGGGCGATTCTGGGAACTGGTACAAGGTATGTAAATATGAAACCGGAATTTGCCCATAGGTGGCTCTAGCTGTCAATGTAGTTACCGTCAAACCGCGTCATTGACGCCATTTTCTTGTTTTGACATCTGGTAAAGATTTTCAATTCACAACCATACAAGTTTCATACAACAGTATAGTTTTTAATAACGTTCAACATGTCGAATATTGTGCCTGGAAACTACGATATGTGGACAGCATTGATTTCCTGTTTTCATTTGAAGAAAACTGCTGCAGAATCGCATCGAATGCTTGTCGAAGCTTACGGTGAGCATGCTCTTGGTAAATCACAGTGTTTTGAGTGGTTTAAGAAATTCAAAAATGGCGATGTTGATGTGACAAACGAAGAACGTGGAAGACCACCAAAAAAGTTTGAAGACAGCGATCTGCAAGCATCGTTGGATGAGGATGACGCTCAAACGCAACAACAACTCGCGGATCAATTAAATGTGACACGAGAAGCCGTCTCCATACGTTCGAAAGCCATGGGAAAGATTCAGAAGATGGGAAAATGGGTTCCACATGAACTGAATGAAAGTCAGCAGGAAAACCGAAAAACCGCTGGTGAAATGCTGCTCGCCAGGTACAAAAGAAAGTGATTTCTCCATCGAATTGTGACTGGCGATGAGAAGTGGATATATTTCGAGAATCCTAAGCGCAAGAGATCATGGGTAACTCCAGGCGAACCATCGACATCGACTGGAAGGCCAAATCGCTATGGACGGAAGACGATGCTCTGTGTTTGGTGGGATCAGAAGGGTGTGATCTATTATGAGCTGCTAAAACCTGGCGAAACCGTTATTACTGAACGCTACCGACCACAAATGATCGATTTGAATCAAGCTTTGCGTGAAAAAAAAGGCAAGACAAAGTGATTTTGCTTCATGATAATGCACCATCACACACAGCAAAATCGGTAAAGGAAACGATTGAGGCGTTTAGTTGGGAAATACAATACTTTCGCATGAGACTTACTCACCAGACTTGGCTCCATCCGACGATTATTACTTATTTGCATCGATGGGACACGCACTTGCTGAGCAGCGCTTCACATCTTACGAAAATGTACGAAAATGGCTCGATGACTGGTTTGCCTCAAAAGAGGAACAGTTTTTTTGGCGTATCATCCACAAATTGTCAGAGAGATGGGAAAAATGTGTAGCTACCGATGGGCAATACTTCGAATAAAATATTGTGTATCGTTGTCATACAATAAACGTGTATTTTCTATACAAAAATTCCGGTTTCATATTTACATACCTGGTGCAAGCAACTGTCCCAAAATAGAGGAGAAAATCATACGTCATAATACGTCCTAAGTGAAAAGGAAAATGAGGGAATGAGAATCAATCCGTACGTCCTTGTCCACTGGGAGTCGTCGAAACTAGTGTTCCTTCTAGAGAATTCTTTCTCGAGAATTTCTCGAGAAATTTTATAATTGGTTATTTCTCATTTCCCGAGAAATTACAGTATTTCTCGAGAAATTTAAATCTAGGAAAATTCTTATGAATCTCATTTATTTTATAACATATTCTCGGAAATTAACAAATACGTATGTCCTACCATCAATCAAAACATGCTACATTTTAATGTAGGTATTTAAATATCTCTGTTACTTGTGATTGTAGGAAAAAATGTCAGAGGAGAAATTTGCACTGTTCAATTAGGTAAATATAATGGCAAAATAAAAAAATTTTTTGGAAACCATATTTCGAAATTTCAAGGTCATCGTTACTTTTACTTATAAAGGAGGTCATATAATTATTATATATTCCAATTCAGAAAAAAGACAAATCCAACGATGTGCCATATGTTCCATAGTAAAGGTGAATTCCAAAATTTTCAAAATTTTCAATTTAAGTGCGCCACGTCATCCTTTTATCCGATCGATCTCAAACTTTGCACAAATTTTTTTTCTCACCTAAAGGAACAATACTGGATAGTTGCGCGCGTGCATTGTATCTCGATGAAAAATTTTCTCCAAGTATAGCTTAGGTCCACCCTAATGTACATATTGGACAGGACTAAACATTGAGTTAATGTTTTTTGCGCTTTCGATAAATATTATCAACGATATTCGAAATACCATAAGTTTTCCAATATTTTTTTATTTTCTTAAAAATTCTCGAGAAATATTGTCTTATTTCTCATTTCTCGAGAAATGAAAAATGTTGAGGAATCAGGAACACTAGTCGAAACGCAGCAATCGATATTTATGGGAAAATGAAGAAAGTATTACCAGAACAGCCTTCGGCAGCTCCGCGGAGTCCCATCGATTGTTGCCGATTGGCACACTGGACAGGATTATAGTTGCTCTCGACGGTAGACTGCATGGAATAGTTGGCAGTTTTCGAGGATTGTGTTGTCGCGTAGTGCTGCAACGACTGATCATGCGGGGATGCGACCGGCGGATAAAATGTGCCCGTCACAGAGCCAACGTTTTCGAATCCGGAGCGTAGTTTGTTACACGACACCATCATCCCGTTCGCTATGCCAACCGCGGCTATGCTCGATGGTTGTCTCTCGAAATTTAAGTAACTCACCTGAAACATAACCAAAATTCAAATTAAACAATAGAAGTGGCCACTAGGGCCGGCCTTCGCTCTATAAAGGGGCCAGGGTGGAAGGAACCATTTGGGACCCTAACTTTTTTGTAAAGTAAAAAAAATTACAAACACGAACATGCATTACTGATGCATGTTTATTTAATGCGTGATTTTGTTTTTGCTAAGACATTAATTACTTCGGAAAAATTACAATTTTTTGTAATTTCTTTTTCGATGCTTAATATAGCAAGTGCATTTAAGCGTTCTGCACACATGTTTGACCGAAGATAATTTCTAATCCACCCGTGACCCAAAAAAAGGACTTGACGGTTGGCACTTAACAGTTTCCATTAAAGGCAGATCTGTCTGGCCCAATTATCTTAAAGTTTTGGGAGCGGTTACGAACTTGGCAATTACTAAATATTAGCACTTAAAAACACCCAGAGAGAAACACAAGGAATATGTATTATTTTCATTTGTTAACGCGGACTATATGGTATTGAGATTTTTTTCTAAAAAGTCCAGTTTAGATGGGGATCCTCGGGAGTTCCCCGAATCGAATAACAAAAACTAAACACTCGCGCATCATCAAGAATTAGTTTGAAGATTGTCGAAATTCAGAGATCTACAATAACAATGTTTACGATAAAATGTGCATTTCGTCATACTGACAACGATAGGAATAGTCTCAAGCTTTCATGCGCGAGAGTACATTATTTTAGTTCTTGATCATGTTGGGGCCCCCTCAATCGCGGGGCCCCGATGCATAGCATCCGCCGTACCAGCCCTGGGGGCCACTGTTTCAGAGATAGTGTCAAAAAACGAAAGTGCCACTTGACAGAATATAACCAGACTGCAGATTTTACGCATTCACGTGAAAAATGGGTGGATAAGATTTGAAACAGATCAAAAGAATTTGAAAATGTCTATATTCTGAACTTGCTGAAACTATCAAAGAAAGAAGCTCTTATGGGATTCCTAATTCCTATTTTGCATAAAAATGTTCCCCGAATGAGATACTGGTAGGCGTTAAACGAATCTCCAAACGAAGCTCTTCCAATCGTCGATCGTCAATTTTGCAATGATGAAATACAATGGCCGGCAATTAGCTGATCTGCTTCTGTGCACGCAAGATTAAACACGATTAGAGCTTCCACAGAATGACAATGGAGCGATATCGGACTGGAAGGAATGCGATCCTTATTAGTCAGAACAGCCGTACTTCTGATTCGCAATTAGCGTGGCAGATATAAACAATTCGCGATCGGATCGGTACGTTGTGGAGCAGGCCTATTAATTTATAGGAACCCGTAGATCTCTCGGGCTTGTCAGCCAGAAACGGTAGATCGAAATGTTACTTACTGATTTCTTATAAGTTAGCGTGTCCGTGTAAGCACCAGAATTCTGACACGACGATATGCTAGTACCACCAGCATGACCTGTGTGCAGTTGATTGTCGGTGTTCATAAAGGTATACCGTTTCGTTTGTTCAGCCATTTCACCGTGCTGCTTCGACGTACCCTCCATTAGATCTCGTTCGGGATCCGGGTTCTGGTTAGACGGCAGATGTGTCCCGTCGCCTGATCAACGTTAGACAAGCACACGGTTATTGCACTGGTTCCAACTGTTACGACTAGACAGCGCATATTTAATTTAAACATTGCGTTGACGTGTAATATTCTCCGAGGAAAATTTTTCTCGAGATGTCAGCTCAACGACGGATGATCGAACCATCTTCCTGAAAATCTTACCATCGGGTTCGGGACTGGCGACTGGAGATATGTCTGGCGTGTGAATGATAGGCGTGTAAGGGCTTCCGTACAGGGAATTGTTCTCCGATTTGTACTCCTGGATACCTTGTTGTTGCTGCTGGTGATACAGGGACGAGATCGGGGAATGGCCACCCCACGGGATCTGAGGAATGCCTTGGTAATTGTCCATTTTGGACCTTGAACAAACATGAAACCGCACCTGATCATTTCTCTGGAACACTAAATATATTCGAGAAATGAGACTCTATGCTCTGGATGTAAGGAAAACCGTCGGGTCCGTGCGGCTTCTTAAATCGTGTAGTTCCACGCCGTTAACAAATTAAGCCGGACCGTGATCGCATTTGCAACGGGCCGAAACAACACAGCGTCCCCCCGGTAAAATCTACATCGTATAAAATTAATCTGGATATCACGCTGGCCGGACCCGGGAGTGCACTTGCGCCCGCGATTAATTCGCCGGTCGTGGCCGGATGATCTTGAAAAATCGATACGAACCGAGAGAGAGAAGATATCGACTTACATGGAATGATGAATCGTGGTACCGGCAGGGTTGGACCTATTGCCCGCGGTGTTGGTTGCGGACGGAGGAGAAGACGGCGCCCCTGGGGTCCGTTTCGCGTGTTTCCTACGTCGTGGCCTGTACTTGTAGTTCGGATGTTCCTGCATGTGTATGACCCTCAACCTCTCAGCTTCCTCGACATACGGCCTTCTGTCCTGTGGGGTCAACCCTCGCCATTTCTTTCCTGAAATATACGCGGCCTGTCCGTTAGCGGCCGAGCGTTCCACAGTTCTTTCTCGACGACATCGCATATTTCCAAGATACCAGTATACGGATGCTACACTTTTACGACCTCGTTATGCTCACCGCTGTTCCCGCATAGACTGTGTAGCGTGACGGAATAGTTGGATCAGCGACGGGAGAACACCGTGGATTCTCAGCGCAACAAATATTAACCCTCAAGGGGCTGTTCTCTTTCCAGCCTCTAAAGAAAAGCGCTACGAAAGTCCTACTTTTACCAGTGGCGGCTCTAGTCAAGTGGAGGCCCCAAGCGGTAAAAATTTTGGGGCCCTCAAACTCAAGTTAGAAATAGAAGTTACAAGAAAACTCTCATAAACTTATTAACAAAAAAGAAAAGTAATGAAAAATATCATATCGTTACACGTTAAATAAAATTTAAAAATTTAAGATTCGGGGCCCTATGGCATCCCGGGGCCCCACGCGGC
Organism: Lasioglossum calceatum; assembly: GCA_963966675.1. Classification (NCBI taxonomy): domain Eukaryota; kingdom Metazoa; phylum Arthropoda; class Insecta; order Hymenoptera; family Halictidae; genus Lasioglossum; species Lasioglossum calceatum. The sequence continues at coordinate 3,799,007 of OZ016540.1, read as the reverse complement.
AGCTTAGTCCGCTTACCGTTAGATCCGCCACTGACTTTTACGTTTACGAGGCGTAATTTGCTTTATTAGGAAGCATGTAGCTATCTGTATTCAGTTTCACCGATTATTACCGGAACTGTTAATCGGTTTAACAGTTATTTTATATTACTTTATAACAATAACAAGAAGAGCATTAATTTATATTCATATACAATATACAATGTATTATGCTTACCATTGTTCCTGAACCGAAACGATAGCGTAACAGATAAGAAAAATTAAACGCAATTAGAAAGTACTTAATAATTGTGTTTTACTGTACATGAAATTATTTTAGAAAACTATCTGGCACCTTCTAATACTGACTGATAAAAGACTATTCTGTACGTCACGGTGGGCCCAAATGCCAATCTGGCTGATAAAAAATCATAGTGATCAGACGCAGCTTCCTATTGCAACTTGTATGGAGTCGTTGTAATCGGGAGACTTCAATCTTTAAATTTATGGTAATTCCGACCACAACAAAATTTGTTTAATCTTTTTATAGTCATTTACATTAATGTAATTTTAGAGAGAAGAAGCATTTCTGCGGAAATTAAAGTTACTAGCGTTTTTAGTCACAGAATGAACTGAAACCGACACTAAGATAAAAACCTCATATATTTACAAACATACACACTTAATTAGATAGACTTATTTACACTTCTAGTTATACATACACGGACAAAAAGATAGCACATCGTCTATTTTTTCTCATTTGGTAGAATAAACTGAAGAAAATGAGTATTTTAACTTGTCAACATATTCGGACATGCCTCTATGTATAATGTACTGAATATCATCGACAATATTTACTTCAACAGAATTCTAGAAATGAAAACGTAATTGTGGTTCGCAAGTGGGACAAAATAATAGCACGTGTAGTAAATCAACGCTTCCCAGTTACACTGAAGCTCGCGAATTGCGAACATCAACCTCGGAACATAGTTAATAAAGTTCGTGATATTATCTCGTGTTGTATATTTGTTTAAAAAAGGCAAAATATTATCAAAAATGGGTCGCGGAAAGAGATTGAACGCGTGTGAAATTAACACTATAATAAAATTGGAAGAAGAACAATATTCAGTCACAAAAATAGCAAAAATTATGAATAGAAGTCGAAAAGTAATATTGATTTCTTGAAAAATCCGGAAAACTATAGTAAAAAGAAGAGTTCTGGACAATTCTAAATGACTGCAAGGCAAATTGCTCAAAGTGTCGGTGTAGACACTAATATAAGGAATGTGAGAAGTGTTTTACAAAAATACAAATACATAGAACGAAGAAAATTAAAGAAAAAGCCTTGGTTAACTGTGCAACATCAGAACAATCGGTTACACTTTGCGGAAAAGAATATTCATATGCGAAAGAAATGGCGAAGAATGATATTTACGGATGAAAAGAGGTTTAACTTAGATGGACCTGATGGTCTGAGTTACTATGATCACGATATGCGAAAAGAGGAACAGTTTTTGAGTCGTCGGCAAATGGAAGGTGGTAGTGTGATGATTTGGTGCGGTATCGGGTACTATGGTAAAATGGAAATCAAATTTATAACAGAAGAAATGAATAGCAGAATATATTTGGAAATGATTAAGGAACAAATAAATACGTACGCGACCAGAATTGCTGGAGAGAAGTATACTTTTCAGCAGGATAATGCCGCAGTACACACTGCAAAAGTAGTAAAAGAGTACTTTTCTCGAAAAAAATTCGTGTTTTAGATTGGCCAGCAAGACCACCCGACCTCAACATTATTGAGAATTGTTGGCGAAATCTTGCCCGAGCTCTACATATATGTATAGAAATGACAGACAATTTGGAAATATTGCCGAATTCAAAAAATGTATTCAAGATGAGTGGGAGCAATTAGAGCAAAAAACCATTAAAAAACTCTATAAATCTTTGCCAAAGAGAATGATGGCTGTTATTAAATGTAAAAGGGAGTCACAAAATATTAAGCATTAATTATCATTCGTTGATTTACTGTTATATATAATTTTAAGTTAAATGTGCTATCATTTCATCACACAAAATTTCCTTAAAAATTCTTTTTTTTTCAAGTAAAATTGTATAGACTGGCGAAATTCAATTCAATTTCATTTGTGTCTGTTTATAGAGATATTTTGCAAGACTGTGTAAAAATAATACCTTGGTTGTAATGTTAAATAAATAAATATTGCGTTAATTTTAAAGTGTGCTATCTTTTTGTCCCGGAGTGTACATCGTTTCAGTTTTGTACACACATCCATGCACTGGAAACACACCTACACTATAACAAAGTTTTATTTTCTATATATTCCCTATGTTCCCATATCAGAATCAATATTACTGTTCTTGTCAGAATCATCACTACTGTTGTTCGTCGTGTGGGCACCCAGTCATCATTGCTTGTCATGTTTACTGCTGCAATGTTTACTCTAATCCTGTCAATTTTCAGAATATTGAAAAAAATCTTTCACAAAACATTCTTCGTACCACATACAATTAAGTAAGTAATATCCTATTCGTTTATGTGCTGTCACAAGAAAACAAAAAATTCCGTTTTACACTAGAAATATTAATTTTATGACCTACATTGATTAAGCATTTTTTACTCCTCTCAGTCAGTACAATGAACCACAAAACTCTGAAACCCTCTTTATGAGTGATCGCAAACTGTTCACAAACTTTAAAGTTACATTAAACAATGATTGGCAAATAGTGGCAGCTGATTTTTACAAGAATTAAAGAACAGAGTCTACGTTACGAAATCAAACAATCAAACAGGAGATTCGACGAATGCGCGTGAATTTGGCTACTTTCATTCGAAAAACTGTGTATGAAATGCATGTAGTATTTGGAAAATTCATTAACTTCTGCAAATTCTGTAATTGCAGAATGAAAGTGCGTACTTTCTTCTACAAAACCCATGGAAGGCAAAATATACGCATTCAATATTAACGTTTACCAGTAGGAAAAGCACTGACCGTTCTGGGGGACTCTTAAAGGCCGCAGCGACTATAGACTTTTGCGTAAATAAAAAATCTTCAGAGCAAAACAGAATATAATTTAAAGATCTACATGGATTTAAGAATGGAAAAAAGTAAAAAATAAAGTAATAATATGTGATTGAAAATACGACTTTTTATCAGTTAGATTGGCGTTTGGGCCCACTGTAGCGTCGTGTGCAATAAATAATAACGAATCAATTGTCGGAATCCGATTTAGGCGAGCGGTGCGCGTACTCGCCAATTTTCCCGGTAATAATAATAATAATGATGGACGGTCGCGATTCGTTGGATCGAATACTTTCCGCCAGGGGTGTACTCTTAATTCGTCTTCTGCGACTGAGCCCCTAATTGCCCCTCGGTGCACTCCGGATAAGATGCGTAAAAATGGTCGGGGGAGCGTAGTAGATACGAATTAGAGAGGAGGCTTGGCCGGAGCGGAGACGACGATGGAATCTGCCTTAGTTGCGTTCAATATGCCAGTATGGTAGGCCCAGAATATCATTAAGCAAGGATAAGGGTTAATACGAACGTAAGCTGTTCACGACAAGAACGAAAAACTTGAGCGAGGCGGATGTATATGGTGTGCCGTGTACATATCTACACGGGATCGGCGTACATACACAGGGTCCCGTATAGGTACATAGGCGCATGGGGGCGTAGATATGGGTGCGCCCGTGCCTTTAGCCAGCCACAAGGCACGAACCATTATTTCATATTTCATTTTGTATATTTCAACTCTGGAGGAGACGCTAACCCGAAGGACTCCGCCGGAAGGGGAGGAAAGAAATAAGAGAAAACGAAACGCGTCGACGGGGAAAAAAATACGAAAAACCACCGGTCCTCTATCTTCCATGAAACTACATTTTTATCGCGCGAAGTCGCTTACTTTGCGATCTCCGCGTGCGTCTCGAGCAATCTCATATCTAAAATGTAATCGAAACCGTTCGTTTTCTATCGTTCGATAGACCAAATCGGAGAAAATACAGAAAATTCGAACGATAGATTAGAAAGTTAAATTTTAGTCTAAATATTATCGAATTTAACATATAAATTAGAACCAATATCTGCCAACGTTATCCGGTGACAGTGTTCTCTCACCGGGAAGTTCTATCATAATAACTATAATTTGCAGTCCTCGCGCTGCACTCTTTGAGGTTGCTCGCAATAAGATCAATCAGTATTAATAGTTGCATTTGGATTAATGTATAATACATGTGTCGCCCATCGACGAGCGATACGAACGAAGTGTCACGCGGTCACAATTCATGCAGCAGCCTAACACATTATTATCGTAATAAGCGGTATCGCTTGCTGGAACTTCGCTGAAAAAAACGTACACCGTTGTCATAACTGATTCGAGAAGCGACAGAAAAATAAAAGCGCTAAAAACATACCGTACACACACACACACACATTAAAATAACGAACACGAAGGAATCATGAAAGAAATCTTGATTCGGAACTTTTTATTTCCGCCAGTCCCCTCCACTTGTTCGAATGCGTTTCGTAGAAAAACCGAAGTCATTCGGAGGATGAGACGAAGAAAGGGGCCGGAGGGGGGAAGAGAAACGGCAACCGAAACATTTTGGCTAACAATAAGTAAACTTAATATAATATTCCTGGGCGTGCTTCACGGTGATCTAGCTGGCAGTGATTCATCATCACACCCGCGCACTGCTTCCCACCATGATGTCCTCGTTATGTATTCTAATGGTCGCCATGTATCTCTAATTTACCCTGCTCTCAACCCCGGTCGGACGACTTCATTAATTTCAATGTTTCGGCTGAAAGCGGCTACGGGATGAATCGAGAATATGTCCGTCCCCCGTTCCCCGGTGGATTAACTATCGGGTCACTGTTTTCGACCGTTTCAATAGTAATCCATCTTGCAATTAGCGTCACACAACTATCTTGTGCGGCGACTAACCGCATCAATTATCAAGCTTCATTCAATTACACGTAGCACATTCAGTTCACAATCAGAGCAGAATGATTAAAACGACTTCTCGTTGCTCGCGCTATGCTAGAGACTTGATTTATACATTTCCATTACATTTTAGTTATAAAACAGTCGCTCTTTCATCACATTTCGATAAATTTTGGCAAAGTTGAAGCAGTTTAAATATCGAGCGGATATTATTATTATTATTATATACGGACCGAGGTCCTTTTATACATGGGTTTACAGACGTTTTGTGTAACTGATAAAAACAAATAGAAAATAACAAAAATATACAAAAAGAACATAGAAAAAAAAAATTTCTTAACCTAAAATTTACATTCGATGGGATAAGCGCAGAACTCCACAAATACAGGTACGATATTAGCGAATAATCTCGCGTAATTTTGTTTTGAATGCCTGTAATGTGCCATCAAAAAGATATTGAAATAGCTTTGACCGCATTTTTCGGGCGAATAGTCCACCGTCGGGCCGCGAAAGCCTTCGTTATTAAATGACCGTGATTGCTGGAACTTGTTGCAGCCACGACCACGATGCAATCATCGAATCTGTGTTCTATAGTAAAATGGGTTCGCGGCCGGGGTTGGCTCGATCTGGCCCGCTAAAAAAGAAGCGAATCTCTGCCCGAGTCGAGCGAACGAACGAACGAACGAACCTGCATGCGTCACGCACAATAAGCCAGTCGAGCAGAGAGAGCGGTGCGTACGAGGAAATTTGATTCGAGTCGATGCTAATGGGCTGCGTGCAGTTATCCGCGCAGCCAAATCTGCCACCGCGTTGCAACGCTTTGGTTCGAGCACACGCAAATTCTCCGAACGGTGATAAATGCGCTGAAGCCGGGGGGGGAGAGCGGAGGGCGGAGGGAGAGGAGTCTCGACAAATTATGTCTCGCGATTCGATATCGCTGGACGATTCGACGAGACGGAGATCGCTCGTGCCGAAACGTCTTCTTGCAACTGTCAGGCCCGTTCGGCTCCCGGCCGCCTGACATTTTCCAGAAAGCCCGTAAGTTTCCGCCAGCTAATTAACGATTCCGCGCGTGATTTACGCACGCCGACTGCCGCGGCTAATTCAACCGGCTGCTCGTCGATTAAACGGCGTTTCCCGATGCGCCGCGATGCAGCAATGCCCGTTGCGCTGCACCGTGTGCAACCCCGGCACTCCGGGAATTCCGTTACGCTGGCGGATGCAGCGTCCCTGGAACGTGACATTTCCAGAATCGAGCGAGAAACTTCGCGCTCGGCATTTAGAATACCATCGGGAATTAGTTGCTTACTTGCACTACGATCTTATTCCCCCACCTTGGCCGGCGTTTTAATAGCGTGTAGAATGCGCCGGGAACTTTTCTGCGGTGTTCGAATGCTTCCCGCGGCTTCCACCCCCTCGTCGAGCCGACCGGCCATTGTTTTGGGGAAATAATTTTCGCGGGCCTCGAATGCCGATCGAACAGCGATTATCGAACGTTCGCTCCCGACGAGCCGGTCGATGTTCATTACCCTTTTTTTATCCTTTTCCTTTTTAATGCACCGGGTAATCGACGGCGGGCACGTTCAATGCGATCTATGTATAGTTCACACCGACTCAGCTTTCGAAAGTTCTCGGTGAAAGGATCGCGGATTTTCTGTGGTTTCCGCAGAAATTGATAAGAAGACAGCGGATCTTTATGCAAAACGAGAATTTGTGACGTAGAAATTTATTTTCCCTCTTAATACCATTTATGCAAATAAGAAACCGGAATTTGCCCATAGGTGGCTCTAGCTGTCTATGTAGTTACCGTCAAACCGCGTCATTGACGCCATTTTCTTGTTTTGACATCTGGTAAAGATTTTCAACTCACAACCATACAAGTTTCATACAACAGCATAGTTTTTAATAACGTTGAACATGTCGAATTTTGTGCCTGGAAACTGCGATGTGCGGACAGCATTGATTTTCTGTTTGCATTTGAAGAAAACTGCTGCAGAGTCGCATCGAATGCTTGTCGGAGCTTACGGTGAGCATGCTCTTGGTAAATCACAGTGCTTTGAGTGGTTTAAAAAATTCAAAAATGGCGATTTTGGTGTGACAAACGAAGAACGTGGAAGACCACCGAAAAAGTTTCAAGACAGCAATCTGCAAGCATTGTTGGATGAGGATGACGTTAAAACGCAACAACAACTCGCGGATCAATTAAATGTGACACGAGAAGCCGTCTCCATACGTTTGAAAGCCATGGGAAAGATTCGGAAAATGGGAAAATGGGTTCCACATGAACTGAATGAAAGACAGCAGGAAAACCGAAAAACCACTTGTGAAATGCTGCTCGGCAGGTACAAAAGAAAGTGATTTCTCCATCGAATTGTGACTGGCGATGAGAAGTGGATATATTTCGAGAATCCTAAGCGCAAGAGATCATGGATAACTCCAGGCGAACCATCGACATCGACTGCAAGGCCAAATCGCTATAGACAGAAGACAATGCTCTGTTGTGTTTGGTGGGATCAGAAGGGTGTGATCTATTATGAGCTGCTAAAACCTGGCGAAACCGTTAATACTGAACGCTACCGACAACAAATGATCGGTTTGAATCAAGCTTTGTGTGAACAACGACCGGAATATCAAAAAAGGCAACGCAAAGTGATTTTGCTTCATGATAGTGCACCATCACATACAGCAAAAACGGTAAAGGGACACGCACTTGCTGAGCAGCGCTCCACATCTTACGAAAATGTACGAAAATGGCACGATGACTGGTTTGCCTCAAAAGAGGAACAGTTTGTTTGGCGCGGCATCCACAAATTGTCAGAGAGATGGGAAAAATGTGTAGCTACCGATGGGCAATACTTCGAATAAAATATTGTGTATCATTGTCATACAATAAACGTGTATTTTCTATACAAATTTGTTGAAAATTTTTAATTCTTTGAATGTTTTTAATGTTTTAAATTACACCGAGACACGCACATAAAGAAATTTAATGAAAATCTTGCTAAACGAAGGAGGCCTGTCGGATCGTTCGAATCGATTACGCGCAACGAATCGGCATTGCTTAGCAGAAAATCCGGCGATTTGCTCCGAATACTGGCTGTCCTTATGGTGCGATAGTTAATGTAGGCAATGGTTCGAAAGAGTGGGGCCCCGGAGAGTGGAGAGGATAAGACGTTAGAGACGAAGAGGTCGAAAGCAGGGCCCACGGATCGGTGGGACCAGGCATCGTGCACCCCGCCCAACCTGGGTCGCCCACTGTCACCATTAATAATACGTCTCCCGTCTCGTGATGTATCTCATCTCCGTTGGCGTCGTGTGTTGTGCCCCATGTCCTGTCGTGTCGGTGTTTAGGCATCGTTGTGCGTGTTGCTCGCGGTCACACGCACGGTAACGCAGAGACAACCACACACCAAAGCCCTACACGTACACGCGAACGCACACGTTCGTCCGCGCATCGACGTGTGCGAACTTCGTTCTCGCAGTTTCACTCTATCTCGCCCCCTTCGCAATTTTCTTTCTTTCCGTCTGGCTCTTTGTCCCTCCCCCTTAAATCGAGCACGTACGTGTTTAACTTTTTTTTTTGTTAGATTGCGCGAAAAGTTTGTTTTGTTTTCGAGCGAGGGTGCGTTTGCGTCGACGCTGCGATCAAACCAGCGAGAACGCCTTGGTTTAGTGTGTTGATGCCATCTATTCGACGATCAGAGGGAAAACTTTGGTAACCCTTGTGCCAATAACCACAATTTCCTACGATATTTTTATCTATACATATGTAGTAGTCTGCTGCTTCTTGACTGAAACTAAAATTGCTCGACTAAAAAAAATAAAATACAATAGAACAGTAAAACCACAATTTTCTACGATATTTTTATATATATATAAATAGTAGTCTGCATTTTTGACTGAGACTAAAATTGCTTAACTAAAAAAAAATACAACAATATAATAATAATTTGACCACAATTTTCTACGATATTTTTATCTATGTATAGTATGTAGTCTGCATTTTTGACTGAGATTAAAATTGTGTGTGCTCTGCTAAAAGTTAATAAAATATAATAGAACAGTAATTTGATCACAATTTTCTACGATATTTTTATTTATATACAGGGTGCGGCCGAATAACATGTACTAGCGGGCACGAGGTGGCTCCTTATGAAAAAATAAGAACAAAATATGGAATAAAATTTTTTCATCTAAAGCTTAGTTTTCAAAAGTATCGAGTTTGAAAATCCTATTCATACTTTGTTACTTAACTTATTGTAACTTATTGTTAGCCGTAACAGCATACGTCCGAATAGGGTTTTCAAACTCGATTTTCTCGAAAACTAAGCTTTAGATGAAAAAATGTTATTGCATATTTTGTTCTTATTTTTTCATAAGGGACCACCTCGTGCCCGCTAGTACATGTTATTCGGCCGCACCCTGTATAGTGGTCCGCATTGTTGACTGAGATTGAAATTTTTTGACTAGAAAAAGAAAATAAAATATAATATATTTAATATTTGCATGAAAATATGAAAGCATTCCCTTGGTTCGCCGGTAACGCACACAAAGCGGTTATGCACGAAATTGGTGTTCGCGTGCGGTGCATTGCGCAGGCACACCCATACGAATCAGACGAGGAGGGATCACACGCACCGGGTCGTCGCGTCGCGTCGCGTCGTCGCGATGCGCATGCACGACGCGTGCGATGACTACGATGACGACAATGACGGCGACACGCTCTCTACGGCGCGTGCACCTCTCGACTTTGACAGTTACTTTTCGGAACAAAGACATCAGGATCTCGTAACGGTCCGCGGGGGATACGAGCTCTTTGTTCGATTCGGCGTTTGCTTTCCGTCTCGCTTCGGTGTTTATACTCGCGTCTCTGCTTGATATGGAAAATAAACATTTTAATCGATGTGTTAGTAAAAATCAATATTTCAGAAACAAGGATGAGATATTACATTTCGAAGTTCCATTTTAATCAATGTATTAAGGTCGTCGCACACTAGAACGCCCCGCCGCGCCGGCTCTCCGGCACCACCCGCCTCCGCTGTTTTGGGTTTCTTCTATGTAGTTCATAGTTCTATGTTTTACATCACGCATGGACAAATTTTTGCTCGATCAGAGGCATTTTCAAGGGATATCCCCACTTCTCCCGGCCGCGCGTCTTGCTCCCCGTGGCGCACAGTGCGGCCGATCGCCGAACTAGCTGTTCAAAATTCAGAAAGTGCTTTCAATGATTTCTTATAAGAAAGACCTTGGTGTGTACGGTTTTTCAAGTTCGGTTTTTCACTCCCCCCCCCCCATATCTCTATTTAACCACGAAAACTTAACAACTTTATTATTATAAAAGAAAATATAATTATAATAAGAGCAAAAAACTAGACTTACGGTTATTACATGTTCTTTGAAATAATAATTGAAAAACGTAATGACTTTATTTTGTGGTAATAACAAAATTTCAATCATCAAATAACGTGGGATGACATGACAAAATATAAAATAATATAATACTAAAGTTCCTTTATGTACTCCATAGCTCGTGAAAAAGGTTTTAGATGTATATATATATATTTGTAGTGGAGTAATTTGGATAATTACAGTCCTTTTCAAGTTTTAGAAATCTGTAACTTGCTTCAAACCTAATCAAACTCCAAAAACATGGTTGCAAACCCTTTTTGGATTATTTCGTTATTAGATTTTACCAGTTTCATACCCACATTCATCCATAATTTGACAATAATGAATTTTTACTTTCGCATAAGAAGATTTTGGTAACCAGGAGATATGTATAATATGTATATGTATCAATATATAATTATATTTTGTCATGTCATCCCACGTTATTTGATGATTCACATTTTGTTATTACCACAAAATAAAGTCATTACGTTTTTCAATTATTATTTCAAAGAACATGCAATGACCGTAAATCTAGTTTTTTGCTCTTATTATAATTATATTTTCTTTTATAATAATAAAGTTATTAAGTTTTCGTGGTTAACTAAAGATATGGCGGGGGGGGGGGAGTGAAAAACGAACTTGAAAACCGTACACACCAAGGTCTTTCTTATAAGAAATCATTAAAAGCACTTTCTGAATTTTGAACAGCTAGATCGACGATCGGCCGCACTGTGTGGCGGCCGTAGTGCCGTATGTCTTGAAAATGCCTCCGATCGAGCAAAAATTTGCTCATGCGTGATGTAAAGCATACAACTATAAACTACATAGAAGAAACCAAAAACAGCGGAGGCGGGTGGTGCCGGAGAGCCGGCGGGGCGTTCTAGTGTGCGACGACCTTTAGGCTCCCCCGGAAGATTGTTTCTTCGCAGCGTTTTAAGCAAGTAAGTCTATCTAAAGAAAACCAAACACAAATGCGTGTTTGTCGATTTTATTGACATATTGTACACACACTGTATAGAGTCGTCAGCACATATACACGCACACGGTCGATAGTGTGGGTAGTGGGCACGTGGACAAAGCGAGCACACTGTTGTACGGCTGCCCCGACAATCTCGTCGAGCGGATTCGTGGCTCCCGGGTTTTGCCCGACGGAAAAGTAATCTGTCCCCGGCGATCAGCCAGCTCTACTCGAGCTCTCCTGATCTTAATGGATTATCTGATGCGTTTCAGTTCGTTCGGTAGCTGTAATCGAGTTCGTGGTAACTCATGAATGACGGCGACCGAACGCTGAATACCTTTAACGTTTCGACGGTGCCGTACTACAAGGACTCAACGATATAGAGTCGGTCTTAAAACTGAATGTACAGTGACCGGGGCAACTTTATCAATCGCTCCTAATCGTCGTGAAACAGCAGACAATCCGGAATTCGCGCGACCCATTTTATAGATCCTACAGTACCCGTTTTCTTCGATCAAAGCTCCACAGCACCACTTGGGCGTACCACGATTTATACGAATGTATGGCAAAAACGTCAGTTTTGACTCCGAGATTTAGATGTTAATGAAATCTCTAAAATGTATGAAAACATTGATATTTAAGGGGGTAGACTCTCGTTTGTAGGATTGCAAGGGTGTGCGACGCGTCTTCTCATTTCTCGATAATGCGAAGAGGGGGTTTTTCAGTAGTCGAAAGTGCTAGATAAAAAGTCAACCCATGCCGCAGTCGCCTTCAAAAGTTCTATTTTTACGTTTGCGAGGCGTAATTTGCATTATTTGGAAGCATAAAGCTGCGCGTGTACAGTGACGAGCAAAAGTGTAAACACACTTCGTTTGTTTGACATAAAATGTGATAATACAAGATATTTTTCAATTGAATGATAAAGATTCGGTAATAATAATTATATGGTGAATGTGATAAACAAAACATAACAATGTATGTTCGATAATATTAACAATATATAGAATATTTTACAAAAATAAGAATCGGTAGCAATGTTTACAGTTTTGCACGTATCGCACCTAGGGAAATGAAATTGTCAACAAACACTGATAGCCAACTGTCGTGAGACACGTTTAGACTAGTGTTTACGTAGTTAATCTTCAGTGTGAAAGTTACTTGACTCGCGAGAGGCAAGATGAAACCACTTAGTGCAGACAAGAGGAACAGTATAATTTCATTGTGCGATAAAGGTTTTTCATTACGGCAAATTCCAGTCAAACATGGTGTAAGTCATACGATAGTTTCAAAAATTAAGAAAACCTATGGTAGTACGTCAACTTCTTCAAGAAACGGTAGACCGCGACTGGTTTCTGACAGAGCTGCACGTGAATTTGCACATCGTCTTCGGTCTGAAAGTCATAAAACTCCAAAAACTGCGGCTCAAGACATTGGAGTAAATGCAAGTGAATGGAAAGAAAAGAAACGCAAACCAGCTCTTTCAGTAAAAATATTAAACCACGACAAAAATTTGCTCATACATACAAAGAGAGGACAATAGAAGACTGAAAAAGGGTTATATGGTCTGACGAAACAAAAATTAATAGATTTGAATCTGATGGAAGGTCCTGGTACTGGACTTGATCAGAAAATAGTAATCAAGCAAGTAGCATAAAACAAACTATGAAGTTCGGGGGTAGTTCAATTTTGTGTCGGGGTTGTTTTACTCATAAGGGTGTTGGTTCTTTAGTTCGGATAGCAGGTATCATGTGCAAAGAGCATTATTTAAATATTTTGCAAAATAATTTACCTTCTGTTGTTGATTCTATTGAATTTCCCGAAGATGAAGTAGTATTTCAACAAGACGGGGATCCTAAACATACTGCAAAGATAGTAAAAAACTGGCTAGGAAATGAAAAATTTTCTGTGATGAAATGGCCAGCACAAAGTCCGGATATGAACCCAATCGAAAATTTGTGGTCAATTGTGAAAAGAAGGCTAGCAAAATATGGCAATCGACCTTCAGGTGTTTATGAATTGTGGAAAAGAACAGAACAAGAATGGTATAATATTGAGCCGGAAATGATTAAAAACTTAATAGATAGTATGCCACGCAGGCTAGAGGCAGTACAAAAAAGTAAAGGAAAATGGACAAAATATTAATTTAAAGCTTTATTTCGACGTGCACAATTAAAGTGCAAAACTGTAAACATTTTGCTACAAATCCTTACTTTTGTAAAGTATTCTATATATTGTTAATATTATCGAACATAAACTGTTATGTTTTGTTTATCACATTCGCCATATACAGTAATCGCTCCTTTGTTGTCCTGAATCGTGGGCACGATCGTTGTCCAGTGCCTACCCACTCCACTGCCTGTCAACGAGAGGATTAGGCCTGCGTGGATCTGGTCGCCAGATGTGTCCCAGGACTGTATAGACCCGCGCAGAACGGAGAACAATAGGAAAGGAATATGGCAAGGAAATAAGGAGTTTTTCAAAGCCAGACAGTTGACTTCTTTTGACTGCGAATGCTTTTCTTTGTCATTTAAGTAGCTGTTTCACTAAAGACGCAGTCATAAATCAAAAATAGTGTCCGGGTCCGGGCACGGTCGTTGTCCGCTCAAACCCCCGGCCTTTGGACAACGAAGGAGCTTTTACTGTAATTATTATTGCCTAATCTTTATCATTCAATTGGAAAATAACTCTTATTATCACGTTTTATGTAAAACAAACGAAGTGTGTTTACACTTTTGCTCCTCGTCACTGTAGCTATTTTCGTGAAGCTGCGACAGGTACATGCTGCCGAATAAAAATAGGATTTTTGAGGGCGATCGCGGCCTAGATCGATCACTTATCTAGCGCTTTTGGCAAATGAAAAACCACCAATCCTGGAAACGGACCTCCTTAAGACACGTTTGTTGCCCAATAAAGAGAGAAACGAATATGTATGTGGTTTGTTAAGAAAATTAATATGTAATATATCAATATGTTCATGTGTTGTTTATGCTACATAAACCATACTCGGTTAAAAGCATTAAATAAATAATATTTGTGTGGTTCCGGTATCTTGTAAACGACGCAGAACATTTTTATTTCGTATAAAGATCCAGCCATCGACATCTAAGAATCGTATAAGGGAATTTCGAAACGTTGAATATGAGGTTCCCCAATGAAGTATTGGCCGCAACATTGAATTCCTTCCTGGAAGATGATTCGCCGCTATTAGCCAGGTTGCCTTGACCATTTCGGAGTGAGAAGCGTCACGGCACTGAACCGCGATTGTTGTGTCGCGTTACGCGTAAATCAACTTGTCAGCCGTAAGAAACAACGCAGCCGGCTCAGCGACGAAAACGCAGTTCATTCGAAGAGGACACCGAGGCTGGACTCGGATCTACTTTTGGCACGGTCTGCTTGGAAATTCATGGGAGAAGGCAACACGCGTTTGTCAGGTTCTCGAACGCGTCTTGTTCCGCGGCAAGAAACTACCCGGAAACCTATTTCAAACTAGCCAATAAAGTTCTGTCACGTAATACAATGCCGTCCGCGCCGTCTGTGGTTCCGATAAAAACGAGATATTACTGGTTCGTGTAACGAACGTCTGGAAACATTTAACCAACGAGCTGAAGAATTTTAACGAAAGAAAACAATAGTTTTCGTCGGAAGGTATGTACAGGGGCCGGCGATCGTTTACACGACTTATCTGTAGGTTGACGATTCTGGTTCTCGATGTAGGACGGTCTAACAACAGCCCGTGATAATGCATTATCTTTTATTGCATCGGGACTTCGGTGTTGATCTGTTAAAATTCGAACAGTAGCTCTGTTGTCAATTTCATCGGTGAATTATTATTATTATTATTATTATATACGGACCGAGGTCCTTTTATACATGGGTTTACAGACGTTTTGTATAACTGATAGAAACAAATAGAAAATAACAAAAATATACAAAAAGAACATAGAAAAAAAAAGAAGAGAAAAAAAAAGAAAATTTTCTTAACCTAAAATTTTTACATTCGATGGGACAAGCGCAGAACTCCACAAATACAGGTACGATATTAGCGAATAATCTCGCGTAATTTTGTTTTGAATGCCTGTAACGTGCCATTAAAAAAATCAATATTATTGTAAAGTGTATTTGATCTCGCAATAATCCGATTTATAGGATTCATTACTCCATACGAGGATTTGGATTGCGTTGTTTGAAATCCTGCTCTCATTCTCAAAACACGTTCAGGTACATAAAGATTATTATTTGCCTAAGGAGAGCGGAACAATCTATATTATTATTCAACAAATTAAAAATGAAGCTTTGGTCGGATACTATTCTTCGATCAGATAATGTTTCCAGGTTGACTATATTTAATATTTTAGAGTAATCATGATCAAAGATTGACATAGGATTGTTTGTCTTATATGCAATTATGACATTCTTCCTTGATGGATTAACGTATTGTGCACCGTTGTCTGTATTCTACGTATTACTCTATTCTACTAGTAACGCCTGAGCGACTCCAAAAATCAAATTAATTAACGGCGAGTAAGAAGATCCATAATCCTCTGAGAAGAAGCTAGAGGATCGTCACTGCCCCATCGATATGGAGCAGCAGTGTTCAAGCTCTTCGGAGCAGACCAGAAATGGCAGTTAATCGCGATGTTGGATGAATCTACAGCACAAATCAGCGCATCTAAGCGCAAAAATCATAACAGTATCATTCAGTATCGGGACAGTATTATTTTCTTAGAAATGTATGCCTTCGACGTCATCAACAGGCTCGAAAACAGTTCGAATACAAGTAAAAACCTTAGTTTTTCTTTCTTCGTGGTTGCTTGAAAATCATATCTCGAAGATAGATTTATTAGTAATAGATCGCTCAGAATGTGAAAAAGATTGTCTTTTAATTGTCGGGCAGCTGGGGGCAGCTAATTTTTGTGTAATCCTAAGAACCCTCCGGTGACAAATGATTTCACGGGCCACTTTGATGACGCGTAACGTTATAGCGGGCCGCACTTTAGGTAAACATGCTTTTAAGAAATGTAATACAGATACAAAATGAATAAAACTTTATTGTTATACTATGATTCAATATAATTAATTAACTCTCGAGTTTTTATTAATGAGATATTTGTTTATCCTTTCTTTCACTTAATTTTTGTAAATCTATATTTATGTTCGACGTTGCACATCTTTTGTTAGCTGGTTTTCTAAATTGGCATCAGTTAATGGAGCACGTCAAGAACTCTTTGTAAATTTCATCTTGGAAAAAAATGTTTCACAAATATATGTGGATCCAAAAGCATTTACTAATGTAAGTATTGTAAATATTAATTTTTGATATGGACGCAAAAAATTGTTTCACTTCATTGTTGCACTGCAACTTGATTATATTATAATTATAAATCGATTATATTATAACAATGACACTTCATTCATTTATTATTTTTTGTATACATACAATGAGAAACAAAAGTTCCAATAGAAATATAAAATCGCCCGGCGGGCCGCACAATTTAACGTGGCGGGTCGCGGGTTGGCCAGGCCTGCTCTAGCGTATACCAGTGTCGCCAGGTCGAGAAAATCGAGGGGAATACAAGTACCCCCTCTCTGATGACCAAACCAGTCTACGGCACGGGCACGGTGGTCTACGGTCTTAGTGGGGGACGTTGGAGTGTGCGCATGGTGCTGGAATGGGATAGTGGAAGGGGAAAAGGAGGAGAGTACCTACGCGCAATCCGTTTGGTTTGCACCTGGCGACACTGGCGCATACACAGTCTCGGCACCAACCAGCATAGATTATAACAAAAAGTTAAATCCATAAACAATTTTTTCAATTGTTATGCAATAGTCCAGTCGCCAGGTACTTTTACCTGGAAAGTATTCCGAACTCAATGGAATTTTGACACGTCATTTAGGGGTACTCTGGGGTGTCGAATCTGAGTTTTCCACCTCGAGGACCCTGTGCTAACTTGGGGAAGGGGTGAGAGCCACGATTTTTGTTACTTTTCTTTGGTTTTTCGCCTACTACTCAAAAACTATGGGTCCTAAGAACTTTCTTTTTTCATTTTTGGAAAGAGCATTAAATTTCCTTCAAATTTCACTGAATTTCAAACTTGCTATTTCCTGTTAAATGTTACAATGCGTGGCTCAAAATGTCATTTTGAGAAACATTTCCTAATTTCGAACGCCTGTCTCTCGGTGGCTATAGGGTCAAAAAATACGTTTGACCAGTGAAATTTGAAGGAAATTTAATGCTCTTTCCAAAAATGAAAAGAAAGAAAATTCTTAGGATCCATAGTTTCTGAGCTATTGACGAAAAACCAAAGAAAGGTAACAAAAATCGTGGCTTTTATCCCCTCCCCAAGTTAGCACAGGGTCCTCGAGGTCGAAAGCTCAGAGTCGACACCCCAGAGTACCCCTAAATGACGTGTCAAAATTTCATCGAGTTCGGAATACCTTCTAGGTAGACGCCTTTTTTCGACCTGCCGACTGGAACTAAACCATTTATAACGTTTTATAAATTTATTTTGAAATATAGTTCTCTTGCATTGCGAATAACAAGGGGTCATCGCATACGCAACGAAATATCGTCGTTGGCACTTTTCGCAGGTGTTGTGAACAACGATACATCGTTGTTCGGCACTAAAAGGGCTAGGAGAATACTGCACCAATCGAATCGAGAAATTTCGTAAGCTTTATCCGTTCTAAAATCCGAACTATAAATCATACTTTATGGAGAAATGTAAAACTGGGGTCCGCGTTACCACCCTAAATCGTGTATTAGAAGATAGTCGGAGCCGAGCCGAGCCGGAAACTTTCGCCCGAATGGCTCGATCGGAGCCGTCACTTCTGATCGAAACTGTACGGGCGTGGTGCAATGCAGACCGACGATCAGGAAAGACAAAAGTCGAAGTCAAGTGATCGGTGGAAGGTAGAAGGTAGAAGTCGGCGCTCGAGGGGTCCCACCTCCGTGTGTCTCGTTGCCCGTATGCCGTATACACATAAGAGAACACGCGAGAGGCCCGTCCTCGGGCCGCGCCGCGCGCTGCCGCGTGTATTTTCATAAATATAATAATTTATTTCTCTCCGATGGTATACCCGGCGCACAGAGCCAGAGAGAAGATGTTGTAATCTTCGTGGTCGTCCCCGTCGTCATCGTCATCGTTCCCGTGGCTCCTCGGATAGGTGGGTCGGCCACGAGCGCAGCGTCGTCAGAAGGCAAGGTAAGGGTGCGGCCAGACTCCGCTCTCGACTCCACCTCATTACCCGGCATTCTATGCAAAGACTGCGCTTATGGCTTATTATTGCTTTAGCTTAGCCAACCCGTCGGTTCCTCGGCTCTTCGTGTTCCGTCTATGTGCACGAACGCGTATACGCTCCCTTGTCGATGTGCGACCACGCACGCACAAACACACGCATCGACCTGCATATACAGGGTGTCCGAAAATTCCTTCAACAGCCGGAAATGGGAGGTTCCTGAGATCATTTGAAGCAACATTTCCCTCTGCAAAAATGTTATCCGCGGCTTTTTTCAGGAGTTATTAACGAAAAACACGGACCAATCAGAGCGC
Organism: Lasioglossum calceatum; assembly: GCA_963966675.1. Classification (NCBI taxonomy): domain Eukaryota; kingdom Metazoa; phylum Arthropoda; class Insecta; order Hymenoptera; family Halictidae; genus Lasioglossum; species Lasioglossum calceatum. Next base: position 3,780,170 of record OZ016540.1, on the reverse strand, counting down.
GACCTAGACGCGAGTTGGAAAAGTCGGCCCGGCGCGGCGCGCCAACTGTCTATTGGCCGACTGTGCCAACTCGCGTTTAGGTCGCGCTCTGATTGGTCTGTATTTTTCGTTAATAACTCCTAAACAAAGCCGCGGATAACATTTTTGCAAAGGAAAATGTTGCTTCAAATGATCTCAGGAATCTGCCATTTCCGGCTGTTGAAGGAATTTTCGGACATTCATTCTTGGCGATCCTCCTCTGGGGAGGAATACTGTACACCTCAGCTTTCGCTATACCAGTTACGCCGACCGGATGTTCGGGGCCATTCTATCATTTATATTTTTGGACCTACTGCTTATTAAGGTGGACTCCGAACCACCTATGTGTCAACAACACGCGAAAAATAGCACATGGGCCACCCCCGGCTTTTTCACCGAGCGGTCACCCATCTTAGCGGTGCTCCGCGCCCCCGTTGCTTAACTTCGGTGATCGGACGAGAACCGGTGCTTTTTTTTTTAAATGTTTATTGCATATAAATTTTTACAGTCACAAAAAAAAATAATAACAGGAGTCAACAAACATAAGAAAAACCTACCACACTATATTGCAAAGTTAACTAACTATTTGTTCGCTCGCATGCGAATCTCTTAGTTAAACAGTTCTTTGGACGGTGGTTTTAAGATTAGGAACTATTTCGCGACTAGGATAATATAAGTAGGATAGCGTAACTTACTGGCTAGTGGAATGGCGCTTGGGGGAAAAAGTTTTTATTAAAAACCCCCTTGTCAGTCTTTGGTATTTCGACGAGAACCGGTGCTAGCAACGGGGCCGTGATCGTTGTCGGAATTTTGGGACACCCTGTATATACGCATGATAGTCTATACATCTATAGAATATTTTGTCCTGCCGACTTCACATAACAACCGTTCCGCGCCGATTCGCCAAGTCTTTATCCCTGGTCACTCTCGCGAAATTGTTACATTTGACGACGGTGACGTTTTCGTTTTGGCACCGCTCTCTGCCAATGGCACGCTATAAGTCTTATCCGTAATGATCGTATATGCTGATATTGTATGTTCAATGGTGATCCTAGGTTTAGCGGTTCTTCGGGAGGCTTGGAACTGCTTCAACCCTTGAAGCGCTTTCATTGGGACCAGATGTTTATTCGGTAAGGGTGCACAGTTCGTATTTTGCGATGCAGCGGTGTTCATGATTAGTTACCGAGAGCGTTCATCTTGCATAAAGAGCCGCAGTCTAATTATGAAAATGGGTTTAGCAGTTATTTCACATCACGTTATCTCGAACTAAATGAGACAAGAATGATACGAAACCGGAAATTATGGCCACAATTGAACGAAGAAGAAACATGTCACGAGCAACTGGTAACTGATCGAACGGCAAGAAAGATCTCCGATTAATCTATCGAAGACGGAAATAGTTAAACGGATCGAGTTATGCGCCGATTCGCCCGCTTCTGTCACTCCCCGCTTCGATGCTCATTTTCTATCTATGCAGACACGCAATTATTGGAGGCGATCTTCTCGATAGGTTCGTTATGTCGATGTCGGTTCGCTTAACAGGGCGGCTGCTTCTCTACGTAATTGTGCACAATGTTTCTGATACCGTGTTATCTGCTCGGTGTTGTCGACTGGCGGCGGTCACGGAAAAATCTGACTGCCATTCACAGATTTCTGTAATTAACTGGCACAGATTTCATTGGCGATACCGCGGGCCAATGGAATATCGCGAAACTAACAATCGCCACCGAAGATTGCCCCGAGCGGTCCCTTATGGCCGATTAACGGCTCGGTACGAAGCACAACTTGCAATTAGCATTATTCTCGGGCACTTTCGAGGGTTGCGAAATGTATCGGGTCGAGCGGGTAAACGCCGCTCAATCATACAATAATTGCGAGAACGATTTCTAGCAGTTAATGACCGCGATATCGGGTAAATGTTGTTACGTTTTGTTGGAGGTTCGAAGCCGAAGGCTTCCATTTTTTAGGCATTTCCGGTAGTGCAATTGAAAAATGTTTTGGACAAAAGTTTCTCAGTACTTGGTGAGCTACATGTTCGCATATTCTTAAATCTGAAAAAATGCTTTTTACGTGAAAAACTAAAGGTCACTTTGACTTTTTTAAATGGCACCATATGTTTTGGACGTCATAGGATTATTGTTGATGTCGAGACGAATTCAACAGTGTATTATACTATGTCCTTGGGATGACGTCAAACTTAAAAATTTTGTTTGGTGTGGTATTTTAAATGGTCACTTGATCGGATCATATTTCTTCGGAGAACAGCTGCTCGATATCTTAACTTTTTGGAAGAAAAACTTCCACACTTATTGCAAGACATTTCACTGAACATTATGAACGATATGTACCTTCAACAAGACGGGTGTTCTGCCCACAATGTTATTGTAATTAGGGGATATCTTAATAACAAGTTTAGAAATCGTTGGATAGGAACGTATGGTCCAATTCGTTGGCCACCACGTTCTTCGATTTTTATCTGTGGGGATATCTGCAATCTGTTGTATACGACACGACAATCAATAATGTTCAAGAACATCGGAATCGCATAACAACTGCCGTAACAACTGCGTGTAATAACATAAACCGAGACGCCCTAATTATGGCGACAACGAAAAGTCTAATAGAAAGAGCGGAGTTCTGTATCGTAGAAAATGCGAATCAGTTCGAACATCTAATGTAACTTGCTTTGTTTTGTAAGAAATAATTTTTCATTAAAGTTACGTTTGCACAAAATTTTTAAGTTTGAGGTCATTTCAAGGTCATGGTGTAATACACTGTTGAATTCGTCTCGACGTTAGCAACAACCCTATGACGTCCAAAACATATGGTGCCATTTAAAAAAGTCAAGGTGACCTTTACTTTTTTACGTAAAAAGCATTCTTTCAGATTTAAGAATATGCGAACATGTAGCTCACCAAGTACTGAGAAACTTTTGTCTAAAACATTTTTTAATTGCACTACCGGAAATGCCTAAACAATGGTGACATAACTTAACGGACACACCCTGTATAAGAAGAGATCTGTGGTTTAGTTTGTGTTCGGTTGAAGAAAGATGTGTCTAAAATAAAAACGTGGTAAAATGGTCTTATTTTTATGAAGAAGTATAAAAATATGCCAACGGGAATGCATTCACATTAATTGTACAAATTTGTTCAGGGCAAAATATTCGTTTTGACGTATTTTAATCTGATCGGGGAAAAATACCGTGCGTTTACTCCGTAACGGCGACAGTTTGGAGCTGCGGTAATTCGGGATGAGCAGAGATAGGCGAAGTTCGTTTCCAGCGTCGAAATCCATCATCGTGGCCCCGGTTTCTGTCAATAACAGTTTCCACGAACGCACATAATCAGAATATTCCCCGAAAGATCCTAAGCGCAGATAGGGGAAACGAGGTTCAGCAGGTAGGATCTAAACGGACGTAAGTAATGCACAGCGAAGGCCGAGTGTGCAGACGATATAAAGGAACAAATGAGTTTCGTGATCGTACCAGAGCCCGATCTTGTCTCGGGTTAATCGAGCAACGCTGCAGAAAACGAATAGAACAAACTGTTTGCAGAGTGAATCGGCCAGCCGACGATGAGAGAGGAGAAAATGTGACGAGGGTGAATAATGCTTTGGCGTCCGATTCGAAAACTCGGGGACAAACTTTTGCGTTATATGCGAACGCCTGATTCGTCCAGGCCGTTTTTCCAACCCTCTCGACGTTTACCTGCAGCAACGCAATTGGAATGAACGCTTTGATCCGCGGATAAGCGCACTTTACGACAAACTTAGGGAGTTAACTAATTAGAGAAAACAATGTTCGATTCCATGACGAAGATATCGGCTAATTCGATGATAACAGTTTACTGGAATAGGACGAGTAGATCGAATGCGCTACAATATTGTTCAGAAAAGAAATAAATATCCGCATATTTATTTATTTAGTAATATTATAACTAAAAATCCGAAACCCAGAAGTGTGCACTAGTGGCACACGCGGTACATATTTTTTTGTACAGGGTGTATAAAAAGTAATGGTCATCCGTCCTAGGGGTGAATCTGCACCTCTGGATCGGTGGACATTTGTAGGAGAAACTTGCCGCAAAATTGTTTATAACAAAGAAAATTGTTGTTAAAGTTTTTTTTACATCAACACCTTCTGCTCATCGAGGAGAGAAAAAGTTTGAAAGGAGCCATATGTCGCAAACAAATAGTTATTGAGATATAAGCTGTTAAAGTTTTTCAAAATTTGATTGTGTGGAATTATACGTATAGACAAAAGCCTACTACACAGTCCACACGTCCGTGTCGATGAGACAGAACACATGATCGTGTGCGTGCCTCAAGGCAAATGACATTTAAAGCGACGAATGTCCCTTTAAATTTTGTTTGCCTCGAGGCTCGAGGCACGCACACGATCATGTTCTGTCTCATCGACACGGACGTGTGGACTGTGTAGTAGGCTTTTGTCTATACGTATAATTCCACACAATCAAATTTTGAAAAACTTTAACAGCTTATATCTCAATAACTATTTGTTTGCGACATATGGCTCCTTTCAAACTTTTTCTCTCCTCGATGAGCAGAAGGTGTTGATGTAAAAAAAAACTTTAACAACAATTTTCTTTGTTATAAACAATTTTGCGGCAAGTTTCTCCTACAAATGTCCACCGATCCAGAGGTGCAGATTCACCCCTAGGACGGATGACCATTACTTTTTATACACCCTGTACACGGGCTGAAGCGAACGACTTCGCTTCGAAGATGTTTCAGGATGGTCGAATTATTTCTGCAATGTCATTGTTTGTCCGATTCGAAGTGAAACCGTGATGAGGCGAAGAATAATCATTTCCACCGAGAAGTGATTTTTAACAAGTCCTCGTGATGACTTTACATAGAGCGGAAGAACGTGTTAGACATGACATTTTTTACATACCAAACAAATTTATTCTACATACGCTTATCGTACATCTCGTCGCCTAGCAGGAATGTGCACGGTGTCGCGAGCGACGCCATCGGCCGCCACTTTAAATGTCATCAATCCCGAAAGTTGGCTGGCCATTTGCGATTTCGCAATTTGTTTGTGCTGATCGGGGGCCCTGCAGCGCGCGAACTATGTACACCGCTGTTACGTTTCGTAGGTGTTACGGCGTCTGCTCTCTAGCCTTCAAATTTTTCCGATGTCATGAAAAATCTTGGTTGTTTAATATTCAGAATTCCGCTTTCCACGGAGAAGGTGATCGTATTGCACATTGCATCACGGCTACAATGATATGATATTAATTATGCGAATGATGGATCTAAATATTCAATCAAATGGCCGCGATTTATGTAAAATAATGGACGGCCGGATGACGGTTCAGTTAGGACAGAGACAAGTTCGAAGTAGACTGCGGACATTTATGCAAAATAAGAATCAAGAACCGCTTGGCGATTTCTTCTTCTCTTTCACAATTTTAGTCAGCTAAACATAATATATAGATATTTTTACAGTTTTTCAATCTTGTTGCTGTCTAAAATTACAGCTACTCGTTGTTGGCGTAAACGCATCTCCGATCGACGTTGTTGAGACGTCAAACGAAGATTCGCCTCTTTCTGTACAATTGATTTCATTTCTTACGTGTACGCGTACTCGTACAATTGTTATCGCAGTAGCAGAGCACAAAATGAAAGAATCATCCTGTGCGCATGGTAGATACAGGGTTTTCCATAACGCGTGGAGAAAATTTAGGGGTGGCTCGAACGAGGAGTGGAAGGGAGTCCCGGGAAACAGTGTGGCCAGACGAGTCCGACCTTGGAACTCGCGAGGGGAATACAGTACCCCTTCTCTGATGACCGGCAATATGCGCAAGCGCGACGGGGATCGAGTGGCGCCAATGACGACGCGTGGCGCTTGCGCGATGGGGACGCAACAATGACAGATGACATATTACAAGTTTCAGGTTAAAAGGTAGTTTCAAAACTTGCTATGTCCATTTCTTAAAAGTGTTAAAATAGATTATGATTTATTTTTAGGACATTTATGATTTTACTGGAATGTAACTCAGTAGTACAGATTTCAACATTTTTTTCAACATACATATTATACACAATAAGCATACTTCACATCACAACTGAAACTCCCACATGTTACAATTCATTTTATTTATAATAAAAAATGTTGATAATATCTAGAACGATTCATGTGATTCATTTCATTAAGTAGGTAATAGGTTCGACACGCGGCAATAACCTGAAACTTGTAATACAGTCATCTGTGATTGTTGCGTCCCCGTCGCGCTTGCGCATATTGCTGGTCATCAGAGAAGGGGTACTGTATTCCCCTCGCGAGTTCCAAGGTCGGACTCGTCTGGCCACACTGCCGGGAAAAGAGGCAGTCAGGAGAAATGCAACTAGCGGGGCCCTGACTGTCCTCAAGGACATTAGATGGAGAAAAGGGCTCTCGGTCCTAGACGTGTCGTTTTTTAAGTGAGTATTGGGGACACCGACCACCTGTGTCCCCCGAGTTCCACACTACCCCTTCTGGGTATACGTAAATGTATTTTTCCCACGTCTTTAAAGAAAAAAAAGGGGGTGACTCGAACAAAGTTTCTACAAACACTCCCTATTCGACTTTGTTCGTAAGTGTAACACGCAATTCATAAATGTTCCGGCAATAACGAATAGGCTGAAGGTCTACAGAACGATGGTTTATGCATATTCCAAACGATGGTTTGCAATAGCCTCTTACAAAGGTGTAGGCATTCGATAATTAGCGGCGTCAATGAATATCGGTTCATTCCAATTGTAAACGAATCAAGCTATTCAAGCATCCATTTTTTAACAGGTCCCACGATATCAGATTCATGTGGTGTTCATCGAGTGACATGATATGTGGGGAATTAGTAATCGAGTTTTACCATAAATAACTGAGAGAGTACAACACTCTGTTTCATGCTACGTCGTTTATAAATTAGCAATATTGCCAACCAGAATAATACAGTGAAAAATAATCAACACTTCCGTAATAACGAACTTAGATTACAATATGCTGCCATTAATACTAGTTGCAACAAGCAAAGGGTAACTGTTTCCTTGATCTCGATCGACGATTTGTTAATAACGAATAATAATGATTTCAGCGCACTGGGTCGATCGAATGCTACTACTTAAGCAATTATATTAAAATTTTTCCGAAAATTTTGACCGAAACGTTGAACATTTTGTGGTAATTTGCAAAATTGCTCAAGTAGTAGCGTCAGATCGAACCAGTGCGCTGAAATCATTATTATTCGTCGGAAGCAAAGGGTAGTTTCGTAAAGACAGTTTCTCATTCTGGCAAACAGGTGATGCCAGAAAGTTAGTTGTGCTTGTAATTAATAAATAATTACCGGAGACATGCGAGTTTCGTCGAGCTTTCACGGCGCTCGAACTGCGAGTAATTCACGTTGGGCATTTCGCGGCGATGCGAATGGGCCGATGTCCCGAGGCTCAAAACGATTCTTCTCATTCTATTTTTGAGTAATACGGAGAGCCACGGCGATATCCACCGGCGAGGTCTGTACTTACTTTGGTACGTTTACCTCGGTAGGATGTAGGTTGCCTCTTAGATCGGCCGACCTCTCTTCTCTATAGCCATTTTTACGGAAACGAAATTCATAGAGTGGGCAGAGCCGATTCCAGTCTCAGAAGTTCATCCACCGTATAGCGAAGGTGCTATTGTTCGAGAGGCAGCCGCCAGAGACGAGCCAGGAACGAACAGAGCGAGAGAGACCGCGGTGGAAGAGGATGGTATCGAAGAAAGAGGTGTACCCGTCTACAAGTACATCCGCCCGTTCGTTTCTACGTACACATCCAAGAAAAGTAGGCCTTTCCCTCGGAGAGTTCAAACGATTCTTACGCACCGGCCGCGTACGTTAATTTCAATCGCAACGGCAGACTTTTCGTTACAGTCTATTTCGCAAGCGGCCACCGGAAAGGTCATTCCGCGGGAACTCCGATAGCGCGGTTGCCGCGAGATCCTTATCATTCCGCCGCACCGCTAGAACCGATGCTTCTTCGGTGACCTTTCGCGGGTTTTATTTGCCCGCGATTATCAATTTCCTTCGCGCGGAAACGGGCGTTATCATCCGCTTTCTCCAGCAATTGCCGATCCGATCGCGCCACCCCTGCGCCAGCGCGACGCCGCGGCGGTTTCGCGAATTTTTTTCAGACTAACAAATAGTCTTGAAGCGCGGCAACAGTCTTCTTTTTAGTTTATTTCTCACAGATGATAAGAAGCCGTAATTGTGGAGCAATAACTTACTCCAGGGTCCCCGTTAACAGGCTCCCGACGGACAGAGCGTTAAACAATCCAATAACAATCCCGCAGCCCGGTCGGTGTCCTTACGGTTTCCGACGATTACGGGAACATCGGCCGCCCACCTGGCCCACGGTTATCAAAGCGGATCGTTCGGGGGCCGCGTGTAACGAGCAGCCTGAACAAGAAACGCCTTTTGTCCGGCGATTTTTCGTCATTCGCCGGTAAAATGGTTGGTGGCGTGATTCACAGAACGAATCGGCCCGGCCCGCCTGGTGAACGTACTTACATACTTACAGGATCGCGCGCGGCACGGCGCGGCGCGGCGCGGCGGTACTATAACAACGGTTTGGAAAGGCTTTGCGTTGTTGTATTGTGCGTTGGGTGTCGAGTGTCGGGTGACGGGCGCCTCTCGCAGGCAATAGCCCAGCAATACGCCTCGCAGGAATACGGCCACGGTCCAACCAACGAACCGTACACACGTACTTAGGGTATACGCGGTCCGTACACGGACCAATAATTCTCAATCGAAGTACGGGGAACGTTCGCTACGGGTCCGCTGCTCTCGGTCCGTCGTCGTCCCTTAAATCTAGCTGCGAGGCCGACCTTATCGGAGGCCTTCCACCGTGCGCCATTATTGTGAGATACTGAACGTCCTGATCCGTCGTTTAGAGTCCTATCCAGGCCGCGAATCTCACGCGTTCGGCAGCCAGGTACCTATACGCTCTCTGCCAAGAGAGAGAGAGAGAGAGAGAGGGAGAAGTGTGCTCTCTTCGGGAGAACGGGACGCCGCGATCTTCTCTCGCTCCCTCTCCCTCTGCATCCGTGTGTTCCAGCGTTCGTGGTTCCCGTTGCTGTTGCTCTCCGTTGTTGTTACACTCCGGTGATGGTGATGGTGATGGTGATGGTGCGCGTGCGACCGCTTCAACGGCACATCGCGGGGGAGGAGCCCTGGGCTCTCCGGACCCGGTGGGGAACGGGGACACGGCGCAGGTAATCAGAGGCACTAAACCACGATACCGTGCTGGCAGTTAGAGGCCTCTATCTCTCCTGTCGTTGGTGGTACAACACGCCCGGTATTATTTGCAGGCTGCCACATTTGTCGTAGGTGGTCTTGCGACAGTGGCGTCGCGCGGCCTGTATGAACGACGCCGTCTCTACGACCCGCTGTGGTTCTCCTTCACCTTCCACGCGATCACGGATAACGAACGCCTCCGGGAGATCGGCCGCGGATCGTACAGGATCCCAATCCCACCCTCCTGGCCGTTTTTCCTCCGCGATTCTACGCCGCCTCGACTAATTAACCCTTTTCCGGGTCTAACCACTCTTACATGGCTACTGTTTCTTGCAATTGATACAGTCACGTGTTTATCTCGCACGGAGATCCGCAGAATAATCGGCAGGAACACTGGAGCTATTTTTACCTGGTCTTTCGAAAATGTCATTTCGCTACTCAGTCTCTGTTTCTGTTCAATTCATACCTACGAATAGGTAGGATACCTACGAATCTAACTAGAAAACCAGTGTTACGAACCTCTGTGCAGAAAAACAATTTGGTAACACTCATAAACACGCAACTGTCTAATGAACACAAGATGGAGTTGCTTGCTATTTCCATATTCTATACAGCTCGTTGCGAATGCCGTTTATACAGGGCAGGTCGCACTAATGTTAGTGCCACCGACGAGAATACCTCGTCTGTGTCAGTTTTGCTATGATTCCACGTTGACACCAGCGCATGCGAGTGAAATGTTGCAACATATCGCAGCACTGGTTGACAGTCCTCCTGACTAGACGCCATCTCGTCTAAACTAGCTGAACTAAAATTGGCTCTAGACTGGCTCTGCATCAGAGAGGACCTCTGTCATCATGAATGTAATATGGGAAAATCTCTGCTATGTGGATGAAATCACGCGCCTCGGTTTTTTATCCTTATACGAGCATATTTTGAGCTGCACGAAGGTTCATTTGATAGAGGAAGGTTCATCACGGCGCGCTCAACTAATCATATCAGTCAAAAAAGTCTCTGTGAGACAGAAAAATACATTGAAATCTGCGGTTGTATTTCTCGATTTTTCCTCTACTTTGAGCACTGATAATATTAGATATAAACCTAATCTCGTTAAATAATGAGTTGAGCGCGCTGTATTTAACCTTCCTCTTTAGAATGAGCCTTCGCCCAGCCCAAAATCTGCTCAAATAAGGACGAAAAACCGAGGCGCGTAAACCCACATTTGAACTCCCCCTTTTACAGCAAGAAACATATGACTTGGATCACTTTCATAATTACAGACACAGATATCTTTGAAACTATGTTACTAAGGAATTGATAAATCATCTCCGATTTCTGAGAGCGTTGGATTATTTCGAAATAGATGAAACGCATAGGGAATAGAACGAATTTCAAAGAATAGTTTATTCGCGCAAATAAATTTTGGAATTTTACCGTAATCTAATGTTACGCCTGAATATATCATATATTGATTCGTTGCGTTCGTCCGTCATAACCGGCGAACGAGATTGATGGCGGAGTAAAGAGCATCGATGGGAGTGGAGGTTACGTACAATCGAACACGCTTCCTCTCGTGAAACTCCTACGTAACTGAACAATTTCGCAAGTCGCGATGAAAGTAGATCTTCGTTGACTCAGGTACAAAGTATTCGAACGCGGCGTGGATAGCTGCGTGTAAAATTTTAACGTCTCTGCCGTGATCAATTACGTTAAACGATCTCCCAGCTGTGATGGATTCGAAAAACAATTTTCTATTCCTTCAGAGTAGAAGAATTTTAATGGCTACGAACCAACCACGAATCAGACGATGATTTATCAGCAGAAATCATTTTCTGGAATACACAAGAACTAAATTCGTGGTTGATTCGAGGTAGACAAGCCGATTCTGAGGAGTAGACTGCGGATTTTATGCATTTACGACAAACATGGGTAAGCACAATTTAAAGCAGTGAACATATTAAAAAGATTTAGGGACATCAGCGTATTGGTTTCAGCTTGATCATATAATTAAAAGAAGATTTTGCATACAGATCCGCAGTCTACTGATGAGATCTACACAGTCTGTCCCATTTCCGATGAGACTGCTCAAAAATAAAAAAGAAGACGCTCTACAGTGCATTTCTTCCATCGTATTTATTCGAAATAATCCCCCTCCAAGTGAATACAGCGTTGAAACCGATCATAAAACTTGTCGAAGCATGTCTGGTACTCGGGGGCCGGAATAGCTTTCAGGATGTCGGTCGAAGCCTTCTGGATGGTAGGAATCGTACTGTAAGTGTTCCCCTTCAACGCTAATTTGAGTTTAGGAAATATCCAGAAGTCGCACGGCGCTAGATCAGGCGAGTATGGCGGGTGGTCGAGCGTTATGGTGCTTTTTTTGGCCAAAAACTCGCGTACAATTAGGGCTTTGTGCTCTTTGCTCCATGGCGATTTTTCGACAGGCTAACACAGTGGGCGGTTAGTTATAATGTCGTAAATATTGACAGAACAATTGAAATGCTAAGAAATTTGGTGTGAAGATGTGTCTACAAAATTCAATAGATGAATCAATAGATGGCGCTGCAATCGGCTGTTAATTTCGACCAGTCTCATCGGAAATGGGACAGACTGTGTATGCGAGACATAGCTCCCCAAAAAATATTTCGCACGTGTCTCTTTTTCATCGGCCACCATCCACAACTGAATGGGTGGAAACATCCCTCGAACTTTTTGATTGGGAAATTGCACGAGCTGCGGTTCGATCATCGTGATCTCGCGGAAACTTTCGGCAACGAACGTGTCAAGGCGCGATTTGCTTTCTCCAGCCGTGCTTGGTGCATATTGGCGCGCACAGCTGCCTCCAAACAGGGTTCGGTCGGAATAAAAGGCTGTCCGGACGTATCCGAGTCGGGGCGTCGATCCACCGCGGCGCGGCGCGGCGGGATAAATGTCCGCGATATCTCGCGATGCGCTAAAACGCTCGCCTAGAAGAAAGAGGTGTTCGGCGTGGTGCGAGGTGTTTGCGCCGGTACCCGCCAATCTGTCAGCATCGTGGCCGAGCGTTATATCGTGGGTAGGTGTACCTTGAATTATCGGCAATTGGCATCCGCAACGTTCCTGGCATTCGAACGAGCGTCGTGCAGAAAATTGTAAACCCTCCTCGTGTGTAAGCCACCTACCCGCGCCCGTTTTAGCACGGTCATTCGCGCGCGCGTTCGTACGCGGCACACGCGTCTCTCCCTCCGCGTTTCGTTCTCTCCCGTTGCGTCGTCGCGTCGTCTCGTCGAGTCTCTTCCCCACAGTTGTTCCTCGTGGTTCTATGAAACGCCTAGCCATTTTCATCTTTCCCTCCGGTGGAGATAGGAAACGCGTAAATCAGCTTGCCGGCTGTTCGCCACTTATCTCGGTCGGCACGAGCCAAAGAAAACTTTCGAAGAGAGGTTTATCGATCGGACATTAGGCGATCGACGTGCGATGTTATTGGCATGACGCGGCTCCGATTACTATGCGCGTCGAGTCTTTTGCCGCCCCCACTTTTCCTCTTCTTTTTTTCCCGACATTCTACATATTCATGCGCGCGTGCTATGTGTCGATCTGTCTGTCCGTCCATCCGTCCGTCCGTCCGGCCGTTTGTCCGTTCGTTCCTTCCAGCAAACAAACCAACCATCCATCCATTCTGTTCCTCCGTTAGAGACCATCCGTACCTCAGCACGGGGCCGTGGTTTGCGCGAGAGCGAGACTGTTTTATGTCGGACTTATGCACGTGGACGTGGACGTGGCCGCTCGTCCACCACCTCGTCTTCTTCTTCTTCTTCTTCTTCTTCTTCTTCTTCATCTCTTAAACATCTTCCTCCTCCACCTTTTCTCTCCTCCTCTTCCTCATCCTTCACCTCCTCGAAAAAGGATACACGAGAGCACGCGTCCCGACGACGCGACGGCGCGGCGCACACCGGTTCACCTACCAACTCTGCCCTATGGTACACCGTACCATCGGGCTCTCCTCGGCTATAGTTGGCGAGAACCAGCCGACACACCGACGCGACACCGTCGTTGCTTACGTACACCTCCGCGAGAACTGTGTGAGACCTTATATCCGGTGATGCACGTGCTCGCGCATCTTTATTAATCATTCCCTAACCGTTAACCCCTCTTAAGAGCTCGTTTGTCAATTGTGGAAATTGACGCGACACTGCCACGGTCGTGTTCGGTTTCGAGAGCCTCGGAATTCCAAAGAACCGAACCGCGGGGCTATATTCTCTTCGTTTGAATGTCGGGGAAAGCGCAACGCTAATTCTCAAATGCTTCGCTCGCCGGGAACGCGTCGATTCCGTCGACAATGTCGGGGAACGCGATTGTTTTGATCGCACACCACCGCGCCGACCACACGCGAACACGTTTTTGTCACCTGTCAAAATTTCACTTGTTCAACTTACCCGGATTGAAATAAACATTTTCTACCTGAACAGAGGCGTATCTAACGGTACGCGGACAAAGGGTTCGCGGGGGGCCCCGGATACCAAGGTGCCCCAAGCTCTTAAAATATCTTAACTTAAAGATTTTGGAAATGACCGAAAATGTTCAAAAAACCCTCCACAAAATAATCGAAAAAATCTAATATAAATAGTAAATACGTATTGTGCGATTATTTTTGTCGCAATATTTATGTTCTTGTGAACAAAACGTAATGCCTCGTACAGACCTGAACATTTCGATCTTGTAGTAACACAGTGGAAAGATTCGTAGAATTCATTCCCATAGAAAAACACACGTCTTCAGATTTAGAACAAGAAGTTCTACAAACTTTAATAAAATTAGGAATGGATATTAAAAACTGTCGAGGATTTTCATTTGATAATGCTTCTAATATGTCAGGGAAGTACTCAGGTTTACAAGCACGTCTTAAAGAACATAGCACAAGTGCGGTTTTTATTCCGTGTGCTGATCATTCCTTAAATTTAGTTGTGGAAATTTCGCTGTACGTTATCTAATGCGTCAGGAGAAAGATCGTTTACTGTTTTAAAGCGTGTAAAAAATTATTTAAGGAGCACTATGGGAGAAGAAAGGCTAAATAATATGGCTATTCTGTATATGGAGCAGAAAATTTTAAGCCGAATTGATACTGCCAAAATAATTCATGAATTTGCAAGAAACAAAGCAAGACGGAAATTCATATAAAATACAAAATGTGTAAAATGTATGTATGTTTTTTAATACATTTATTTAATGTCTTACGGTATGGAATTTCTGATTACTTTTCTTCTTTGTTTATAACTTGATGAGAGCTTTCATGAAACTTTTTGTTGAGTGGGGGGGGGAGGGGGGATACCCGAAATTTTGACCTCTTAGGGCCCCCACTTGTCTTGGTCCGCCACTGTACCTGAACTGCAACAAACTGGCGTGAAATAGAACTTTGTTTTCTCTCTTCTTATAAGCTTGAATATAATATAACAGTATTTTTTAATTCTTCCAGTGGCTTTGCTGTTTTAAATTACACCTACTCATTTTTTTCGTAAATGCATAAAATCTTCTGTCTAGTTACGTGTTCCGCATTGAAAAAATGAAAGTCACGATGTGTCATGTCACAAAACGCCAAGATTTTTCACTCTGGCCCGCAATGTGACATTCTATACGTAATACACACCTTTAACATTTTCAAGAATTTCCCCGTCCGATCGATAAGCCGAGCGAATCAATAAAATACGTAGACGCGCGTTGTGCCCGGACAAGCCGATTAATAATGTTCGTATCGCGATAGCCGGGAGAAGCTGATTTAGAAACGGAAGCAAGTATGAATATTGTCGCAGAGGAATAATTCGACGGAAATACTGTGCATCCTTGTAAAATGTTCGTCGAGGGACGAGTATCGTCGGACGGCTTAATCGAAAAACGACGACGATGATAGAAGGCTAAATCTCTCGACATTCAATCGCGCATATGCCTTTTAATATTAATGCACCGCGTTGGCACCTACGTAAGGAAGCGAATGCACTTCGAGTCGCGACAGCGAATTTACGACGTATTAAATTGCGCTACTCGATATCTTTGTAATTTTCTCAGATGGGCATAAAACTACGTGCTTACGGGGAAGGAAATCTCGGTCGGAAGGATCGGAGTTGAAGTCGCGTTCGCCTGGGGTCTAATTAAACCGTGCTCGTGCTATAACCGAACACGCTGTCGCTGTTCGTCAATCGAAATTTATTTCAAAATGCTGTTGTCAACTATTATAAGGATCTTCCGGAGGTAATATAAAAACGCAACAACATTTTTCAAAATTTGACAAGATATAATTCGTACTAAATTAATGCAATTACCAACGTTTGGGTTCGATTCACTGCACCGTTTAAGAATTATAGCAACTTAAAGTTAGCGCATTTTAACACGCCTTCTTATGGAGAATTCATAAAATTCTACTTCAAACCCTATTTAAACCTTGAAAAAACGCAACTAGAAACTCCAGCTTTTTTTATACATATGTAGTAAAAATTATGTAATTAAACAAATTATAAACTGTTAGAAAACGTCAAATTTATCGTGTTGTCTCTCACTAGCATGGAAGCGCGACAAGTGTAGACCACTGAATATAGCTACAGAGGGTACAGTATTCGCAAAAGTTTAATGCAAAATATACTCATGAATGGCTTTCATTGCCAATGTATTCATGGATTTCAAATTTCTTGTACTTTTGTCTCCCTGTGTACCTCCAGAACATCCTTAACCCCTTGCCCCACGATTTATGTTACGGTTTCAGTGATCAGAACTTTTTTTAACTGAACTACAATTAATGTTTTCGGCGCACTAGTTCGATCGATTGGAAAATAAGCAAATTTGCAGAAATATCACATGAAATTTAATTCAACGTTTCGGCCTCAATTTAGACCATTTTCAAGAATAGAAAATTTCAGTACTGCGTCTGTAAGAATCAATCAAAGACATTTTTAAATGGTTAGGCAATGATTTAAATGGTTTTTACACACTTTTTGCTTGCGTGAAAACACGTTTGCCTAACCATTTAGAAATGTCTTTGATTAATTCTTACAGACGTAATACTGAAATTTTCTATTCTTGAAAATGGTCTAAATTGAGACCGAAACGTTGAATTAAATTTCATGTGATATTTCTGCAAATTTGCTTATTTTCCAATTGATCGAACCAGTGCGCCGATAACATTAATTGTAGTTTAAACAATTGTCGATCGAGATTCAGAGAACTGTTTTTTTAACTGACTTCGGAAAAGGAGGAGGTTGCTTAATTCGATCTGTATGTGCCTTTTTTTTTCTATGTAAGTATGTTCACCGATTACGCCGAGATGGATGGACCAATCGGAACGAAACCTTTTGCATCTTGTAGAGCAGGGATGGGCGCGGGTGGGGCCCCTCAAACGCCTGCTTCCCCCACCAAGCTTCCTTTCCGTGGCGCTCCTCGCGGCTTCGATGCACGAGGCCTGCGCACTGCTTGCGATGGACGAAGCGCGTCTTTCTTTCATAGTAACGGCGGAAGCTGGTGGGGGACAGTAGGCGCTACGGTGGGGACGGCTTTGCCTCGATTGAGGCAAAAATGCCCATCCCTGTTGTAGAGTATGTCCCGGGGATGATCCCGTGAACAAATTTTGCATTTATTTATTCCTTACGATTTTATTTGCGGAAAGTGAATTAGGCTAAACTGCACTATTGCTGGCATTGGCAATTTTAGTTATTGGCACTTTTGATTTAAACGGCAAATATTAAGAATTCCTGGTATAGAAAATGACTTTATATTGCTTCTTATTTATATGTATTTCAAAGCAACGTTGTAAGTTTTCATAACAGAGTTCCACATATGACTGTTAACAACGCCGGTACATCCAATAAGACCGACGGATGACCACAGTGCAATGTAAATAGTGTTTTATTAAAATTTTCGTTACGAGTGAGTATACTTTATCGCTTTATAACCTAATTTCGGACTGTACATACATACATAAAACAAATAGCCTGTTTAACGTTTACTTCTTACTGTGCCAATGACTGTACTATTTGTCTTACTATTGTTATTCACCGAATATATTTTATAATAAAAGATTTATGACCCGTAAAACTGTTTGATTTTGCTGAAAAATCTCTATTAGTTTGTAATAATAGCAAGTTATAAGCTCGTTTAAACATTTCAAAAAAAGATAAATAGATTTTTACTATGATTTTGGCTTAGGGTGCCAATCATTGTACAGTTTACCCTATTTCATGTATGTTCACCGACTACTCCGAGATGAATGGACCAATCAGGACGAAACCTTCTGCATCTTGTAGGTATGTCTCCCGGTTGGTCTGTTGAAAACAAATTTTGCATTTTTTCATTCTTTCCGGTTTTTATTGCAAATAACCAAGAAGACCGAAAACCCATCTCACGCGGTGTTCTACAAATTCAGCTCGTTCCACTAAAAAGTGTGAAATAAAAGAATTTCATAAAAATAAATTAAACCGACTTCGAAAAAACGCACTAAAAAGTATGAAATAATTTCCATTTAATTTATGTGAATACACACGAACTTAAATACAATACAATCTTTTCGGAGGCGGCGCAAAATAGAAAATTTTCGACACTGGGAATTACGAAAATCCTTAAATTCTTCTACATGCATCAGATATTAATGTATCTTCTCTTCCCACCTATTGATTTTCAAGTTCACCATATTCCAATGAAATCATAATCAGCAACATCAGTCATTTGGAAAATTTTCAATTTGGCACCGCCTCCGGAAAGATTGTGTTGTATTTAAGTTCGTGTCTATTCACATAAATTAAATGGAAATTATTTCATACTTTTTAATGCATTTTTCGAGAGAAGTCGGTTTAATTTTTGTAGTTCGTATACTTTCCTAGAAAAGGAGAAAATTTATATCTATTGTATGCTTGTATATTCCTCATTAGCTGTACATTAACAAAACCAAAACGTAGAATTTTATTTCGGTTTAACGGAAATTAGTAGCATACATTATTTATTATACTCTATTCGGAATCTTCATCACGAGTCAGACACGATATTGTGGGGGACGGGGGCTAAATAAACGTGTCTTCTGGGTCTTGCATCAAAATCTGCAGTCCATCAAATCTACAGTTTTACATAAAAAATGAATTTTTCGGATCCGTGTAAAGATTAATAGACGAACTTCTCGTCCGGACAGGGTTGATTCGTCCGATGAACGACTCGCGAGAATTAGGATACCGTCCGCGGTTCTCCTAACGATGCAACAACAACGTTCACGGTGAAGTAAACTCGCTCGGAAGTCTCTTTGATTATTCCCCTTTCTCCCTGCTTGATTCTCCATTCACGTTTGATCGTGCGACGAGTAATTAAATTAATAACAACGCCATCGCTGCGCGCAGACTTTTCCGACTTTCTTATTCCCACAGCTATCTCGTGACCTGTTTTTCAGGTGAAAAGGGTTTTTCTACCGTTTCTACGCTCGTTTAGTTTCTATTTTCAACGCTTCTTCAACTTCTTTGTATGCAGTAACCTACTTGATTACGCGGCGCTCGCTGACGCTCAAATTCGAAACGTTCCACGAACGACAACGTACAACGGGTTTGAACAATTCGATCGAAGAAATCAGTGACAACGCTTGATGAAAACTGGCAGAAGGGTTTGTAAATCGATATGTGTGGAAGCTTACCGAGCATCTTGCTGAGATCGGCGTTATGAAGATCGGGGTTCTCGTCGGCTAACTTCTTGCGCTCGACCTTTGCCCAGACCATGAACGCGTTCATGGGACGTCGTATCCGCTGCTCCTTCAGGCTCCTCTGGGCCGTGCTACCGGGATGGCACATCTTCACTCCCGCAGGAATCGGCGAGATCCCTTGTTGATATTCGAGGGATGGCCCGGAAGCTAGCCAAGTCATGTCTTCCAAACGCTGTTGAGCCGGTCCGGATAGCATTCCCGGTATCTGAATCCGCGAACGGCAATCAATCGGTGAGCAGTGATGGGTAAAAAGCAAATTGTCAGTTACGTTGTTGGACCTTTATGCAAGATCACAATTGTCTTGACCGATTCAGGGAGACGGAGGACCAATAAAACTGTGTTTCCTCTTTGAATAACAAGGTCCAACAAATTCCAATAGCCAAAAAGGATATCGATTCTCACTATGCAATTCTTATAGAGTTTTTTGCGCTGATTCCGAATCTGTTTTTAATTTTTCTCCCAGACGCACAGTTTTTGAGAAATTTGAATTTGAAAAAATGATATTTTTCAACTTTGAACAAATATTGTGATGTTATTATAAAAGATATTGAATTGATCTTTACGGCAAAAGATTCCTTAGACTTTCCCGAATACAGTGATATATAATATTAGTACATTATGATTGTTTAAACATGTTTAAACGATCATTAAGGCGGTAGGATACCTACGAATCTAACTAGAAGGAACTAGAATCTTACTAGATTTTGGGTCGAAAAAATGGGTTTCGAATCCACGGCTTTTTGTCCTTATTTCAGCAGATTTTGGGCTCATTCTAAAGAGGAAAGTTCAATGCGGCGCGCTCTGGTTATTACAGCAGTCAAAAAAGTCTTTAGTGTCCGAAAAATACATTGGAATCTGCGGGTATTTTTTCTCGATTTTTCCTCTACTTTGGACACTCATAATATTAGATATAAACATAATCTCGTTAAATACTGAGTTGAGCGCGCTGCATTTAACCTTCCTCTTTAGAATGAGCCCACACCCAGCCCAAAATCTGCTCAAATAAGGACAAAAAGCCGTGGGTCGCAAACCCATTTTTTCGACCCAACATCTAGTTATCTAGATTGTAACAAGAAAGGAACTAAAATCTTAGGTTTAATATATAAAAAAAGTCTGCTCTACCGCGTGGTATAGTTTGATTTTCTGCTGGACCCTTATTTTTTGAGATAAGTTCAAAAATATCCTAGAAAATTGGTGCAAAAGTGGTGTCTCTCCGTCTTTAATGATCGTTTAAACATGTTTAAACATGTTTAAACGATCATAATGTACTAATATTATATATCACTGTATTCGGGAAAGTCTACGGAATCTTTTGCTGTAAAGATCAATTCAATATCTTTTATAATAACATCACAATATTTGTTCAAAGTTGAAAAATATGTCATTTTTTCAAATTCAAATTTCTCAAAAACTGTGCGTCTGGGAGAAAAATTAAAAACAGATTCGGAATCAGCGCAAAAAACTCTATAAGAATTGCATAGTGAGAATCGATATCCTTTTTGGCTGTTGGAATTTGTTGGACCGTGTAATCCGTTCTGCATAAAATCCGTGATTCGGTAATTGCGAAAGCATTTGACTCGGCCAATCACCGTCGACGAGCAACCGGCCAACAGAAACACCGCGGCGTCCTTTCCACCATTCTTCATAATTATTTGCGAGCTTGTTAGTCAAAATAGGGGAAAGTCGCGAAGTTGATGTTTGCGCTCGATTCCGCTTATTAATACATAATTACCGGTGAGATATTAATCGACCGGCTAATGAATGGTGGTTGAACGCGGCCGCGGCAACAATGCCGAGTGAAAAAGCCGTTGATCACGAGGCCAACAGACTTCTATAGTAATGTGTAATAAAATGAATAATGCGCGTGAGATCGGGAGATAGACGGGAATAATAGCAACCGCGATAATGGGGATTCGTGGGATTGATAGATATAGACGGTGCCTTGAAAAATTTACGGCGATGCCGAGCTAGATTCGCGTATCACTGCACTTGAGAAAAGTTGAAGTAACCGTTCGGAACAATGCATTTCTATATTTCATTTGAAACGCCGCGCCGCGCCGCTGCCTGGCGAAATAGTTTTATTATTATTGTCTCACTGGAGCAAAATCGTGTGAGAAACCAAGGTAAGCCTGGATAAAACGTCTAAAGGAGATCGCGTAACAAGAAAGAACCATAAATCCGCGAACCTTAACCATGAGTGCATGAAACCCGCAGTTTATCGATAACTGATTTAGTTAATGCCAAAAATGAAAACTTGAGGTGAGATGAATGAATTCGTTTTTCGAAAAATGTCTTAATGAAAGGTTGTGTTCGTGTAATGTCCTACTCTCTCCAGACCTACGCAACAGTGGGACGAATCGCCATTTTAGGTGGGAAAAAAGTCATGTCAGAAAATAGATATAACATTCATATACAGGGTGTCCCAAAATTTCTTCAACAGCCGGAAATGGGAGGTTCCCGAGACCATTTGAAACAACATTTTCCTTTGCAAAAATGTTATCCGCAGCCTTGTTTAGGAGTTATTAACGAAAAACACGGACCAATCAGAGCGCCGTTTGGCCGGTAAAGTAGATTTCCTTTTTTTAATAAACCTGCAGATATCTTGGAAACTATGCGAAATATGGGAAAATATCAAGAGACCTTTTTTGTAGAAAATTAAATTTCCAACAATTTATGTCCTCTGACATTTTTCTAAACTAAACCAAACTGAACCAAACTAAACTGAACTAAACTAAACTAAACTAAACGAAAAATAAAATAATTTTTTTGAAATTACTACTACACTACCCCTGTATTTTCGTATGCGTGGGCGGGCCGGCCCTCTCCGCCCCCTCTCACGATCTAACCATAACTCACTCTGTTCACATAATCATCTTATTGTAGATGTCATCCTATCATAGAATGTGATCTTTTCAGAACGGAGCCTTTACGTTCCCCCGACCATTATTTCGGGGGAGAGGCAGTTCTGCAAATTCACCGAAATATAAATATACTCGAAAACTGCGCAGCTAAAAGAAAAATGTCATACAACATAAATTGTTGGAAATTTAATTTTCTACAAAAAAGGTCTCTTGATATTTTCTCATATTTCGCATAGTTACCGAAATATTTGCAGATTTATAAGAAACAAGAAATCTACTTTACCGGCTAAACCAGGCTGATTCGACACCATGTTATATATACATTTTTTTCTTAAAATAACCCCAACAACACAAATATAACCTCAAAATGAGGGGCCACGGAAATCGTAATCTCCCCTAAATTTTAACAACTTTAACACGCTCTTCAATCGTATACGACTCAATTGTTAAAATTGTCTATCATTGTAGGTTAAAAATACAAGAAAGTGACAAGAAACAAACATGGTGTTTGACAGATATTCTCACTCAACATCCTAAAATTACTTTTTGGATAACCCTATATAAAGTATCATGATGTATTGAAATGTGTCTGTACAGTACTGCAAGATAATCGCTTCCTTGAGCTTCAAATTGCATTAATAAAAAAAGAAAAAGAAAATGAAAGGTTGTGCAGAGTCTAATGATTTTCTTTGGATTTAGAAAGTGTGGGATTTCTTTCGAAAGGAACCGCTTCGCGTTCGACTCGGCCGTCATCCTCGTCGATCCGCCGGTTTTATACGGTTTCGGAGATGACATGCAGCAAGGTAACAAAATATATTTTGTGCAGCTATGTTGCAAGTGCGAGTGTTGTGCGTGCGTGAGTTTGCGCGTCGTGTCCGAGGCAATGGTTTCGCGTGCATGAAAAATATATGAGAGCCTATTCGGCGAGAGCAACGCGCCGCGCTGCGAGCCATACTACACGTGAACACGTACCGAAATGATTTGGGTATCGATGGGTATGGAGCTGTCATTGCCATCGATATTCGACTCGATGTCGTAAGCCCTCGACGTGGGTGTCGCATAAAGCGAGGAATGAAGTGCCAAGAGTCCGGGTGAACCGCCATAACTGCTCACCGGTGGTGGTGTCACCTCACCCCTGTCATAATTATCCAGCATCCTATAAATTCGAAAAAACGATTTATTAATCATCGAGTCAAACCGTTTCTGCGCGCAGTTAACGGTGAAATCGTTGCACATCCGGCTGTGCTCGCGCGTCCAATAAAATCGCGCAGTCTAACGTTTCGCTTGAGCGAATACTCGCCTCTCCTACGGATCGCGATAAACTGTTATTTGAAAAACATACCGGAAGAAGCTCGAACCAGGATTTCAAAATTGCCGAGCTTTTATCCCGCGGCCATTTTAAATTTACACGACTGCGTCACCGAAAAATAAAACAGGCCATTCGATGGATTTAGATACACAGTCTATAAAACCAATTGTTATTAATTGAATCTTGATGAAGCAGGACTCTACCGGAGCAATAATCGTATTGCTACTTTTTCGGAAAATTTTCATATGAATTTTCATATGAGATCTCTTCCTTATTATTATTTATTAGAGCTCTCATACTCTTTCTTCTTGCGATATGCTGTTAGATCCAATAAACGTACACTCAATGACACGTTCGCGGCGAGCATCTATCTAACTTCGTAGATATGTCGTTCTATTAAACGTTTAGATTATAAAACATAAACAAGATTACAAGTTCCTCGAGTCACGCTTCGGTGACAACGTCCTTTGCCACCTACAGTGACTCCCACAAATATTCGGACACTCTTAAAGGGGCGATAACTTTTTTAATATTGTACTATACGATCTGAACGTTTTTGGGAGGCTAGACCAATTAGTTCACTACAGAATGTGAAAAGAAATTTTTCCAAAAATTGCAATTGATCGGAATTGTAGAAAAAAACATTTTTTTCAAATACCACGTTTTTAAAACGGACTAAAAAGTATAAAATAATTTAAATAAAAATAAATTTTTTTTAAAAACGGACTAAAAAGTGCAAAATAATTTTTTCTAACCCCATACAGGTTCCTAACCCCATACAGATTATGAATTTTGAATAGCTATGAAAATACTTGTAAGATTTAAAACGAAAAACGTGGGGCGCTTGCCTTAATTGATAATTGATGCATGAATAGTTCACCTAAGTAAGTCACTAACAATTTTATTGCTCTGCAAATGATATGAACTGTTGTGTTAGTTTTCTCAACGGCAGCTACTTTCTACACTCCTTACTATGTATTATCTTGCGTCCCACGTTTTTCGTTTTAAATCTTACAAGTATTTTCATAGCTATTCAGAATTCACAATCTGTATGGAGATAGGAACCTGTATGGGGCTAGGAAAAATTATTTTATACTTTTTAGTACGTTTTTAAAAATTTATTTTTATTTAAATTATTTTATACTTTTTAGTCCGTTTTAAAAACGTGGTATTTCTTAAAAATTTATTTTTATTTTTTTTGTTGACATTATTTCTGACACTTTCAAATATCACATGTGCGCTCCACCATCAAAAGACTTCCTCTCCTTCTTCTTGCACGCATATTTCAATCGATTTTAAACATTTTGATGACATTATAACAGAGACATGTAGTAAATTTCAGGCGGTATTGCGACCGCGTCATATTGAAACCCACCCCGCGCCGTAGTAAAATGTCAAAGATAAAGGTTCGACGGAGAAACTCGGTGTAATTGTTCTTTCGCTTGGTAAACAAACATTATAGTATAATAATACGTAGTAACTTTGTAAGCATGGAGCTCGAACGCACTTCACAGCTATGTTTAAAATTTCAATTCTCTAGCTCATCGGGAAGTTGTTTAAAATCAATTGCAAAAGTTGTACCAAACAGACAGACAAACAGACAAACAGACAAACAGACAAACAGACAAACAGACAAACAGACAAACAGACAAACAGACAAACAGACAAACAGACAAACAGACAAACAGACAAACAGACAAACAGACAAACAGACAAACAGACAAACAGAAACAGACAGACAGACAGACAAACAGACAAGAAAGCGAGCTAATAAAAACGTGGTAAAATACAAAAAGTTGCATTTTGCAACTTTTTTATGCGGGCATATATTGAAAATTTAAAAAATACGTTTTGTATATCTTTGTGAATTAAACATATTCTGAAAATTTCGTCAAAATCGTTCGACCTTGCAATGTGCTACAAACGTTTAAAGATGGTCAGAATTGCAGATTTTCACGATTTTCGGCCTATAACTGCAGACTCTTACATCTTTCAATGCCTGCCGCTTTTTTCCGCATCAACCGATTTCGATGAACCTTTCACAGTGCATATAATTGCCGCAGCTCTACAAAACGTATTTCTAAAATTGTCGATATGGGCCCACATTAAAAAGTTGTAGAACGCAACTTTTAGTACTTCCCATACAATTCCGACCAATTGCAATATTAAAAAAAAAAATTTCTTTTCACATTCTGTAATAAACTAATTGCTCTAGCTTCCCAAAAAAGCTCGACGCGTATAGTCCAATGTTAAAAAAGTTATCGGCTTCTTAAGAGTGTGCGAATATTTGTGGGAGTCACTGTGTCCGAGAAATGTGACATCAACGGATAAAGTCCTCGGTCTGACAATCAATTTTCAAGGGTCGGCACTGCCGGGAAAAGTTGAAGACCGCGTTTCTTTGAGATTGCGAACTGCTCATGAGCCCTGGAGCCAACAGTGTCGCGCGGGCCCCCGTGCAGCAGCAGCAGCAGCAGCAGCAGCAGAGAGAGAGAGAGAGAGAGAGAGAGAGAAAAGTGGCTGACCATAAACGACGCGGAGGGAATAGCATTCGATTCGTTCGATACCGAAGCAACGAGAGCGGAGCGCAGCAAGAACAAGAGATCGATTCGTACAGCGTACACGGCAAGGTAATTGACTCTCGCGTCTCAGTTTCGTTGAAGACGAGGCGGCTCGGTGCTGCATGGCATGGCATGGTATGGTACGTCATGGCATGGCGAACGCCATGGGTAAACGTAGCAGGAGAAATCCTGCGGATCGCCTCGTGCTCCGGCCGATTGATCTGTCAACCCTGTTAGGAAAAGAGTTGATCGACATGAATGAACCATTCAAGGCCACTTAATGGAATTCCCACGATTGTCCTTAAGGCATAATGTGACCATGCGGGGTATAATAGTACGAACAGCTGTCCGTGCGCGTTCCACTGCCTCCCCCTAACCCCCTCAGGTGAGCATTTATTGTATACATGTATGTATATACACACACGAAACACGTGTGCGCGTGTCTGTAGAACAGTATTCGTATTCGTGCAGAAGTTTCGCGTACGCGAGTATGTGTAGAAATTGAAAAACATGTGGTGGGTACACACGCGTGCGGCATGCATATATGCACACAGGCACGCGAGTGTTCCACATAATAGCCATTGTTTCATTCGGTCCCGCGAAAGATGCTGACGGAGACAAAAACGTAGCCGGCACATTTTCATTCAATAAAGTTCGGCCGGCTAGTAGCCGCCGAGATTTTTTTGCTAATAATATACCCAGGCACAAACGACCAGCCCGTGATACGCTCGGAGAACACGCTACTGTTCGCCGGTTGAACTATAGCATCGATAAGTGAGATCGATACGAGGTGTCGGTTTAATGTCGCGTTTCAGACGCGTTGAATAGCTGTGGGTGGGAGAGACAGAAAGAAACTGATAGGGGAAGGGCCATGACGCGCGATACTTCGAACCGTAGATCGAATCCCTCCAATTCGGATCGTTCATTTTTCGGTTCTTCGCCGTCCTTTGATCTTTTCCGCTCGAAAATTAAACATTTCTTCCGATCTAGAATAATTCCATTCTATTGTATATGATTTTTTAATCTTCTTTTAGCCTTCTTCTTAAACCTACTTTTAGTAAATACGGAGATATAGTAAAAAAGAAGTTGTTCATAGACTATCGCTCTCCCAAACCGAACATAAACACTGATTTTACTCGTCGTAATATCACAGACGAGATATAGGAATAGACATGACACCCAATGTATTTTTGTGTCCGTCGGTATTGGTGTGCTAACGCCCCAGAGTGACTCCCATTGAGTCCCATTACCATTCAGTGTCAACACCTTTATAGAATTAAAAAGATGTATTATTATTATTTCTAGGAGTACAATATTTATAGCGAGTTTAATCGCAAATTATGGATAAAATTTAAAGGAAATTATTGCTTTCACTGGCATTTTAAGGTGTTGGTACTACAGATCCCTATGGACACCAAGTCCCATAAGGTGTCAGGTCTATTCCTATATCTCGTCTGTGGTAATATCATTGCTTCTCGGATAACAATAATGATACCGGATAATAAAAACATTTCTGGTAGGAGAAACAAAGAAAAACAACCACCGGGCAAAAGAAAACCCGTAAAACTCACGGTCAAGATTCTTCAGGTTCAAACCGTGTCGGCGCAGCTGCACCACCCACGCATATGATAGATACGCCACTGCCTTGAGTATTGTTTCTTTAATGATTCATATGGGGTGATTGTACCAAGTGTAGAGGAAGCAGTTTCCAACTGCAAATGCAATGAGCCTGTGTCGTATCGGAAATATTAATCCTGGGCATGGTCGTCGAAGGTCCCCATGTAATATACATATGTACGCGACCCTCGCGTTGTCGCGAGACTCGCGAGTGTGCTGCGAGAAAATCATTTTCGCGACGAAAATTGTCAATCCGAGAAATTGATATTTCTCATAGGTATTCTTAAAAGATGGAAGCTACATGGACATTTTCCATAGACATTCTTAACAATTCTAGTACGTCGCAAGCGATGCGTACAGTTCTCGTTTTATTCGTCAAATTATTTTGATTTTGGTAGACTCTCTAGGAATTTCAACTTGGCGATCAACGTGTAAAATATTCGTTGACTCAGGTTTAGAGTCTTTGGAGAAAATTGTCAATTGAAGAGATGGAAGCCACGTGGACATTTACCATAGACATTCTTAACAGTTCTAGTACGTCGCAAGCGATGCGTACAGTTCTCGTTTTATTCGTCAAATTATTTTGATTTTGGTGGATTCTCTAGGAATTTCAACTCGGCGATCAACGTGTAAAATATTCGTTGACTCAGGTTTATAGTCTTTGGAGAAAATTGTCAATTGAAGAGATGGAAGCCACATGGACATTTTCCATAGGCATTCTTAACAATTCTAGTACGTCGCAAGTGATACGTGTAACTTTCGTTTTACTGGTCAAATTATTTTGATTTTGGTGGATTCTCTAGGAATTTCAACTTGGCGATCAACGTGTAAAATATTCGTTGACTCAGGTTCGGAATCTTCGGAGAAAATTGTCAATCCAAGAGATGGAAGCCATGTGGACATTTTCCATAGGCATTCTTAACAATTCTAGTACGTCGCGAGTGATACGTACAGTTTTCGTTTTGTTCGTCAAATCATTTTGATTTTGGTGGATTCTCTAGGAATTTCAACTTGGCGATCAACGTGTAAAATATTCGTTGACTCAGGTTCGGAATCTTCGGAGAAAATTGTCAATCCAAGAGATGGAAGCCATGTGGACATTTTCCATAGGCATTCTTAACAATTCTAGTACGTCGCGAGTGATACGTACAGTTTTCGTTTTGTTCGTCAAATCATTTTGATTTTGGTGGATTCTCTAGGAATTTCAACTTGGCGATCAACGTGTAAAATATTCGTTGACTCAGGTTTAGAGTCTTTGGAGAAAATTGTCAATCCAAGAGGTGGAAGCCATGTGGCCATTTACCATAGGCATTCTTAACAATTCTCGTACGTCGCAAGTGATACGTACAGTTTTCGTTTTATTCGTCAAATTACTTCGATTTTGGTGGATTTTCTGGAATTTGATTTTATCTAAGGAACCGGGCGCAGTGTGTCCGAATATCGATGGCGTTGTCGGTGTGCGTATTCGAGCGGTTTATTGTACATTTCGCGGGAGTACTTGGCGCGGCGGCGAAGTTGTAATGCCCAGCTCGTTAATAGGCTGCAGGTCCCATTGAAATTATTGGTGGCGGGAAGTGACCCGTGGTGCGAAGAATTTTTCTGGCGGCTCGGCCCGAGACCGCACGAATTACGAGGCCTGCGGGCTGCTGTTGCTCGAGAGGTGGATATTTGTACGAGACAGAAGAGACACGCACGGGAAGAGTGCGAGAGAGACAGAGCGAATCGAGCTGGGCACGCAGAAAAGCGGGGCGAGACAAAGGACACACGAGACCGATCCTCTAAATCGGCACGTCCGTCGAGGCTCATGAATCTTGGCGAAACAGTGAAAACCCGTGCACGGTTCAGTACGCAGCAACCTGGCAGCAAGCTCACGGCGAATGGGGTTCCTTCAACGACACACACTTGCCGATTCCCCGAGTAAATTATTCCCCCCTTTCGGGTCAGCCTTCCTTCGAGCAGAGAAAGCTTTCCGAGTCGCAGACGCCTGACGTCTGACGTGGTGGCGCATTTTATTCAAATAATCGCGACGACCGAACACACCCTTACATTACTCGACAGAACGGCGCGCGGCGACCTTAAAACTACCGATCAACGATTTACTGGCGTTCGGCGACGCACGAGCTAACAGTTCGCGCACTCGAACCTCTACCAAACCATTTTCCGTACCGTGATTCATATAGCGATCGACTCACCTCCGTTACATTCGATTTGCATGATTTTCACTTCGGGACTACACGCACCGTCCACGAATTCACTCGGTTAATCGCATCTGCTGCGCAATCCTAACAATTTACCTGCCGGCAATCCTCAACGGCTGAGAACGTTCCAATAAACTATCCTCCCATCGTTCTACGAATTTATTTCTGTGTTTGTCAGGAGGAACGCCGCATGTCACATCATTTCACTTTCGAGATACAGTAAAAGCTCCTTCGTTGTCCAAAGGCCGGGGGTTTGAGCGGACAACGACCGTGCCCGGACACTATTTTTGATTTATGACTGCGTCTTTAGTGAAACGACTAGTTAAATGACAAAGAAAAGCATTCGCAGTCAAAAGCAGTCAACTGTCTGGTTTTGAAAAACTCCTAATTTCCTTGCCATATTCCTTTCCTATTGTTCTCCGTTCTGCGCGGGTCTAGACAGTCCTGGGACACATCTGGCGACCAGATCCACGCAGGCCTAATCCTCTCGTTGACAGGTAGTGGAGTGGGTAGGCTCTGGACAACGATCGTGCCCACGATTCAGGACGCAATGCTTTGATATAGGAGATCGGTTAAATTGCATTATTTTCTCAGCCTTTCGAGTTTATTTCCATTACTTTTTTCTGGCATATACAGAAATTCTACACTATAGAGCTCAATTAATGTACAAACCCAAATTTTTTGAAATTGTGACATGCGGCGTTTTTCCTTGCAACCACAGATATAACGTACCAGTTTCTTCCGAAATTACATTGATGATGGTCGCAGAGGGACCAGGTGTTTCTCGACAAGATTAAATCAGAAGGTAGAATAATGATCGATGATAGTTTAAAATATATGGCCGAACTTTAATGTTTTATAGTGAATGGCTGCTGCCAAGACATTCAAGACAAGGCACGTTAACAAACAGAAGGCAGTAATAAACAACTGTTTGTTTTATTTACAGCTACTACGTCGTTGGCATAGTTTGTTGAGCGTAATTGATTCAGAGAGACATATTGAAAAAGTGAAAAATGTATCGGCTTGCCTCGGTCTCCCTCAGTACGAGGCTCGAGACTCCGGCATCGGATGCCGATCGAACTGAGAAACTCGGACAGAGGAACTCGTAATTTTATAGGTCCCTGATTAAACTTTTAAATCGAATGACCAGCGGCGGTTCACTTGGTAAGCGGAAGTAACGACCCGAGCCGCTCACCTCTGCACTACTAACGCTCCGGCGCGTTTCAGATTTGAGAACGAAGAAAGCGCATCCCCGAAACCTTTACGGGCTTAAGTTTGCGGAACGGACGCGTCGTCGGTGTTGTACCCGACGTCGTTATACCTCCTTCTGACCTCAGACCGTACCGCTATTACGTACGACTTCCTGTGACCAAGTAAAAAGAGGAATCGAAGTTTTCTCGACGCGACCGGACCGCTGCTGCGCTGTTTCTCCTTTCAGTTCGCGCTGCGGACAATTTCACTTCTTTCGAATTTTCCACCGTTCCCCGCGAATCTCGATAGACAAAACTGCAAACCGCATAATATACAGGGTGTCCCGGGTTTTAATGGACAAACTTGGGGAGCATATCCTACAAGTGGAAATAAGAAAAATATTATATAGAAATGCTTTGCTACAAAGTTATAAACAAATCAAGTTAGAATTGATGACGGTGGATTTTACTTTACTATGGCCTCCAAGATTCCCCGATTTGACTCCTCTCGATTTTTATTTACGGGGAACTTTAAAAGATAGACGGATTAATATCTCCGTTGCTGAAATGTAACAAAGTAAGGAAGAGTTATTCTATAATAAGCTCGATAAAAAATCGATGTCGAACTTTCAATGTTCAGTAAAGTAAAATCAGAGGTGGGCATTATTTGGCGGAAAAAATATTTAAAATACTATATTCAATATTTTAGATTTTATTTTGCTTAAAGGAAGTACTATTTTATTTGAACAATCTGAACCTCGAAATAAAATATTTCTGTTTGAACAACTGACCCTCGAAATAAAATACTTCTATTTATTTAAACAATCTGAACCTCAAAATAAAATATTTCTATTTTAACAATTTCATTCACAAAGTAAAATATTTCTATTTTCACAATTTCATCCACGAAATAAAATATTTCTATTTTGATAATCTGAAACACAAAGTAAAATATTTCTATTTTGATAATCTGAAACACAAAATATAATATTTTATTTTTTGCGTCGTTATACCTAATACTTTCAGCGATCGTATTACTTATTTAATATTTCTTATTTTAGCAATAATTTAAAGAAGAAATATGGTACTCACTATAAGAAACTATATCATTTGTCACATTTTCGTTTTATTTTTTTGTTTGATTGCTGCTATTACTGCGTATATCCACTTCAGTTCACAGCATGTGCCTACTAAGGTTTGTTGATAAACATACAGTGTATCTTATCACCAGGAAACTATTTATACTCAGAAATCTATTGAATGCGAACCATTATTTTGTGAGCAATAATATTTAAAATTGAAATTGAAAATAAAGACAAACTCCGAATATTTTCAATATTCTTAAAATAAAATACTATTTTCAAATACTATTTTCAAAAATTACTGCTTCAAATAAAATATTTTATTTTTAATAATTACTGCATCAAATAAAATACTTTATTTTCAAAGTTTGTACAACTTTGTCTGTACGACA
The DNA here is from genome assembly GCA_963966675.1 of Lasioglossum calceatum. NCBI lineage: Eukaryota > Metazoa > Arthropoda > Insecta > Hymenoptera > Halictidae > Lasioglossum > Lasioglossum calceatum. Next base: position 3,747,982 of record OZ016540.1, on the reverse strand, counting down.
CTGTAAAATAAATGGGATTATTTACTATTTACTATTTCAAATACTATTTTCCCCAGCTCTGAGTAAAATCCACCGTCATCAATTCTAACTTTATTGGTTTAGAACTTTGTGATAAAGCGTTTCCGAGCAAACTTCACATAACATTTTTTTCCTATTTCCACTTGTAGGATATGCTCCCCCAGTTTGTCCATTAAAACCCGGGACACCCTGTATAATACGCGGCTTACGTCTTGGGCATTTGTTGAGTTTGTTTTTATTTTACTCGAGGAATGCAGCGAGGGCAAAGTTTACAAAAACGTATGAAGGAAACAATTAAATAAAAGCTTCCGACGACGACGGTGCATCATTATCCGATGTATCACGGTGTTTGGATACGAGTAATATTACACGGCAGACTGTGCGCGCTGTTAAGATTCGTTGCAGACAAAATTCAGAAAAATCGTTTGTCTCGGTCATTGTGGCGAGCGCGAGTAATACTAGTTATATTTACCCTGCAGTTCCTGTCACAATCTGATACTGTTAAGGTGTGCATGCTTTAGATTCAATAGTACAGATCAGGATTAAAATTGATGTTCGGTAGCCTGATCGGCCCAACTGCGGAGATTTGTCCCGATGGTTTAGTGGCCCATCAATCTTTCCCAGCAGTTGCATGTCAACTCGTTGACACGGGATAGCTATTATGACTGCCAATGTATATCAGGTCTCCGCTTTCGAAAAACAGAATCGCGACAACACAATGAGTCAGTTGTTGATATTGATTAATATGCGAGGTGTTCGGCTTCGGGTGGGAAAAAAGTTCGGAAGCACATCTACGCGACGAGCGAAGAATAGAAGAATTGTAGTTTCGGCTTCGTTTCGAATTAACGACTGAAAACTTGAACTATGACGATCCACCGATCGTACATAGGATGAATCATGGCGGTACGAGCGTAGGCAGTGACGTATCGTCGCGAGAGATAGAGACGGAACGCAGCCAGTGGCAGACTTTGATTACAAGCAACTAATAGCTGTGCAACAATTATGTTACGATAGTTTCGTTGGTGTCGCTAATTTCAAAGTTTCAGATTTAACCTTCGGTTACTCGCACTCCACTTTCCACAGAACTGTTCACATGGAACTTTAGATGACTCCAAAATGAATAAATTTTTATTCAATAAAATAGTTAATAGATATTTGCTTGTGCAGTCGACACCTTTGTTTCTGCTTGAAACGCTGAATATTTCAAGTTCACAGACTGTAAGTACTGTACGCGGGTAATTGAAAGTTAAACACGGAGATAAAATTGACTGTCGCCGATTAGAACAACTAAAATCTCTGACCAACCGATTAATAACAAATTGCTATAAAAATATTCAACATTTTTATTATATCAGTTCTCCGAATCTCGATCGACAATTGTTTAAACTACAATTAGTGTTATCGGAGCACTGGTTCGATCAATTGGAACATGGAGTGAGTACTACGCGACATCATTGAACCGGTAATGTTTTATGATGAATCACCTTCCAAATAATTTAATTTTTGTTTTTCTCAAAAAAAAGAGCATTCTGAATGTCGATTAATTCAGTACCAATTTTCATATTGGTATTTCAACAACTCCAGTTTTGTTTGGGAGAGTTCAAAAGATTCATATTTGCCGCCATTTATCGATTGGCCAATACAGAGATTTCTGTTCTTCGATTGGTTTTCAGTTCAAATCTTCACGGTTTACTCATGTCAGTCCACATGTCACCGGCATGGAACCAACAGGTTGTTCCATAACCTTTAAGAATTGAAATTAATATTTTTTGATCAGCATGTAAGTTTTTACACACTTCTGGAGTTCAAACCCTTTTTCTGTTTTACTTCCTGCTTGTGTGAAAACACGTTTGCCTAGCCATTTAAAAATGTCTTTGATTAATTCGTACAGACGCAATACTGAAATTTTCTATTCTTGAAAATGGTCTAAATTGAGACCGAGACGTTGAATTAAATTTCATGCGACACTTTTGCAATATTTGCTTATGTTCCAATTGATCGAACCAGTGCGCCGATAACACTAATTGTAATTTTTAACCGACTTCGAAAAAGGACGAGGTTACTCAATTCGATCTGTATGTGCCTTTTTTTTCTATGTATGTTCACCGATTACGCCGAGATGGATGGACCAATCGGAACGAAACCTTTTGCATCTTGTAAAGTATGTTCCCGGGATGGTCCCGTGCAAAAAAGTTTTTACATTTTTTTATTAATTACGATTTTATTTAATTTTTATTTAATATTTAACGACGCGACGTCGTTACCGTTATCGATTGCGGCTTTCAGATATTTATAAATTACGATTCAGAATGTGACGGCTGACAGAGAAAGACGTTTTTGTAAATCTCAGACGGAGATTCGTGAATATTCAGACGAAAGATATCTTTGATCGCGATGATCCCACTTGCAACTAAAAAGTGTGAAATAAAAGAATTTTATAAAAAAAATTAAACCGACTTCGAAAAAACGCACTGAAATGTATGAAATAATTTCCATTTAATTTATCTGAATACACACGTACTTAAATACAATACAATCTTTTCGGAGGCGGCGCAAAATTGAAAATATTCGATACTGGAAATTACGGAAAGCCTTAAATTCTTCTACATGCTTTCACATATTAATGTATCTTCTCTTCCAACCTACTGATTTCCAAGCCCACCATATTCCAATGAAATCGTGATCAGCAACGTCTGTTATTTGGAAAATTTTTAATTTTTGCGCCGCCTCCGAAAAGATTGTATTGTATTTAAGTACGTGTGTATTCGCATAAATTAAATGGAAATTATGTCATACTTTTTAGTGCGTTTTTTCGAAGTCGGTTTAATTTTTTTTTATAAAATTTTTTATTATATGTTTTATCGTAGAAACACAAGAATTATTGGAACGTGTAAGAAGAAGAGTCGCGATTCAGAGAAATGTCGCGAGAAGTCCGAGCCGACTCTGCCGTTTTCCGTTCGAGCTCAAAATTGCCGCAACTGATTTTTAACCGTAATTAACGTGCAATCATTACCCAGTCGTCAAGTCACCGATCTGAGTCACCGCGATCGTAGAAATTACGGGAACAGTTGACGCAAAGGGGCCGTCCCGGAATGTCATCGTCTGTACTTCTTCAACCGTTCTATTGCGTTCTGTTGTTCAAGACAACAATGATTTTTCTGCTCGAAATTCGGGGGAAGTACGCGCGTGCATTGTCCGTCACCGAGGACATACGAAGAACTTCCATGAATCCCGACACGATATTGCTACCGAGAAAACCCATCGCGTATCGAATAACGTATCGTTCACAGAATTATTGACAGTACGATACGGTATAATTAATCGTGCAAATCGAACTCCGCCGGCGCGGCGAGTCTCCGCGTATCGATCTTCGACCATAAACGACTTTCGTCGTTAATAGACAGCGGATCTTTATGCAAAATAAAATTTCTGCACCCGAATTGTAACAACCCGCAATGAAACAGGAATTTGTTTTTTCTCTTACAAGGAGAGTGCAAGGCCTTCGGGTCACCGATTTAGTTGAGATTTTGTAAACTTATAGATTATGATCTCCCCTTTACGAATATATACCATTATAGGGGCAAACACTCAATAATTTTTGAAATATTTATAAACAAAGTGTTTTCATAAACATCAGTGCTTAAATATGCTATTGTAGAGAACGTATACAACGAATAATGTTCTGGTGTAGTGACTATGTACTAGACTTACAACCCGGTGGGCTAGGGTTCGATTCGAAAATATTTTATTTATTTATGTATATTATTTATTCGTTGTGTAACATTGACTTGTTTATAAGAGATTACACATTTATTACGAATCAAAGAACAAAAGTTTTAATAAATTATAAATAAATTGACCGAAATTAATGAAATGAAAAAACAGAAGATTGTTTCCAGACACGAGAGGGTAATTTACTATTTTATTCATTTCGGTTAATTTATTTATAATTTATTTAAACTTTTTTCTTCGATTTGTAATAAATGTATAATCTCTTATAAACAAGTCGATGTTACACAATGAATAAATAATATAAATAAATAAGTAAAAAAAATACTTTTCCCCGGAGAGGAATTGAACCCTAACCTAAGCCCTCCGGGTTGTAAGTCTAGTACATAGCCACTACACCAGGACATTATTCGTTGTATACTTTCTCTACAATAGCATATTTATGCATAGCATAGTTTTTTATGAAAAAACTTTGTTTATGAATATCTCAACAAATATTGAGTGTTTGCCCCTATAATGGTATATATTCGTAAAAGAGACATCGTAATCTATAAGCATACAAAATCTCAACTAAATTGGTGACCCGAAGGCCTTGCACTCTCCTTGTTAGTATGTTTAATAGGTTAAAAATATAGTATAACAGTATATTTAAGTTCTTCCAGTTTGTATACTGTTTTCAATTACACCTACTTATTTTTTTCATAAAATCCGCTGTCTAATCATTAATATTCAGAAGCACGGTTGCGGTAAGTACTAGTGGTGGAACAACATCATTGAATTTGTTGTATTCTTTTAGCGTTTTCCTTCGATATTTTACGAAAGACTTTACGAAAGTCTGCGAGAATGATTAAGGGGTGCAGAAAGAAGCCACGCTGTGAAAAAGAACCGTAGGTGTTCAAAGAATGACGTGTGGAAGGCAATACGATGAAAATATACATCATTTCTTGACACTTTGAATCAAGGCTACGAGAGTTACTCGCCGGGACACGTGAGTATCGTGACATGGTTCGTGATCCATGCGACGGCCGCGAGCAACGAATGGAACCGACCGTAACAATTTTAATGAAGATGATTTTCGTCGCCAGGATACGGCATCAACAAGTTGAAAAGTCAATTCTACTTCTTCATTTTCTTATTAGATCGACGCAACGTGTCGCTTAGTCGTTAGGGATCGGTTAGAAATGAGTTTCAGATTTCTGGATTCATAATGCATAACTGATTTAAAAGTCAATTGACATCTTAATATGTAAATGCAACTTCATAATTCACGTCGAGACCGAGTTACATTTCAAGAAGTTCGTGACAGGTGAAAGACTAGAAATTTTCGAAAGAAAATAATGCCGCAGCGAGACACTGCCTGCAGACACTACACATTAGTCGATTAATCACTTTGCAAACATATTTTTGTATATATATTGTATATTATTCTGTTATTATTTAGACAATTCTACCTAAAAAATAATGAAAACTGAAAAGTGAAAATGCTTGAATCTAACAATAAGCGAAATGTGGCAGGTTGAGCAGATATATTTTTTAAAAGGTCGGAGAGATGAAACTGTGATAATTTTTATAAAATTGCATTTACCTTATTCGTAAATCTAAAATTAAAAGAAAAATGAAAAGTGAAAATGCTTGAATCTAAGCGAAATGTGGCAGGTTGAGCAGATATATCGTTTAAAAGGTCGGAAAGAGATAAAACTGAAAATTTTCGTGAAATCGCACGGACAACGCGACAGTGTATGGTTGCACGGCGGTAACGGGGTTAAAGAAGAAACTTTTCTCCCGTTCGGATACGTCAATTCAGCGTAATAATAGTGAAATATTGAATTCGAGCGTAAACTGCAATTTAATCGATTCTCCTCACGAATGTCTGGAGGACATGAGGATCCGAGGCAAGCTGAAAGGATACATCAACGAGAAAATTCTCGACGAAGCGAAATGCCGAGGATCCCGAGGGTTTCGAACGAACGCATCCTCGATCCTGCTCGTAGACTTGCGCGGATCAACGATAGTGATTGGCGATTACGTTAACCAAACACCGCGGTATACGCCCCTGCAATTTGCCCGAGGATCATCTTCCCCTAATCGTCGTGCTAATAACAGGATTACAGAGGCCTGACTACGGAATCGTATACTTATCCCTAATTCAGTGTATCGTTATTAATATGTATATATATATATGGATGAAATTTATATAAATTTATATCTATACATATATACAGTTTCCTGGTATGATTACGCATATTTTTGTAATGATATATATCATGTTCAACGCGTATTAATCGAATTAGAGATCAATTAAATTCTGTGCTGGGAGCACAGTTTCTCTCACCTACTCGTTCGTTCGAAATTGCAAGGGAATGTATACAGGGTGTCCCAAAATTCCTTCAACAGCCGGAAATGGGAGGTTCCCCAGATCATTTGAAGCAACATTTTCCTTTGCAAAAATGTTGTCTGCGGCTTTGTTTAGGAGTTATTAACGAAAAACACGGACCAATCAGAGCGCGATCTAGACGCGAGTTGGCGCGCCAGGCCGGCCGTGCGTTTTTCGTTAATAACTCCTAAACAAAGCCGCGGATAATATTTTTGCAAAGGAAAATGTTGCTTCAAATGATCTCAGGAACCTCCCATTTCCGGTTGTTGAAGGAATTTTGGGACACCCTGTATAGATTCTACGAATTTTATATTATTTATTACAGCCTTTTTCTGAGGAAATGTTCAAAGCGTTGTTTTTTCCCTTGATTTTATGAAGGCATGCTTCTATATACACAAAATATATTTTCTTTCTCTCTTTCTTTCACGCCCGAATTTGAATACAAGCGTTGTTGTGAGAACGACCGATAATTTTTTGTGAGACGATGGCATGTATATGGATCCCTAATTATCTATGCAAAATATTAGGTGTAGTTACTCGATAGTTTTAAAGATATAAGCAATTAAAGTTTCATATTTACCTTGTTGATATAATACCACGATTTGAGCTGCAGGTTTTCGAAGTTCCATTAGCCGTGTAAGCAGGTTGCGTGATTCACAGGTATGATAGTTTAATTGTCTATATCGTTAAAACTATTGAGTAACTGCACCTAATATTTTGCATACATAATTAGGGATCCATATACACAGTGACTCCCACAAATATTCGGACACTCTTAAGAAGCCGATAACTTTTTTACAATTGGACTATACGATTCGAACTGTTTTGGGAAGCTAGAGCAATTAGTTTACTACAGGATGTGAAAAGAAATTTTTTTGAAAATTTCAATTGATCGGAATGCCTTCCTTGAGCTAATAGCATATATTAAAGTGAAATAAGTGAAATATTATTTGTGTGTTTATTTCAAATGCCCTAACAACCAATACAACGACGATCCTACACTAACGACCATAACTGATTCAGCACGCTTTAAATCAGAATAACTTTTTTATGAATGGACCAAACGACTTCAATTTCTCTGTAAGGCTAGAAGAACTAGTTTAGTAAGTGACGTCTAAAAAATATTTTTAAAAAATGCATTTGGTCGGAATTGCGAAAAAAATAGTAAAAATTGATTTTCACTACTATTTTAGCTGGGCCAATAATGAGAATTTAAAAGATGTGTTTGGTCAACTCGTATAAATGATATACGCTCTGAAAATTTCATTGAAATTGGTTAATTGATTTACGAGCTATAAACGATCAAAAGTGGTGAAAAAATTGCAATTTTTCAAGTTCTTCAGCCTTTTTACCACTTTTGATCGTTTACAGCTCGTAAACCAATTAACCAATTTCACAGTGAAATTTGCGGATCGTATATAATTTATATCAGTTGACCAAACACATCTTTTAAATTTTCGTCATTGGCCCAGCTAAAAAAGTAGTGAAAATAAATTTTTACTATTTTTTTCGGAATTCCGACCAAATGCATTTTTTAAAAATATTTTTTAGACGTCATTTACTAAACTAATTCTTCTAGCCTTGCAGAGAAATTGAATTCGTTTGGTCCATTCACGAAAAGGTTATTCTTATTTAAAGTGTGTTGAATCAGTTATGCTCGTTAGTGTGCATCGATTGTTAGACTGCGGATCTTTCCACGTTAATTCAATCAAGAGTTGTTCGATCGTAATTATGTCGTTAAGAATATTGTTAAGTATGGGAAGAGTGTTGGTTGGAAATGATACTCACGTGTAATGGGAATAAGAGGGGCTAGCCTGTTCGATGTGCGAAGCCGTTGACAGGCCTTGCACGATGGCAGCGGATGGGTCCCTAGCTGGCGACGAATTTTGGGCTGGCTGTACAGCGTGATGGTAGCGTTGGCACATTTCGGCCAAGTTCCACCCATGGGCATCCATATATTAGCACTGCTTCGCTTTTCTTTGGCGTACCATCCATTTCACACGTGTTGTGACGCTCCCTCTCCTCTTGGTCCTCCTCTCGTGCGTTTTTACTATCTCACTTCCCTATAGACTCGACCGTAGGGAATCGCAACAGCGAACGACACTCGCACAACTATTGTCCGTTCGTCGATTCGAAATACGAAACATTGCACTTGAAACTCCGTAATCACTGCTGGCCGCCTCTTCTTTATTCGAATCGTCGCGACCACGGAATACTGAAACAAAGCGGAAGGTGATTTGAGCGTGCGTCGTGCAGGTCCGCCGAAGAGTTAGGCTACTTGAAGGTTACCGGAAATTCGAGAAAAGAAAAGAAACGCTGCAGCTCGTTCTAATTAATAAATGTACCTGGCAGGTACAAACACGCGTTCCTGAGAAATTTGGACGATTGAAACCCAATAGAGATATTTAATTTGGTACAAGACTTTGTTAGCGAGCGCGAGCGTCCCGGCTAACAATTCGATAGCGATCGACAGAAAGCTGCAGATGCGGTTAAGACTGGCGCCAGGTTCACTAACCGTGGTTCTTTTGAACCTAAATCACATTGCAGGCCAATTTTACTCCCAAATATGTGCGATGGAGGATCGATAAAACGTAAGTAAGCTTCCGCAATTGGAAATTCAGAATCTTATTGATTAGCTATGCAGTTACGTTGCCGCTTCGCCGGTGCGTCGACGCAGGGTGTTTCCGATCCGGTGGTATAATCGAGAAAGGGTTGAATCTACTTGGAAAGGCAAGCTGAGAATATAGAATTGCGTCTGACACTTTGCTTCCGAGAAAATCGAATTCAGAAGTCGAAGGTGCGCGTTGTCGAATAGGCAGGACGCGTCTGAATACCGCCGACTGATTCTACTTCTTGTGAATGCTGCTGCGCAAGAACGACTCTTCGAAATCATGCATGGAAATGCTCATGTGCTCTATTCTAGCGATTTTATACTCGCCGACTACTAGCAAATGCTAAATCGAGAAGTATGAAGCTTGAAATTCATATAGACGATTGGAACTTCAGATTAGCCGCGGGTTCGTTGTCTATCCTCAGTTTTTATAGTACTTCTCTCGAAGTTCAGATGATCGGCGTTGAATGCCAGCCAATTACGATGATCGGGCTGACAAAAACATCGAAGTAAACGAGAACAGCTCGCGGCAACATTAGAAAGTCAGCCCCAGCACGCGGCGGCGCGGCGCGGCGTTGATTTACAATTTTCAGATTTTACGTAGCGGTATATCGACGAATCTCGAACAGATAAAATTGTACGCTCGTTATGCCGTTTGCATGTGATTATGCGTTTCCTTTCTTCGCTGGTCTCCGGGGCCGGGTTTCTAGATGTGTATCGTCATCGTGAAATCATCAACGTCGTCGCGGATACAGAAACGGGAAAAGAATCCGGGAAGAGCTTCGCGCGATGCTATTCTCGCGAATATAATTGCGGTTTTCGTCCTTATGCTGCGGATTTTTATCCGCAATAAAAGTTGTCTGTATTAATTCAACTATATGGTCTCCGAAAAGCGTAAAGTATGAAATCATGCTCGAGAGAGTGCAGCATAAATTTCTCAGGTTTTGTGCATATAAGACAAACAATCCTATGTCAATCATGATTACTCTAAAATATTAAATATAGTCAACCTGGAAACATTATCTGATCGAAGAATAGTATCCGACCAAAGCTTCATTTTTAATTTGTTGAATAATAATATAGATTGTTCCGCTCTCCTTAGGCAAATTAATCTTTATGTACCTGAACGTGTTTTGAGAATGAGATCAGGATTTCAAACAACGAAATCCAAATCCACATATGGAGTAATGAATCCTATAAATCGGATTATTGCGAGATCAAATACACTTTACAATAATATTGATTTTTTTAATGGCACGTTACAGGCATTCAAAACAAAATTACGCGAGATTATTCGCTAATATCGTACCTGTATTTGTGGAGTTTTGCGCTTGTCCCATCGAATGTAAAAATTTTAGGTTAAGAAAATTTTTTTTCTTCTTATTTCTGTGTTCTTTTTGTATATTTTTGTTATTTTCTATTTGTTTTTATCAGTTATACAAAACGTCTGTAAACCCATGTATAAAAGGATCTCGGTCCGTATATAATAATAATAATAATAGTAAAAATAATAAAATGCAAAACACGGGCTACAATCGTTTCACATCGAGTCGGAAACAATGCAATAGTGTTTTTCAATTCTTTAAATGGTTTTGCTGTTTTCCACTCGAGTCAAAGAATTTTTCAAACAAGTTTTAAGTTTTCCACTTTGAGCGGAAACGTAATATTGAAGAGTTGCGACAAAAACAGCAGATGAAGATTCACAGATTGATGTACTAGGGGAGAGTCGTGCAGTACCGACCGGCGTACTGTACCGACCAAAATTAGTTATGTCTTTCCAGGTCAGATGGGTACACTTTCTTTAAGAAAACAAATGAATATAACTATTGCGGGTAATATGTTTCGTTGCTACATTGTTTACATTCGATTATTTTCGCAGTTCTGACACATTTAGCGTGGGCGTTGATATTTCGAGTGTTATAAGTTATTTTCTGGATCTGATAATTTGTTTCTCGGGTAAGTAAACGACTTTGTTGAATTGTGTATATTATATCTAGTCTATTAAGTATAATTAACGGGCCCTGTTTTGGAATTTTCTTTGTATATTATGTATACCATATCCTAAAATGTTTCCTCCCCATATTTGTCGTGCAGTACCGACCAATCAACCGTCGACCAGTATAAACCAAACTTTTCTTATCTGTAAGTTTAATCTGTTAGCATTTGAAATGAAGTTAGAAGATGTTTATTTAATCTTTCTTCTACCTTTTCCCACAGAAAAATGTCCGAAATTCCAAAGCAGAAAAAAGGAAAATGGACAGTCGAGGATATGAATACGGCTTTGAAACTACTCCTCGAGTCTAAAATGACGCGGAGAAAAAGAAAAGCTACAAGAAACGAAAAAGCCAAAGAAGCAGAAAAAAGAAAAGCTGCAATAGGAACGAAAAAGTCAAAGAAGCAGAAAAAAGAAAAGCAGAAACTCAATTAAGGAAAGGAAATAAGAAAAGATGTAAAAACTTAACAACAAAATCACATAATATATAAAAATATATAATTATTTTATTATTTGTATAAATAAAATTTGAATAAAAATGCGTATTCTAACATCTAAATGTTTTCTTTTAACATTATTAATGATTTAGACTGAAAAATCTACTAAATACGTAATTGGTCGGTACTGGACGACAATTTTTTGTTTCCTTCAAATACTAATATCTTTATTCTTACAAATAATGAATACTAAATATTAAATTTCACAAAATTAATTTCTCGCCTTTTATTAAGTTCCCTTCGAGTTACAAATTCCTTTTTTTAATTTTAATTTTTACCGATTCTAGTCCAAACTATAACAAGAAAACTTAGAGCGGTCGGTACTGCGCGACTCTCCCCTATATGAATGCAACGAGATGAAACGTCGCTTCGGAAAAATCGCTGTTCGAACCAAGAAAATCGGGATCTCGCAGCAATCCAATATTAACCGACAGTTCTCCAGCGAATTTTTCAGCGCACCATCGTTACGCCAGTCTATAGCATTCCGTGAGCTTTGGTGTCTCCATCCTCGTAATGACATACACCGCACGATGCAACGAATATCGCGTATCGATCTGGCATTATGATTATTATTGCGTTATGCCTTGCCACGATCGAGAGACCCCCGTTCGCAACGCGTATAGAACGTACGTGCATGTGCGCTGCCCGCTGTGCCCGAAACGAACAGCTAACAGTAGAGACGAGATTTCAGAAGAAATTCTAACTCGAATTGTAAGATTTTATACCGTGTGCCACGTCTGATTTGCCAAGCGACGTGTTTCCAGAAATGAATAATTATATTTTCCTCGACAGGACTTTGAGGAATGTTCTTTCCTGTCAGCGTTATAATTAGAAAAGGTCGACGAATCAGATAGCCGACGGTATTATAAACTTTATCGGCGCGTAATAAATTCAAGCTCGCGACATCGTAACACACACACGTCATATTAATCGTCGGCCGAACAACCTCGTCGTCGTGTGCCGCTGTAACTAGCCGATAATACCGCGATTCGAGAGGCCGGGCTTGATTCGAGGCTCTACCAGTCGTGGAAATGCAGCACGTCCTCGACTTGCGCGGTTCATTCGTTTCAGCGCTTTCCGCGTAAGCCGAAAAACCGCGCAAGTCGAATAGTGCCTGAGCTCCGCCGCTGGAAGGTTATTAACGCATTACCGACCGATGATTGCATAATTTTGAAAAATCTATGGGACGTGACTAAAACCTTTTTTAATGGAACCTTCAATAGCAACACCAGGTTTCATTGTGAACTAACAAGTCACCCTCAATAACGTCATCTAATAGTTTCATTTAAGATTGCAATGTAAAAGAAAATTTCTATGCTTTCTTCTGGTACAGCACAATTATTGGAAATCCTATTAACAGGCTTCCGATAGGTACGGTGTTAATACGGTCAGCTTTGTACAGGGTGTATAAAAAGTAATGGTCATCCGTCCTAGGGGTGAATCTGCACCTCTGGATCGGTGGACATTTGTAGGAGAAACTTGCCGCAAAATTGTTTATAACAAAGAAAATTGTTGTTAAAGTTTTTTTTTACATCAACACCTTCTGCTCATCGAGGAGAGAAAAAGTTTGAAAGGAGCCATATGTCGCAAACAAATAGTTATTGAGATATAAGCTGTTAAAGTTTTTCAAAATTTGATTGTGTGGAATTATACGTATAGACAAAAGCCTACTACACAATCCACACGTCCGTGTCGATGAGACAGAACATGATCGTGTGCGTGCCTCGAGCCTCGAGGCAAACAAAATTTAAAGGGACATTCGTCGCTTTAAATGTCATTTGCCTTGAGGCACGCACACGATCATGTGTTCTGTCTCATCGACACGGACGTGTGGACTGTGTAGTAGGCTTTTGTCTATACGTATAATTCCACACAATCAAATTTTGAAAAACTTTAACAGCTTATATCTCAATAACTATTTGTTTGCGACATATAGCTCCTTTCAAACTTTTTCTCTCCTCGATGAGCAGAAGGTGTTGATGTAAAAAAAAACTTTAACAACAATTTTCTTTGTTATAAACAATTTTGCGGCAAATTTCTCCTACAAATGTCCACCGATCCAGAGGTGCAGATTCACCCCTAGGACGGATGACCATTACTTTTTATACACCCTGTACATACAGGGTGATTCACCAAACGTTTGTACCTCAAATATCTTTGTTGCTTCTAAAGATACGTAAAATATGGTAAGGACAAAGTTGAATGGTACAATGGGGCTGACACGATGCTAAAAAAATTTTGTTTTTATGTCATTTTTTTTAGAGATATCAAGGTCACCTTCATTTTTTTAAATGGAATGAGGTATTTTTTAATACATCAATCGACGCAGCTGGACATTCGTTATAAAAAAGTACTAATCTATGTATGTCGAAAAGTTAGTAGTTCAGGAGATATTTCAATTTAAATAACTCTAAAATACCATTGCACGTTTTTCACGGGCAGTTAAACTTTGTGGACGCCCAGAACTCTTCTTATTCCCATAATTTTCAGGATTTTTTAACAAGCTCGTAATAATTTTTCGGCATCTATTTATAATTTTTGATATTTGTGTAACTCACTCTTGTTCTTCCTTCAACTTCAATATCGTATGTACTTCACATACACTTAGTTTTTCTCCACGACCCATTCTTAACGCTTTAGTATGTTGTTTTATTAAATAAGCACGAAAGAAGCTAGCACCCACTTCATCAATTACGTTTGTTACTACTAATTACGTAACTTCTGTACAACTGACAAATGTAAAACTACTATCTGCTTATGGGCCCCAATATTAACGTTTTCATTTCGAAGATTCTATTGAAGTAAATATTGTCGGCACCTCTGGAAATATTCCATGTGCCATTTAAAACTGTGGTGCCCAAGGTGGTTCGGAACCCACCTTATAAAAACTGTAGGTCCCGTCGCGAAATAACCCTGAAAAAGGAGTTCAGAGCGACGTAAGATAAGTTAAAAAAAAAAAAGTAAATATTGTGGATGATATTCAGTACATTGTACGTACAGCCATGCCAGAATATGTTGACATATTAAAATACATATTCATTTTCTTCAGTTTAATGTACCAAATGAGGAAAAATAGACGATGTGCTATCTTCTTGTCCCGGAGTGTACCACCAAGCTCCCGTTCTGGCAATCAAAAAACGAATTTCACAGCTCGAAATTGGTTTTCTGATTCGTTTCTAAGAATCCGCGTAAATCGAGGATTTACTGTAAATGTAACTAAGTATGTATATTCCTACGGATAACTAACCGCATTTAGCAAACGCGCCCCGTCGCGTCGCACGCTCGAAAGGTGCGCGCGGACAATCGCGCGATATTAAGCCGTGGATTATAGGAAATCGATAAGTTCGAAACGTTCTCGAGACTCAAATAGAGATGTTTATGCAAAATACAAATTTCCTGCATCGATTACGAGATACTGGAACCGAATAAAAATTTCATTCCACCTTTAATAATTCTGCTAAGTCGATGATTTAAAGGATTTCGAAGATTTGAAAATACTCTCTCTGTCGCACTGTTGCCAACTCTATCAAATTATTGAGGAAAGAAACTGATGTCTGTGCAGCTCCTATATCTGGCAATTAAAACAAACAATTTTGTCCATTGTCGATAATATGATGATAATTCCTTTTATCCTTCTGTTTCATGTTTCATTGTATTGCATAATTAGCCAGACAAAACGCCGCGCGTTGCATTGTATTAGGCGTTCCCAAATGACCGCTTTGTTTTCGATTAATGCATGCAGTGTGAAATTCAGAGTAGCTTTTTAAGCACAGTGATGAATAAACTGCGGATTTTTATGCGAAACAAAAGCTGTCCAAGAAAATATGTCTCCTTTCTTAACAGAGTAGAGTAATTTCGAGAGAGATGCACCAGTTTTTATTGTGGCAATACTGGACGATTTTTAACTGTTCCTCGCGCGTCATTTACATCGTATTAACCTATTCAAATAACCTCGTTTCGAAGAACACGTGTATCACATCATTTACGTATAACAGAAGCATGAAAACTTCTTCATGTTCCCAGTTCCTGACGAAATATTTTTGTAAGTGGTAAGTGGATACAAATGTTATCACGTTCTTATTGTATGGTTTTAACTTTTAACTATCAGTATCGACTTAAATAGAGACAATGGTTTCTCCTTCACGATTTTCCATCGTGTTGTGACAAAATTTTCTGTACTGGCTCTTGTTTTCGTATAGGTGCGTCTCTCCCTCAGTTTAGGGATAGACACACCAGTAATTTATGTGCATAAGTATACTAGGCAGTCGTTTTCGTCAGGAGCATCCCTTTTTCGATTGATTACAACGCGATAAATTAAAGCTGAGACTTGTTGTTTGACACGCTATTTGTTAACATCATACCCTTTAATTAATTAATATTGGTAATTATTTAGGAAGCGGTACTCCTCTCCGATTTTGATGAAATTTAAATTTGTTATAGATTTCGAGATTTTGAACAACGTTTTTGTGTTCATATATGAGGGGATCTCTTTTAGTTTTCGAGATATTCGCAAAAAGCTATTGCTGGTACTGAATTGAATTTTTCGTATTCGTGCACGCTCCATGAAACGTGTACAATACTACTTTATGTAACATGTGTGGTAGGGAAAAAAAGAATAGAAGTAGGAAGAAGAGGCTATAAATGAAGGAGTGCGTCTATCCCCAATTAGGAGTGCATCTCACCGCAGGCCCTAGGGAGAAATGCACTTTTTCGACCTTTTTTAAACAGTATATTAATATATTAATATAAAAGTTTTACTCGTGTAAAGGTATATTTGATTAAATAGATTTAAATAAAGAATTCAACTATGCCCGTCTACACATTCAATTCTTATTAATAAAACTTTTATAAGCAGAAAACAAAATGTGCTGCATCTCTCCCGAAATTACCCTATGTCGAAAATTAATACAATAAATTGACGCTTCCGACAATTTCAAAGTTTGATCTGTCTTTCGATCAGTTCGAAATGATCTTATTAACCTATTAATAAGTATCAAATATATTTTTTAACTGGCATTCATTACGAAACTTTTCAATCTCGTAAATGCACTCAGAGGCTATGTTGGGCATCTTGCGTTAAGTGCACGTATGCACCCGCTGCACTGAAAGGGTTAATGCGAATGGTCTGCCGCGAATTACATATCGCTATTAATGCAATTTATATCGGACAGTAGCGCAACCCGGAAGCAAAGAAAAGGTTAGCAAATTCCGGTAATAAATATTTGAGACTTTTCTAAATTAACAATTTCGCGAGCTTGATTATTTTTGGCTATGCATCGTGTACTTAAGCATGTAAAGCAGTGTTGGACGCGACTAGAAATATTTTTGAATTTAAAAGAGACCTTGAGCTGTGATACACGAGCTCCTGACAATACACGTATAAATGCTTTTGAAGGTTCACGATTAAAGTCCATTCGAATAAAAGATGAAAAGCATTCTTCCGATTGTATATCAATTTTCGAGCAGAACGACGAACGATCCAAAAGGGAAAGCATACTTTCTCAAGCAAATTTTCTCTCGTTATCCTGTGGGAGAACTTCTCGAGACGCATTGACAAACAAAATAATTAGATCGCGAGACCGATGAATGAAGTGTTGATTAAGTTTAATAAAGACATTTCAGGAACAAACGATATTTCCAACATCGGCTTAATACATTATACAGAGTATTCAATTTAATGATGTTTTCGGCGCAACTGTTTCGACCACTTATTAAATCTAGCAATTTTGCAATAAACTTCTCGTTGGACGTTTTCAAATTTACCGCCATACATTGATTTAAGAACGATGGATCCTTATGTTCAGACTAGTGTGTCTAGATGTGTTCAATGTTTTCAGTTTTTGGGCTCTGTCTTAACGGTTACTTCGACCGCAGTACATTCTAAACCATCAGCGTGCACAAATCAATTTTCCAATGTTCATTTTACACAACTAAAGTTGTTATAGCAAGTATGTATTAACATCCTGGTTGTTTCATTTTCAATTTACTGTATTTAATATATATATATATATATATATATATATTTTATTGCAGATGCAATTTTTTCCTTTGGAAAAGGTTCAAAACTGAACCGAAACGTTAGGAAAGAAAAAAGTTTATTGCAAAATGGCTAGATTTAAGAAGTGATCGAAACAGTTGCGCCGAGAACATCGTTGAATCGAATGTTCAACATTTACGATCGATAATCGAGATTATATTGTACAGAGTGGTCTTGAAAGACTAGTTCTCTTTGGACCATTCGCCTCTATGATAGTTTTCCACGAGTTAATCCACGCGAATCACAGGACTGTACCTTGAAAAATAGAAGATTGCTAACGCTTGCTCGAAACCTCGGCCAGCAGACTGATTTAAACGCTTCACCTACCGGAAACACGGCAAGTTTTTCCGACGACCATGACCCGCCCAAAAAAATCATAGATCCCTCTTAAATTCTTTTCGCTGGGTCATTGCCGTGGTAACGCTGAACCTACCAAGCAGAGGGTTCGTTTTACGATTGCAGCTATTTAAACTTCTTCGACGTTTACAATTTGCTAGGAGAAAGGGAAGATTTTCGTCTTTGTCGCATGCACACGCTGCTCTCCGGCGGTGAGAAATATCGACTACGATAAAATAGAATTTCATTTGAATTTAAAGGGAATTGATAATCTTCGTCGCGGGTCTGCCTCGCAGCATTGACTTTTGACCGCGAGTACGCCTTGCGCATCGCAACAGAAAATTCCGTAGAAGAGTGGCAGCGTTTCGATAAAACAATCGTAGAGAAAACAAACCAGCTATGAAAGTGCTTAGAGTCTGGATAGGTAGAACGGTCGTAAAGGAGGAAAAATGTCGAGTGGGATATGTGCGCGCACGGCTCGATTTTCGACACAGGTAACAGGACGATCGGAATCAGTGGGGTATCTCGCGCACGATCGATCGATGCATGAACTCGGTTATCGAGCCTGGGATCGCCATTAACGAAGGTTTCACGGTGGATTTTCGAAAAATCGACTCGGATCGCGCGCTGCCTTGTTTCCTCCCTCCGCTCTCCTCGTCACGTTCTCTCTGTCTCTCTCGTCCACCCACGCGCGGCGCAACAACGAAACCGGCCGGCGCGGCGCGGCGCGGCGGCCGAGAGAGAGTGTATTTCTTGCTTATTATCCTTTCCTTCGATTTCCTACCGTAAGGAAAAAGAATACAGTTCTCGGATGGTGGCGTACGTATCGACGGTATCCTCTCTCGATGCCCTCGGTGTGACTCACGCGTCGAGGCGTACTCGCCCCGGAGATTTACAGCTCATTACCGATTTCATAGCCCGAAGTCACGATCGATCCTCCGCGGGCGTAACTTCATAATCCGGGACGGCGATGGATCGAACACAACGACGACCGTAGCGCGCGTCGATCGAGTTCGCGTGTCGCCTGGTCTAGAGTCGTATCGTATGCTAGATCGCGAGCTACGATGCAACCGAAAGGTGGGAAAAAATTGGAACTCGCGGGCTAGATAGGTCGGGACCCGGAGAACTCAGCGAACGTCGTTCTTAGCCCATAGGTCGTCCCCGAGAAAACCCATTCACTTCGACAGCCGAATAACTTCCTATTTACCTTTCAGTTTCTCCAGGGCATCCTCCAGTGGTAGAATCGAACCGCGATTGTCCAACTCAGTTCCGTCTCCTCGCCAGTTCCCTCACAAAAAATGTCCTTTTCGAACTGCACTAACGGAAAAGGCTAAGCTTGAGCACCCACGAAGTTGTCCTTCGGCTATCGAGCACCAGCAATCTCTCACGGTTCCGCGAAGCAATCGGCGCTCGTAATCAACAGCCGCGAGAGCGATCGGGCCGCGTGCGTCTCTGCGCTCTGGCATGAATTGTTGGATCCGAAAGCGGCCGGATTGGATCACACCGGCGTAGAGAAAGAGGACCGATCGATCGATCGATCGATCGGCAATCGGAGCAGGCGAAAAAGTGTCGCGCGCGTCGTCGTTGCCGTGTATGCGCGGGTGTAACGATTACGTTTCGCCGAGAGCACGTTGTCGTTGGCAGTGGTACAGCGTGAGCTACCGGAGCATAACACACTGGAGAGTTCGTTCGACGCGTGCACGACGAGCGTAATGCTGGGTCCACGTTACCAGCTCCACGCTGCTGGAAATGTCAAACGACGACGACGACGACGACGACGACGTTCGCCTGGTTCACCGTTGTTGTGCCGACTTGGGCGGCCGTCCCGTCGCTCGACGCGGCCCGCAACTGTGACATAATACGACGACTTGAAAAATCGTTTTCGTTTTCGGATCGGTTGTCACGGAGGAGGTTGACGCGACCACGTTGATCCACGTTCTCGAGTTTGTCCTTGATCGTAGTCGTCCAGGCACGGACGCGCGGAGGTCGCCTAGGCGATCGACGGAGATTCGTCGTTCGTTCCCCGACAGATTTCTCGTAACAGATCTCCGCGGTTTTCCGATGCAGCGAGACCTGGCGAGATCGCGGCGCGCTGCGCTGCTGGTCGGGCGCGTGTGTCCAACTCGATCGCGGTGCAGCCGGCTCGACTCGACTCGGCTCGGCTCGGCTCGGCTCGAATCTTTCTCTCTCGCGTGTTCCGTGGTGCACGACTCGAGCGCGGACTGAAGTCGACCGCGTCGTAAGGTGAGCGGAGGTGACTTGCGACTCGACTCAACTCGACTCGACTCGACTCGACTCGACTCCCCTCGGACGCCGCTCGACTCGATTCGGCCTGGGCCGAACCATTAGCCCAGCCCAGTGGCGGCGGCGCGCCGCGGCTTACCTTTCTACGATTATACCTTATGCCGCGATCGCGCCGCGGTATCGCGACCTGTTCTACACCACCGTATCGCAGGTATACGTGTGCACGGATTTACGCGGCGCGGCGCGGCGCAGCGCGGCGCTCCAGGCCCCCTCGTGCTGCTCTGTCACATTTCTTGGGCTACCCTATCTCTCGTCCTTTCTCTATCTGCCGACTGTTACTATCTCCTATGAACGGCATACTCTCTTTCTCTCTCTCTCTTCTGCTCCACCGCTGCAGTCTTCCTTCGCTCCGTTTCGTTTTGTCTCGTGTCCCTCTCGCTCGCACCACCTCAAGCCGCCTGTGGATACGCCCATGCATAGGCGGCACGTCTACACCACTGCTCCAAGGGGTTACATACCTTTGACAAAATCGAAAACACCGATTTTTCAACATTTCCACTGGTAACGTCTACATTACTAGACAGCGGATCTCTATGCAAAATAGAAATGTTCCACCAGAATTGCATCAACGCTGGAGTGAAATGGAAATTTATTTTCTTTCTTAACCCCTTGCTCTACGTGATGAGAAGATTCTGTATATTTAATACCAGCTTTAAAATTGTATAGCAACATTTGTAAATTTGTCCGACGTTTTCGTCGTTTCAAATTGCACCTACTAATTATTGCCATAAATGCATAGAATCCGCTGTCTGATACATCCTTTATTTCTCGGCAAAAAATCCGCAATCTGGCAATAGACTGCGGAGCTTCGCCGAGAATTCAAATGATCTGCATTAATTTCTTTCGAAGAATACCTTGAGAAAGATTAAAGCAGTCCATCGATACTCGTGTTTCCCATAAATGCATAGAAACCCGCAGTCTAGCGATAACTATACACGAGTACTGGTGGCATGCAGTATCAAAGCTCGATGGCGAGCCACGGCACGAGCCGATCTAAAGGAGGTCTAAGAGAGCCGAGAGAGTCTCTCGCGCGTACGCACCAGGCAGTCAGCATAGTCGTTTTTGAATTTCCGCAGGGCCGTAATGCTGTGTTACATAATTGAAAGCGTAGGAAGCAGATTGATTAACACACACGAGAGGAGAAAGGTTCGCGCATAGATTGGTGGTGGCTTTTATGCGAATCGCGCGATGCGATTCTAGGAGACCCACGTGGGTGTCATCACACACGAGCGCGTGAAAAAAAAGCTCTCTCTCTTTCTCTCGCACAGATTATAGACGCTGCAACGCCGTGACGCGGGCTGCGCCGTCTCGGCTTGCAATATACGAGCCGCACAGCCTCTCCAATATCACGGAAAAGGAGGAACGACGGCGACAATAAGCCGCGAGTTTACGATTTCCTCTTCGGGACCCGGACCCTCCCGATCGGAAACTTTTCTTTTTCATCGCTACCGTCCCGAGTAATTGCGCGGTTTAGCCCCGATATCGTTATTCCGATAAACCCGGTAATTACGCGATGCCATGGTCCGCGGTCGGCTTGCGTTAACGTGAGCAACGCACCTGCCTCTCTTTAACGCTTTGTTAACACTGAACGCTTCGGTTACGGGCAACCCGTATTCCACGAAAGTAAGGAACGGGCCCGACGAGCCGCGCGATAATTATCGGGAAACACGAAACGCATCACAGCTCCGGGGAATTATAATTCAATTAAACCCGGCATGGATCGCGGAACCGGCGATTCGGATTTTTCTTTTATAAGACTGCAACGTCATGGACGGGACGCGCGATGCATTGGTTCATTGGTACGTAACGTCATCGGCTGATTTCTTGGGAACCCGGAACGATGAACCAACTACAGTAAAAGCTCCTTCGTTGTCCAAAGGCCGGGGGTTTGAGCTCTAGCACTATTTTTGATTTATGACTGAGTCTTTAGTGAAACGACTAGTTAAATGACAAAGAAAAGCATTCGCAGTCGAAAGCAGTCAACTGTCTGGCTTTGAAAAACTCCTTATTTCCTTGCCATACTCCTTTCCTATTGTTCTCCGTTCTACGCGGGTCTAGACAGTCCTGGGACACATCTGGCGACCAGATCCACGCAGGCCTAATCCTCTCGTTGACAGGCAGTGGAGTGGGTAGGCACTGGACAACGATCGTGCCCACGATTCAGGACAACGAAGGAGCGATTACTGTAATTCGTCTTTCCTCCTAGCGTTGCTGGTTCGTAAACGTTTTTAGCGACCTGTCCACCGAAGGACCACTCGAGCTGCAATTTCTGTTGAAATTTCTATTCGAAAATCAAGAAAATTGATTTTGGATGGAAAAGTTCAAGCATCGAGCAAGTGTATTTCCACAAACATGTACGGAGGGTAGCTTTTTTTAACCCTCGTACGGTCCTCCTAAATTCACTCGTTTAAATCTTTTGTATATTGTACGATGATTGATTTCTCTCTCCGTCTGTATTGTGGTATGTAGATTTTAAAAATGTTACGTTATCGGGACTGTAGGTCAAGAGCTTGAATACAGTTTTCAATACTAGATGTTTATTCAAATAGCACAGCACAACGAAGTAAACGTTGTCCAGGTCTGAAGAAATAATGTTTGCATACAACACAATATTATTTAATGAACCGTGAGAGAGCTGTGACTTGTTCGGTAGACTAGCTCGGACAGCTAAACTAGAATATTTGCCTTATTCCTTCTTAGGCTCTTTAATGCGGAAAAATGGCGGCACTCGACGTGTGTGTGAAATAAAACGCAGGTCAAAAGACCTTTCCTTCTCTGCATGCTCGTGCATTTCGGTGTATAGTCCAACAGACGTTATAAATGACGTTTAACTTGTTTATTTGAAGCAGGGGTCGGCAAACTACAGCCCGCGAGGTTAATGAACACGAAAAAATAAAAAATCATTTCCTAATAAGAACATTTTAAGCCTGTTTTTCTTTTTGTTGTTCTATGAGTAGAATTACCCGTATTCCCAAGCAGAGTTGGGCAAAATCTTAATCAACGATTGACGAATAAATTTCTACTGTAATCGTTAATCGCAATTAATAATTAATCTCCTAGTTTATTCGTTAATTGCGGTTAACGATTAAATACTTGTTAATCGTTAATTGGGAATAACGGTTAAATTTCTACTTTAGTCGTTAATTGCGATTAACGATTACATTCCTTTCAATTGTAATCGTCAATCGGATAATTGATTAATGATTAACTGCTGAAATTACGAAATGAAATACGGAATGAAAACTATATGAATACTGAAAAAAATGTAAACTGAGTTTAGGTGTATTGTCATTTGGTCTATAATATTACAAACTCCGTTTACGTGCTTTTATGTTTTTTCGTTGATTTCTTTTCTTAATCAACGATTGTCGACTAACTTCATCAATCGATTGAATCAGTCTCCGACTTTTCGATGATTTCTTTTTTTAATCACCGATTGACGATTAACTTCATCAATTGATTGAATCAGTCTCCGATTTTACAATGATTTCTTTTTTTAATCAACGGTTGTCGACTAACTTCATCAATTGATTGAATCAGTCTCCGATTTTACAATGATTTCTTTTTTTAATCAACGATTGTCGACTAACTTCATCAATCGATTGAATCAGTCTCCGACTTTTCGATGATTTCTTTTTTTAATCACCGATTGACGATTAACTTCATCAATTGATTGAATCAGTCTCCGATTTTACAATGATTTCTTTTTTTAATCAACGATTGTCGACTAACTTCATCAATCGATTGAATCAGTCTCCGATTTTACGATGATTTCTTTTTTTAATCAACGATTGTCGACTAACTTCATCAATCGATTGAATCAGTCTCCGATTTTACGATGATTTCTTTTTTTAATCAACGATTGTCGACTAACTTCATCAATCGATTGAATCAGTCTCCGACTTTTCGATGATTTCTTTTTTTAATCACCGATTGACGATTAACTTCATCAATTGATTGAATCAGTCTCCGACTTTTCGATGATTTCTTTTTTTTATCACCGATTGACGATTAGCTTCATCAATCGATTGAATCAGTCTCCGACTTTTCGATGATTTCTTTTTTTAATCAACGATTGTCGACTAACTTCATCAATCGATTGAATCAGTCTCCGATTTTACGATGATTTCTTTTTTTAATCAACGGTTGTCGACTAACTTCATCAATCGATTGAATCAGTCTCCGATTTTACGATGATTTCTTTTTTTAATCACCGATTGACGATTAGCTTCATCAATCGATTGAATCAGTCTCCGACTTTTCGATGATTTCTATTTTAATCAACGATTGACGACTAACTTCATCAATCGATTGAATCAGTCTCCGATTTTTCGATGATTTCTTTTTGTAATCATACACATTAATCGATCAATCTTGATTAACATTTTAATCGATTAATGCCCAACTCTGTGTTCCCAAGTAGGGAAAAATCGGCCCTTTGCAAGAAAAGTTTGCCGACCCCTGATTTAAAGCGTAGAGAGTGAGGTTGTAAGGGTGAATTATTGTCCCAGTACCTTTTAACATTCTTGAAGGGCGCACGAGCGTCAATCGATTTGGCTCGCGAAGGGCTCGCTTCCGATATCGATGTTTGACAGGGCGAATAGTGAAAAGTTAATCCAGTTCCGCGTTGGGGAAACCAGCTGGTGGGAATATCAAGCATAATCGGACGGAAGGGAATCTGGTCGCTGGCCGATTGACAATCCACAACCCCGTAACTGTTTTCGTATGCACAATGCACATCGAATGCATGCACGTGTGCGCTCGTCTAACGCGATGCAGAATGGCGAACCTAAGAATGATCGTAGTCGCCGAACACATGCTCGAAAGACTGCACATTAAGCCAACAGGGCAGCAAGGGACAGTTGTCCATTCGGTCTCTATTCTTCCCGATAGAGATGCAGTTGCCGACAGTATCGTCGGATATGAAAAGTGTCTCCGTTAGAGATGTATCTTAAACTTCAAGGTCGACTTGTTTAATTCCTGATTTATTGCTCGATGACAATCGTGTGATCTTTCCGAGCAGAAACAGATCGGTAGTAACTGGCGGATAGTTTACGACTGCAGGTTGTGATTTGTGAACATACCATCGATGTTGAACTTCCACCATGGCAGATTCTTATCTTTCGCTGTTTCAAACGATTCAGCTGCGCGAAGAAAATCATACAGCAAGGAGTTCATAAAAATTGTTGGCAATCTATCTATTAACCCTCATCCGCGTCCCTCATTTCACGAACTGAATCCGTCCCTCGGTATCAAATTGACACAGTGATAAAAAATCAATAAAATAACAAGTTAAATTGATGAGTTAACGTTTACATCTTCGATTTTTCGGTTATATTTCTCGCATTAAAAAAATAAAAGTCACGAAGTTTCTTATTTCAATCTTATTTATCTCAGTACAACTTATTTCGGGAAAACTGTGCCACATTGACACGAGGGACGGATGAGTATCAATAGTCGGGCAATTCTCCGAGTTGCTACACGGTAACACGCGATAAGGTGCTCTTAATAATGCGCAGAATTGCAAATCAATTCTTTCATGGTAAATAAGATTTCTACATGAATAATTTATTTCATGTCTCCCTGTTGTTCGTATAAAATATCATCCGAAGATCTTCTGTGCGAGGAATATTTAACTTTCTTCTATTCCGGATTAATATTTTGATCCGCTTTCGAAATATTCCTCTGTTAGAAATTTATAGAGTCAATGCGCCCTCTTGCGTCTGTTCTTATGGGGATTCGTTTTTGAATGTACGGATGTTCGCGTCTCAATTTCAGTCTGTGTCCACCGGCCAATATTGTACCACGTGTTCCTCAGTACGTAGTACCTGAATAAATTATAATTATAGTAACTATTAAACAGTGTAGTACATTAACTGTGTTCCTTGTAGTACATAATTAACAACGAGTGCAGTTAATAAGCTGCGTGTAACAATGTAACCAACATCCTCAGAGCCCATACTTAAACTCGTTAATGAGCGAAATTGATTTGCAAAAGGGTGAATTTGGAGTGCGAGACCTGTGTAACGCGAAGGCTAGAAAGAAATAGAGAAAGCGTACAGAGTTTCGATGGTGAAGTGTGTGGAGCCCGGGGATGGTGGAAAATGGGCGAGACGGAGCGGGAAGGATTGAAAAGTGAAAGGTGGAAAAGGGACGGAGCGATGCTGGGTAGAAAAGGCGAATCGTTTGAAGGGGAGGGGGAAGAAGATTCTCTTTTGCGAATGAAAAAGACAGGTGTTTCGAAGGAGGACGAGGAGAGACAAGGAGGGAGAGACGAGCGAGAAGATACGGTGTATCCGAAGAGAGAGAGAGAGAGAGAGAGAGAGAGAGAGAGAGAGAGAGAGAGAGAGAGAGAGAAGAACGAGAGGAGCCCACCGCGAGAGAGGGATATGGTACAGCGAGTGGCGTGCATTCTCTTGCACACGCTGCCTCCCTCCTATTGCAGAGCGGGCAATGCACACGTGCACCGTGCACACGGTATCGTGCAGGTCTGCGTGTACAAAGTAGGTCCACGAGAAACGGAGAGACGGCGAAGAGAGCGAATATCGCCGTCCCCTCGCGGCCGGTGCGACCAATCCGCGGCAAGCGCGAGCTGCGTGAGGGCGGAACGCGGCCTCTTCGCGTATATTTGCGTATTTATTATTCAGTTTGCAAATACGTGGCAAAAATGATCTCCCTCGGCGCGCCGCAGTGGCTGCGGATCTCCGGCTCGCTCCTCTGAACCGGCCCGCGCAGCCGGGAGGTGGAGCTAGGAGATAGGAGCAGAACACCGGTAAGATATCAGCCGTTAATTTGTTTGAAACGCCACTTGCACGGCCGATTGCGCCGTCTCTCCGCGCTCTCCGCACAACCTGCTCACTCTACTCTGCGTGTACGTGTACTATGAGACACCGGACAACCGGTGTTAACCAGCCACCACCGTCCAATGGGAAAGGACATTTTCTAATTTGTCCTTCTAACGCGACTAGACGCCCGGAAATATTCGACATGGCGAACACCGCCGACATATTCGGCTCCAACGGGAATATTATAGGATCCGTCTCAAAATTTCTAATCCAACCACATAATCCTTTGTTTCTTGGACAGTCGTATTTTGCACATGGTCCGGAAATTTGTCGTGTCTCGTATACGAAGATCGTCCGACTTAAAACCGGGCTTATTATACCGAATACCATTTCAGAGAGGGTACAAATCTAGCAAGACCCTGTCCTCAGTTTTTATTCGGGTGTTGAATTTTACCTTGAACCGAGACAGACTAGCTACAAATTCGAGGTGGATGAAGACGTGAATGCGAATCGTTTTTAGCAGCGTTACACCAGACAATAGAGAGCGAACTCTGATAGACCGATAACGACGGGATTCGAGCAGTAGAAGATTACAATGCGTTTCAGTTCCTCCTCCTGATCCTCTTCCAGATCAGCTCGGGTAAGGGCGACAGGCTCACTACCCCGCTCGTCGGACGCGCTTTTACGCTCCGCGGCGGTCGTCGTATCTAGACAAGGTCTGTCTCGATCAGGGAGTGTCGACTCCTATGTTAAAAAGTGGCAACGAATTTAGTTGCTTCTCGATGATTTCAGGTGTGGTGGCAGCACAGTAGTTACAACGTATATGTGTGTGGTGATCACACACATCTGACTCACACATGGTCAACCTTGCATGTACGTGTAATCGTATTCATCGCTAGCTATTGAATAAGAAAGGTTATGAATTTGTTTTTTTAGAAAAATGAATTTGTAATAAAACATATTTATTCATAAAACTACATATATACTACGTACATGGTAAATTATACAATAATAATTGCACTGAATAGCACCAAATAGCACATATATAGGACACAGTATGCAATAGTATCAAACATATGACAGTTGATGACAGTTTGCGCGGCGAATAGTGGGGTGGAGTGGGGGTACAGTTTGTATCCCCACCGCCGGGGCACTACTGTGCTGCCACCACACCTAAAATCGAGAAGCAACTAAATTCGTTGCCACTTTTTCATATATGTAGGAGTCGACAGCCCCCGGTCTCGACTTCCTGGGAAAAAGTTCGACGTTTTGGTGTCGCCATCAACCACTCTCCTCTGGAAATGTCCGCGTGCTGCAATTCCGGTTGAACCCCCTTCCGCCCCGATGCGATGGGCCAATATGACGGCGCGTCCGTTCGGCTGCACGGTATCTCGTCCATCTTCCCGCGGATGCCCGGACAAATTGATACAGGCGCACGACACGAATTGCAGCACGCGACTAGCTTGATTCGGACCGGTCGCGTTTCATCGTCTCGCCGAACCACTGCTGTACTGGCTTCCGACATGTTTCAACATGTTTGAATGTGTCTGGACAGTCTCGAGCATGTTCGAACATTTTGGAGCATGTACGAAGTTCAAACATGTTTAATATAAGGCAAGTTGTGCCATCTTTAACGTGCAGATATACATTACGGATCTGTATAAGATATATTTAATCATTGAATGAATCATTTTACAAATTACAGAAGGTAATCATGATGACCACTGACTTATTTCAACGGTGATTGACTGATTAACCACTTTGTTTTCTCCCGGACGAGTTATCTCGCGACGTCGATACGTATAAGGTCACAGACGTGTTATCCCGCGACGCAATACCGTTCGTGCCATGCTACGAACAGAGTTGTGCAGGATTACAATTGAATTACTCCAGAATTATAATTAAAAAGTAATTGAATTACATTGTAATTCGGTTATATTGTAATTTATAATTCAGATCTACATTCAATTAAATTACAATGTAATTCGTAATTGCAATGGAGTACAATTATAAAATACATTGTAATTCAATTATATTGTAATTTATAATTCAGATCTACATTCAATTAAATTACAATGTAATTCGTAATTGCAATGTTACTGCGGGAACACTGTCCGTGAAGAACACGGCTGTTGGACAGTTAACCCGCGGTTACGTATATGAAAGAAAAATATAAAAATATATCGCACTTCTTCAAAGTTCTGGGCTATAATTTGGAAAGCTGTATTTTAACTTTTTTTTTTATTGTATTGTATTTTAATTATATAGTATTTCAATTATATTGTATTTCAATTATATTGTATTTCAATTGCACATCTGATTGAAGTACTTAGTAATTGAATTACTATTAATTGAAATACAATGTAATTCAATTACATAATTCAATTACAATGTAATTGAATTAGCACAACTCTGGCTACAAATGACATACCTCGTGTGCTTCTTGATTACATTAAGAACTCTAATTCGAAAAATTATTAATTCTGGGAACGATATAGGTAAAGAAAAACATTGATTTCAGGATATTTTAAATTTATTGATTCTCTGTGTGATATAATTCAAAACATGGAACTGCACATAACGCAACATCACAATTTATAAAATACATAGTATCGTATTTCTTCGCGGATAGATTTTGTTCTGCACCATACACAACGCTTCGTGGAATGAATTTTTTTATTTGTTGGTGGTAAATTTTTCAGGAAACATCTGGAGTGCAGACGAAGTGGATGAAAATGATTTCTTCTCCTTTTCTAATAACAATTATTCTTTGGATTGTAGTAGTTTCCCAGCAATCCGAACATTATGTCCTCTTTTACGTCATGGATACTTTTTTCTGTTTGCATGGAAGACAGTTCCATATGGCAAGAGAATTGCATATTGCGATGCCTAGTAAATAGAAGAAATATTTTTTTTAATACCATTTTAAACAGGAACTGATTGAAACGACATAGAAATAAGCTGTGTCCTCAGACGGAGCAAAGAAAAGCCGCGTGTTTACATGACAGTGACATTACCCGAACGGTATTGCGTCGCGGGATAACACGTCTGTGATCTCTTATACGAGGTCCTTTTCATTGATTTAG
Source organism: Lasioglossum calceatum (assembly GCA_963966675.1). NCBI lineage: Eukaryota > Metazoa > Arthropoda > Insecta > Hymenoptera > Halictidae > Lasioglossum > Lasioglossum calceatum. Next base: position 3,718,212 of record OZ016540.1, on the reverse strand, counting down.
TTGGCCAAAATTATTTATCATGTTTGATGATCGCGTAACGTTTTCAAATTACATATAACATCATTTTTTATTTGTTTAAGTATTTTAAAATAATTTTTTAATAGTTTTTCAATATTTTTTGGTAGGTTTTTAAATAAGAAGCAATATATTGTTGAATTCAACAATAGATATTAATAATACGGTACTTACAACTGTTTTTGAAGCTGATAAAGTAGAATCAGAATTTGTTGTATCACAATTTTCATTTGAAGATTGTTTCGAACCAGATGAATCTTGCTCGGAATCTGGAGTCGTACTGCGAATTTCTGGTAGTAAAAACATGTCCATCGCTTCACTTGAAAACGATTTTCTTTTTTTCCTGGATATTTTTCTTATTCCACTCAAAAGGGGGTCGGATGTTCATAATAGTCTATTGAGTACGTCCAAATTGCATGTTTCTCTGGAGAACTTTCGGGCATAATTTTCACGATATAAACAAAAATGCTTATTGCGTATTTCACACTATTCACTATGCTGGTTTATATTACACTATACACTAGATTAAAATATAATAGCTGTAAACAGCGTACAGCAAATACTTATACATAAAATATTGTGGATCAAGGCCAATTTTCAATACAATTTCGCTTTACTATATAGCACACACTACACGTTTCGCTCGAGATCATTCCCTTCGGATATTTCCTAGGAGACTGATACAATGAGGCAAAACTGTTTACAAAACTTGAGAAGACAGTAATCGTTTCATCTCAAGTCTTTACGTCTGGAAAGCGCGCGCGCCCGAAAAGCATGGGCCGCTTGGCGCGGTAAAGAAAATGCTGTGGAAAGAAGGCGAGCAAATTCGAGCAACTAATTTTTGTTTTACTGTAAGCCCAAACCATTGACAATTACAACCGCGTTTAAAAAACTGCCCGGACTCACCCGGAAGTACAACATAATCACTCATGAAGTGTTACGATCGTAACAAATATTATTTACATACTAATCATGTTGAAATGTAAATAATTACCAAACGATATACAATCAAAAGGTACAAAATTGTTGAAAGTATAGTCCATACTTACTTGCAAAACTTTCATACTGGAGAGAAATGTGTACAAATTACTTGAAACACATAAAAAACTGTCTCATCGAATTTTAGCAGCAGGACACGTACCACGAAAATCACTAGCTTTCGATGAAGTACAGCACTTAATGGGTGCCTGAATGATAAAAAAGATACATTGTCCGCCATATATTAAACTATAGCAAGCAACAAAAATTTCACACTTCAGGTAAAATTTTTGAAATCGACTTTTGGCCAGCTAAACCGCTGAAAAGGACCGCTGTGCGACGCACAGTGCGGCGTTCTTATGGGCGGACGGGACAAAAGTTTGTTCTTGACGAATTCTTATAGGAAATTTCGCGCAGATCACGAATATACCATATATTAAGGGTCTCTGAATAGAGGTTAACAGTTTTTCCGCAAAATACCGTTTTTTTCGAAGTTTTTCGAGTGTTTTTGCGTGAAAAACGGTTAAACTCCATTCAGTGACCCCTAATACATGGTATAAAAATTAAAGTAAAATTAAAATAAAAAATAAAATTTTGGGGACAAATATTATTAATCATTTAACTGGATTCGGTATTTTATGGAGAACCAGGAAAAAAAATTATTTTCTCTTTTTTAGTGCATTTTAATATAAGCGTGGTTTTTAAAAAGTTTTTTATATATATTTTATTTTCTACTTCTATTGTCATCGGAAGCAAGTGTGTATATAAAATTTCAGTAGGATTGGCCTATGGGAAGAGGCTTAAAATTCGATTACAAGATTTGACGCATACGCGTGGTAAAGAAGATCACAGAGCCGTTCAAAGCAGTTTGAAGCCAGAAATGTTTACATATTTGTGATGTATAATAGTTGTGAAATCGAAATATATCAAAACCCCAGGATGTTTTGACCCGCTATTGAGAAAAGCTTATCTGAAGATATTAACGTCTATAAAACTTACTTCTAACTTAGTGTTTTATTAGTGCTACGAAACTATTTTAACGGTTAATGAAACAGGAAAAGTGGATATTCCTCACCTTCTTCGATACCTTCCATATTCAAAATTTAAAGAAAGGATACAAAACAACGTTCTTGATGACAGAAAGTGAGTAATTGATTGGGCCAGGTCTCGCGTGATTTCTCCGATGAGCTGTCTAACGATCTCTCTGCCACTTATGCAAACGTGATTCCTGGCATTTGTTGTGCTAATTTTAGATTCCCGGCATTTCTTTCATATACTAGAGACAATTCTGAAGGGATTAGTCAAGCCAAACAAGGTGTGGAGGATAGTTGCATTTTCGACTTTTGTCCATAGGCAGCCGCACTGTGCGACGTCGCGAGATAATTCGTCCGTGAGAACGAAGTGGTTAATGATTACACGAAGCATCCCCGACAAGTCCAGTGTTTGTTGTTTACGAATTCAAATTGAGGGAACTTCGCTCGCGCGTCGAAATGCCAGAGAATGCTTTGACGGTAAGTTCATCGAGTTGTTGAAATGTCGCTCTCGTGCGAATTTTTCTATGAATATTACCGGAGACAAACGTAGGATTCCGGGTCTGTCCGTTAACGCGATGTACGTATCTCCAAGTACGCTGGCATTGTATTCCACAGTAATAGATTCACGATCGTACGATAATCAAACGAACTGTAAAAAAGGGCCAATTATATTCCTCGCACGAGTGTGATGCTGATAAGGCGTAGTCAAGTCATTCATTTCCCTAATATGTTTACCAGCTGAATGACAATCGGGATGGGTAAATGCTCTTTCGCGATGAACTCGCGTTCATTTAACTGCGGTACAAGTTAATCGCTAGACTGCGGATCTTTATTCAAAATAAAAAATGTTCGCATTGATAGCAGGACACAGGAGCCAAATAAGAATTGTATTCTTTTTTTAATTATCCCATTAAGCTGAAAGTAGTACATTGATGTCCTCAAATATTTTTAACATATCCACTGCTATAAATTGTACGTACCCTTTTTCGTCGTAATCAGAAAATCCGCAGTCTATTAGTCACGCAATCAGAAAATCCGTAAGTTATAACAGCAGACACGAAATGTGCATGATTAACGTTTTTAAAGAAAGGCGCCATGAAGAAAATCGTGCGGCAAAGTGTTAAAAGAATGTATCGACAGCTGTTCCAGTGTATTGCCCTGTATTTTGTCTGTCGATTTTGAATTTCCCCGCGTTGCACAGTGATCGATTTCTCAATTCTAGGTGGACAAAATACAAAATTTGTGTTCTCTTGTAGTAATAATTAAAACAAGTGTATAAAAACTACAGGACCTTAAAAGAATTATGTATATCATCTCTTTAAAATGGACATAACATAAAATAAATATTTAAAAAATATTTATATATATATTATAAATATATTAATAATAAAATATAATAACATAAATTAAATATTTTATAGTTATTGTTTAAATACGTGAATAAACAATACACAAAATGGAAAGAATTAATCTTAACTTATATTTAAAAATTAGATAAAGTTCTACAAAAATATAATATAAAATTACAAAATTACAATAAGGAATGTGCATGACAAAGGTGGATATCCTAAATTATTCTAAATTATAATCTTTTTTAAGGTGATTTGAGTAAACTCTTTGCCTCTGCTGCTAAGTCTTTAGAACATTTTTTAGTAATTTTCCTCTTACTAAAAAATGATATAAATGACGAACGGGAAAAAACGGGCAAGCGATATTTAGTATCATTACTTTGAAATAAGTATTCTTCAAACCTATCAAAGAACGAAGTCCGGCCGAGTCCGGGAAAAGAAGTTATACAATTTGATCTCTTCTTAAATAGTATTATTAGTTAACCTGTGTTTTATATGATTTACACGGCAAAATAAAATTATACCGATATGTAAAAATCACGTACTTACCTTCGCTTACACGCTCCATTTTTTAGATAATAATTTAAACAACAAACAAACAAGTTATACGATGAAGAAGAATTAGCTTATTTTTAGTATTTCGCACAGGCAAAACTTTAACGCCGTATTACGTCGTAATAACCACGTGTAATCGAAATATTAGGATATATATCGAACGATTAAATGTTCGTAAACAAAATAGAACGGCAGCGAAGATATTTGAAGTTGATCAAAATCATTTTGTCCACCTAGAATCAAGGAATCGATCACTGTGCGTTGCCCGTACAATGAATTTGCATTCTGTCAGGGCGCGTTCAAAGGAAGCGTCTCTCCGGTGAATTCGCCATTGCAGGGAAAATCTATCCGAGCCTCGGTCGCCATTCAGCCGTAAGAAACGGGGACGGTCATCCCCGTGCAGAAGAAGACCGGTATCGGTGCTCTTCTTCGACCATGTGCATTTGCTCACCATGGTCATTTACACCTTCTTCGCGTGTTCCTTGCACGCCATAACATTTCCGCGCGCCACGATATCATCTCCTTTCTTCTGTTCGCCTTGCAGGTTCTTTGAAGTTCGCCAGGTACTTCCTGATCTTAAATACTTAAGGAAATGGCGATTTGATCGTGCGGCCCGGCCGGTTCCTTCTTTCCACGGGCTGTCTTGAAACCACCGCGGAGAGTTTATCAGATAAAACGTGAATGCAATCTTCGAGCATGCCGAAGATACTAATCGTAATTCTATAAGCCCGTTGATGATCACTGGTTTGCATTTTCGGCACCGGAATAGGCAGAGAGACGCTTTCGTCTTCGTGTGTGTGGCGACTGGTCCGCCATTTTTCCAAGTTGTCGCCGCCAGCGCGCGTCTTTCTCTACTAAATTGTTCACCTAATCAATGCAAATTTATCAATCGGTTCCTGTGCGCAATTATTTCTGTGCACTACTCTTCGTGAATATTTGTAATATCAAAAGTTCTGTGTCATATTTAATATTATTTAATGTTATTCAATGATATAATTTCCATTATTTGGAACAACTTGTTGCCATCTTTCAGAGAACCTGTCAACTCCTGTTTCCCAATGATTCGCCAGCAACATGTGTTTTTGATTTACAAGCAAAATTACCTGCTTATTTCAAATACGACAGAACTTTCCCTCCAGCCTAATACATAGTGTACTCGACCCTTCGACGACTGAACGAGATATCTCGCCACAACAATGTCGTTTACGCAACGCCATAGACGAGATATCTTGCCATAAGGATGTGGGTTGCGCAACGCTATAGACGAGATATCTCGTGTGCCTTTTATTAGGATGCGAAATCCTAAGAAGAAGAATGCTAAATAAAACACGATCTATTGTTTTCGAATAGACCATATAGTTGTGGAATTCCATAAACGACATCTAAATTGTAATCTCCTGACAGGCCACTGCTTCGATCAGATCAGGGGTGGCCAACCTGTGGCGCATCGGATGATTACAAGTGGCGCATTGGATCCTTGAGTCTATACCTATTTTTTTTTAAATAGGCGCCATAACTGAATTCATCTTCATATTTTCAACACCTGAGACCTCTCAGTTGAATTTATGCCTTCTTACTAGAAATACCCATTTCACGTGTAATTAATATATCCGTGCAGAAGTCCGGATACTATTTAATACACGTGTGCCCTTGTATTCAAGTACACGGATAGTACATTGAAATATACAAGAGTTAACATGATAGGTTCCGAAAATTAGCGAACAGCATAATTTCTGTTAATAAACCTTCATCAATTAACTGTTTGTTTTGATGAAGAAAAACCAAAGTGTTTTACATTTTCCGGCAAAAGACGGTTCCTTTTTGCTGTAACAATATTTCCAGCAGACGAGAAGCACCGTTCAGACATGGCTGCGTTGCTGGTATAGTTAAATATTTTTTAGCGATTTCGGATATTCTTGTACACTTGTGTGTCATTGCCTTCCACCATTCATATAGATCCAAATCAAACCGTAGTTGTAGCTCAGAGATGTACATATTTCAAATTCGGCACCTAAACGATTAACATCAATTATTTCATCGTAAAGAATGGAAGGGCACTTTTATTTTTTGAGTTTTCTGTCCTCACTTCTCGAACAGGAGGGTCTTCGAGCACACAAACATTTCACTTTTTCACGAATTACATTTCTAATATTAAAAGTTTCATGTTGAAGATTTTTATACCGTGCATGTAAAAAGGGAGCTATATGGAACAGTGAAATAGTATCACCGTCATTCCATTCGAATTTGAAACATTTTGTAATTTCGGAAATTAATGTTTCCATTATTGTAGCCAAAATATAATTACCTTCCAAATCTTACCTACCAAAATATCATCAAACCTTATATCGACATACGTGTACCCTTGAACTTAAATACACAGATAATACACGTGTATTGAAAATAACGGATACCCATGTATTATCCGTGTACCTCGAAACACGTGTACCCGTGTATTATCTGTGTATTTCGATACACGAGTACACGTTTACTTCAGTACCCGTGTATCCGTGTATAAAAGAAGTACACGGATTAAAATACGGATATACCAGGTATGTAAATATGAAACCGGAATTTGCCCATAGGTGGCTCTAGCTGTCAATGTTGTTATCGTCAAACCGCGTCATTGCCGCCATTTTCTTGTTTTGACATCTGGTATAGATTTTCAACTCACAACCATACAAGTTTCATACAACAGCGTAGTTTTTAATAACGTTGAACATGTCGAATTTTGTGCCTGGAAACTACGATATGCGGACAGCATTGATTTTCTGTTTCCATTTGAAGAAAACTGCTGCAGCATCGCATCGAATGCTTGTCGAAGCTTTACGGTGAGCATGCTCTTGGCAAATCACAGTGCTTTGAGTGGTTTAAAAAATTCAAAAATGGCGATGTTGATGTGACAAACGAAGAACGTGGAAGACCACCGAAAAAGTTTGAAGACAGCGATCTGCAAGCATTGTTGGATGAGGACGACGCTCAAACGCAACAACAACTCGCGGATCAATTAAATGTGACACGAGAAGCCATCTCCACACGTTTGAAAGCCATGGGAAAGATTCAGAAGATGGGAAAATGGGTTCCACATGAACTGAATGAAAGACAGCAGGAAAGCCGAAAAACCACTTGTGAAATGCTGCTCGCCAGGTACAAAAGAAAGTGATTTCTCCATCGAATTGTGACTGGCGATGAGAAGTGGATATATTTCGAGAATCCTAAGCGCAAGGGATCATGGGTAACTCCAGGCGAACCATCGACATCGTCTGCAAGGCCAAATCGCTATGGACGGAAGACAATGCTCTGTTGTGTTTGGTGGGATCAGAAGGGTGTGATCTATTATGAGCTGCTAAAACCTGGCGAAACCGTTAATACTGAACTCTACCTACAACAAATGATCGATTTGAATCAAGCTTTGCGTGAAAAACGAGCGGAATATCAAAAAGGCAAGACAAAGTGATTTTGCTTCATGATAATGCACCATCACACACAGCAAAATCGGTAAAGGAAACGATTGAGGCGTTTAGTTGGGAAATACAATACTTTCGCATGAGACGAACTCACCAGACTTGGCTCCATCCGACGATTATTACTTATTTGCATCGATGGGACACGCACTTGCTGAGCAGCGCTTCACATCTTACGAAAATGTATGAAAATGGCTCGATGACTGGTTTGCCTCAAAAGAGGAACAGTTTTTTTGGCGTATCATCCACAAATTGTCAGAGAGATCGGGAAAATGTGTAGCTACCGATGGGCCATACTTCGAATAAAATATTTTGTATCATTGTCATGCAATAAACGTGTATTTTTCATACAAAAATTCAGGTTTCATATTTACATACCTGGTAGGATGGGAATAGTGTTCCTTCTCGAGAAATTTTCTCTTAATCTTAAAGAAATTACAGAATTTCTCGAGAAATTTAAATCTAGGAAAATTCTTATGAATCTCATTTATTTTATAACATATTCTCGGAAATGAACAAATACTTATGTCCTACCATCAATCAAAACATGCTACATTTTAATGTAGGTATTTAAATATCTCTGTCACTTGTGATTGTACGACAAAATGTCAGAGGAGAAATTTCCACTGTTCAATTAGGTAAATATAATGGCAAAATAAAAAAATTTTTTGGAAACCATATTTCGAAATTTCAAGGTCATCGTTATTTTTACTTATAAAGGAGGTCATATGATTATTCTATATTCCAATTCAGAAAAAAAGACAAATCCAACGATGTGCCATATGTTCCATAGTTAAGGTGAATTTCAAAATTTTCAAAATTTTCAATTTAAGTGCGCCACGTCATCCTTTTATCCGATCGATCTCAAACTTTGCACAAATTTTTTTTCTCACCTGAAGGAACAATACTGGATAATTGCGCGCGTGCATTGTATCTCGATAAAAAATTTTCTCCAAGTATAGCTTAGGTCCACCCTAATGTACATATTGGACAGGAATAAACATTCAGTTAATGTTTTTTGCGCTTTCGATAAATATTGTCACAACGATATTCGAAATATCATGTTTTCCAATATTTTTTTATTTTCTCAAAAATTCTCGGGAATTCGCGAGAAATATAGTCTTATTTCTCATTTCTCGAGAAATGAAAAATGTTGAGGAATCAGGAACACTAGATGGGAATTGCGGTGTTCAAGACAGCGATCGCCCTCTCGTCCAGAAGATCATTCCTCACAATTGTAGATTCGTGCTCCAATGAACGTGTGTCTTTACAACTGGAGTAAGTTAATTAATTTAGTTGCGTGATTGAGTTATCCCTTTTCCTTCCCTAACCGAAACAGATCCTACCCCTATTCCCATTTTCCAACCGCAACGATGAACCTAAGAAGGTAGAAAAAGTCACCTATCGGAAACCTATTAATAGGTTTTTCAATGATTGTGCTGTACTGAAAGAAAGCATAGAAATTTTCTTTTGCATTGCGATTTTAAATGAAACTATTAGATGACATTATTGAGGGTGACTTGTTAGTTCACAATAAAAATTGCTGTTAATATTGAAGGCTCCTTTAAATGAAACTATTAGATGACTTTATTGAGGGTGACTTGTTAGTTCACAATAAAAATTGCTGTTAATATTGAAGGCTCCTTTAAATGAAACTATTAGATGACATTATTGAGGGTGACTTGTTAGTTCACAATAAAAATTGCTGTTAATATTGAAGGCTCCTTTAAATGAAACTATTAGATGACATTATTGAGGGTGACTTGTTAGTTCACAATAAAAATTGCTGTTAATATTGAAGGCTCCTTTAAATAAAACTATTAGATGACATTATTGAGGGTGACTTGTTAGTTCACAATAAAAATTGCTGTTAATATTGAAGGCTCCATTAAAAAGTGTTCAGCCATGTGCCATAGATTTTTCAAAATTATTCAATAATCACCGGTCGGTAATGTGTTGAGTAGTATGGCGCATCTGAACTCGTATGTGAAAAAAATGTACGCATGGTATGGAGAAGGTTGGCAACCCCTGTATTAGATCCGATAAACAAAATCGACGCGAAGAAATGGCTGGAACAAATACGGGGCGAAGGCAAACAGGTAAGAATTGAAACAATTTAACCACGACTGCCATGAAATCGTCGAAAGCGTTCGTCTCGCAAGGATGGAAACGCTTCTTCCCACTACGAACACACAACTAAACGGTTCATGGGACGTGTTACGTGTGCGCGTGTGTATGTACGTATTTTTCCCAGTTCAACAGTCGATTTCATGCTCTCTCAATGACTCGTTATCCGATTCAATTTACAAAACAGTGTGTACTTCACGAGTAATATTAATTTAATCGAAGTCCGTTTACGTTCACACGTAAGAACAACGGTAATGGAATAAAAGCGGAGCTACAAGCGTGACGAGCCAGAAAGCATGGCAACCGATGTGTATCTTACGGGGCAGTTTAATCGATGACGTAATATCTTGACTTGCTAAATGATGCCGCCAATATGTCCGTAATCAGTGCTGTTACGACGAAACCGTGACTCGATGGAACGTCCGCGGTCCATTCCCAAATTCCATCCAGTATTCCATAATATACAAGGTGTAAAAATAATTACGGTCATCCAAGCTCTATCTAGAAGAACGACTACAGTGGTTTTTCTCTCTAGCTGACGTTTCTTAACAAAGAAACACTAATAGAACTGCGTTCTGTTTTTAATAAATAGACTAAATACTTTGCAAAAGGCATGCCGTCGTTGCCAACGTTGAGTACCACTGCCGGCAGCGCATGTTTTGCCAAACCGAAACGGGATTTGCAACTTCCGTTGGGGCCTTCTGCAGGTCGAAGGTGGAAGCCCTATCAGGTGGTACAATTAGAGTTTCTGCTACATTCATAGTCCCCGAAATAAATTGGAAAATATCCGTAGAAATTGTCTGGCTCTCGCCGACCTTTCTACTATGTAATCGTTAGACCGCGTATATTTTATGGATTTATAAGAGTGAACAGGTTAAATAGAAAACCGAAGAAGACTGTTTTTCGACTTGTTGAGATGACGGAAAGAGAAAATACATTTTCATTAACCTAAAGTGAACGAATTAGTATTTCTCGGTCGACGAGAAAGTCTTTCGCACCGACTTTCTTGCCAACTCCGCACTTGTCATTCTTTCGGAGAGCGGTTTTCTTCAGCCCATCTCTCTTGAAAACCGAGCGGTTCAAAGTTCACGGTATTTTACGCCCTACTTCCTCCGACGCCCGTACCTTCAAACCGTAACGCAACCTCTCCGCGAAGAGAAACGCGACAAATTAGATCTTTGCAAGGTTTCTCGCGTGTCACACCCGATGTAGCGAATGACCGACTAAAGTTTCGAGGCGAACGTTCTTTTTCAGGAATTCCTTTTCCACCGAACACGTCGGGCACCTCAGGCGAGCCTCTTCCGCTCGCGGGAACGTCGATGCTAGATTTTCCAAGTAAATTGATTATGTAAGCGCGTCTGCGAAAGAGGTCTTCGTCCTCCTTGAACCGCCGCCATCGTTACCTGGAATGATCTAGAAGTTTTCCTGGAAAATTCATAACGATCCACAGTGTATCCTCTGTAATTAGTTCACATCACATAAGAATTTCCATTTCTGGCGTTCTCTTGCCGGAGATGGTAGACGTTTCAACCAATGGAAATAGAAGTTGATAAAGGTTTGTTCTTCATCAAATTGTACAGCTGCACTGTGTTAATTAGAACCTGTGTGCCGAAACAATGAGGTTGTTTGGTCGAAAAGCTATCCTGGTTTAAAGTGCGTAAACATTTTCTCGAGACGCGGAGGAAACGGAAGCGAAACGGGCTCGAGCCGGGTTCGTTAAGAGTCGTTTCCATTGAATCGTCGCCGTCGTCGTCGCGTCAGTCCGTCGCGTCGGTGCTCCTCCGGGCTTCTCTTCGGCTGGTTTTTACGATCAGGATCGTCGTAACGATGATCATCGCGATGTTCATCCTGGTTGGCAGTCGCGTCGCGCCGAGTCAACAGGGATCCCAGAGCGTCGTTCCACGGCGCGGCGCGGCGCGGCGGCAGTCGTATGCCTTCCTCGCTAGGAAATAAGAAATTTTCTTGAGAGATGCGAGCCGCTGCGAGGGAGGAGGCCTAGCCAAGCGAACATAGTTAATTTAGATTGTATCGCGTGAGAAGCAGGAAATGACGAAATATCCTGAGTGCTGACTTATACACGCCGCATCGTGTATACCTGGGCTCGTTCCTCGGCCGCGTTACTCCTCGACTCTTCGCGACCTCAGCCCCTCCGACCACCGACACGCAAGGATGATACTCTTTTTTTTCCTATCCTCGCCTACCCGTTGCACCTATTTTTATGTTGATCAAGGAGCCCCTTCAACCAACTAGAGCTCTTACCATGAGAATTTCCATCCGGAGCCTTATAAAAAAGAAAATCATTTCTTCTTCTTTGTCCCCGCTTCGTCAAGACGCTCCGGAACAGATTTGCACGAGAGCTAATTGGCCAACAGGCTCGCAAATATTCGCGTCACTGGTTTTCAACATTTGCATATCGTGCCCGATCTTCGTCATAGTTCGACCTTCGTCCTGCTCACGCATTTTTCCACCGTGAAACCGAGTCTTTTTTTAGTCTTCTTCAATCTTTCCGTCTCATCGCAGTATGTATCGAGTCGCTTTCTGCACGCCAAAATAATTACATTAAAGCATACCCAGATAGCACGAAGACGTCTTAAAGAGGTCTTAAAAACGTCTGGTGTCCGACATTCAAGACGTCCTACCGATGTCTTGAATGAATATCCTACGAACGTCTTCTGAACGGCTTATGTTAAAAAACTGTACGTTCTAAAAACGTCTTAAGCATGTCCATTAGGCGTCTAAAAAACGTCTATTTTTTTAGACGTACAGTTTTGTAACAAAAGTCGTTCAGAAGACGTTCGGAGGCCGTTTCGAAGGCATTCGTAGGACATTCAAGACGTCTTGTTCAAATTCAAGAAAAAGTTAAACAAAATTAGAATCTATATGCAATACTACTACTTTCATCCACTGCTTGAGGGAATATTCCACTTTGTCCACGAAAAGACTGTATTACAATTCAGAAATTTTTATGCAGTTGGGGCGGGATTCAAACTCGTTTAATTTCATGATGTGCTTCCTCGCTGAGCCATGCGAACCTATATTGTTACAATCATTACTTATTATTCTTGTAGGCTCAAATCATATATTAAAACATATAATTATTAGAAGAGATAAACTAAAAATAAACATTAATTAATGTTCTTATAATATAAATGTATGTCGATTAAGTGACACGCACGAATTCAAAGTAAATTAAAAGTAAACATTTTACTTCCAATATTAAATAAAGATTTATTTTATATTTGAAACCAATATTTCATTCGTAATGAAAGGTGTGTATGTCTTCCAGCATATTCTGCAACAAATATTTTTCCATGATAAACAAAATATTTCCTGCATATTTAAAAAAAATATTCTATTTCTAATATTAAACAGATTCATTTTATATATTTGGAAAAGAATATTTTTCTTGAAACATGAAATAGATATTTCCTGCTTATTTAAAAAAAAAATTTGTTACGTACCTAATTTAAAATAAATATTGTATGTATATTTGAATATTAAAAACAGATTCGATCTCTATTGAATACTACATGAATGTGTATACAATATTTTGTGCTACTAGGGTGTAATCATCCATGTGTTTATAATAAATGATATTTTGACAAAATATTTGCATTATCATCCCAAGAAATAGGAAACTTAAGAACCAACATTTTAATCATTGCATAGCAAACTGATCCCTGTCATAACATCTCCAAAAAATTGAAGTGTGAAATAAGACGTCTTAAAGACGGCTTCAAGACGTCTGAAATGAAACGTCTCAAAAACGCCTTCAAAAAGACGCCTTTAAAACGTCTTATTTCAGACGTTGAACCGACGTCCCGAAATAATGACTTTAAAACGTCTTATTTCAGACGTTATACCGACGTCCTGAGGTAGTTCTAAAATGGACGTCATCAGGACGTCCTGTGCTATCTGGGTACAGTGACTCCCATGAAGTAATTCGACTGTACTTTCGTAGTAATTGGATTCGAACTTTTTTGAGAAGTTAGAGTAAGTAATGTACAGCGTGATGTGAAAAGATATTTTTTCAAAAATTCCAATTTGATCGGAAGTGTAGAGAGAATATTAAAAGTTGCACTTCAGTTGCTTCTGTATTATTTCCAACCGGAACGAAGATATTTTAAATGTCGCCTACCCACAATTTCGTGATAATCGCAGTCCGAATATGATAGTGTCTCCAATTCTAGCGTTAGGTGTTTCCCGTGTCCGTTTTTTTCGATAAACGCATAAAATCCGCAGTCTAGTCGGGAGTTATATAGGCCCCGAAGGTTGCTCGCTAATATTTCTTTGCCGAACCATAAACGGATATGACGCAGGAATAATTTGTCACAGACGATTGGAGACGGAAAGCAGAGTGAAGACTTGGGTTCCGAGTAGGCCACGATCAGCGCATGTACACGGGCGCAAGTTGCGTGAACGTTTTGCGGCAGTGCTCGGAAACGAAACACGCCACGGTGAAATTTCCATTTTAAAGCATACGTTCTATGCGTTTCGACTGTTAAATCCCACGAGTTCACCTGTTCTTTTTTCGTTCCGTGTTCCGAGACCCTTATCGCGCTTAAAATGTGGCGAACACTGCATCGTTGCTTCGTCATTCTTTCTTGACGAAAAAGTCCGCAACGCGAATCGCGATGACCGGGACACGGTGGATTTTATGCGTTAATAAGAACAATGATTATAACCGGAGGATCTTTGCGCAAAGTAGAAATCGTTTGCGTCGATTGCACGATGTAAGAACCAAACATTCTTTTCCTTTAAATATCTCGAAACTAGAAATACAATACAGGGTGTCCCAAAGCTCCTTCAAGTCCGGGAAATGGGAGGTTCCTTAGGTCGTTTGAAGCGACATTTTCCTTTGCAAAAATGGCCGCAGCGGCTTTGTTTAGGAGTTATTAGCGAAAAACACAGACCAATTTCACCAATCAGAGCGCGACCTAGACGCGAGCTGGCACTGTCATGTCGGCTCGGCGCGCCAACTGTCTATTGGCCGACTTTGCCAAGTCGCGCTTTCATTGGTCCGTGTTTTTCGTTAATAACTCCTAAACAAAGCCGCGGCGGTAATTTTTGCAAAGGAAAATGTCGCTTCAAATGACCTGAGGAACCTCCCATTTCCCGGACTTGAAGGGGTTTTGGGACACCCTGTATATGATTTATAGACCACATTTATCATTATGGGAACATTTGTGGAGAGTACGGTGAGATATTGTGTGATAAAGGGACAAAAGACGCGTTCCGTTTAAAGAACAACGCGCGTTACCCAGAGAACAGATAACAGAAAAGTTTATGTAATGGAAGTTTTATTCATTCAGCAATGCAGATGCGTTATCGTGTATTATCTATAAGAGACGTCTGTATTAAAACGATGTTCTATATTTACTCTATAAGATGTATATCGACAACTGTAATCCGCCCACTGAAATTCTACGCACTTGATATACACGATTTCAAAGATCGCCACTCAACTCAACATCGTTACGTAACAATTTATTTATCTGTGATGATAGAATTCCCCTCCCGCTGCATAAAAATATGCGCGCGATAGCGTATCTGCGAGAACCATTTAATGTAATATCGCACTCGGAGGGTCATAGATGCACGATTACATATTTATAAATTAACTGATATAACATGGAGATGTAGATAGAGTGGTAAATGCAAGGCATAAAACTGGGTTTTCCTCGTTCCACTCCCATGGGGCTTGGTCACCTGAAAAGTTTACTATGCTCAATTAACCCTTTGAGAACTGTACGCTCCTTGGGCATTGCCACTTCCGATACTTCGCAATACCTGTCTTCGAGTAATTTTGCAATTTTATCAGAAATCCTAATTACCTTACTGTATCCCGGAACTATCTATCATTTCGAACACTAGCGTTTGCATTTTCGTTACATATATCTAACCGCTGAATCGCTTCTAGCAAAAATTAATGCACACTCTAACATCTTATGCAGATACATACATTTTCGAACATGATTCAACATTTTCCACAGCCAGCTGGAAAATTTGTAGTTTATGCGGATTTCTAAAAATGATTACGTATAATCGAAAGTAATATATTAAAAAGATTTACGGATATCAACATATTAGTTGCAGTTTAGTAAGGTTCCGAATCTGCAATCTACCCAGGTAGTACAAAGACGTCTGCAGTTGGACATTCAGACGTCTTAAAGATGTCCTAAATGTCCTACGACGTCTTCAGAACGTCTCCTGAACGTCTTGTGTTAGAAAACGGTACGTTATTAAGTCGTCTTTAAGACGTGCGTTTCATGTCTAGAAGACGTTCATACTACATTCGAGAGGTCTTTAAGACGCCCGTAAGATGTCTTAAAGGTCCATAAATGTTAATTAAATTAAAAGAATGGAAGAGTAGAAATAGATTTCGACAAAAACGAGTTTAAGGTTAAACCTATCTTTATCAGAAGAACGCATGTGGAATTGACATAAAAAGTGAAATAAAAACAACAATTGCAATTAAAATCACTATAAAAATAATAAAAATTGAAGAGTTGAAATTGATGTTGAAATTGAAGTTGAAATGGAAAAAGTTAAGTCGAAATTGAAGTTGAAATGGAAAAATACAAGTTGAAATCGAAGAGTTGAAGTTGAAGTTGAAATCGAAGAGTTGAAACTGAAAAATTGAGGTTGAAATCGAAGAGTTGAAATTGAAAAATTAAAGTTCAAATCGAAGAGTTGAAATTGAAGTTGAAATGGAAATTGAAGTTGAAATTGATGTTAAAATTGAAGAGTTGAAATTGAAAAATTAAAGTTCAAATCGAAGAGTTGAAATTGAAGTTGAAATAGAAATTGAAGTTGAAATTGATGTTAAAATTGAAGAGTTGAAATTGAAATGGAGGTTGAAACTGAAAAATTGAAGTTGAAAGCGAAGATTTGAATTGGAAATTGATGTTGAAATTGAAGCAAAAACACTAACTCGTACAAATAATACCAATGCTAATACTTACTGGTAGACTATGGTTATACAAAAACCACACTGTTTATGGTCTTAAAGACGTAAACGTTAAAGAGTCTTCTTAGGACGTAAGACTTTCAGACTCGAAGTAGACGTAAAATGGACGTCCTTGAGACGTCGTATGCTGTCTGGGTAATAGTAACTGCATCCGGACATCCGACATTTCGTTTAGTATGGAAGAAGGGAAGGTATTGAAAATGTTGTTCAATTAGGAATTACGTAAGTACGATCTTGATTAAACAATATGGTTCTTGAGTAATTCCAAGAACCCCCGTGCAACGTGGCCCCGTAGGTGTTACGATCAAACAGTGAATCAATTCAAAGGGCATGGTACATCCGTCTGAATAATTCCTGCAATTCCTTATCTCCGTGGATTGACTTAGAGCCGACAGTATGCGCATGTAGGACTCGGTTTTCACACGGGGCACACGTACACGTACACTAGCGCGGACGTGTGTTTTGAAACCGCGGGCATATAATTTCCCGTAATTTTTTATCTGGCACCTGTCGCGCACGGATCTTCGAGTCGCGGAAATTCCAATCTGACCGGGCTTTCGATACTCGACCAACGGTGACGCGATTGTTATTGATCGATTCGAAACTCTAATCTGACATAATGACGCGGGGGATTTAAAGTGTTGACACTCGGCAATGAAAATCATCGCGACATCATAATTTGATTAAAAAGTATTTTTAGCAAGAGCTTAGAAATAACATTATACATACAATGAAAGATGCGAAATTCAGAAAAATGTCCACGGTACCTCTTCTCTTGATGTCCTAAGCGCGTGCTCGCTTTGCCTATTGGTTAATCCGGCACTGCGTGTACGTGTCGCGAATGTCATTAGAACACGCTTTATCGCGGAGCTACAAAGACGCTGATACGCCGATAAAATGTATCGATACATCAATAAACTGGACTGGTAAATATCCAAACCGTGAGCACACGTACGAAACACACGTGTATGTACGTGTGTCGTAACGTTCTTCTGAGAAATGAGAAACATGTAAAATACCTCGATCCCAGTACTCGAGTGGCAATGGAGTTAAATTATTGATAATTTCTGTGCACGATATTACGCCTGAAATACGTACCGCTGGATAATACAAAATCGTTCTTAGAAACAATGTTGCCCTGCGATTAATTCGATTATTCAATCTTTCCCGCGATAAGGAAAAAATGACGATTTTGTTTTTTCAGTATAAATCTGCACATTGAAGAGTGGTGCGTGGCAAGTATGCGACGCGACGTCACAAAGTTGCTGCAAGTCGTACAGAGCCGCGTATTATTAGCTCGGCAGTAATTTTTGTAATTTCGTGATTAAATCGCGTTCGCAAAACTATCTTAATAACGCGCGTACGGGGAACTCGGCTACCGTACGAGCGAAATAATAGAGGAAAAACAGAGAAAAGAAGAAAGAAGAGGAGGAAGCAAAGGAGCGGGTCTCAAATCCTTCACCTGTGACCCGAGAAACTCACGATGTGTAACCGTCAGCAATGAATAAATTGAAAAGTCGCGGAAACATGCGGCAGACACTCCGCGTCATTCAATTTCTTACTCTTAACAGACTACAATTTCTCTCTGTCGTTTTCGCCAACATTTTCGGCTTTCTTCCATTTTTCTGCTCGACGTTCTTTTGCAGTGCACTGGGAATTTTCTGCATTTATAATAATTTCTGTTGGTTTACCATTTGACTTGATTCAGAGCTTTTTTCTACAGTTGGTGCAAGCTATGATAGCGCAATATAATTGTTAGAATATAAAGCGATTTGTGCTTCGAGCGTCTCCCTTTGCGCGCGCTCGTTTAAAACCCTATTATATTCCGTATGCATAATCAATTTAGAATCTGGAAAAGAAGTTATAAGTACCAGGAGCATCGATAATATTCCAGAAGCTCATTAGCGGGAACGTCTATCCCCTTCTTACGAGTAATTATCTGTTACAGGCAAGAGCCGCATGCGTGCGTGTACGTATGTATATGTGCGTACCGCGTATAACAGCAGATCAGCGCAACGATTAAGCTCAAAAATAGTTCATGGGAACCCAGGTAAACTAATCTCCATCGCATTAGTGTTGTTTCATACATATAAAATGCTTTCCAAGAAGGAAGCCCCTGCACGCATCTTTACCGATCGCGGGGTCATCACTTTCGAAAGTAGCAGCAGGTGCGTTGCCACTCGGTACCAATTCAATCGCGTTATTCTAATTCCTATCCGACCCATAAATCAGGAGGACGTGCACTGCCGCTAATCAGGATAATTTCATTACGGATAGAGTTGCTTGAAACAGTTATTCAAACACTCGAATCAAGTATTTATTTGCCGATCATTTAATTACCTCTTTTCCCTTCTTCTTTTTATTATCACATCATTTCCGCAGATAAGGTAACAATATTTTCACAGCTACCTACAAATTCTTCCACGGTTTCGTATTTCATCTTTGAGACTCGTCACTTCTTCGAGATTAATGTATATCTTCTAAGCGAGTAAATAACTATTGGTCTTGCTTTGCGCGAGCAATTATTATCGAGTAATCGTTAATCTACCGTTGAGCAATTACGAGCGCAGTAAAGCGTTAGATAACATTCTGCAAACTGCGGTTCGCAATGTGTTGACATAGTGCGTTTACGACATTGTGTATTACACAAAATCCGGCGATGAGATAACGCCTGCAAAATCAAAGATGGTTTATCTGGTGTGCGTTTGACGAAGATGCTGCTGGAAAGAACAGATTAGAATGAATTACGAAGACCGAAGAGAAGATGATTCGAACGTAGACAATGATATAATCGATGATGTAATGATCTGCAATAAAATCGGGAACTCTGGCACCGAACGATCAATGTTCCAAAAAATTTCGATTCTTGTCCTGCTGTATTCCTGAATCTACTGGTTGCAAAACGTTGAAAAAAGTGAAAGTGTCTCGAAAACAAATAAATATCCACGGATGTACGAATGTACCACATCTCTTCATCGATACAATCAGCAGACTATGCTGCGCAACGGATTTAAGAGTACAATAAGCAAGGTCGCATGTACAGAGTCGGAATCGTGCTCGAGTTTTGATCTCTCGCGAAATTTATGATTGCTGCCGGTTGGGTCCACCTTGTTCTAATCGAAAAAAGGTGATTCGCCACCGAGGATGACCTGCGTGTCCCATATACTGCTATGCACTGAATGTAGCTCTGTGTAATTTATTATCCTGCTCTCTCTCCCAAAACTGCTAAGACAACTACGGCCTGATTTTCGAAAGGACACACCTGAGATCTTCTCATATTATACATATATCATGCTATAATGGCAGTCTGCTAATTCCTGTGTTGCATATCTGAAGTAACAGGAGCAGAGTGAACAGAGCACGTTCTGCTGTCCTTTCCCGAAAAAGAGACCATAATAATTTAGGATAATCCCAGCACGAACTATCTAACTTTCAAACAGTTTTGTTACCTGCCAAGATCTAATGATTCATATAAACTGTGTCGCACCTTCGATTGCTGTAAGAAAAGAAAAGAAATTGTTTCCATCTGTCGAGCCTGTTACACGAGCAATCCCCGCTTAAATACAAATAATTCGAGTAGACATTGAAAAAACGAGATTCGTCCGGTATGTACAGTTACACACAGCTTTGCCAGCGGGCTTTGTGTTTCGCGACGTCGTTCTACCACCCGCACCCGTGCCTGTACCCGCACCCGACAACAGGCTAGGCCGGGGCCAGAGTCTTAGGCCAAGCTAGGCCAGGCCAGGCGAGGAGTCTTGTAAGAAGGGGTTAAGAAACTCTCGAACTAAAGTGCCTACACCGGAAGCAGGGGCCTTGCTTTCTGGGCTAATAACCCTACACACACTGACACGCGGCCTCTACGTTCCCGTGTACACACTTCGACGAGAAAGAGAGAACGGCGGCGGAGTAGACGGAGACAGGGGGAAAGAAGAGGTGCAACGCTCGACAGAGGGAAACTTGCGTTTACGTGTACACGGAGACGCACACGTTCAACGAGGGACCCTTTATCAGCATGCAAAGCTAGAGATTTTATGTGCGATCGACTGGTGGCGAGCCCGGGGATTCGTACGCAAATTGCAATCCGGCTTCTTCCGTAAGAGCCCGCCAAGTTTCTAATGACCGCGAAGAAAGAACAAGTTCGTTAGAGGATAGGTTTCGTAAAATTTTGAAGACCTTCCTGCGGAAACCGTGCGGTCCTGATTTTCGAAATTGACGCTGGTCCTACGGGACGAGTACTTGTTTCTGATTTTCTTGATTGATCCATTTATGACAGAAACGAGTTGGGGAAATTTTTGAATGATTAAAAACATTTAGTATAGAGAGATGCGCAATTAGAAATGCGTCCACGTATCTTTTCGTGATATATAATGTATAAGTATAACGAGACCAATTTGTGCGGCAACATAGAGTTCCTGTTCTCTGATTCAGTTTGCCTCTTCAAATTCGAACGTTTCTCCTCAGTCAATAGATCACTGGCATGGGATCAACATGTGTTCTAAAGTTGTCAAGAGTTCAAAATAATTTTGTCACATAGCAAGTATGTTTTTGGTTTTTTGATGAAAATTTTCGGTTTTGTGTACGGGATACAACACAAATTTTATATATCAATTCAATCGTTTTTACAGACGCAATTGTATGAAAAATTTGTCTTGAGAATGGTCTAAATTTTGTGACCGAAACGTTGAAAATTTTGTGGTAATTTGCAAAATTGCTAAGTAGTAGCATCAGATCTTGAATCAGAAATTGAATTTTTGCATATGCAACAGCCTACTATATTTTGATGCGGGTGCAATTCAAGTCTATTTGTCTATGGCGCATTGGAACGCGTAAAAGCGCGCATAGCACGTCGATACGCCGTATATCATCCTCGCGAGCAAATCATTCCAAATCATCCTGGTTACCACTGTATAATTACTCCGGTTATCTCCATCTGCCCGTATTTCCATAAAGTGCAAACTCTTGCGGGAATCCTTGTTACAGGTGAAAAATTAATGTGTTTTTTCTCACGATGCCACCGAATAGCTTGGATATACGGTTAAGTCTTCAATTAAATGCAGAATTAACCCGAATACGGTGTTTCTATAAACAACACAATCTCAGAACCCGACGGTCTATGTATATGTACGCGCGTACTCGACCGCGCGCTACTTAGTAAAACTAAATTAATTTGTAATTACGTTAACCCGGATGCGCCGCGCGGCGATCCCGTCCCCTTATCTACGCAGCCACAATGTGGGGGCTTGAAATTCCTCATTGAAAATTCAAAGCATGTTCCAAAGTTTGTCGGCGGTTATCGAACGTTGGCACTCTCTGCCCGCGATCGGTTCGGTTTCGAACAAGTCCGGACAGCTCCGAGCATCGAACGTTGGCCGACGCGACGTTTGATTCGCGTCCCCGCGAAGAGGGAGCGCAAAACCTTCTTCGTTATCATGGAAAACGGTACAGTATCCTGTTTTCTGCTTCCTCTGGTCTCACGTAACGAATTAAGCACCTGTATAGTACGTGGGATTAGAAGGTTTCGGCTGACATGCCCCTATCTCCCTCTTCTTCCTCCTTGTCCCACCTTTCTCGCCTCTTTCTCCCGCTTGATCGTTCTCCTCGATTCCTCTCCCTTTCCCGTTCTCGCAAACCTCTTTGTCCTTTACCCCTCTACTTGGCCAGCCAACCCCTCTGTTCGATCATGCCGACTCTCTTTCTCCCAATCGTCTACCGTTGTCCCTCTCCCTCTCCCTCTCTCTCGCTCTCTCTCTCTCTCTATCTCTCTCTCTCTCTCTCTCTCTCTCTCTCTCTCTCTCTCTCTCTCTCTCTCTCTCTCTCTCTCTCTCTCTCTCTCTCTCTCTCTCTCTCTCTCTCTGTTTTCCAGTCGCTTGACACATTCGCGCGGAGAAAATGCAGCGAGCTCTCCTGTTGCACGTACATATAGGAAGGGAACGGATGTCTGGTGTGTAAGGAACCGCTAAAATGGTGTTCGCTCTTATCCGAAGATCTAGAGCGGCGATGCGAAGAGAGGCACGCGGAGGGCTATACGTAAGGTAAAAGGGGGCTCATGACTGGTTGGTCCGACGGTCGGTTGGTTGGTTGGTTGCTTGGATGGTTGGTTGGTTGGTTGGTTCGTTCGTTCGTTCGTTCGTTCCTACGTCGTTGTTGTTGTTGACTGTTTGGTTGGGTTGGTTAGTGCCGTTACCAGAAAGAGGCCACCTAGGCTCGCAACCAGCCAACTTAAACCTCGAACTTTCTTCGTAATGAGACACCCAACTGCAAAATGACAAACGTAATTAAAGTAGATGTACACCGGGAGGTCAGATATCTCCTCCTCGGTCCTCTCCTCTCACCCCCACCCTTCCCCAAGGGGAAGAGAAAGAGAGACCGCTCCTTACCCGAAGATTTTCGCAATGAGAAACGCGTCACTGCTCTTTCGCTCGTCACCGTGTGCTACGGTTCACGGAATGCCACGGAATCGTACGTCCGGACCCATTCAGACGCTTCTGCCAGTCATTTCGGGATCGTAATCCTCTGTTGTTATTCGTCACGGTGTCCCCGTGATTTTATCTGGCTCACGGATCTTTTCGTTCCATCGACGTAACTCGATCGCCTGTATCCTTCTTCCACTGTGTCCGCGCCGCGAGCCAAATAGTTGTATAACAGGAGAACGCGAACATGGTGATATGAAAGAAATCGGAACGATCATATATGTATGTTGTGTTATACATAGTTCGAACGTTTCCATCTTTGTTGACCTCTCGCCTTCGCGAGATTTCCCGCACTCCTGTTACAGGACGTTATGGTGTAATCGCACCTAGAAGCTATCACGAAATACGATATTTATGCACGAAGAATCACGAAGGGCTGAGGCGGTGGAAACACACGACTTATCTGGCCGATATGCAACACTTTCCAGTAATCAGAAATTCAACCTTGCCCTATTTGACTCCTCTTGAAACAACAATAGAAACTCAATGGTACAACACATTTCACTTTTTCGCAACGTGGGTACCAGGGGAGCCTAAAAGTATTGCGCGATTTCCTATGTCTTGGCGCGAGAGAACACTTGCCACGTACACACAATGTAGATTGGGTTTGACCATGTACCGTAAAAGCGTAATTATCATATTTCGAAACCGGTTAATGTCTTTTAACAAACATCGCCGTTTTTCCTTTGCGGAAAAGACTACTGCAATCCCCAACTCTGGCCAGTGTTATTTACGGTATCGCATTGGCTGAGTGTTACGGTTATTATTATATGACTTGTTCTTGGACAGCTCGAGATAATCCGATTTATTATGTTCCGCGTTTAAACGTAATTGTTGAGGGCCAAGGATTTTGCATTATATCTCGAAGTTTCCTAGTCCCGTGTCCTCCTCTAATTACAGCCTCTGAGATATATCGGGATGTTCTCAGCATCCCAGAGCTTCCTCTGCGCCAGCTCAGGGAGTCACAAATCCTTTTTGGGCCCGAGTGAGACATTGATGGGACAATCATGAAATTCTTTGATGAACGCGAGGTCGTTCTTCGTCCCTCGTCGGCGCCTCCGGATTGATTGGTCCGAGCGCAAGAGCCCCTCTATAGCGTTCTTCATGCGAATGTTTGTTCTTATGCGCAGAGGCGTTCTGTTTCTTTGTCCTGTGACACGTTCATGAAATTCGTTGTATTCGCAAACACGTGATTGTTCTCGCGAGATCATTGAAAATATCCTGGTTCTCAGAATTCGGCAGTCGAATAAACTTGATTTTAGATTTTAGATAGATTGAAGTTGAAACTGTAGTCTCCGCTTCTTGGAGGTCTTCGGAAATGCCAGTCAGTGAAATCATTGTGCAAACAATGCGCATTTCCTCTCATATGTTCGCGATATTAGTCCTATATACACATACGTTCTCTCATTTTCTAGAACCTAGAACAATATATAGAAGACTAATGATCCTGATTACATTTTTGCACTGCACATTCGAAATATATGAATGGAAATTCGCGTTACTCATCAGATGATCTAATACGTATACCAAACAGAGAGAGAACATGTTCGCTTCGATGACTAATTGTGAAGATACGAAGATACCAAGGAAAATGAATTACCAACGGATCAAGGCAGACGCACATGATTGATGATTAGACAGCGGGTTTTTTGCGCTCATGAGAAAAATGAGTAGGTGTGATTTAGAAAAGTGAAACCATTAGCACAATTGAGAAATTCTGTCACATTATTTTCAATCTATTAAACATATTGGAAGAAAATGAGAGCGTTCGCACGAGTGAAGTAAAATTATTTCAGTAAAATAGTTCACGCAACGTATTCTCAATTTCTCCTTGGAAACGGAGCTTTCGTGTTTATATACCGATCCGACAGAAACGTTGAATACGTACAGCGGTTCGCACAAGAACTGCTTTATTTCCTTATTTCGTGAAATATCTATCTCCCGCAGGACGTGATTCGATTGTTCGCGGGTAAGGTGCATCGCTTCGATCGTTTCGAACGGAAGTACTATCGGAAGACCATCCTCCATGATACCCGAGTGGTTCGATAAGAAGCGCAAAGCGCGCGGGAAATGCCGAACCTTATTTATTGGCAGCCACGTTTCTGCGTGCGAAACGTTATGCGTTGGCTTTCTCGCGAACCCGGCCAAATACTTTTCTGTGATTCCAACCATCCCGAAGCCCTGGCCCGCGTTATACAGGGTGACCCAAGAATATAGGACTGAACGAACCACAAATACGCCTTACACATATAGAAATTGAATAATCCTCCGGTACTCTACAAGTTGAAGTTCCACTTTCGAGGTTGCTGTCTCGAAAATGAACTGCTGAGAACCAGTTTTATTTATTGAGCCGTTTAAACATCGGTCAGCTGATCTCAGAAATGGTTTTATTGCTAGATGGGTGGGCAATCTTTTACATACCATGCGTCAATTGTTTTCACATACGAGTTCAGATGCGCCATGCAGTTCGAGCTCTTTTTCTACCATCTTACCTTCATCGTACACAGTCTGTCCCATTTCCGATGAGACTGCTCAGAAATAAAACAGAAGACGCTCTACAGTGCATTTCTTCCATCGTATTTATTCGAAATAATCCCCCTCCAAGTGAATACAGCGTTGAAACCGATCATAAAACTTGTCGAAGCATGTCTGGTACTCGGGGGCCGGAATAGCTTTCAGGATGTCGGTCGAAGCCTTCTGGATGGTAGGAATCGTACTGTAAGTGTTCCCCTTCAACGCTAATTTGAGTTTAGGAATACTTGTGCACGGGATAGACACTGGTCACCGTAAACGTTTTCCATAGATTCGAATGTTTCTTGAGCAGTTTTGCCCAACTTAAAACAAAACTTGATATTCGCTCTTTGCCCGATAACAATTTTTCGTCAGACTGACACAGTGGACGGTTAGTTATAATGTCGTAATTATTGACAGAACAATCGAAATGCTAAGAAATTTGGTGTGAAGATAGGTGAAAGATGTGTCTACAAAATTCAATAGATGAATCTCATCGGAAATGGGACAGACTGTGTACACGCCAGTTTGAAAGATACGCGTTTATTGATCTGAATCAACGAAAGCTAGATCATTGTACACTATTTGAGCGAGGAGTTACGTTAGGAAATGGCGAAGGACTGTCGCGTGCGACAGGAACAGCGACAGCTTCACCTGGTCCCACGTTTTTGGGACACCCTGTACACATTCCTCTTTCGAACAATCTTACCGATCGTCCTCCAGGATGCGCCGACACCCACCTACCCATGGGTGTATATTCACGCGCCGCGGGAGCTCGCATAAAACTGCTCCCGAGTTTGGTGGGGTCAGAGATCACGTTACCAACCGATAAAGATCTTACGTGAATGATTGTCGATGATATTTCACTTAAGGGATCGTCAAAGTCGATGCCGCGTGCACAGGCTGGTACCAGGAATTTCTCTGGTTGTATCAATCCTCCGTCCCCGATCATGCTGCTCAACTTACTTGCTGATCGTGGACGATCTTTCGCCGAGCACGTTAATGTTCTCAACTATTCAATAATATATCTAATTACCAACTCAACAGCGACTCGTACAATTAACGAATTCGTTGAATAAGCCGAAAATTGACAGACACTAGTTCTTCTGTAATCATATGACCGCCACTTTCAACAACTGCATTCGAACTATGTACTTGCTTGGTAATGAATCTGAATCTAGACAAGAAAATATCTAATTATTGATAAAGTATTTCAAGAAGTATTTGGTATTTAAAATATGCCGTTTATTCTTAGATATTCTGGAGTACGATACCCTCTATGGAGTAACTATATCCAAGAATGCACAATTAAGTTTTAATGGTAAAGGTCTGATTGGAAAAGTGTATTCCATATTCGTAACTCGACAAGTTCGGTTTGCTCTCGTATTTCCCCTCCGACGTTCATTTCACGTGTATAAGTCGCAGCGCGCGGCTTGGTCATGGGGTTTCACCATTCGGTTTAATTAACTAAACGCAGCATAAGTCGATAAACAGCACGTATCGACAATAAACTTACTACTGCCTCCGACGCGACGATGCTGATAAGACTCCATCATGGCCTGCCCCTTGCCCACTTTTATATCAGTAGCTGCGGTCGAAAGCACCTTCACGCCCACGTTCCTCTATACACCGGTGAAAGAAGGTACATACGTACGTGCCACTGACGCAAGACACTCGTCAGGAACGGCAGGAACACCCTATACTGAAACAGCAATTTTCAATTTATTACAACCGCGCGACTGTTGCGTTTTGCTATGAACGAAATAACTGGAGATCGCCAGACAAAAATTCTTTTTAATCAATGTACACGATGAAAGTTCTCATTTTCACTGTTAGTTCCCTGCACCTGATATGCATACAGGGCCGAATTAAGCCCCGTAGCAGGAGTAGCAAATGCTATGGGCCCCGCGCTTTTGGGGGCCCCGCGCCATACAAACAAGGGCCGATACATGAGCGCCTGTCTATGCCAGGGGGCACAGATAGTTTTCCTAAAAAAAAGAAAAGCTCATTCATTGTGGTTGCCGCAAAGGTGCGCTACATTTACACACGAGCGGCCCTGATGCAAAGCCTTGGGCCCCGCCATAACATTTGCTACGGGCCCCGCGCTTGCTTAATCCGGCACTGTATGCATAAATCAATTATCTGAAACGATAACCGTACGTGTGAACAACTTGAGATGGCGGATTTCCAAGCTTCCGTTTTCAAGATGAAGAAGATATTAGCGACTTCCTCTAGCTGAGACACCCCGTATAGTAAGACCGAGGACAAAATGGCTTCCACTGTTTCCGAGGCGGAATATCGAGGAATAACCATTAATATGTAATTATAGTTGAATAACTACAATACAACGCGAACATCGATCATAAATCATCGACCAGGGTCCACAGAAAAATGCCAACTCAATTCCCTGACTTCCGTACAATCAGCCCTCAACTCCGACCCCACTGGAGATACAGAAAATCCTGTGAACCGGAGTCTAATCGGCCCAAGATAACGGGATCTAATCATCCTCGATTTGCATTAGACAGGGTTTTCTATTACGGCTGACTGATAGCGGCAATTCCGCGGTGGCAACACCTACGGCCATTAATAATCTCGCGAGGCCTAAAATCGCGGCTTCTGTGTGCGTAATGCAGTCGATGCGTCTTGGTCGTTGGTTGTCGGACTCTTGACTCGATTTCGCGACCGCAGCTCCGGGGAGAGATATATCTTTCCTGATTTCCTTCCCTGTCGTTCCTTCTCTAACCCCCTACCTGGCTTCCTTCTTCTTAGCCTTTAGCCGGGTGTGTTCCCGTCTCCGTCGGCACCGGGCCGACTCCGGCTCCTCTACCTTTCCTCTTTGTTAGCCGTCCCTCTCTCGCCCTTTCCGCGGTTCTGCCGATTCTCCCTTCTCTACCCATCCCGCCAATGGGACAGGGAGATAGCAGACCCCATCGAGGAGACAACATAAAGATTTAAGACTCCGAGATGCGCCAATAAACATGCTGCGGCCGTGCAGTCAGCCTGCGCTTCTCTACTGCGTTCGCTTCTGTTCCGTTTCATTCGCTTCCGCTCGGCTCTCCGACTCTCCAACTCCAGAGGCTTCTCCTTCGACTCTCTCTCTCTCTCTCTCTCCCTCTTTGTCGACTCTGTTCCGTTCCGTTCCGCTTTGTTCTGTTCTGTTGTGTTCTGTTTCACAGTCGAACACATTGGGGGAACATTTTCGCCGTGTATGTGTGCGCGCAGGAGAGCGCCCCTCCGGCCTGCACACGAGGACGCAGCCTTTACCTTTCCGTGTACACGTGGTGCACACTGCACCGCTCCACGCTGCGCTGCGTAACGTGCCTCGAAAAGTGTCTCGATGCGTATGCAGATACGCGACGTTAGCATGAATAGTATCTAGATCCAGCCGAGGATAACCCGCCGCGATATCGGGAGATTCAAACACCGAGAGTAGGATTTTTCGGAACGAACGATGCTCATTTCTAACCAACCCCCCCCCCCCCCCCCCCCACCCACTCACCACCGTAACGAGCAGGAAGCGACTACACAAGAGGAGACCCATGCAATTATCGAATCGTTGATCTCGCGATCAAGTGGCCCCGAAAAGATCCATCCCCTCCGGGGGGGGGCTACGTTTACTTTCTCCGATGGATTCATTCGCTTGGCCCGTCGAATATCATCCCGTTCCTCCATTGTAATCGAGTTACTCCAAACGAAGAGATTTCCTCCATTACGATTAAATTACTCCAAAGGGATCTCTTTCCCTACGTTCGGAGGAAAGGGAGTATTTATGGGACGGAAATTTTGACAGTTAGGGTAGAGATCTTTCCGACAGTCACGGAGAGAATGCTACTGTACATTTAGTTTTCCCCGATAGATTGATTCGGATGGCGAAGAGATCGCGGGACGTATCCGCGTCCCGTTCCTCCCGCAACAAAATCAACGACCTTTGAGCCGTCAAAGAGGGAACAGGCCTTCCGGATAACGAGGCAGTACACCTGCCGGCGTACGAAGAGGATGCAGGACACGCTGGAAAGTTTTCAATACGCGGAGGATCGCACGCCGCAAAAGTAGTAGATCGGAAGGACGTTGGTCAACCAAGCGGCAAGGAACTTGATGGCGGAGGAGCCCCGTTGCTGTGCTTCTGCTGCTGCCTCAGCTTCTGCCGTTGCTACTGCTCCTGGGGGCTGGCTCCTTCTACTTTTGCCTGTCCTCTCGCTTCCCCCGGCTCCGCTTATTTATTCCTCTCTCTGTCGCTGTGCCTCCCTTTCTTCTTTGGCTCCTTCTCTTTATTTCTGTCTTTTTGCCCGTTTTCTGCTTCCGCAAACGGCAGCCGCTTATTTATACCCCGTCTTTGCATCGCATCGCATCGGTACGGGAGCGAGAGCGAGGGCGCTTTCGCGTTTACTCGCTATTGCCGTTCCCTGTCGCTTCTGTGTCCCTACTCGCCGATATACGCTATACATATACATACATATACACTCACTGAATGTGCCCTCCTCTGATCGTCGTCGTCGTCGTCGTCGTTGTCCTCCTCCTCGCTCACTCCCATCACTCAGCCTCTGTCTCTCCCGCGCGTTTAGCGAAACATCAACGGCAAGACACTTTGCTCGCGAACACCGCGAGAGGCAATTCCGCGACTGCATCACCTGTCAACGCGGAATCGTGTTCCAACAGGTCTATATTACATGCAGCGCACGGTTAGTGGGTTACTCTTGCCGAACTCCTCTGCTTTCCGGTTACCGATCCGTTCTTCTAACCCGTGCACTTTCTTTTTTATCATGAAGCGTTGTGCTAACTATATGTATAATAGTTTACAATCTATGGCAGAGTTGCCAAAGCATGCTAACAAACACAAGACAGTACTTCGCTGATTGTAAACAACACCACCTATACATATAACAAAGCCAAACAGCTTCGCTGTGACGTCATCGCTAAGAGGCGCGACGTTCACGATTTACTCGGAATAGTAAGATTCACTCAAATAATGTACATATTTATAAGCAATAACTTCATTTAGTTTATAATAACATAAAAAAATAAAATATTCAATCCTTTCTAACTATTACAAAAAATAATACAAATCATCTGCTTTTTAATAAAATTATGATATATATTACATATATATATATGTAAATATTTGTAAATATCTCGCAAGAAGTACACAAGAAATTATAAACCTATACCTCTACTATACGAAACAATGCCAACACAAGCAAGGAGGTCTTTTTAAGATTAATTTTAACATAAAATAGAATATGAAATGATTGAACATGAACATGTAGAACATAAATTTTTGTTTTCACAGAACCTTTCCAGGTTTTCACAGAATTTTTCGCTTACAGTAGTTCACTTTCTATTTCTCCTTTTAACAGTTTTATTTTGAAAATTTGCAGCTGTATTATTATTAGTAAGATTGCAGTAATTGTTTAGAATAATATTGACAATAATAATTTAGAATAATATTTATTAATATTCTTAAACCATCAGCTGCATATTTTTCAATCACTACACAAAAAATAACACAAATAGCCATTTTTTTTAATTTAATCTTACCCGGACCCCCGTAAATGGAGTCTATACAGCTGGATGTAATTTACATTATGTTACAGAGTACAGTTTGAATGACATTATTGTTTAGCATATTGATTTTTTTTTTTTGCTTATTTTACGTCGCTTTTGGAACTCCTATTCAGGAGTTATTTCGCGACGGGACCTACAGTTTTCATAAGTGTGGTTCCGAACCACCTTGTAATATTTTTTATTCTTGCAAACACCGACACAGCTCGACATTCCAACTAGTCTGCATGAATCTCATCTGTAACGTGACAAAAGTCAAAAAATGAATAAACTGTTGAAACATGTAATACATAAATTCGTATAATTGTGTACACATACTGGGTCTAAGATGTGTTGTCGGATGGTCTGGGACTCCCCGTCGATTTGATAAATACAGGCAGCTGTGTCCAAGGAAGACGAATCTGAAAGTGATGAAATTTTCGGTTGCTGAAATAATCCACACACTGTTGCACAGTGATGGATCTATAATTCGGCAATTTTCGATTGCTGAAATAAGCTTCTACAGCTTCTCGTCTGGTCTTCTTCTTAGATGGTGATTCCCTGTGATTTCTTCGTTTGCTTAAATACGGGGCAAACTCTGGAAAGGTGCAGGGTACTGCACCACTCTTTATTCGAGGATTGCCCAGAAGAGCTGTTATTATTTTCCCAGTTTTCCAGTCCACTGCCGTTGTAGTAAATTCGATGTCTGATTCCGAAAAGTGTCGATGACAAATTACGGAACGTTATGAGACACCGAAATATTGTCGATGAATAGCGTTCACCCATTTCTGTTCAACCTTGTCATCGCGCGAAAATTTAAAGCATGCAATTTTGTATTATCGCCAGCAGATAATTTTCCATTACACCTAGGTACGCAACACTTATTAACCATTTTTAACCAATGATAACTATTTACAATTGCAAGGACAATAAGTATCGCAAAATGACGTTCGAACCACACGTAATACGCAAATATCTGTAAAATATGTATACGTATAACAAATCAAAAGTGACAACACGAAGCTGGACACCACCAGGTGGTGTTGATGCTAGGCCTCTTGTGTATGACTTCACAGGCTGATTTCTTCAGAGCTGTTTGGCTTTATTATATAGGTGGTGTTGCTTGTAAACCGAGTAACGCGCACATGTAATAAACAACTTTTACATTCTTTCAAAAATGCAAATATATGTTTACAGGCTTCCGTGGTTGGATTTGGTAATTAGACCCTTTCGTTCATTGTTATGAAATATCTACCGTGACTCCAATAATTGAATTACCCGCTCCAAATTGCAATTTTTGGAGGATCACGAAAATGATGTAGTGACTTGTTGTATGCGCTGCCACACGTTGGACAATATAAAACTAAAATGAAAGTGCACTCTTCCGCAAATGAAAGAAAGAAATCCGTAGAAATAACTGAAGGTGTAAGAAAAATCGTTAAACCATTTCTAGAACGACGCGCAAAGATAGAATCTCTAGCCGCGCCGATAATTTAGCAGCTCGACGCGTACCCTTTACATTGAAACGAAGAAGAGAAGCCGGAGGAGGAACTTTTAGGTCACAATTTCCGGATGAATTTCAATGCGAACGCGAGCTGAAGGCCAGAAACTGTCTATACCGAAAAGAAAAAGGCGACGAAGTCGAAGAACCAGATCGCGAAATAGCACGTTGATCGAAGAAGAAGCGCGGTACGAACTATGGTCTGTGCGCGTTCTCCAGCAAAAGATCCGAGAAGCCGAACAAATAAATGCTGAAAAGAGGAACAAAACCGACATTATGTGGCATTAACATACAAAGTATGTCAGACCTGCGGTCCGGAGGCATAACATAGTATCGCGGCGTTCTCGCATACCCCGCCCGCTTTGCTGTGACCAGAAGGAGGAACAGAGCAGTTGAAAAAAGACCGATCCCAAAAGCGGTGAACAGAGAGAGAACCAGGGAAGAGAAGGGAAGAAGGACAAAAGGGGAAAAAGAGGGAAGGAGTGGTCGTCGAATGTGTTCAAGCAGAACGGTAAAACATGAACGGGGGAGAGAGATAGCGGGATGATGAACGCAGAAAGGTGTGCGTGCTACGGAAAAGGAGTAAGGAAGTCGAGGGAACGAAACACCCGAGGGAGAAGAGGAGAGAATCACGAACCAGAGGGAAGAGTGGAGAGGAGAGGAGAGGAGAGGAGAGGAGAGAGAAGGAGCAGAGCAGCAGCAGCAGCGTTTACGCTATTCGTAGTCCCCCGAAGTCCCGTCCCATCGTTTCGTTGTCCTCGAGTGTGCCACGCGGTGCGGCGTAACGCAAAAGGGTCCCAGAGCAGGAGCAGAGTAACAGAACGCGCAGGAAAGGGAAAGATCCGAAGGCAGCCGATGGCAAAACGAAAAATCGGCCCGCATATATCGAGCCGGCCTGCGACGACGCCGACGACGAGGATAAGGACGACGACGACGGCGGCGCGCGGCGGCACCGGTACGAGACACACACAAAACGAAGGATTCCTTGTGTCCCTGCTGCCTACTGCCTACTGACTACTGACTTCTGACTACTGCCTAGTACCCACCCAGCTACTCACTACTAGCGATCCCTCCGGCTCCTATCTGCTACATTTCCAATCAACCTGCTATGATATTCATCGAATTTTTTATCTTTGCTGGCAAATGTTCACCAAAACGGGACCGCTTTCGATTTTCATGATTTTTTAACACTTTAACTTTACGGACGAACGTCACCTCCGAGACAATTCGAAATTCTTTTTCCTGTTGGTTTTCTTGTTACACTCATTGCGGATGAATCTGGCAGCGCTTTGAACTCCGTTTTCCTTCCTTTCATTCATTGGAACTGTTTTTTAAATAACAGCCATTCCAACTGCACATCCCAGAGATACCCAGATAAATAAAAATTACTCAGCTAGTCAAACGTGTACGTTGTATTGTATCGTGTTGTAAATTTTCGACTATCTCGCGTATTTGAGTATCTCGGTAGACATTCAGGTAGCAGAATAATTCTTGTTTACTCGGACATCTCGTAAATTAACAGCTCAATTTGCCTCATTAAAACTACGGAACCCGTCAAAATAAGGGATTCGAAATTGTTTAATTTACGATTACCGGGATTCTAAAAATGGATTTATGAGGGATTATTCGGTAAACTTATTTCTTTGAACGTAGAGTGTCCCACAAAAAACTTCGTGCGCGATCACATGCATACTTCGTAAAATAATTATTGTTATAATATCCGATTCGAATTAATTTTTTTTATAAATGAAAGATTACCACTTCTAGTGCTCGATAATTGTAGGAACTATTATATAAACTTACGGTAGGTTAGATATTAACAACTAAAAAAAGTATAACATTTTGTTTCTGTAACTATAAGAAACATATTTATTAAGAGTATCAACAATTATTGAAACATATTGTATATTAGCGTTAAATAAATAACACAGTTCTGTTATTACAAAATATCTTTGTTTGTTTCTATGTTACGTTTTTTCTTCAAGAAATTATTTCTTGTATTGCTGTTTTTCTAGAAATCCTGTATTGTACTGTGTTTCAAAACTTTTTAATTATGCTAGAGCGAAACCGCGTTATAGAAATGCCGTTATACGGAAATTGCTTGTTATCAATATAATTATGGAGGTTTACATGTATCCTTCTAATCCAATTTATAAAGAAGACAATTATATAAAAATTTATTCCATTCATCAACAGAAAACGAAAATTTTATGGAATCTTATGCACATCTTTATTCTATTATATCCGTACCTGTACAACGCTAATCAACGCCTTCGCGTCATTTACATTGACTTCGCATTTATTATTCGACTCATTAGTCGCTAATGAAAGCTTTTATGTGTATCCAAATTCTACTAAAAATGTACATAAAATCCAAATTGGGCATAAAGGATGTCTCATCTCAATATCTTCAGAAGAAAAATACTTTGATTTTCAAAATACGTGTACATTTTAAAACCACTAAAACAGATAACTAAACGAGCAATTTGTTTATGTTCAAGTGTCTTCACATCAAAATTATAGATTATGATATAAAAATATCAAATTGTTTTTTAAAGTCTTCTAGCCATTACAAGGTCAAATAAATGTGAACATGACTTGTTTCCCTCAGTATTTTATAAGATTCGTGGGATACATTTTTTCTCGAGATATTAAAATGCAACATCCAGTATAAAACAAATTAAGCTACTACAGACATTTATTAACTTAACAATATTTTTACATTCATCTGACATAAATGAACCAACCAATAATTATATGTGTACAAAACAATATTTATAAAGTGACAATTAGAAACGTAAGCATAATTTTTTTATCATAAAAATTATGGTCACCTATTCTTAGAAAATACTTCTATTTCGAAATGTATCATGTTGTTTTGTTTATGTACACTAAGTATCCCTTTGAAGATAAAATGCCCCGACACTTCACATGAATTTGGTATCTTGTAACCCAGTGTAACCTGGCATTATCGTTAACTATTTTGTTTAATTCTTCTTCGGAAAGTATTTCTATAAACGAAAAAAAAAATATTTACAGTACATGTCTATAAAATTTGGCTTCTAAACAAGAAGAACTTACGATCAGGATCATTATGCGTTAATAATTGCACATAATTTTCTTGCGTGAATGTTTGTAAAGCTGGTGGTACAACGCAACATGTAGCTAAAGTAATTTGTACAATGCTTGGCTTTACCTGTGCGAATAGAAAAATTATGTAAAATCCATATGTAAAATATTGTATAAGTATTCGTAAAGAAAGTAGTAATTGCCAGAATCTTACATTTGCCCATTGAAATAAGTCAATAAATAGGTTTGTACTAACATCGCTTAAACCAACACTCGATAATTTACCAAGTCCAACATATTCCTCTACTCCAACCCACAACTGTTTCAAGGATGATAACAAATCTTCTTTGCCTGAATAGGCAATTACTAAAGAATCGATTGCATTCGTGTTCAAATAACTGCAAACTATAAAAAAATACATTGGAAAATAAATAATAAATACAATGAAATTTTACTTATGCTCAAAGTTACACTATCATCTGCAATGATGAGTTAAAGGATTTTGTACCTTGATCTATAGCTCCTTTCAACAAATTCACATTTGGCGAGGACATAAAAACTTTCACAGTGATTTTAACTTCCTCTCTGACGATACCTTGCAAAGCATTGTCTTTCTTTCCTTTAATCTAAAAGAACGATAGGTTTTCAACAATTCATTCGTTTTAAACTGAAATTGAAAAATGTTCATACATACAACCACTGGATTTTCTCCATCGTTATCTTGAAGAACAATTTTCAGTGATTCGATTAGCTGTAACAATATTTCGCAAACGTCATAGTGACTGACAGTATCCTTCAAAACTAAGGTAAACATAACCTTCAGAATAATTAATTTTATTTTTGAGAAGGACTTTTTATAGAAACTTACTTCGTCTGCAGGATTCTGACTTGGTTTAGTTTTAGATTCATTCAAGGAGAGTATATTCCCCGTGCATATCAGAACATTTGGCGACAGCATAGTGCAGCATAAAATCACAGAAGAACTTAGCGAAAGGTGTATGGTTGCCTAGCCGAACTTCTAACGGAAACTGATAGCTATCCAGCGATCGTAGTTTAACTTCTTGTGATAGTGCTTAATCACCGGTGACTTCTCTGACGAGGCAATTTTCCGTCTAAAGATAAAGTCAGGCTCCTTGAATCGAAACTTTGTGAAACATGTGCACGTGTTTTCCTGGCTCTATATTTTAGTACTCTTAATTCTTATCTTCGCTCGGAATCAGAACAATTTTGCATTGAATTATGCAATTGATTTGTTAATTTATCAAAAAGTTTGAGGAACACTTCAAAAATATATTTCTACTAAAACAAAAACTCTGGCCAATTTCATGTTCATAAATGTGATCGCATCGATCGTTTATTGTCGTTAGCCCTAGCGTCGTATTTAGAAGATTTTTAAATGAACCTAGCAGTATAAGAATGATATCGATCTTCTGGATCTGCAAGGCTACCACTTTGCTCGACGATTATAAACAATTCATGAGAATAATAAGAGTAATATTTTTCGTTTCATCGATCTGTAATTTTGTTCAACATATCACCGCGTAGTAAAGCGACGATAATTAAAACATTCGTATCATTTATCCTTGTGATATATTTAAAAAATGGCATTACCCTTATCTTTCGCACAAAGCGTATGCGTATATCAATCGAGTATTCGCAACCAACAACCACCAAGAACTGAACTCAAGTACGAAATAACAGAAAGTGTTGCAGCATGTTGCAGTATATATTCTATTCAGCGGTAAACTACCGTCAACATTTTTAATTTTTGGTGTCGTTAGATTGGTCGATTTCCAGGTAGGAAATTCCAGGTATTATTACAGAAAACATAATTGCTCCTTTACAGACGTAATAGCTCCACCATTTTTTGTCGACCAATGATGGAAGAGAATGTAAAGTGTCGCAAAATTTTGAAATCCTGTTAGCAAGGCAACATGCCATTTCTACATTAAATGATTTCACTACAAATAGAAGACATATGTAGACATATTACACATATTAAATATTGTCACATTATCAATTCGTCAAAAAGTTTTACTGTTCAAATTATATGAAACACTATAACAATATTTATAAAATAACAGAAGACCAGTAACAAAACGCGATTCTATTGGACATGTTATTAATTAGTAAGGATAGAAGCGAGACACTGACAAAGACAAAAACTAGAATGTAGGGAAATGCTGTAAATGTAAGAACATTGTACTATTACGTACCAATACATTTTTTAAATCACGAATACTTGCATCTTGTATCTGTAAGTATTAGTAGATGAAACTTGCGCGCGAATCGGCGTGCAAGACACTGAAACTAGTTCTCGAAAACCACTGATATATACATATACATACATTGGATACGGTATCCGAATTTTTCCATGTCCCGAATTGAAAGTCCTTACTTCTATAAATCTATGGCCGAATCGATGCCAGCGCCTTCTTTAGTTCACCCGGTGTACTGTATTCCCCATACTCCTCTTCACCCCGTGATCCTCTATACTTTGCCACGTGTTTGCGTCCCTTCAGGTAACGCTGCTTTCACTCGAGTCATTAGACAATTTCGGGTGTTTTTTGTGGCATTTGATGAGTGTATTCATTGTTTGTTCTGGATTTTGTGGCGTTTACAACTTATCAGGTATGTATCTTTAAGATTTAATATTAGAAAGCAGAAAATAATGGAACACAAAGCATTACAAGTAGCCTAGCATTTATGTGATTTTAATTATACTCCGTTTTATTACAGTTAATAACGTTGGGTAAATGCGTATATTGCGGAAAGAGTAACAACAAAAAAGCCGGCCCGGCGCGCCAACTGTCTATTGGCCGACTGTGTCAACTCGCGTCTAGATCGCGCTCTGATTGGTCCGTGTTTTTCATTAATAACTCCTAAACAAAGCCGCGGATAACATTTTTGCAAAGGAAAATGTTGCTTCAAATGATCTCAGGAACCTCCCATTTCCGGCTGTTGAAGGAATTTTGGGACACCCTGTATATGTATAACAGTGAGATACCGTATCCAGTGTATCACAGTGTATCACTGATATTAGTATATATATATGTGTGCAGTGTATATATATCAGTGTCGAAAACCGACGGAGTTTCGCCTCTATAAATATTATGTATCATGACTGTGATCTCTCTATAAACCACATACACCGTGATGAGAACTGTGACGTGCAAAAAGTAAATTGAAATACTGTTTATCTCTGATAGTCCGGCATTGTACAGTTGACACACGTACCGTGTGGAAGTAACAGACCTATAATAATATAATATAAAATGCCTATCGACATAATTGCATATTCTTATGCAGCTGCGGTAGCAGGCGGTGGTATACTCGGTTATGTAAAGTCAGGTGAGTTAAACTTTGTTAATAATTGTATGTTTTTTCCAGAATATTGTTTGCATAACTTTACTGTTGCTGTTTTTACTCGACGAGTCTCTTTATTTTAAAGACTAAATACAAATTACAGCACACTATTATAGGAATCATTTCATGAGGTCCCATAACATCGCGTTTCTATCCCCATCAATCCCCATCACGTAGTTGTACAATGAATCGTAAATTGCCGACAACCAATAAGAACGAAGAGAAAATGGTTATCATCGTTCTCGGGTGTCTCGCCGGCCGAGGATGTTGAGAATCGATTATTGTTGTAGTAATAATTGTGTTTTTTCTTAGAAGATGTAAACTAACTTTTTTTTGTCAAGCTTCCATACCTTCTTTGGGTGCCGGACTTCTTTTCGGTGGCATTTTGGGTTACGGAGCTTATCAAGTTTCGGGAGACCCTACCAATGTGGGAGTACTTTTAGGAGGTAGTACAACTCTTGGTGGAATTATGGGTTATCGATTTTATAATAGCGGTAAAATAATGCCTGCTGGAATAATCACCTTGATGAGGTATCATATTTGTTAATATAATTTTGCTCTACTGGTAGAAATTATTCTTTATTGATAAATGTAATTTCTTTTCAGTGCTGCAATGATTATTAGAACTGTTGTTATGTACTTCACCGCAACCCCTATGAAGACGCAATAAATGTAATTATTTTTATAATTGTTGAGCACCAAGAACTTGAAGACTTGAAGAATCAGTTGTAAGCCACAGATAACGGTGTATAATTAGAGAGAGCATTTGTTTCTTTTTTCAACTGCACTCGAGGAATATGTATGAATTAACAGTTTTATAACCAGTTTTTATTTTTGTATTCAAGTCACTGTGAAAATGAATATTTATACCCAATTTGCGTAAATGTTCTCAGAAATAAATTATTAATCTACAAAAGGGAACATGTATTTGATATTTTAAGAATTGCATGTAATGAAATAATTTAATAATGTTACAAGAATGATACATATATATCATGGTGTTTGAAAATGTAGATGTACAAATTTTAGTAATATCTTTGTATATTTCCCGTAAGCAAAAATCCTTGTTTCTGACCAGGGACTATCCGTTCGTGAGGGCTTGTAACGTTGTAACTTGGACCACGGCCCAATTTTGGCCGAACCAGCCCTCGGCCCAATCTTGGCCGATTTCGGGCCGTTTTAAGAGGGCAGCACGGTCGCACTGATGTGGCGAATGCCGTTAGAGCCAGTTCAGACTTCAGACACGGTGGAAACCGCGCTTCCGCGCGGTCGAACAGTCAAAAACAAAAATTGAATGTTACTTTTCTTCCCTCCCCCTTGCCGTATCATTTTCTTTACAGTTGCATTGATTACATGTTTTTGGAAAAAGATCCTCTTTGTGAAAGGGAAACGAAAATTTATATTTGTATAAAATCTGAATGAAGATAATTTTACGCCGCCGCACAGTGGGCCCAAACGTCAATCTACCCTGATAGCCAAGCGTGGCCGGGGCACGTGGCGAGCGGCGTGGTGCCGGGTAGGTAGCGGCCACATCGTCCCAAATCGCATGCTTTAGAGTGCTCGGCACTGCTCGGCACCGATTGTGGAGGGGATCTGGCGAGCATGCGCCAGCCCGCCACCGGCTCAGCACCTATGGTCATAGTCGCAATCGCACGTGGCCGGAATCTCACGTCAGACCACGCGGCCGGCAGCTACTTCGGGCCAGGTGGAGGGCAGCAGAAGGCACCGCGTGGCTTCCAGTGGATTTTGGGTGGGGCGGCGGATGCCGTTATACAGGGCAGCACCGTCGGTGAGGTTATGTCGGTAATGTCGGTGAAATGAATTTCTACACATCGTACAAATATGTAGCGGTCTTCCTTTTTACCGACACTTCCAAATACCGATTGCCGGTTATGAACGAATATTCTAAATATAAATAATAAACCCCATATATAATGTTAAATTTTATTTATTTTGTTATATATCTACATTATTTTTCCTAGACTGCGGATCTTTGTGCAAAATAAAAAAATTGTCTGCATCGATTGCAAGAATGCAAGAGATGGAAACCAATAAATTGAATGTTACACTTCTTCCCCCCTTCGCCCCGTACCATTTTCTTTGCAGTTACATTAAGATTAAAACTACACATAAACCAATAAACTAGTAATATACATTAATTATCTACTAATACGCACAGTTACACGAATTACTATT
The DNA here is from genome assembly GCA_963966675.1 of Lasioglossum calceatum. NCBI lineage: Eukaryota > Metazoa > Arthropoda > Insecta > Hymenoptera > Halictidae > Lasioglossum > Lasioglossum calceatum. Next base: position 3,677,069 of record OZ016540.1, on the reverse strand, counting down.
CGGACGCTCTAAACAAGACGATAACTTTCTTAATATTGTGCTATACGATTTGAATTTTTTGGGGAAGCTAGGGCAATTACTTTACTACAGGATGTGCAATTTTTTTTTAAATAGCAATTGATCAATATATGCAATATATGATTGAACAATATTGCGAATCATCAGGAAAGAGAAATAACGGTAAGTTTCTTTTATTGTTGAGAAAAAAAGGTTGAAAAACTCCACTTGAACAATTTATTTTTTAATAAAAAATATCAACGAAAAGTTTGTCAAAATTATTGTTTAACTATTGCGCAAAATATTTAATTATCTCTAATTAAAAATATATGTGTCAAGTTCTGACAACAGTCTGGCCGCAGGGATTTGGTGAAGGGATGGTGGATGAATGACACAGGGAATAAAGAATATTACGACTCTTAATTTACTATTATTATTCTTTATTATTCAACATCTGTTAGCGCGAACACGTATCTCGATCTCGATGTGATTTGTATTTCGCGCTATACTTGTTTTGTTTTCCAGTCGCCTGTGATCGCTCTAATTACGTGTATATGCAAATCTATATCATGTTTGTTCTCTCTATGTCTGTATTGTCCTCAGTCGAGGCCTTCTCCTCCTTCCCTGGACAGCACATTCTATTTTTCCTCGGTGGTGACAAGTCGAGCGCACCGCTATAGCGTGTATTGGCATAGGCGTGATAACTACAAAAATACAAAGAAAATCAGCAATGTACAATATACGTATGCGTACGTAGAATGGCATAAATAGATATACGTACCACAACAGCAAATTAGATGTCTTCCTCTTCCACGGTTGCCGCAGCTTCCTTCTCCTCCTTCCCTGGACAGCACATTCTATTTTTCCTCATATTCCAATAGATTTCCACATTACCCTGGAGGTACTATTGACAATGCGTTTTTTTTTCAGTGGTATCCCCAGTAGGCCTATTCCACTATGGCGCTGCATATGTCTGCAGCGCCGCTTGTCCACGTTGTTATGTCGGCGAATTGGCCAACCTAAAAAAAAATAAACATTAGTAATAGATTACATATACATACTTCTATTATTAAATACGCTTGTACTTACGGCTCCGTGGCGTCGTCGTTGTTCTGCCAATAGTTTCGCCTGAAACTCACGCTGGTCGAGGTGGCGGGGTAGGTGGAGGTGACGCGGCGCCCCTGGGCGGTTTCCCTCTTGCGGTGCCGCTCCTTCGCCGCCTTCAACGCCTTCTTCATTGTATTTTCGAAGTCGCGTTTCTGCGGCTTCGGGAAGAAGCGGCTCCGCATGGTTGCCTCGGTAACATTCATTTGAATCAGGATGAATAAGACTAAACAATAAATTAATGAAGATAAACAATGACTTAATAATGAAATTAAACAGAGTCAATGATGTACGATGCTTACCGTAGATGGCCATGCAGATTCTCTTGTCGCATAGGGACGGTTTCCCGTATATACCGAGCCATGCCATACCATACCATCGGCACACTGGTCCGTGAAGGCCACCTTTGTGCAAGATTGCACTACGTCCCTCAGCGTGTGGCCATTTAGTTTGGCAAAGTACGCAACCTAAAAAAAATCAACATTAATTTCCATATTGTACTTACTTTTATTATATATCTGTACTACAATATATGTACTTACCACACTGGCGTAATCCTCTACGGAACACTGGTCGAAACTCGCCACCTCTTCCGGCGTGCTGAACGGTAGAAAACGCGGGCACTCCAACCGCTCCTCGCGCAGCAGCGCGATGCCTTGTTCCTCCCTGTTCCTGGTGGGAGCAAAGAAAAATTAATAAATGGAACAACTTTTCCAAAAATATATACGATTTAAACAAATTCTGAGGATGACTCACTCTAATAGAGACCTCAGCATCTCGTCCTGCTGCGCTTGCGCCTTCTGCATTTTCTTCATTATTTCGAGTAGTTGCGCGCTAAAACAAATACAAACATTACACCATGTACTATACAATGCAATTATAATAAAAATATACATATATGCAACTTACTGTTGCACCGCCGACTCCGCAGGAAGCGACGGGATGGTGGTGGGTGCTCCGCCTCCTCCCGAGCGATTAGCCGTCGCGCCAACGTGACCATGGCAGTCGGCGTCGGCGTCGGCGTCGGCGTCGGCAACGGCAACGACCTCGGCAACGGCAACGACGGCGGCGACGGCAACGACGGCGGCGACGGTAACGGTGACGACGTCGGCAACGGCAACGACGGCGGCGACGGTAACGGTGACGACGTCGGCAACGGCAACGACGGCGGCGACGGTAACGGTGACGACGTCGGCAACGGCAACGACGGCAACGGCGACAGCGACAGCGACAGCAACGGCGACGGCGACGGCAGAGGTAACTTGCGCGTCGAAGTGTCACTCCTTCTCCACTTCGACGGAGGGTCTTCACCCGAAGACGTCGTCGCGTATCGGGTCGGCACCGGAGCGCTTCTTTTCGGGCGATTCAGCTAAAATGTACGAGCATTGAAAAATATTAAAAAGAAAAAACAAGATCTGCTACATACACTAATTGCAAATTTTCACCAAATCTCTGTTTCAACGTTTCGATCTTTTTTTAGATCATTCTCAAGAAATTTTTAAGAAATGCGTCTATAAAATAATAATGAAAGTTGTATTATTTTTTTTATATTAACTATGTTACTTTAATTCAATTTAGGACAGATGCTTACTTGCTTGCTTAGTGCAATATAAAATAATATTTCATGTTATGAATTTTGATGAGACACGTGTTGACGCTATGGCACTGTGATAAGTAATGATAACGCCGAAAGCATTTAAAATTTAGCTCTTAACAGCAATATACGATCGATATAATCAACACATTTCAAAAACAAGATAGCTTCGATTTTTTAAACATTTATTGTAATTTTGATTTGATAATGTATTTCTATAACCTTGACGCTATTAATGACGGTGCAATACATAGTTTTGGCGCGCTAAACTGGCCAAATATCCCACTGTGCGGCGCAACGACGGCGATAGAGTAGCTTTAAGCGCGCAATTACGTACAGCGACTCCCATTAATATTCAGACACTCTTAAAAACACCAAAACTTTTTTAATATTGGACTATGCGATTTGGACTTCTTTGGGAACCTAGAGCAATTAGTTTACTGCAGGATGTGAAAAGAAATTTTTTCAAAAATTATATTTGCTCTCGGAATTGTAGGGAAAAGACTAAAAGTTGCATTTTACAACTTTTTTATGCGGGCTTATATTGATATTTTAAAAAATACGTTTTGTACATCTGCGTCAATGATATGCATTGTGAAAGTTTCATAGAAATCGGTTGATGCGGGAAGAAACGACAGGCATTGAAAGATGTAAGAATCCTTGGAATTACTGCGGTTGGAGGCCGAAAATCGTGAAAAATTGCAATTTTTACGTTTGTAGCATATTACAACCTCGACCGATTTTGATGAAATTTTCAAAATATGTTTCATTGATACAGACCTACGAAATGTGTTTTCTAAATTTTCCATATAAGTCCTCATAAAAAGTTGGGAAATACAATTGTCAGTATTGTCTCTGCAATTCCGACACTCTGCAGTTTTTTCTAAAACTCTTTGTCACGTTGTCTAGCAAACCAATTGTTCTAACTTCTCCAACAATTTCAAATCGTATATTCCAATATTAAAAAAAGCTATGGTCTTTTTGAATGTACAATATTCATTACTGTCGCGCACTATTAGATTGCGGCTTTTATGCATTTATGAGAAATGAGAAGAATGGGCAGGGCTAATTTTGGACAACAAAATAATTTGAAGAATATAAATGTACGTAAGAATTTCAATAAAAGATTATTTTCGACCTGTTAAACATATTCACCAATGAATTAAATATTTATTTCTTATTTGGAAAGTTTTTGTTTTGCATAAAGATTCTCAGTCTACTCATTACTCATTACTATATTCCCAGGGCCGGCGCGAGGCAGGTTCAGCGTGTTCGCTGGAACCCGGCCTGCATGCATGCATTAATATTATATGTCACTGGATTCGGGAAAGTCTAAAGAATCTTTTGCTGTAAAGATCAATTCAATATCTTTTATAATAACATCACAATATTTGTTCAAAGTTGAAAAATATGTCTTTTTGTAAAACTCCATTTTCTCAAAAACTGTACTTATAGGAGAAAAATTAAAAACAGATTCGGAATCAGCGCGAAAAACTCTATAAGAATCGCATAGTGAGAATCGAAATACAAAAATAAAGTTGAAATTTGTTGGACAGTGTAATCGACAACGGTATTGTCTCGAGCTGTTTATTGCAGCGGTCAATAGTTAACAAATTATGGCAGCCACGTGGCCGCAACCCGAGAGCCCGCGCTCTTCGTACAGGCAGGCGAGAAGATGGCCGTTCGTAGCGCGGTTGTCGTACAGTTTACTCGCGGCGATATCGCTGGATTTTACCGTCGTTCGAAACGCAACTTCGAAAACGCGAGACGCAGGTGATCGGTGAACTGCGAGACTGCCGCGAAGACTTCCGCACGCGATGCGTTACGGCGCGTACGCTGACGGGAACGCGTTCGAATTGCCAACGGAAACAATACGACGTTCGGCGAGAAACACAGGATTCGAGATCACACAAAACTACCGCAGAGATTGCTCTCCCGAAACGCGACTCCTCCGAGGACACTCCTACGCACGCAATTCACAAAGGAAAACTCTCTCGAAATTACTCGAAAACTCAAAGCACTCCCGAAACGAGTACGAGCGAATTATTTATCGAGGACGGAACGGGAAGCGTTCGTCCTCGCGCGACGAAGGTCGAGCCGCCGAACTACGAAACATCGAAAAGATCACAAGTGCGACTTACCGTTCCTCGTGGTCTTTTTCGTTCGCTTTTCCGACGATGGTGCTCCCAATAGAGTGAAATTCTCAGCTTGACCTCAGGTGGACGTCAGCCCTCGCCACGGAACCTCCAACGTGCACGATAACTTCTCGCGGCGCAATTGTATGTACTATGAGAATCGCAACGCGAATTTATCGGCGACACGTTTAGCGTCAACGAGAGCCAGCGCGACAGTGCAACAGTGATCTATCGATTTTCGGCCTCCTAGCGGATCGAACACGACTTCCCCCCACTCGACCGTTTCTCCGAATTTCCTATGGCGGTTTTCCCGCACAAATGCTGGGCGTCACACAGTGGTCGATTTACTCCAAAACTCTCTCGGGGTTTCGAGGTCGCTGATTACGAATCCAAAATCAAAATCGCAAAAAAGTAAAATGGCGGCTGTAAAATTGAGATTGAACCTATGAAAACTGTCAGAATGGAACAAAACATGGTATTTTGGGGTTCCTGAAGTCGTTAATTATGAATCTGAAATTAAAAGAACAGAAAACCAAATGGCGGAACCAATATGGCGGATGTACGTAGTAAGAAAGTATTAAATACAGCTGAAACTTGATATCTCATGATTTGTTATCTTGTAAAATGTGAATCTAATATCAAATTATATAAAAAACAAGAAAGAAAAAATTCTTGTTTTAAGTGTGTTTTGAAGAATGGAAGGTTATAAATTAGAAAGCTATGTAATCAGTGCCGGATTAAGCAAGCGCGGGGCCCGTAGCAAATGTTATGGCGGGGCTTTGCATCAGGGCCGCTCGTGTGTAAATGTAGCGCACCTTTGCGGCAACCACAATGAATGAGCCTTTTTTTAGGAAAACTATCTGTGCCTCCTGGCATGGACAGGCGCTCATGTGTCGGCCCTTGTTTGTATGGCGCGGGGCCCCCAGAAGCGCGGGGCCCGTAGCATTTGCTACTCCTGCTACGGGGCTTAATTCGGCCCTGATTGTAATTATGAATGTATCAAATTGTTTATTCAACATCTGAATAGTCAGAATCGTCATTTGTTCTATCTACATAATCTGTCACTACCAAATTCATATTAATAGTTAATATAAATTGAATAATGTTAATATTAAAAAATGAAGGTCACTTCAATTTTTTAAATATTGACATATATTTTTTACTTCATAATATTGTAACTGGTATCGAGACGAATTCAACGACCTATAATAATATTACTTTAAACCTTAAAATAAGGTTTGGATTGTTACGAGCCAGGGCCGCGAGTAGCACGAGTGGCCGGCGAAGTGTTGTTGCACTAGGAATATGGTATCAGTTTGTTAGTTAAAGGTACGCGGACGAACCCAATGCGAAATTGGGGAGCCGCTAGGATTATAGACAGCGAGGACGAACCTGACGCGAAGTCAGGGAGCCTCTAGGAATGGAGTCAAGCGCAATATCCTAGGGAGCTTCTTGCTCTCCAGGAGGGCGGAGGCGCTGCCTCCCTTGGATGCGAGGGCACCGACCCACAGTGGTCCCAAAGCGCGAGAACGTGGTCAAAACCTCATAACGTATTAAAAAATTATCGGTTCTGCTTGAAAATTGGTATTAAGCTGTTTTTGGGGTCGATGATCACGAATCTGAACTTGAAATTAGAAAAAACAAAATGGCGGATCCAATATGGCGGACATATGCATTAAAAAATTATCGGTTCTGCTTGAAAATTGGTATTAAGCCGTTTTTGGGGTCGCCGATCACGAATCTGAGCTTGAAATTAGAAAAAACAGAATGGCGGATCCAATATGGTGGCACAAAATTATTATTTATTCTCAAAAATTGTTTATTGGGATTTTAGGGGAAGCTGATTACGAATGTGAACTTAATATATTAAAAAAACATGAGGGTCCGTTTAAATTTTAATAGTACAGTAAAAGCTTCTTCGTTGTCCAAAGGCCGGGGGTTTGAGTGGACAACGACCGTGCCCACGATTCAGGACAACGAAGGAGCGATTACTGTAATTGAAACTTACCTAGCTAAAAGTTCATTTTTAGGGTTTTGACCACGTTTTCGCGCTTTGGGACCACTGTGCGACCCCGGGAATGGCTCTATTCAGAGGGGCGAGGCGTCGCGAAAGTGGTTTTATCGCTTCTTCGACGGGATGTCATATAGAGCCGTTGTCCCTACGACGCCTCCGGTTGGTTCGCCGAGTGCTCTCGCGCCAGTATCATTGGGACTGGATCAGTCCACTTTCTTGAAACGGCACTTCGCTTTTCTTCGGTTGACCGCTTCCTGAGCTGCGGGACGGTGTTTAGTTCCCGCGAAAATTCGGAAAGTCGGTGGTTCCTTCGGCACGTTCCATCTACGGCCCTGTAACTTGCCGTTCTCGGCACGCGCGACAGATGTCATTAGAGATCCTCGATAATGTCGGAATCTCTCAGAGGAGCGCTCACGAATCCTGTATTTACGATTACGTGTCCCGTTAGAGGGCGGTCCGGTCCTTTATCGCTCGCGAAATACTTCCGAAACCGAAGGAGAAGGGACGTCGCAAAATTGCAACGTCACAACGTATACATGTACAGAGAGGACATGTGTAAGCCTTTACAAAATTTTTGGTAATAGATTATTCATATCAAAACTTTTCTAGACTTCGCTTCCGGAAATAGGTTGATTATTTCATCGTACCGCGTTCCAGGCACTCCGTGCAATCTAAGATACCTTCTTGAATAAATATTGTTTATTTTCGCTAACCGACTTCACCGTTAATCCCTAAATCTCCTTGCAAACCCTGGTTACTCGCGGGCTATAAGGCATCGCGAAATCGGTCCGTTACAATGCTTTCGGCGTCCTGTCTTGCTGATAAAAATTCGCGCTTTTGCGCTGCGTGTAAACAAAAAATTTGGCGTTGCGCCCGTTGTGCCCTTACGACCGTTGCGCCCGTGGCAGGTGCCACCTTCGCCACGCCCTACTTCCGACACTGATTGAATCTTACGATTTGAACTTTTTTGAGAAGTTAGAACAATTAGTTTGGTACACAACGTGAAAAAAATTTTTGAAGAAAATTGTAAATTGTCGAAATTGCAGAGAAAATACTAATACCTGTATTTGGAAACTTTTGTATGTGGACTGATATGGAAAATCTAGAAAACATGTTTCGTAGATCTGTATCAATGAAACATATTCTGAAAATTTCATCGAAATCGGTTGACATTATAATGAGCTACAAACGTTTCAGCTTCCAACTGCAATAAATCTTACAACCGATTTCGATGAAACTTTACGGTAAATGTAATAAACTGGTGATTATGTATAATTGCCGGTTATATGTATAATCGCCACTAAACTTGGTAAATGTGATAAATTATTTAATATTTATCAAATTAAACGGCGAGTTTATACAGGGTGTCCCACCCGATTTCGACATCTTGATTTTCTCGCTATTGTTACTCGCAGCAAAAAATGTTTCAGCAGAGGCTTGAATGGTATCGAGTGGAGCATACTTTGATGTTATTAGTTTTTTCGTGAGTGGACGCGTAAAGGTCATATAAAGGTCAACTTTGTTTTTTAAATGGAATGAGGTATTTTTTAATACATCAATCGATGCAGCTGGACATTCGTTATAAAAAAGTACTAACCTATGTATATCGAAAAGTTAATAGTTCAGTAGATATTTCAATTTAAATAACTCTAAAATACCATCACTGTCGTACTAAGACGTTACACAAGTAAGTAAACACTAACATCTTTGTATGACAGTAATGGTATTTTAGAGTTATTTAAATTGAAATATCTCCTGAACAAAAATAAAATAATAATAAAAATAATAATTTTTTAGATAATTTAGGGTATTTTTAAAAAATTTTATTGTTATAAGTTAATGTAGGTCTAAAATATAATAAGGATATATAATATATATAAATATAATTAAAATAGTGTAAATTAATAATAAAGTTCAATATATTGGTCTTAATAAAAAATAAAAAATATAAATATAATAAAACAAATATTAAAGGTAAAACGACTCCATGCACGTTGCAATAGGAAGCTGCGTCTGATCACTATGATTTTTTATCAGCCAGATTGGCGATTGAGCCCACTGTGTCAAATCGTGTCGATGAAAACAGTGTCGGTGAAATGAGTTGTCGACGAACCCATGGTAACCCGCTGCAGTGACTTTTGTGCTTCCGTGAAATTTTCTGGATGCTCGTACAGAACTGAACTCGCGAATTTTCTGTCCAGTCGCAGAGGCGAGTGACAAGATGAAGCGAAACCAGGAATGAATGCCGAACGGCAACGTTGACAAGATAGCGTGTGCCTAAGTCACTCAGAGTTGATACTTGAAGGACATCCAGCTTCGACCTTGAGAGAGAACAAGTCCTGCTAGTTAAGTATAGCGTGTAGATTTCGCTCTAAGAAAACGACGAACTTTGTCGAGTTTTCGTAGTTGTTCGAGAGATTGGGGGATTTACAGGAAAAAGACAAGTCTGTGTACGAGTAGTTTCGCCGAGGAAGCCGGTGGAGGAATTTGTGGAGTTTTCTTTGTGTTTTCTTGTGATAATTATGTGTGACGTTGGGACGTTCGGTCTTCCGGAGAGGTTATCGAGTCGAAGTAAACATTCTGCATACGCGTGATCGCCGATTTTTAAGAAAAGTTTACAAGCTTTGGTGGGATATATGAAATCGACAGCATAGTCGAGCATCGTTCACGGCCGTCGCGTTATGAAATCATCCGGAGTTGCAATCGAACGTGAAAATGATTTCATTTTGTTTACGCTTGTATCGGTTTCTGTAGTATCGATTTGCAAATCAAGATTACGCAAGGCGCATCGTCGCCTGGGTTTATTTACAAACAATTCTCGAGTGGTCTGATTAATCGTCCGGCAACACTTTCGAATATTTTAATTCAAGACTTGTTATCACGTGCTGCAGAGCTCCAGAATGACCACGCTCGTTATCAAGACCGTGCTGCTGGTGATCATCCTTCGGCTATTCATCGAGGCGGCCGATCCAACGAATTGCATTCCCGATTTCTTCCGATACATTCATAACGATGAGACGAATGAATTCAGCGGACGCATCGAGATACCAGGTCCACCGAAGGGAGAGCCCTTAGAAATCAGCGTCCGCATGAGCATTGCTGCTGTATTGCCCACGGTAATGGAATTTTCAAATGCTACTTTCGCGGTAGAAATATTCATTTAGTAACTAGTGGTGGCGTGCAAAATCACTAACCGTGATTTATCACTGGCACAGCGGGCCAGGAGCCCGTTTTTTGGGGCCAAAAGTAAATGTTTCAAGCTTAATGCGTTCAAACAATTTTTTACCTATAAACTGACAACCCTTTAGAACCCCCAAATTGAAAGTATTGGGTATGGGAAAAAGTTCGTGGCGTTTTTTTAGTAAAATTCAACTGGTTTTCTTAGTGTGAAAATGGATTTATTTAAACCAAATATGTTCCATTATTATCGACAATGTTTCGCCATTTTTCGTGTAGAGCCTAGTGAACAGACCGATACCAAATCAATACTATCGATACCAATCCGCAAGTTATGATGCCGTATCAAATAGGTATAAAAAGTAAAGTATCAAAAACATTGATACCCATTTGATACTTCTACGTATGTATCGATACCCGTTTGATACTTCTACGAAAGTATCGATACCGGTTTGATACTTTATGAATGTTTCGATACCTGTTTGATACTTTAATATATTTGATACTTTACGAAAGTATTGATAGTGTTTTGATACTTCACGAAAGTATCGATTACAAGAGGATCTTTTCCAACAGACGACGCTCGACAGTTCCACACTCACACACCGCTAGGGTACACTCACACACCGCTAGACCACGTATACGTACGCGAGAATTGCAAGGGCCCGGGATTCCACTTCTTATTTCTCGATAATGCAAAGACGGGGTTTTTTAGTAGTCAAAACCGCTAGATAAAGGATCAATCTAGGGCGCAGTTTGCCTGAAAAGTCCTTCTTTTACGTTTCCGAGCAATGGTTTTGCAATATTCAGCTACACCAGGGATGGGCACGGGTGGGGCCCCTCAAACGCCTGCTTTCCCCACCAAGCTTCCTTTCCGTGGCGCTCCTCGCAGCTCCGATGCACGAGGCCTGCGCACTGCTTGCGACGGACGAAAAACCCTTGCGGCACATTTGACAATTTCTCGTGGCACACAGATGGAGAAACACCGGTGTAGAACCTCTCTATGATACCCGCGACATATAATTTCTATACATCCTGTGCAATATGATTATGAACATATTAATAAATTTGAAATTGACGATATTTGTTATCAAATTTCAGAGATACGTCGGCCGATTGGAATTAGCTCAGCCGAGAGATCAATCTGTTAAAACGATCGTGCGGGGCGGGACGCTGAAATACAATGTTCGTTTTCCTCTCATTGAACCAGTGCCAAGCTTAAATGAAATTTGGTTCAACGGCGAACGAATTTGTCGTGGACGACGTGGTACGTATACCATTTTCAAAAACAGAAATCTCTTTTTGCGTTGCACAGTGTTTCGCTCAATGGATAAAAATGTAAAGTCAGTAGTGTAAGATCTGAACAATCATGTGCTGTAATATATAGTGCATTAGTAACGAATTAATACTATAGTTAATAAAAATATTACCACTGACCTCTTACTGAATGCAAAAATTTGTGCCAGCTTTAATTTTTACTTTCAGTAGATACGTTATCCTCGCACAGTAAAGTCGCGATTCTTGTCAAACAGCCTGTGTTCTGCACGGACAACTATCGCATACCGACGTTATTCTTTTATGACTGCGTCTACCGCGCCGAGAGTTCAAACGAAAGCCGAACGTAGAGAAGGACAGTATGAGATACGGATCGCGTGGCCGTGGTTTTCATTATTTTTTGATGGGACTTTCACCAACTTATTCCTGGCCCAACGTATTTTTTATGGCCTCTAGCAGTCACTTTAATCTAGGACATAAGTACATATCTAAACGTGAAATTTCGAGCTCTTTCAGAATCTGTGGTCAAAAGTACGGGTTCCCATTTAAAAAATACATACTGACCTCCAAATAACCTTGAAAATGGTTCCGAAGGTCAAATACAAGGTCATGGACATATGTCCTCCATTAATCCCTGCAACTTTTATTCTAAACATCTTTACCGAATATGCTTATCTGAGAAGTTAACACCCCTGGACGGGTGGTTTTGGACACCCTGTATGTCAGACGAAAAATTTCAAGACGCCTTTAGGCGCTAATAGTAACAGACGGGATAAGTTTAAAAATCACGAGGATATAAAGATCTATTGAATCTGCTAGATCAATGACAAAGGCAGATGCACGTTCCGAGTGCGATTTCGACTTAATATAAGATGAGAGAATTATGAAATTTAATGTAACAAATAAGTATGACATATCTGTTGACTCAATAGAACAAGCAAATATAATTTTGTCCCTGTTTGCAGAAATGATATTTTGTACGAATCAAGATTATAATTTTTATTTTGAACACCCGTATGCGCGAAGCACTGTGTCTCGTCATGGTTCAGGATTCTAGCAAAACATATACATACAAATGAGAATGTAAATGGACGACATTCTTCGAGAATTAGTCTTTGTAATTTGTAATAATAAATAGCTTTATTAGAAGAACGAATGTGGAATTGACAATGTAATTGTCAATAATGTGATAAAATCACAATAAAAATTGAAATTGAAATTAGAATTGAAATTGAAATTAGAATTGAAATTGGAATTGAAATTGGAATCGAAATTGGAATTGAAATTTGAATTGAAATTGGAATTGGTATTGAAATTGAAACCGAAATTGGAATTGAAATTAAAGCAAAAACACTATAACTCGAACTAATAATACCAATGCTAATACAGCTAGATTATGGGTACATAAAAACCACACTGTTTATGGTCTTAAAGACGTTTCAAAGACGTCTTTTTAGGACGGAAGACTTTCAGACCTAAAATAGACGTAAAATGGACGTCTTTAAGACGTCGTGTGCTACCTGGGTAAAAATCAGAGACGAGTCCCTTTTCGTAAACAATTAACCAAACATTAACCATCTTTGCTTATAAATTTACTATTTTCGTGATCGAGTTTACGGTATATTCATTTGATTTCTTTTTTCAGCAACAGGGCATATAGTAACATCGATTGTTCTAAATCACACCCTATATCCTCCGGTACTTCTTAATGTAGACGATAGGAATGTAATTCCGAATCTACCGAGTGTAGCTGATTCGCCATCACAAAATCTTTCTCCGGTACCAAACGAATCCCCATCTTTGCCAGTGCAACCGGATACCTTTATTCCGACACCTCCTCCAACTGTTCCGATTTTCCGACCGTCTCCAACGGTTCGGCCAACTCCATCGGTTGGTCCTACTCTGACGCCGCATCCTGTTCCACATGTGTTGGATTATGAAACTCAGCAGCAATGTGGTATCTCCAACAGTTCGGCAATTACTTATCCAACGGCAGGTGGTGAAAAAACTATGCCCGGTCAATATCCCTGGTTGGCTGCAATTTATCTTGTATTAGTGCCTCGATACAAGTTCCACTGCGCCGGATCGCTCGTGACGGATTCTCATGTCATCACGGGTACTTATGAAAACTTTTATAGCTCTTTTAGAATCTGTTCTATGAAACAAAAGACCTTATGTGCACCGTTGACTGGCTATTCCACGCGAATCCGGACGTTTTTGACTTTAACACTAGAACTACCAACAGTTAAGACGAAGCTATTGCTACCAAAACCAGTAAAAATGACTGGTCTTTAAAAAATGCGTAACTTTGGCGGCTGTAATGATGTGTGGTAGGAAGGAGAAGGAAGGGGAGCATTTCGTCCTAGGCCCGCTAGAGGACTCATCAGTAAGGCTGTCTAGAAGAGACGAGACCTTTTTTTCTGCCACGCACAGGGGGAACAGCGGGCCTGTCGACCTGCACGAAATTTATGGGAAAAGGCCCCGGCATTGATGCCAGAATCGTGGTACCGTGGTACTAAACCGTACCACAGCATACCCCCACCATAGCCTACTATTGCCCCTACGTTCCTTTCCAACGCGCCCACGCGCTACACTCACCAGCGTACCTCTACTACAGGGATGGGCACGAGTGGGGCCCCTCAAACGCCTAATTCCCCCACTTAGCTTCCTTTCCGTGGCGCTCCTCGCGGCTCCGATGTACGAGGCCTGCGCACTGCTTGCGACGGACGAAGCGCGCCTTTCTTTCATAGTAACGACGGAAGCTGGTGGGGGACAGTGGGCGCTACGGTGGGGACGGCTTTGCCTCAATTGAGGCAAAAATGCCCATCCCTGACTCTACTATGTCGTGTGCGCTGCTTGTGCGGACATAGTAGAGGTACGCTGGGGTGAGTGTAGCACGCGGGCGCGTTGGAAAGGAACGTAGGGGCAATAGTAGGCTATGGTGGGGGTATGCTGTGGTACGGTTTAGTACCACGGTACCACGACTCTGGCATCACTGGGCCCCGGCGGCCCCGGTATAAAAGCACCTTTAGACGCTGGGATATCGGAAGGCGGTTGAGGACGGTACATACATATACATGTAGGGATTGATGACGGATGAGGTAGTAGCGAGAAAGGTCTTTGACTATCTGTCCATCTTGTGGCGTGTGTAGGAAGTTAGTCGCCACATAACAATAGAATATTTTTATATTTATTGCTTTATTACTACCTTACCATATATTTTCCATAAAATCGAAAAACATTCTTGGGAGAAATAAATAATAAATTGAATAGACAGGAAACGGTGTGATCTCGGCGAATGATTTATTGTTTTTGCTAACACGTGTTTAATATGATTTGCCTTTCAGCCGCGCACTGTTTCCTGTATGAAAACAGTACTCTGCCAATAGGCGCATTGGCGGTGTCATTAGGACGCTATAAACTTTTTAACTTCGACGAGGCAGGCTCGGTGAATCGAGATGTGGCTGGTTACATAGTTCACCCTGATTATTCTTATGACAATTCGAAGGCTAGCGCTGATGCGGATATAGCTGTAATAGTTTTACGAAACACTGTCCTATATAGTGCTACAATTAAACCAATTTGTCTCTGGTCTGGCCCTACCTCGTTGGATCGCGTTGTAGATAGACTGGGAATCGTGGTAGGATGGGGACGCGACGAATACGGAAATGTGTACGTTGAAGAACCACGAATGATCCGGACTCCGATCGTAAATCAGGTAAATTTGAAATTCATCTATTTTTCGCAGAATCTAGAAAGATAAAAAAACTATATTTTATAATCGTATGCAGATGAACGAAGCGTTTTTTGACCGTTTTAGAGTCAGATTTGTCAAGCTTATCAATATTATTCTAAATCAAGAAAATGTTTGATACTCTATTCCAGGGCTGTGGAATGAAACTGTAAACTTTTATAAATAAAAGTTATCATGTAGAGTCTACATTGTAGACTTTAAACTTTTAAATTATTTCTGTTCTGTTTTAAGTTAACTTCGTACATGAACACTTTAATTCCGTTATAAAAGTTCTATTTTAACAGTTATTTTATACTTGGTTAATAAAAGTTTTGAGGGAACATTTATTCCTTAACAGATATTTTAAAGTAAAGTGTAAAAGTTTAAACTATGTTTCACTTACTTAGCATTATTTAGGGAATTGTAAACGGGTTAAATATACATGATGAGTAAGCAAGTCGTGATTTTCATGTAATTATTTTATTCTACTCTTACGTACTCTTCCGTACTCTTATGAACATAGTATACGTTCAGTGTACAGTATTTAGTTTTAGAATTTAGAATCACAAAAATATATTTCATTTTCGTTCCATTATGTTCACAACTTGTAAATGTAACTCTGAGCTCGACACAGAGCTGACTGAATCAGTGCCATTTATTCATTGTTGTTCCTTGTGAACGCGGAATCCACAGCATATTCCATCTCGCTTGGAAATGTTTGTATACAACTAGAACCCTATAGAATGATTCAAAGTTTCAACCTCACACCTATGTAGTAATACTAAATGGTAAAACCAATTTATATTTTAATTTAAGATTTTCACTCAATTTTTCATAAATAAAGAAATTTATTGAATAATTTCTGATGGAAGCATCTTTATAATTTCAATAATTAAAAAATAAAAAATGTGAAACTGGTCATTAGATCGGTCGTGGTACGGTTAGTGTCAACTTCAAAAATCCCCGGAGAAACAAAACCAAAGGCACTAAGAGGGTAGACACGTTTTTCCAGGATTTCAAGTGTGCGGGACGCGCCATCTCATTTCTCGATCATTTTCATCGTTTTTGTTGTGTCGAATAGCAATCCATTTTTAATAATGGTAGAGTCCCTTGTTGGGACACCCATTATGTCAATTTTTCTATTAAATACAATAATGGCTACTGGAATTCATGTTGACACCTAACCAAATGACTTACAGGAGACTTGTCTCTGGAGCAAGAATGAGTTCGTATTCGTATCCTCAAACCGAACGTTCTGTGCGGGTACAAGGGACGGAACTGGTCCTTGCTATGGTGACAGTGGAAGCGGCTTTATTTTGTACGAGTCCAAGGTAGATCGCTTTTTCCTTCGAGGAATTGTCTCCCTATCACTTTTGGACAAGAGTAACATGTCCTGTGATCTCACACAATATGTCGTTTACGTGGACGTTGCACAACACTTGGACTGGATATACCAGCAACTTTCTGCGCAAACATAGGTACTATACATTCATGTGTAGACTGCGGATCTCTATGCATTTATTTAAAAAATTAAAAATTGGAAAATCAAAAAAATTGCAGATGTCAATATATGATTTCTCCTCTACTAAAATAGATGCAGACACTTTTTATTTTGCATAGAAATCCGCAGTCTATTCATGTGTAATTGTAAATATGCTAGTCGATTGGTTTTTGATTATAAGTTGCGTTTACACTATGCAGAGTTGGACAAAATTTAGAAAGAATATTTTAAATGATATGGAGTTGATATAAAATAATTTTAAATAAGAAAGAAAGTTTTTTGCCAAATAGAATATTTTGAATACGATAACCTGAAGCATAAACTAAGATATATGTTTTACTTTGATATAAAAAATGTACTTAAAACATTCCTTAACAGTCAATGTAATAGAAAAAATGCTCTTATACATAATATGTAAGAAACCATACTATAATAGCGCAGTAAATTTATTTTAAGTTTAATTACTAGACTACAGATCTTTATGCAATTATGAAAACATTGGTTGGGTGAAGTATATAGAACGTCGTAATAAAATGTTGTTTTTAATGCAACGAAGTCGTTAAGGGATGAAATCAATTTTTATTTTATTCCTGCTGCCCGCAATCAATGAAGAACATTTTTATTTCGCATAAAGATCCGCACTCTATTAATTACAGTTAATCACGTGTAGTAAAGTACATTGCTGCAAATTATTGTCATTTAGGCTACTCCTTTGTAGTACACAGAATCAATCTAGGTAACCTAAATGAAAATACTTTAAACTTTAAGGTAAAACCTCATTTTCAGTTTCCTTAATATAAGATACTGTTCTTAAATATTATTTTGAAAAGTTGTCGTAACGAATGTGAGATATTTTTATTTTAAAGTTATATTCATTATACACAATTATACACGCCATTCACTATTTTAAGTAATATAATATTTTACCCAGAACTGTAACTATACAAGGCAATTGAATATCGAATAAGTGATATATTGTTTGTACTGAGTCAATTTGCAGATCCATGCTTCCGTACTATTTTATTATACAAGTTTTATACTATTATACGTAACGGTGAACGCCAATGTTCACAAAGCACGGCCCATTTTTCCTACTTCCGTATTTCACCCCGAAAATGGGGCGCGTCAACCTACATTAGGTAATTTTTGGAACTTAGATGTGTCGAAAAAAAAGTCGAAAGAAAAAAATGATTTATACGTATTTTTCCTAGTCTGTAATCATTTTACTACAAATCGTGAATTATCATAGCTATCGTTTGTTATACTTTAATCATACAAATTGTGATCTCTCGGAGGTGTATTCATGGACCAGTGACAAATGTATGAGGACAGAAGAGGCGGCGGAGGTAGGAAGACGAATAATCGTTTGCGGATTTTTTACTATCAAATTTCAATTCTGGATCACTTTGCATGTAAAAATAGATGTATATTAGTTAAACTTCGAAAATATCCCTACACCTTTGATTTCCGATCGTCTTCTGTGTATACATCGTAAATATGTATTTAGACTTTTGGTACTTTTGAAAAAGAAAATTGTAAAGAAAACTTCTATAAATGTACAAGCACTTGATGGACTATAAAAAGAACATGTGCGTCGAAACAAAAGTTAGTTCTAAGTATTGCATTTAATTATGTAAGAATAAATTTGTGTACTTGTGCAATTAGGTTTCTCATTCGCTTGGTTCACCAATAACAAGTGCAACAACGTTCGTTTTTAATGCTACATAACGCATTTATTTATTGTTGTGTCACCTACAACGCGTAAGAGTATTCATCAATATAGTTAAACATAAGATACAAAAAAGAAATAGTATTTTTAAACTGTACATTGTTACATCGATTGTCAATGGCTATAATATCAGATAATATCCACGTGGATATATACATATTTACTCAGAATTCGATAGCCACCGATTCCTGATGCAGAAAGTAGGTCTTTCCATTTTAAAAAATCAAGATGACCTTCTCCTCATCTTGGAGTGTTCATCGGGAAAAATAAAAATCCCACCACATGATGTCCCCCTCGCTACTGAACAACTTTCATCTCAAACATTTTTGCGTATAATCAATATTTTTCGAGATATTCGTCTGTAACGCTTTATGATGTTCACCCTGTATATAATATAATATGTACTTCGATTTCGTCGTTAAACCTCTTTTTCCCGCTTGATCACCGATCCACTAGCCACCCATCCTACATATTAATTAATCCACTTAATTCTTTTAATCGAAATCTTTATTATTCGGAACAGCATGCGTCAAATAAAAGTTATTCCGTTTTTTTGCTTATTTCTGTTCCCACAGATCGATTCTTGGAACAATTATGTATAAAAAAAGTGTAAGGAAATAATGCTCGTTTATGAAATATTAAGTTGGAACGAAAGTTCGTAGCCTTTTTAAATCAAAATTCAAAGATAAAATTAAGATATGTATTCATAGGTTTATTGAATGACATGGTAAGTCACTTAAAAAATGGCAAAAAGTAATAGAAGAGAATAGAAAGTATGTTAGTTATTGAACAAATCTATGTATAAGTATCATAATTTCATGTTTGAGTTTTAATTTTAAAACGCTACGAACTCTTTCGTTCCAACCCAATTTTTTGATATTACTTTAGGTATCTCATATAAAATTTGAAGTAGGAATTGTTCATTTTCCTAAAATAATGCACTTACATAGGATATTTCAAGGAATTTTTTGTCTTTGATATTAGTTCTGTGATGCTAATATTTTAAACCTAAAAAATAAACACCATAACATCGTCTGAAATATCAGTTTATCTCGAACACGTTCGTCGAAGGACGTAACACGAAACAGTGGTCTGCTGCACCGATGAAATGCCGTCGGTGGCCTTCTGGTTCTCACTCCAGTCAGAATCTATCCTAGAGGGCGTAAGAGAACACCGAAATATTCGCAGTCTCACCAAATCCCGTAAGGCTGGCAGTCTACAGTATCTCGTCGGTGTTGGTGCTTGCCCGGATTGAAAGTCGAAATAGGTTCTTGTCCGGACTAAAGGATGATGGCAGCCAAACGTGGCACGGGCAGCGATGCCAGGCGGGTCACCTTTTTTCGCGCATGCGCGACGATTTCAGCGTCAGTAAAGTACGCTTCTCGAGAAAATGTGGCACCTTGAGCGCCATGCAGAGTTGTATATGATTTGATTATGAAAAACGAATGTATAACAAGTGTATTTGTATATATATCCGTATATACATATGAAATATTAAAATTTAATATACATATATTTATATAGTAATATAATTCAGACTTATTCTATATTTTGAGGATGGGTAAGGGAAGGAGTGCTAAAATAATTAAGCAAAATAAATAATAAACAAAATAAAAATTGAAGACGTCAATATATGATTTCTCCTCATTTGATGATTAAAATTATTTGAAATTTGATTATTTCGATTAAAATCATTAAGGGAAGAAACAATTTAATTTAGTTTCTATTTCCTGCAATCGATGCAGACAATTTTTATTTTGCATAAAGATCCGCAGTCTAATCATTATACTATTTCCTACAACAAACTTAAAAAATAAATTTCTTCATATTTCCTTGAGAAGCGTTATTTAAAAAGTTCCTCAAAATCGTTTTATTTTATTTTTATATCTTCCTAATGCTTCTGAACACAGCTATTATAAATAGAATCAATATTAACGTTTTAAACAATAAATTACAGGTGAAAAGGATGTCCTTTATTTCGATACAATTTTTCGTACTGCTACTTTCAACGTTTGTCACGCTTAAAAAATTGATTTGAGAAGTAAAATTGTCGATTTTAACTTCTACAGACATGCGTGTTGATATAAGAAATAGTATTAAATGCCTACATCATGTTTGGTTCTTTGACTTTTGCACTCCTCTAAGTCGTCCATTTGGACCACTCTGCGTTCCGTCAATTATACCGCTCTATTCCATATAGCTGCCTCAGGGCTCTGCTACATCGCGCCTCAACATAGATACGTTACTGTTTTGGACGCGCATGCGCGAAAAAAGGTGACCCGCCTGGCATCACTGGGCACGGGCAAAACCCGAGCGTGAGCACTTTCATATACTCTCTGCTTCAAGCATCTCGTATTCATAGTATATACAGGGTGTCCCAAAATTCCTTCAACAGCCGGAAATGGGAGGTTCCTGAGATCATTCGAAGCACCGTTTTTCTTTACAAAAATGTTATCCGCGGCATTGTTTAGGAGTTATTAACGAAAAATACGGTCCAATCAGAGCGCGACCTAGACGCGAGTTGGAACTGTCGGCTCGGCGCGCCTATTGTCTATTGGCCGACTGTGCCAACTCGCGTCTAGGTTGCACTCTGATTGGACCGTATTTTTCGTTAATAACTCCTAAACAAAGCCGCAGATAACATTTTTGCAAAGGAAAATGTTGCTTCAAATGATCTCAGGAACCTCCCATTTCCGGCTGTTGAAGGAATTTTGGGACACCCTGTATATCAGTGGCCGAGGGCTGGTTCGGCCAAAATTGGGCCGAGGTCCAAGTTACGAGCCCTCACGATCGGATAGTCCCTGGTCAGAACCTAGGCCTAGTGGGCTTTGAGCCGCTTCGAGGGACCTTCACACAGTATTTGCCATATTTTATCCCCTCCGGCCCCTTACCCTTCCGTCCCTCGCCTAGATGCTGCCTCCGCTATCCCCACTCTTACCACTACCGCTGGCGCGACCGAGTGCTAGAATGAGAGCGGTAGCATGCTACCGACTCGGTCCCGCCAGCGGTAGTGGTAAGAGTGGGGATAGCGGAGGCAGCATCTAGGCGAGGGACGGAAGGGTAAGGGGCCGGAGGGGATAAAATATGGCAACCCTGCCGGACAGTACTCGTCTCGCTACCTGCTCTCGGCCCGCCGGGCTCGTGATCGGCCTGGGGACGGCCTGGTCGACTGGGTATAGTCTTGCCCAAGTTTACACAAGGAGATGAAATTACAAACGATTGTATATAAACGTACCTAAACGCGCGTACTCGTTTCCTTTAGTGGACTCTCTACACGATGCTAATGCATTTCTATCGAAACAATCAAGAAAATATTAACTACAAACAAAGAATAATATCGACATTATTCACCGGCATACCGACCATGTAACTGATGTAACAAAACATACGAATACGATTCCGTTGTAAAATTCAAGTAATCGATTCTAGGTGTTAACTTCGATTATCGAGGGTTCAGATCTCGAAGTTCGAGTTAGAAATCGAACGTGCTTCGTACTCGATGCATTTGGGAATCCTTCCGAGAGCTCTTGCTCGACGGTGTGATCGTGGGAGGAGTTCGACGGGTTTCGCTAATTTTAACGAATTTTTCGACACGAGAAACGATTATCACTTGACTCGATCAGTGTATTAAGATTCGCTCGTAACTCCTGAGCAGTTACGAACGAGCGAACGAATGTTTTTTCTCGACAATTTAAACGAAGAACTGGTTGCGGACGATTCCGACAGGCACTGGTCGCCATACGAACGAAGATTCAACCTTCATCGACCGATTTGACTGATTTTTGAGATCCAGTCACCGAAAACTTCCATCATTCCGTCAATAACCGAGAGCCGACCCGCAGGGTGGCGATCATTTGATAAGGTACAGTCCGTTAAGATCTGCATATTCGGTATCGTTCTCCAGAACTTATGGCACTACTCGACTGGATTTGTCCTCCGTAGCGTACGTCTCTGTCTCTGTCACGTGAAAATTTCGTTTTATCGCCGCCGAATCACGAGTAACTTACTCTGCTAGACTCCACCGAATGTACTCTCTCTCTCTCTTTCTCTCTCCCTCTGACGTAAAACAGTATTTAATACGTTAAGTAACTTTGAACCGATGAATCATGGTTTTCACCATTTTCCTTCAGATACGTTTCCACATTATGCGCAATCATCTCCTCAATTTCTTTCCCGTAATCTCCGCACTATCTTTCGCGGTCTTTGGATTTTATCCGCGACACGCAACACTCGTCGAGATGAAATTATTTATTGGCCACGATATATGTTACCATTATAGTTACAACTTAATTGCAAACATTTTACTATCAACGGGAATATGAGTATCGTGTTTGCAAAGAAGTTCGTATTTTAATTCTACGTTATCTTCGAGTTGCTGGTATGTACCTAACTCGGTCTGATATTTCCTGTACGAACCAGTAAAATCATGTCGGGCGACAAAGGTTTTGTTCAAATTTCAATTTCAGATCTTCAATCGAATGTTCCACGTGCAACCAGATGGTAAAATGGGTATCACTATGTTAAGAACGTTTTGTGTCCTTTCAAGTACTTCTATGAGCAATAATTAAAATAGCAACATGATTGTGTAACAGTACAACATTGCTAACATATTGAAATCAGTTACATGTATTTATTGGCAATAGTCAAATGTTTCAGTATCAATTTTACTGTAACAACTCTTAGTTTACAACTAAATAGCATACTTATTATATTCTTTTCCTTTAATAATAAAATTTTTATATTATCTCCAAAGAAATAATTAATAACTCTATCTATATGAGAATGTCATGGCCGTTACACGCGTAGGCATATTTTATGCATTTATTTGATATAATTTGGTCGATTTGGCTGAAATTTTGCAAATAGCTTCAGTTTATGTAAGAACAATATTTGTGAAGAGAATAATTTTCGAGTCGCCAAAAATCCTTCGGTAAGCATCGTTTTTATATGAAATGAGACTAACTTGAAAGTTTCACTATAATTTTGCTCTATTTCTAATAATTATTCAGACGCTATTCGTGGAAATTACGTATGCCGATGCACACTTGTATTTTACAATTTGTCAAATACGGACGTTATCTGTAATCAGTCGAATGATTTTGATGAATGATCGTAATCAGAAAATTTCAGCTAATACAGATTAAACACGGTATTTCCATGCCCCCAATGAAGAGTTGATCTTTGAGTGGCGTGTGCATTTCCCCTCCATGTCCAATTGGATCTCTGTGAAACGTGTATCTCTTGGCCGTCAGATAAGCTTTGTTCCATGAAGTAGACTTGGTACCATGCAAAGCCTGCCTGATAGCACTTATCTTTCTCGTATAAATACTGGCCCAAATAGTTGCTTCAGGTTCAGTATTGTCTTGTGCTCTCCACAGACCACAACTATTCTTCGTCGAACAACAACTTGAACTGTAAAACAGTGTAACATCTTCGTAATTCTTTTCTTTTTGTCTTGTATTATTGTTTTGACTAAATTATTACAAAGATAGTTGTCCTACGCAGAGTTCAACATTTCCACAGTTTCATTACGATACTTTATTTGTGAATTTGTTTGATAAAAGTTACGAGAATTACTTTTCAAACTCAGGTGGGTGTCAAGCGTTTCTTCCGAACAGCAAATTTTACACTTTTTTATGAATGTATAATTTTCTAAATGCAAAAAAGTTATACTTATGTGCAATCAGAAAATACCTGAAACTTTTTTTTGTTACCGAAGATTTGATTGATATATTTTTAGACAGGCAGGAAATGCATGCCATTAAATCTGATAATACATATATGATAAGATAACTTTAATTCAGAAATGTCGGAAAATTTTTGGTACTTGCCGTTAGGAATATCCATGTACATTTCAATAAAGTTTAATTACATTTGGGATACATATGAGTCACAGAAATATAGTAAAATAGTATTAGGATATTATTTCTTATTTATATTATCGAATGGTAGCAGTAAAGGCAAACTTTTTGTTACAGGGTTCTATCTGCGATAGGCTGGTAGGCCAGTCTATTGGTGGGTGTGTGAATACCTGTGGCAACTGGAAGTTGGCCCTGAACGCAGAGCCCCCGTGGCTTTGCTAGCACCCCCATAGTGATCTTGTCTTAATCCGCCTCCCCACGACTCACATAATTCTCGTTGACAGCTGCCTCGTACGTAGTTACACTCATAAAATTACACAAATTGTAAACTAGCAACGTACAACTGCATAATTTATACATTTTAGTTTGCTGCCTAGTGCCTACAGAGTATCTCTTAGAAATTCAAAACAATCAAGATGAAGGTCACAAATTTGGACGAACGCATCCATGTTTTGGACAGTGCATCGAATGTTATGAGCGTCATCAAAGATATTGCATTGAGTGGATTGCAAGAAGAAGCTTTTTATGTACTTGACATTGGAGATATTGTTCAGAAACATCAAATTTGGAAAGAAAAACTACCACGTGTTAACCCGTACTATGGTAAAATCATTATAAATCATAATAGTTCGAATGTCTATTGTTAGATACCGTTGCAAACTAAAAATTAATTGATTTCGTTATTTTCTTTTATTCAATTTCAGCTGTAAAGTGCAATGATAACTTAGTTGTGATCGAGGTACTAGCTGCTCTTGGTATTGGTTTTGATTGTGCATCAAAAGTGAGTGCAATTTTAGTGTATTGTTAATACTAACTAGAGGTGTGCGCATACCTCTAATGCTAACTCGTGATTATTCAGGGCAAGAGATTAAACGAGGATTTTACATTACTTTTATTTATAGGCGGAGATTAACAAAGTATTAAGTGTTGGAGTAGACTCATCAAAAATTATATTTGCTAATCCAGCTAAACCTGCATCGCATATTCGTCATGCGGCTGCGGTTGGAGTGGATACAATGACAGTGGACAATGAGAGTGAGTTACATAAAATCAAGAAGCTTCATCCAGACGCTAAGGTAATACAAAAATATTTTTCCTCATTTGTTAACAAAGCTACGCGCCATTCGACCCTAAATCAACTAATACGTTACCATTAATTACAGATTGTTATCAGAATTCGTTGTGATGCAGAACTTGCCCAATGTCAACTGGGCATGAAATTTGGTTGTGATCCTATTTACGAGGCCCCCAATCTTTTGCGTCTTGCACGTATGCTAGGACTTAGTGTTGTTGGTGTTAGTTTCCATGTTGGCTCCGGTTGTCAAGATCCACCAGTATTTTATCGAGCCATACGGCATGCTAAAACATTGTTTGACTTGGCGACGGATCTTGGTTATAAACCATATTTGTTAGATATTGGCGGTGGCTACCCAGGAAATAAAGGCACCAGTATCGATAAAATTGCTGATGTTGTTAACAAAGCACTTGACGAGTATTTCGACAGTAAGTAATTATAAATATTCTTATCCTCTTTCGTTTCGATTTCGAATATTATTTAACAAATGATCACTTTCAGCTGATGCTGTCCACATAATTGCTGAACCTGGCCGATTTTATGTTGCATCTGCATTTACACTTGCTACAAGTATTCATAGCAAACGTGCAGTGCGTGGCAATGAAAATTCTCCAAACACAATCACGCACAACATGTATTATATCAATGACGGCGTTTATGGCTCCTTCAATTGCCTACTTTACGATCATCAGCATGTTACTCCCGTACCTTTAAAGGTAGCTAGAAAGATTTATAAATAACGCATTATTTACAATGCTATCTTCATCTAACGTCTGAATTGTGGAAAAATTTGTTTTGCTGTTAACAGAAGGGGTACGGTAAGATGATTTCTTCAAGCATTTGGGGACCCACATGCGACGGCCTGGATCAAGTCGCAGAAAATGTTTTATTGCACGAAATGGATCTTGGCGATTGGATAATTTTCGAAAACATGGGAGCGTACACATTACCTGTCGCTTCTCCGTTCAACGGATTTCCCGTACCAAAGGTTCACATTGTCGCTGAAGAAAACATCTGGTAAGAATTATAGAAATTCTTTTCAAAGCTCATATATTAACGTATTCTAATTACATTATTTTTTAATTGTTCGCGCTATGTGTCTTTTCAGGCTTCTTTTAAAAGATGCTTTGCCCTTGACCGAAGACCATTTTGTTATTGGCAATACGCCAGCTAACTTACGACTCGGTCTGGATATTGGGGGAACTGATATTAATGCATGGCGTAATACAAATATTGAATTGACGTCGACTGATATTTTGGTTGATACCACTAATACATCATTTATCTACGATTACGTTGAAGTTGATCCACTGAATTAACTATAGCGAATAATACGAACCATTGCAAATGTGCTCAGCATTTTTACAAAGGTTCACTTATTTCATTTTAAAGATACAATCATGACATTGCTTCTGATTAGTTTTGTTTTGAGATTGGTACATTTACGATTGCCTACTTTACATTAATTATTCTTCTATTTTCGAGCTTCCATTTTTTTTATGTGAAGCTTTAATATATGTGAATACTACTAACGATTGGTGCCATTGTCGAGGAAATGAAATATTTCTGATTTCTGATTTCTAATGAAATATTAAGAACGTGCAAATTATTTGATAATACGTAGCTCTTAATTTCAAATAGCAGAGGACAAAGCCTATAAATTATACTAATGCACAAGTAAATCAGGTTTTCCGATTACCGTTGAAAACTAATTATAAAAATATTGTAGATGTTATTCTGCTGCATGTAACTTACTGGAGTATTTCTAGAAGAGCTGTCATTATATCTTTCTAGGGACGTAGTTTTTTACATATTCCATATAAGCTTTCGCAATGATTAGTGAAACGTTTATTAAAGTTTTTCATAAATATTTACGATTTGCACGTTTAACAAATATTATTGCCGTTTTCTTTTTTACATATATCACGTGTATAAGTTAGAGGAAGATGTAGCTACAAAAAAAGTAATCATTGCAATGTTTACGAGTGTTTTTATGAACGATTTGACATCCATGCTTACGATAACACAATTTCATGCGATTTTCTAATGCATATTTAAATGCAGATACTACTCACATGATTTATCTGAAGTATATAGCACAGATAGTGATTTTGTGAGAGGGCTTAAATGTTGAATCATTTATATATAAACTATTCAAATGATTATTGTACTTTAACTCGTGGTTAACAAGCAAAAATGAAAAAAAAATTTAAAAAGACGAAAGAAAAATATAACTAGTAATAACGAAGGTGACGTACACGTCCAACTTCTGATGAAAGAATAATACAAAATACTTCTCTCGAGTTTTGTTTATTTCAAATATCAATAAAACAGACGAACTCTGTAGGATTGCTAGGAACTTTAGGGCATTGAGGCAGCTGTCACAGAAAAGAAAGATAATTAGTTTCTTAATTAATTATGACTCTTATTGTATTATATGTCAACTATGATTATTGTTAATTAATTATTATTAACGTTTGAATACATGTAATGAAATATATAAAAATCTATACAAATTTTTTTCATCTTCTATTTTTTTTTCTCTGTTCAGAGAAATCTACATAACATTAAGTACCATTCGATAATTGAACCGAAGTGAATTTTTCGTTTAAAGCTAGTCGTGTGTGCGCGTGTATGTGTGTGCGTGTAATGTGTAATAATATCTTACAAAACAGAAGGTTCATTGATTTATGAACTTTGAGACTTAAAACTTATCATGGAACATATTGAAATTTGAAGTTTCGAGTTGTGCGTAAATACGTTATCACGTTACGCATCACCTACAAGATATAATATGATTAATAATTCCAAATTGGAGGGCGTTGTTATCAAAGTAAATACAGAAGTTTTCACATGTGTCTTTTTAAGAACATTGACACGTGTACAATTAGATCCATTTTTATAATCAAGGTTTCTTCTAGTCTGACAGATGAGAAATAAGAAATTCTACATGGTTGTGATAATTGATCTTTCCTTCAATTTTTTTATAAAGATGAGAATTCGTAAATATATACAGGGTGTCCCAGCTAACTTGACCACCTTGAATATCAATGTTGTTTTCAAAGATACGTCAAATGCCTGAAGGACAAAGTTGAACGGTAAAATGGGGCTTATACGATGCCAACAAAATTTCTGTTTTCATGTTATTTTTTTTTAGAGATATGGAGGTCACCTTCATTTATTTTTAAATGGAATGAGGTATTTTTTAATACATCAATCGATGCAGTTGGACATTCGTAATAAAAAAGTACTAACCTATGTATGTCGAAAAATTAGTAGTTCAGGAGATATTTCAATTTAAATAACTCTAAAATACCATTGCGGTCGTACTAAGACGTGACATAAGTAAGTAAACGCTAACGTCTTAGTACGACCGCAATGGTTTTTAGAGTTATTTAAATTGAAATATCTCCTGAACTACTAACTTTTCGACATACATAGGTTAGTACTTTTTTATAACGAATGTCCAGCTGCATCGATTGATGTATTTAAAAATACCTCATTCCATTTAAAAAAATGAAGGTGACCTTCATATCTCCAAAAGAAATTAAATAAAAACAAAAATTTTGTTGGTATCGTATGAGCCCCACTTTGCCATTCAACTTTGTCCTGCATACATTTGACGTATCTTCAAAAACAACATTGATATTCAAGGTGGTCAAGTTACCTGGGACACCCTGTATATACATAGGCTGTAAATTCATGCAGATCAAATGTTCCATAATAGTTTAGTTTCAATAGAATGAGAACATAGTAGTTATCTAAAAGCGATAAGGTTTTAGAGAATGATTTATTGTCGAACAGATTTAAACCTTTTTTCTGATTTACAATATCTACATAGTTGATGATTCTCGTAGAGCAGACACGTTCCACTGTGACCCGTGATTCCGGAATGCCCGGTTGGCCCCAAATTAGAGTTCGATTATCAGAACGAAAGTATCAGGATAGCGGGACGAATGAGAGAGCAATAACTACGAATGAGAGACACATCCAGAGACGGTATTCAAATTGATATTGCCCGACAGAGAGAGAGCTTTTCTATCAACGCAAATGCATCGGAGCGTATTTTTTTGGAGTGCGTCCGATCGGTGCAACGTGGTCACTGTATAGAGAGTCTGTTGTTATAATCGCAACTCTTTCAGTAGAATTGCTCTATCACTCTCGGTTCTTTGGAGACAAGAATTTTTGTAACGACATGTTTTCTACAAAAATGAATTGTTACGTGGAGCTGAACCCGCTAGAAGTTGAAACTAGTCTTAAAAGATATAAAAGAGAGTTCTCCGAGTATATGTGTATTTAGTTATTAAATTTTGTGATTTTGAATGGTTGTAATGTACTACACGTTGTGTTTACCCCCACCTAACGAGTTTGATTATGTAATGTGAGTAATCTTATTAATCTTATTTTCAGGTACGGAAGAGTAAGTTCGAGTACAAAATACAAAATCGTAGATTATTGATAATTATATACTACGATGAATCAAAGAGGATTTAATAAAACGAATGTTTCATTGAATCAGTTAAAATTGATTTTAATACATTGACATTTCTCTCGATTTTTCGTTGCCGAATTCCGACGAAAATTTCGGCGAGCAGACAGGATAAGAAAAGAAATCGCTCGAACGGTTTGATGCGATCATCGATAATTTTGGTAGCAATCTAAGGCGACAACATTGCTCTTTTTTTTGAGCTGACAACGCTGTAAAATCGACTTCTCCTTGGATTCACAATTTCTGTGTTGCAATCTTATATACTTATGTATAGTTCATTAGCTGATCGTTCTATTTAGGTAGAGTCCGCTAACATACCACAGCACTCTTTAGAATGTCGGTAATTCAGAACCCAGACTGAGAAATGCATTGTTTGCAAAGCGTATTACTGACCTTAAATTGCGATTACAAATTTACAATTTATTAGTCTACGAGACTGTCTGGCCCACACTACAATAATACCTGCTTAAATCTGTTACGACAAAGGTAACACACGAGATATAAAAATGGATTCAGCACTCGACTGACTATCATTGTCCAAAGTTGACTGTTTGCAACAGGGCTTCGGAGTCGGTAGACAAAATTCTTAACTCCAATTTCGACTCCAACTCCTCTTTCTTTTTACTTCCGACTCCGAATCCGACTCCAACTCCGACGCCGATTTCGACTCCGACTCCGACTCCGATTCCGATGCCGACTCCGACTCTCCAAATTGAAAAAATATCTACTCAAAATAATTAAGAGTTGTAATAAAACTGAATAAATAGTTGAAATATTGTATTAAAGTCTAAGAATATGGAACAGATAACTCTGATACAACACAACACTTGTTTGTTATTTTCTCACTTTCAGGAAATATGTAGTTAGAAAATACTACTACCCTAACTTTAACTGTTTCTCCTCTACATAGTGCCGAGGTATATACATACATATACAATACGTCTATACTGTAGATCGAATATTAGCAATTTCTTTATGTATACATAAATCTATTAATGATTTATACACAAAAGAGACAGAGTTGGAGTCGGAGACTTACAAGGAGAGTGCAAGGCCTTCGGGTCACCGATTTAGTTGAGATTTTGTAAACTTATAGATTATGATCTCCCCTTTACGAATATATACCATTATAGGGGCAAACACTCAATCATTTTTGAGATATTTATAATCAAAGTTTTTTCATAAACATCAGTACTTAAATATGCTATTGTAGAGAACGTATACAACGAATAATATCCTGGTGTAGTGACTATGACTATATACTAGACTTGCAACCCGGTGGGCTAGGGTTCGATTCCCTGAGGGGAAAAATATTTTTTTTACTTATTTATTTATATTATTTATTCGTTGTGTAACATTGACTTGTTTATAAGAGATTACACATTTATTACGAATCAAAGAACAAAAGTTTTAATACATTATAAATAAATTAACCGAAATTAATGAAATAGTAAATTACCCTCTTGTGTCAGGAAACAATCTTCTGTTTCC
Source organism: Lasioglossum calceatum (assembly GCA_963966675.1). Classification (NCBI taxonomy): domain Eukaryota; kingdom Metazoa; phylum Arthropoda; class Insecta; order Hymenoptera; family Halictidae; genus Lasioglossum; species Lasioglossum calceatum. Next base: position 3,645,894 of record OZ016540.1, on the reverse strand, counting down.
TGACACGGAGAGGGTAATTTACTATTTTATTCATTTCGGTTAATTTATTTATAATTTATTAAAACTTTTTTTCTTTGATTTGTAATAAATGTGTAATCTCTTATAAACAAGTCAATGTTACACAACGAATAAATAATATAATAAATAAGTAAAAAAATATTTTTCCCCGGAGAGGAATCGAATCCTAGCCTACCGGGTTGTAAGTTTAGTACATAGCCACTACAGCAGGACATTATTCGTTGTATACTTTCTCTACAATAGCATATTTATGCATAGCATAGTTTTTTATGAAAAAATTTTGTTTATGAATTTCTCAACAAATATTGAGTGTTTGCCCCTATAATGGTATATATTCGTAAAAGGAAGATCGTAATCTATAAGTATACAAAATCTCAACTAAATCGGTGACCCGAAGGCGCACTCTCCTCGTTAGTGTTCTTTCTCGAGAATTCTTTTTCGAGAATTTCTTGAGAAATTTTATAATTGGTTATTTCTCATTTCCCGAGAAATTACAGTATTTTATACATAGGCACACCTGGTCCATGGAAATTTCATTTCTTGAAAAGCATCTTCTGGTTGGGATTCTGGTCGAGTCTGGACCGTGACCCATATTTTCCTGATTCTGCGCCTCTTCTCCGGAACGACGTGCTCCTTCAGGGTAACTTGAACATCCATATGTGGTTAATAATCTGGAAAAATATTCATGCACATATTGTATAATATAAACCAAATAAATTTTTACAAACCTTGACTTGCGCGGCCACTGCTTGCTCTTTCGGTGCTGCCCATGTCCTGTAAAACGATATTCGCCAGCCACATCAGTGCGACAGTGCTGTCACAAAGGCAGATTCAGCGTCCAGCGGCCGATTTCATGCCGACCTCATGCCCATGTCCAAACCCTAGTCCTACGGACGGAATTGACACGGCATATGCGCGCACAGGAGGTCGTCCAAAATTCAGCCAATCCGACCTTGAGCAGCTCCGAGCGTAAATTGGACAATGATTTGACGATCTCTGCCCTAGGCCGGCTGTGCTCAAAGCACGCCTATGGTTAGCTGGGTTATTATATCCTCAATTACAGAAAGATTTCTTTCGCACACGGGCGCCTCTTACCCACGCGGCGGCCCTGCACCCTAATGTACATATTGGACAGGAATAAACATTGAGTTAATGTTTTTTGCGCTATCGATAAATATTATCGACGATATTCCAAATATCATAAGTTTTCCAATATTTTTCTTTTTCTTAAAAATTCTCGAGAATTCTCGAGACATATAGTCTTATTTGTTATTTCCCATTTCTCGAGAAATGAAAAATGTTGAGAAATTAGGAACACTAGTCGGAGTCGATATATTTTTTTCCAACTCTGACTCCGACTCCAGTGATCAGCAATTACTCCCAAACTCCGACTCCGACTCCGAAGCCCTGGTTTGCAATGCAATGACGATTAGCAAACTTAAAATTAGCTTACGCTAATCTTTAATCTTCAATTAACCCTCTGCGGATAAGACGTCTTTTTTCGATGATACGCATGATACTAGATCAGGCCTGGCCAACGCGCGGCCCGCCACGTTAAATTGTGCGGCCCGTCGAGCGATTTTACATTTTTCGTTGTGTGTGTACAAGAAATATTGAATAAATGAAAATTTGCATGTATCATTGTTATAATGTGCAAGTGCGACTACGAACTCCAGTTCTATATTTGATATCTTTGATATAATTGAGTTACAGTGCAACAATGAAATGAAACTAATTTTTGCGTCCACATCAAAAATTAATTTTTACAATGCTTATATTACATCCGAGAGATATTCCAACTTAAGATATTTTGCACAACGAGCACAACGAGGGGAAACATTTTTTTCAAACAATGAGCTCATCACGTGCTTCATTAACTGGTGCCAATTTAGAAAACCAGCTGAGATGTGCAACGTCGAACATGTACTAAATATAGATTTACAAAAATTAAGTGAAAGAAAAGATAAACAAATGTCTCATTAATTAAGACTCAATAGTTAATTATATTGAATCATAATAAAACAGTACAGTTTTATTGATTTTGTATTTGTATTACATATTCGAAAAGCATGTTTACCTAAAGTGCGGCCCGCTGTAACGTTACGCGTCATCAAAGTGGCCGTTGAAATCACATTTGGGTTGGCCAGGCCTTTACTAGATGTTATGGAAGGGAATCGGTTTGATATATTCGGAGATATTTATTAACAAATTCTTTATTGAAAATCTCTTTCAATACGTTTATTCGCACATCTATACAAGACAATAATTGCTCGCCGAACGTAACGTAACTTTAAAAAAATACGTTGTGGTCTTCTTCCTCTTCGTAGTTTTCTTCTTCGTTGGCGGTCGGCTGTTGTATTCTAGCTGAAATAGACTAATCATATTTAGAAACAATACAGTGGAATATAAAATGAAATCCCCCACACGAGAGCAAAGCTAACACCAATTAAATGTGGACGCAACGGCTCCATCCGTGAGTGAACTCGGGGGAACCTCCGATCGGAGGAACACCAATTTGAAATGAGAAATATACATTTTTAGAAGACTGCAAGTTCTGATGGAAATTCCAATTAGGATATCAGAAATAATAATCGACGGTGTTCGTTGAATCAGTTGAAGGTGGGCCAAGAGTAAACAAAACAAGCATTGAAGAACCCCTGGCGCACCTCGTGCTATGAAACGGATTACCCTCATAAAAGAAAAACAAGGGTCACACTTACAATTGTTGAAAGTGGGCCAGGTAGATGACTCAGCTTCTGGTCAGACCCTGGTCAGCCCCTAGTTCTCCTGGTCCCGGAGTCAGACCGTTGAGATCGCTCTGAACCGCTCCTGCCGGAATCCTCGGCCCAATTGACTGATTGACTGAACCAGTGATGGGTTTGTTGGCGTTTTTCGCGCGCATGCGCGAGTTTCGTCAGGAACGTATCTACCTCCGTAGCGTGTGGGGAACTGTGGCGGCCTTGGCGCCAGTGATGCCAGAACCGTGGTACCGTGGTACTAAACCTTACCACAGCATACCCCCACCATAGCCTACTATTGCCCCTACGTTCCTTTCCAACGCGCCCGCGCGCTACACTCACCAGCGTACCTCTACTATGTGACATGGTGCGCTGGCGCGTGTAACGCGCGAGCGCGTTGGAAAAGGAACGTAGGGGCAATAGTAGGCTATGGTGGGGGTATGCTGTGGTACGGTTTAGTACCACGGTACCACGGTTCTGGCATCACTGCTTGGCGCTGCCGTACGGCAGGGGCCAAAAATTAGCGGGGCGCCCAAGGTACCCGATCTTCGTACTTGACTGAGGCCGTCTGAGGCTAGAATCGTCGCGCATGCGCGCGAAAAGCGCCAACAATCCCATCACTGGACTGAACGCGCTCGGCGCTCGCCGAGCTCAGGTAGCATGTGGCGCAGTGCGCACTGATTGTGAGATTTGAAACTCTCCCCACCCCATCTAATTACGGTTGATTTCGATCGCCGTGATAGTAATTGTTGAAAAATTTATTATTTCTGACTGTTTAATGCCGATAACAATTCCTTTTGCCAACGATATCAAGCATCCCCTTATATAGTTATCTTATTAGAATTTACGTTAATATTGTAAAATAGAATGTAAGGTTTGTGTGCTTACGTAAAAACAACTGTACTGAAAGATTTCCAATAAAGAATTAGTAAATAAATATTTCTGAATATATCAAACCCATTTTCTATCATAACATTCCCCAATACATACTATGCCCCCTTTCCCAAGCATAAATTAAACCCTTGAAAGAACAAAAATTCTTACGGGAACACATATTCTGAAGTTGATTCGAACTTTAATCTTTTAGCTTGGATTTTTAGCATAGCAGGTATGTACTCGTACATACTTAGGATTTTCCCACGTGTCCAAGTGCTACTTGAGAGAGCGACAGCATTGATCACGTTGAAACTGATATTAATTAATTATATTCAGTGGAGTGCACAAGCAAGTGCTTAGCGTATCGTGCCCGACGTATTTTCCACTTTTGTGTGCCCTTGTCTGGTTAGGTGGCAAAATTGCGTTGGATTTTAAGTAAAAAAACTCAAGTGAATTTTAATCGATTGTACACATTCCTCGTGATAATTCATATAGATCTCATATCTTCGCGTATTCCAAGTTTATATTATCTAATACAAACGCTGATATACAGCTGCTGTGACTTCTTGTTCTTATATGGATTATGATAAACTCTCGTAATGACCAAATCCAATAACAACTCAATTTCAAGAAAATGCGCAACGGATATTTCGTTATCAACAAAATGAGCACTGGGATACTTATACGAATTATTGAAAACGATAATTTCATATCAACCGAATGAGTAACGTTACTTTATAGGAATTAATGGACGATGATAATTTCATATCAATACAATGAATAACGGCATATTTAATACGAATTAACAACAATGACAGTTTCATCCCAACCAGCACAGGACGTCTTAAAGACGTCGTTTTCTCGTCGTTTCTACGTCTTTACGTCTTACGTCCCTAAACGGCGCCCTTCACACGTCCATAAAGGCATCTTGTATCAGACGTCGTTTTGACGGTTGAAGAAAGGTGCCTTTGATGCATCTCATATCTGCCGTAAAAACGACGTCTTCAGAAAGGCGGCTTTTACGCGTCCATAAAGGCGTTTAGGGACGTAAGACGTGAAGACGTAGAAACGACGAGAAAACGACGTCTTTAAGACGGCCTGTGCTGGTTGGGAAATAAAATTTGTTCATGAACAATTAGTTTACTACATGATGTGAAGAGATATTTTTTCAAAAATTGCAGTTGGTCGGAATTCTAGAGAAAATACTAAAAGTCGCATTTTACAATTTTTTTATGTTGGCCTAGTATTGAAAATTTAAAAAATACGTTTCGTAGATGGAATGGAGATAAAATAAACTGAAGAACTTCTGAAGAATAAATTGAAGAAGGCTACCAAAATGAATGCAGCGTCAGCTACTTTGCTTAGGCGGGGTTCCTTTACTAATATTTTGTCGCTATGTAATAAATAGATAATCCGTTTTTAGAAGCAACCCAACAAGATTTATGATTTTATTCCATTCAAACCGATGAGGGTTTCGGGATAATAGCGGTGCGCTTGACTCGCCTCTACCTGAAACGGGGGTATACCGCGTACTTTCCTAGCTCATTGTGACGCCAATTTTCAAATCGCCACCGTTCCCAAGGGCTCATTTTGAAGGGGAATTAACCACATTTTTTCAAAATTTAAATCATTCTGGTCCCTCATCGAAAAAAAATGTAAAAAAAGAGTTTGTTCAAATTTTTCGACATTGTAAAGTTGATTATCGAGATTGCAAAATTTATTTTATAATAGTCCAATCCTTTCTAAAGAAAACAAAAAAAAAGTAGCTCAATCGGACAAACAGTTCCTGAGATAAAAATTTGTAAGCGGGGCCTGTCCTCCTCGCCAAAGCGGGCAAAAATTGTAAATTTCGAAGGGCTGTTATTTCTAAAAAAATCGGAACCGGCGAAATGACGACTTAAAACCCCTCTAATTTCACATGGACTACAACATATTTCATTCAGAACAAAATCGACGATGGCGCCTGCAAAAAGTGGTCGATTTTATTGTGTTTAATGTATGAGATTACAATATACCTTCAAACTAGTGGGTTATTATCAATTCATTTCAACAAAAAAATGATTTTATTAATTTTGTTCATGTCATTAAATATCGTTCCAGTAGCTCTATAACTTTGGATTACATAGCAAGTATTATTAGTAACTCGAATTTTAAGTTACAATTGAAAAAAAATGTGTAACAAATATAAAAACTAAATAGTATGCCGTAATTCTACGTAATTACGTAATGTTCAAAAATGTTATAATTTAAATAAAATTTATACATATGAACGTATGCAGAAATAATCAAAGAAACACCATAAACTTGTGGAAGTTTGTTAATAAAATTAACAATGCAAGAAACATACTTGCATAACTATTGAATAACTGCGTAGAAATATTAGACATTATTACATTAAGATTATAAGGCTGATTTGATGCGTAAGATAAATGCAAAATAAAAAACTATTGATATAAAATTATCCTAAATAATTTTATTGTAATTTTGTAATTAACAGAACCGAGATCACACTCTAAACAATAATATAAATGTACGTAAAGATATTAATGCTCATGAATCTATTACTTTACATTATGTAGTACTTCATAATTATCATAATTATCCTACTACATAATTTTTACCATTCAAATACACGCGCCATATATGTACATTTGTAATCTTCAAATAATACCCGTAGTAGAAATTGGGTATACAGAATATTCGGTACTTGCTAATACCACAGACGAGATATAGGAATAGACCTGGCACCTTATGGGACTTGGTGTCCATAGGAATCTGTAGTACCGGCACCTTAAAATGCCAGTGATTTCAGCGTCCTCTACGCATTGAGAACGGTGAATTCGAGAACTAGAACCAATCCGACTCGGGTTCGACTGGTAAAACTTCTACAGCCAGTGCCGGATTAATCCAGCGCGGGGCCCGTAGCAAATGTAGCCAGGAGGCCCTATGGTTTGCACGATAATATAATAAAACCCAATGAATGACCTTTTTTGTAGCAAAAATATCTGCGAACGGTATGTCTACAGCGTCCTCAAGTCTAAAGTACGCAACGTTGTCCGATTACGAGTTTTCAACACATACGAAGATCATCGGAGAGTGCAATCGCGAAGAGGCTCTCTTCTGCCCGTTCGCCGTAAAGAGAGAGAATACGCTAATAAGAAAGAAATCTCCTGACGTTATGCCGAGAACTTGTGTATGTACTAATTGTAAGATACACGAGAGAATTTTGCATACGCAACAAATTAACCCTTCCGACCCGACGGGCGTACGGTGTAGGTCCTCACGATCTATCGTATGCGGAAGAACGACGTATGGCGTACGGTGTACGTCCTGATGCAATATGCACATTCCAATAGTGGACAAAAATTTAAAGGCACTCTAAAGAAGACGATAACTATTTTAATATTGTACTATACGATTTGAACTTTTTTGGGAAGCTAGAGCAATTAGTTTATTACAGGATGCGAAAAGAAATTTTTTCAAAAATTGCAGTTGATCGGAATTGTTGAAAAAATACTAAAAGTCGCATTTTCAACTTTTTTATGTGGGCCTATATCGAAAATTTAAAAAACAAATTTTGTAGATCTGTGTCAATTACATGTACTGTGAAAGTTTCATCGAAATCGGTAGATGCGGGAAAAAACGACAGGCATTGAAAGCAGTGTCGTTTAAATACACGTAATGCGAATGGAGTATAGAATTTTTTCTTGTTGCTAATAAATGCTCAAAACATGTGATTTATCGGTAACGTTGGGTGTTGACACTGAATGGTAACGGGGCGTTTGCGCACCGATACCGACGGTACCGGGGCGTTAGCGCACCGATACCGACGGACACCAAAATGCATTAGGTCACCGACGAGATACTATTAAAGACTGCCAGCGCCTGTGCTATTCAGCGTGGCAGGTAACCGGGCGCGACCGGGCGCGGGGATAACGTGGAAGTTACAGTGATCTGATGTACCACATCGCTAAAAGTTCCACCACCGACGAGATATTCGTCAAGTAGAAGAAGAATGATATAGTAGAATGCTGACATTACCCATTCTGTAATTGCCTTATCTCGTCGGTGATGATACTATATATAATTCTCTTATTGCATTCTTATTTTTCTTAGTATCACCATTGTAATAATTGTTTTACAATATAATCGATAGTTTATAGATGTAGGAAAAATGAAAGTAATTACTATACGTAATATTCTACAAATGTATCAGAATTTAAAAGTAATTTGAACATTATTGCATTATATATAAAATAGTGATTCTTAAAAAATATTCGGTAATTGTTGACAAAAGGTCTGCGTCCTCCGATTTTTATGAAATTTTAATATGTTACAGATTTCGATATTTTGAACAACTTTTTCATTTTCCAATATAGGGGGGTTGCTTTTAGTTTTCGAGATATTTGCAAAAAACTATCGCTAATACTGTATTGAATTTTTCGTATTGCTCCACGCTCCGTGGCAACGTAACCCTGTCCCGGTGCAGCGTTTGTTTACATTTTGACGCTGTGGAGATGAGAGAGTAAACAGGGTCTCAATCTAGGCATACATATGTATATAGGGTGAGCTTCCAATTTAAAAAGACTACTTCTGAATTTTCTCGTTATATAATAATATATTATGAGAGTGAGACCCTATTTTCTCTGTCATCTCCACAGCGTGTTTAGAAGCAAAGCCGGGACCGGGACCGGGACAGCCTTACGTTGCCGCAGAGCGTGCAGAAATACGAAAAATTCAATACAGTATTAGCGATAGTTTTTTGCAAATATCTCGAAAACTAAAAGCGACCCCCCTATATTGGAAAAGGAAAAAGTTGTTCAAAATGTGTTGCTGCATAACATATTAAAATTTCATAAAAATCAGAGGACGCAGATCTTTTGTCAACAATTACCAATATTCTGTTATGTTATGCAATGACGAAATTCAATCGTTCTTATTGAAATCCTTAGTAGGAAACAGAAAATTAATTTTTTCACTTATTTATCCGATACTTATTGCAATGCTCGACAGCATTGACTGCAATTATTAAAGTAGAGGTAGTAACAAGATAAAACTATTAACTAATTAAATTAATTTTCGACGGCTCCTATCCATACAATGTTATTTAGAGGCAGTATTTCGTACAAAGATATTCTCAAAAAATAATTCTATTTGACTCTGTATGAAAATTTCTTGCAACATGACGCTGTTTAAAAAGTGCGTGTAACATGATTTTATTTAATTCTGAACTGAACCACTTCCTGAAACATGATTCACTTATCAGCACATTGTGCGACGAGGCGAAGAGCTAGCAGTCGAAGTCGAAGTCGAAATCTTTAAAGAATAAGGACTCTCCGCGTCTCCTTTTTTCCCGACGCTGTCCTTCTTTGTGTCCGAAACTTACGTAGTTCATTGCACAAGCAAATATCATCGGAATCATATCATATTTGGTATCATTTTCATAAAAAAAACAATATTCACCAAATATGTTCAGAAGAATCCTGTAAAAAATAATTATAAATAATTAAGTTTTGTTGTTCTTGATTAGTAGTCTCACACCGATATACCCGACCCGACCCGTATCATATTACAATGTTTCACTCCACAGTCCACGGCGACTGAATCACTGAAGCCCTCGAGACGCCTTTCCCTTTTCTCCGTTTTTTTTCTCTGTTTTCTCCGACAGGACATCACAGAATAGTGTCTCCTGAAAATTGAATGTCTCTGGCCAGACTCGAGTTTTCGACATTTATAGCAAGCTTGCTATAATCTTATTTTATTTGTCAAAATTTAGTTTTCTATTTAAAATATTTTGTTGTGTTGAAACTCATTAATAGTTTTAAATAGTACTTGAAATATTGAAAATGATAGTGAAATATTGGAATATTACAATTTGGAATGAAGGGCCTAGCTGAACGAGGTATTAAAAAATGACCTTCGAAATATTTAAACAGCCGTTACGCCATTCGATTTTCGGTCAATTTTCTTCATTTACTTGCATTAATTTAATCATATAATTGCATTTAATTGAAATTGATACTTGAGATTTTTTCCCGATCTTTTGGTTAAAATGTTATTTACACAAAGTGAAAAACAGGTAAAAATTCGACAAATGCAGGTTTTTTAGAGAAATTGAAAAATAGCATTGATCATATTTTTAGACCAGCAACATATCAGAACTTTTGTTACGACAGCGCGTAAACGACAAAGAGGGACTGAGGTACATAGGACAGTTTTTTATTTTTTATTCTTTTCTTACGGAACTACCAAAGTAATTTGTGAGATTCTTCTAATTAAAATGAGTCTAAATACGTCATAATTTGAGCCATATTTACTTATTTAAAGTGTGATCATAACTCGCTATGATACAAGTTATTATAATAGGTTATTTAATATACCATAAAATATTTAATATAAAATATTAGGGATGTGCGGACCACCCGATGTTCGGGTTCGGGCCGGGTCGGGTCGCAGAAAGTCAGGCGGCCCGTCGCGTCGATTCGACTCCGAATTCGTCGGGCGGGTTCGAAAAGAATCGATCAAGTTCGATATCCGAGATTCAAATATGAACTCTGCGTTCTTATGAAATAGACAATGGTAATAATGGTTTTCTTTCTTAACTTATAACGTGATTTTTAATATACTTGGTTTTTTATAACTACATTAGGTATATTCGGCAATCGTGTGCCTGCTCTTTATTTGTATTAAAAATTGAAATAATGCACGTTTCACGTGAAAAACTTAAAAGACAATATTTCTGGCTTTTTAACGAATTTGCTCCGAATGAACATAAATATGTATCGATATATACACCTAGAAGGTATAACAATATGGTAAATTATGGCAATAATTAAAAACGAAATATAAAAATAAACATTATACATATTATATCTCGTATTTATATTTTATTCTGTATTATCTATAGGCTCTACATAATTTTTTATTTTATATGATTTTATTTTAAGTGAATTTTGATTTTATTTTATATTGTATATTATATATTACCTTTTAAGAATTTGTGTAAGGTTAATGATAGTTAAGTAGGTTACATAACAGTTAATAAAAACATCGCCCACTAAAAAGTTGTTATAACTTATTATCACATTGTAAATATTGTCATCTAATTTTTTCGCGTGAAACGTGCATTATTTTAAAATTTTACTATAAATAATGACCATGCATATGTGCGCCGAATATACCTAATGTAGTTATAAAAAAAATCCCAGTACATGTATTAAAAATCACATTATAAGTTATGTAACAAATATATACCATTATTATAATTATCTATTTCATAAGAACGGAGAGTTGATTCTCGAGTATCGTGATAGCTCGCTCGCGCGATCTTGTTCGAGTCATCCGCCCGATCAGTGATGCCAGAACCGTGGTACCGTGGTACTAAACCGTACCACAGCATACCCCCACCATAGCCTACTATTGCCCCTACGTTCCCTTCCAACGCGCCCGTGCGCTACACTCACCAGCGTACCTCTACTATGTCCGTGTGCGCTGCTTGCGAGAGGTACGCTGGTGAGTGTAGCGCGCGGGCGCGTTGGGAAGGACCGTAGGGGCAATAGTAGGCTATGGTGGGGGTATGCTGTGGTACGGTTTAGTACCACGGTACCACGGTTCTGGCATCACTGCGCCCGATGTGTCTGATGTATCGCGCACCCGATTCTTCTCTCGCCAGGCCCCTTACCCTTCCGCCTCTCGCTATCTTCGCAGCGTAGCCCGCCTGTGCTTCGTACACCAGCGTTAGTAGGAAGAGTGCAAAGGCAAGCTACGGTGCGTTACTCGGCGAGAGGCGGAAGGGTAAGGGGCCTGGCGTATAGTAGAATATGGCAACTTGGCAACGCTGCACCCGACTCGAGCCTCGAGTCCGTCAGTGCCCAGACTTGACGATTCGTACTTTCGTACGCCCGAAGCATGACTGCTTCGCCTGATATTTTTTAGTGCAACCTGGCTGTATTATTATCCGATTTATGCCATGTTTGAGCTTATTTTGATCGGGAAAACATTTTCAACCGATAGGTGATGATATCATTATGATAACGTTCATATTAAGTAATATTGGTTTCAGTTAGTAATTGCCAATACGCTGTGCGTTACAATGTTGCCTCTGATGCTGAATCACGACCGTATCGAACGTCGCGTCGTGTGCCTCCTAGAAACAACAATGTAAGCGTTTCGCCATCACTTATTAATAGCAATAAAATGTTTGTTACGATTCATAATTCTGCCATGGAAACGTTATCAATCGATTGTTAATGGTTCGCTGATGAAAACAAGTCTAAACACGCCACAAATCAGATAAGTTAAAGGCATGCCCAACGCCCAACTCGACGGCTGGCGATGCGTAAAGCGCAAGATTTCGCTTCAGCTCGTGAGCCGGCTCCTGCGCTGGCTGGTACATACATACTAGGGACAACTGCAACAGTGTGCGTGTGAATGTGTGCTACACTGACACACTTATTGTTCGTGGGTTCCCTTTCCATACATCCGAGCCGAGTTTCGGCTCATGAGCTGGCGAGCGGCTCGCGAGGCGCTCTTTGAATAAAAAATTATTCGTCATGCGTCGAAAAGAGACCATCATTATTTTTATTTAACGCGTGGTAAATAATTTTTTTATCATTCATTCGCTATTAGAAATTTTCAATTCAATAAAAATTTGTAAGCGATTCTAATTTCGAGACGTTCCAACACTTACGCATTTCGCGAGGGGACGGCTGTATACTTTTCCTCGCGAAGAGGCTAAGCGAAACGAAATGCAGGAACAAGCTTTGGCACGTCCACGTGGAACCCCCGCCCCCCATTTTTTCCAAAAGACGTTTTTAACTCGATGAGACCGAGGCCAGTCAATCCGATCTCAATCCGACTTATACATAGAAATACAGGGTGAACATTATAAAGCGTTACAGACAAATATCTCCAAAAATATTGATTATACGCAAAAATGTTTAAGATGGAAGTTGTTCAGTACCGAGGTGGGCATCATTCGTTGGGGCTTTTATTTTTACCGGTGGACACTCCAAGGTGAAGTGAAGGTCAACTTTCTTTTTTTAAATAGAATGTCCTATTTCTCACACCATAAATCGAGAGGTATCAAATTCTGAATATCAAAGTGTTGACCTTCATATATCCTAAACCTAATAGTTAACGAGATATTATCCAAAGAAGAAAGAAAATTTTTTCGATAATATCTCGTTAACTACTAGATTTAGGACATGTGGAGGTCAATATATTTTTACTCAGAATTTGATAGTCAATCGATTCATGATGCAGAAAGTAGGTCTTTCCATTTAAAAAAATCAAGGTGACCTTCTCCTCACCTTGGAGTGTTCATCGGGAAAAATAAAAATCCCACCATATGATGTCCCCCTCGCTACTGAACAACTTTTATCTCAAACATTAAAATTTTTGCGTATAATCAATATTTTCCGAGATATTCGTCTGTAACGCTTTATAATGTTCACCCTGTATATTCCATCACATAATACTTTTGGATTTCGTCGTTAAAACCCTTTTTCCCAGCTTGATCACCGATCCACTAGCCACCCATCCTACATATTAATTAATCCACTTAATTCTTTTAGTCGAACTCTTTATTATTCGGAACAGCATGCGTCAAATAAAAGTTATTCTGTTTTTTTGCTTGTTTCTGTTCCCACAGATCGATTCTTGGAACAATTATGTATAAAAAAAAGTGTAAGGAAATAATGCCCGTTTATGAAATATTAAGTTGGAACGAAAGTTCGTAGCCTTTTTAAATCAAAATTCAAAGATAAAATTAAGATGTGTATTCATAGGTTTATTGAATAACATGGTAAGTCACTTATAAAATGGCAACAAGTAATAGAAGAGAATGGAAAATATGTTAGTTATTGAACAAATCTATGTATAAACATCATAATTTCATGTTGGAGTTTTAATTTAAAAACGCTACGAACTTTCGTTTCAACCCAATTTTTCGATATTACAAATTTAGGTATCTCATATAAAATTTGAAGTAGGAATTGTTCATTTTCCTAAAATAATGCACTTACATAGGATATTTCAAGAAATTTTTTGTCTTTGATATTAGTTTTGTGATGCTAATATTTTAAACCTAAAAAATAAACACCATAACATCGTCTGAAATATCAGTTTATCTCGAACACGTTCGTTGAAGAACGTAACACGAAACAGTGGTCTGCTGCACCGATGAAATGCCGTCGGTGGCCTTCTAGTTCGCACTCCAGTCAGAATCTATCCTAGAGGGCGTAAGAGAACACCGAAATATTCGTGCCACGCCAACTCCCGTAAGGCTGGCAGTCTCGTCGGTGCTATATCTCGTCTGTGCTAATACGTTACTATCGGTAACATTGGGCGCGACACCGAAGTGGTATTGGGGCCACTTTGGCCCCAGCAAGTACGGCGCGACGGCCCCGTAAGATGAGACGTCTGTACCTATCCTAAGTCTGTGGTGTCGAACATGAATCTAAAATGATAAGAAATTTTTTGTCGATTCGCCGAAAATCCCTTTGTGAAAGATGTTGTTAATGCAAAATGAACATGTGTGCACAATTTTAGCTCAATCCGCTTTAAAAGCTGTACAGGAATCTATGTTCCCGATAGCTGACAGATGATAAACGAATGCAGCGGCAAATACTTCCAGGATGCGTCGCGTGCGTTTTCGGACACGCGAATAGGGGTTTTCACTTTGACAATTACAAATTTTTAGGCGCAACTATAACTGCGTACCTCACATTTTTAGAGTGGCTGTTCTAGTTTCTTTGCATGGTCCTGCATTTTCTTCAAATCCGCTATGTCCTTATTCAAATGTATGTAAACAAATAGTATCGAAGCAGTTTGTAACGAATGGATTAAGCCCGCGATGGAAATGAAATGAACACGAGAGGCATTGAAACGGACGAACGTGTCCTGCGGAGAGACTGTGAATTGCTTCGACGAGAAAACTAACGAGCGGAATTCCGGGATTTTTATGCGAAACGCTAAATAATAAAATTAGTACGCTGTTAACAGTGCGCCGCGCACCGGCGGTTAAAGCTAATTTAATGATTTTCGTTATTGGCTCGCACACCGTAAAGCTATCCAAGCCCATCTGTTGCCCACGTAGATTTTAATATCGCTCCACTCATTTGCGCCGCCTGAATCGAACCGAATCCCGGCCGCCCCATTCCGGACACCATTCCAACCTTTTCAATTCTCTTCGATTATTTGTTTACAAGTTTACCACTATTGGCAGCGCTTCTTATCCGTGTGCGGCCTACTATAGATTTCACCGGTCTATTCAATTTCGCAAAGTTTTCAATCCGAAACACGTAGAAATCTTCAATCGACATTTTGATCACCAAAAGATACACTTGCGCGATTACTAGACCGCGAATCATTGTGAAAAATAAAACTTTCCAAGCTGGAAATAATTTAGAGATTAGACTGCGGATTAATAGGATACATAGATAAAAGAAAAATACTATTTTTATTTGGCTCCTGTGTCCTGGATTTGTTTAATATCTTCACAGTTTTGCATGTCATTTGTTCTTAATCATCACCAGTTAAAATTGTATCGACACCGTTCGTAGAAAGCCTCGCTTTTGGAAAAAGGCTGCGCAGCGACAAGATTTGGCGAGGATCAAAATTGTACAGACTTCATGCAGAGCCTGCCGTCGTACATTCTATCTAGCATTTGCGTTCGCTGACAAAATTCCAAGACGAGTAGCACGGCGAAATCGGAAGGTGCAATCGAAGTCACCATTAAAAGCAACATCGTGCGGGACGATCCATCGCGACGGTTACGTTTGCTTGTCGCTGTGTTCCATTTTCAGCGAGAACGTTATGTCGTGTTCAAGGAGAAGTTTGTCGGTAGGTATGTCAAGTCACACGCGGTTCCTCAATAATTGCGTTATCATCAAAGCATAATGACGAGCATTGGGCTTTCGACTCTGCTTCTTCAGGTCTTTGCGCTGCTGAGTTAACACGCTGCGTCGGGTATACGTTATTGGTCATCGGATAATTTTATTAGCTGACATTGAAATCCTTTGGAGAAAGAACTTGGACATATCGAGCAAAGGAAATGGGTATGGATAGGGACAAATTCAAATATTGAACAATGAGAATGGTCCTAGTACTGCGTTGAACTGATAGGCTGTAATTTTAAGGGGAGGTAGGGGTCCGCGTAACAGTGTCCAAATATTCTGCAGTGAAAGCAGATGACGAAGAACGAAGAACGGGCCCCGAAGAGGGAGCGACGAAAACGAGCAGGTGTAGGTGATCGGTAAAAGGAAAATATGAAACGAACAATGAGAACAAGGGAAAGAGAGAGAGAGAGAGAGAGAGAGAGAGGGGGGGGGAGGGGAGACAGAGCGGAGAAAAGGGGTGGAGGGAAGCGTGCGATGGAAACGGAGACTAAAATTAGAATAAGGGCGCGGAGGGGTCTCGCGGAAAGCGGTAGAAAATCGAAAAGGTGGTTAAAGCGGAGGGCGGCGAGACGAGTAAGAGAGGCCAGGACAGCTACTTGCGAGAGGTTGGGTGTACACCGACTCGCATTCCAAGCAGACTTGGTGAACCGGGTTCATTATTTTCTCGTTATAAGTTTCTACAACTCGAGCTTGTTGTCGTAACGCTGTTAACGCGGACGCGTCGCGAATTGTTAAAGCGACGGCGAACGATCGGTGCGCGTATATATTCGGCGGCTTCCTTAAACCCCGCGTCACGCGCCGCCCTACCACTTCGTTCCTTTTCATCCCGCATTGCACGACCACCGTTCAACCCCCCGCGCCATGCTTCCCGTCTGCTTTTCTCCGTTATCCGCTTCTTTTTCGCGTTTATTAATAAACGAACCGATGTCACTCGGACAACCCCGCCCCGACGATACACACCTCGAACTCGCGAAACGAGCTTGCGATCTGTTGCGACCGATTTTTATGAAAATTCGCTTTAACGGGGACTACGAAATATTTCGGCTTTGTTAAACACAGCAGTGGTCCCAGAAAGTTTTATTTTTTCTGATTTTCGGTGTTCTCGCTGCTTTAATAGTTGAATTCATATTTTACCGATCACCTGCACGAACTACAGAAGAGCACAATTAAGCGGCCGAAGTCGGGACCGAATGCGATACGTCTGCGAGACGTATAAGGGTCGATTGATATCTCACCAGTAACGATAAACGGACCGAGATTCTTACCCAGGTTTTAAGTGAAACAGTTCATATCTGAGCGGTATCGACGATTCGGCTACGATACTTTTCTTCGAGTCGGTGAGGTTCTAGGAATCCCTGGGGCTAAGGTGGGAACCCATGGAGTTAGGGTAGCAAATGGCACGATAGTAGTAAAGCTATGCCGGTTCTGGACCAGGGTGGTTCCCCCCATGGTGGAGGGGGTATCCCCCCTCCGCCAAGCCTGGGGGGGGGCAATTGCCCCCCCTATAATTGCCCCCCCCCTGTAATTGCCCCCCCAGGGTAATTGCTCGTAATTGCCCCCCCCCCAGGGTAATTGCTCGATTTTTTTTACCCCCCCCTTTTTTTGGGAGGTCATGAGGAAGTGACATCAGCTCGCGGGAAGTGACGTCACCAGAGACGTGTTGACACTTTGTCAACCATACCTACAATGGCGTTTCGTAGCCTACCGCCACCACATTCACTGGACCCCCCACCACTTCCGTGACGTCACGAGCTGTTGCGTGGCATACCACCACCTTCGCTGGAACCCCCACCACTTCCGTGACGTCACAAGCGGTTGCGATTTTTTTTTTAAAGAAAAAAAACTGAACAGGATTCGAACCCCGGTCTACCGCTTGGTAGTCCAACTCATTAGCCGCTTGGCCAACCGATGATCTCATAAACATAGCGAACATTTGGTATATATGTCAAAGAATAACTCTGGGCATGCAAATACTGCAGCGACAGCATATTTTCGTCCAAGACGCTATTGGTGCGACAGGAAGATACTGCGAAATATTATGTCGAACGTGTTATAACTAATTCGTGTTACTCGATCAACCTTGACATTTTTTTCCTGTAACTGCAGCATTTTTTTTTTCGTTTATGACGTTATTTGGTCGGTCTTTGATCGACCATTTTTATGAAATATGATACCCCTTAGGAACGAACAGGAATCTCGGCGCATGCATGGTTGACCTTGATAATGCTTAGGAATTTCGCAAAACTGTGGCGACAGGAAGTCACTGCGAAATATTATACCGAGCGTGAGTAGGGTATATAGGCGGGTTCTAAATCACTTTCAAATTCACGAGAGTGCAGTACCGCCGCAGAGCGATATTGCACAAGCATATTCTAGAGAGGGGGGTGGGGAGCGGGGGGGAATTTTCTTGGAATTATATTTTTCTTGGAATCGTTTCTAGGTCAAGGGCGGCGTTTCGTGGAATTATTTTGCACTATTGCGACATATTTTTCATGGAATTATTGCGTCATATTTTTCTTGGAATTATATTTTTCTTGGGAATCGTTTCTAGGTCAAGGGCGGCGTTTCGTGGAATTATTTTGCACTATTGCGGCATATTTTTCATGGAATTATTGCGCCATATTTTTCTTGGAATTATATTTTTCTTGGGAATCGTTTCTAGGTCAAGGGCGGCGTTTCGTGGAATTATTTTGCACTATTGCGGCATATTTTTCATGGAATTATTGCGCCATATTTTTTCCATGTAATTGTTGCAATAAACGTCATGGAATTATTACGTCATATTTTTTCCATGGAATTATTACATCATATTTTTTCCATGGAATTATTACAGTAATCTTTTCACCCAGTGTCATTCCCACGGTTGGACACTTCCCCCCCCCCCCCGTGGCGGCCATAGTGCTCCAGAAACGTGTTCGAACACGTTTCGCGATACCCCCTTTGTAAGAGAGAGAGAGATGTAAGAGAGAGAGAGATGTTACTTGATTGGCCTCCCTCCCACTTCCCCGTGGCAATCATAGTGCTCCTGAAACATGTAAGCGTGAGAGTATTGTGCTTTTATCGTTTCACCCGGTGTCATCATAATTAAAAACGAGCGCTGCATCGTTGGAGTGCAATTGAGACTTGGAAATTTCAAAGCTGAAAGGAATATTTTGTTAACAACGGTAGCAAGATGGTTGAAACGTGGAAAAAAATGTTGAAGTGTTTGACGCGCATGTCAATGCTGCTGAAAACTATGGACGAGTATCGCGAATGGCATCGCTCGTACATCGAGTCTCTGCAGTGTTGCATCAATTATCTAGCCTGTGCGAAGGATGAATTGTCGGTAGGCGAGAAATTTAGTTTAACATCGACTATGTGCCGTATGAAAACTTTGAACGTTTCGTTGAATCATCGTATTTCATCGTCGCGCGTCGGTAGAGGTTTATACGATCGCGGCGGTGCGAGAGCCTCAACGCTTCGTTGGGAAAATGTCGAGTCGGCGTTTAAAAATCGTATATCAACCGGCATCGTTATCAACGTCGAACATATCGATCCTAAGCAATTTTTACAACACGCGAAACGAATAATTACGGGACGCGTTACGGAATTTTTAAACGTACATTCATCGCTGAAAGCTGGCGTAACGTTGGAGGCGGAATTCATGCAGCGCGCCAACGAGGTTTCCGTGAAAAGTTTCGGCACGCGAAACGTCGCGTTGTTTCGGACGAGCAATCTACGACGGTGGTACCAGAAAGACGTTGTGCCAACGATTTTGACATCGTTGGAAGAGTTTCAAGAGCGAGACAGCGGGTGGGCGCTGTCGAAGATACTACATTTGATTGTGAACTTTAGCAAATACCAACCGTTGCAAGCCGGCTGCGCCGCTTCAAGCTATTTACCTCGAACGATACAGCTGAAAAGAGCGGTCGTGAACGTGATTAGCAACGACAACGCATGCTTTTTTTGGGCGGTCGTGGCGGGTCTCTATCCAGAAGAGACACATCCGTCGCGTTTGTCATCGTATCCACACTACAAAGCGGTGCTTCGAGCCGAAGGTTTCCAATCGCCCATGCTGTTCAAGGACATTCGGAAATTTGAACGAGAAAACGACGTTTCCGTGAACGTGTTCGAATGGGCGCGCAAGAGATGCGTAACGCTTCATTTGACCGAGAAAAAACGGAGGAGACATGTCAACTTGCTGTTTCTACAGAATGCCGCAAAGACGCGTGGTCATTACGCGTGTATACGAAATTTGTCACGATTGGTTTCATCGCAGCTTAGCAAGAAGAAAAATCATAAGCATATTTGTGATCGGTAAGTTGCACGTTTTTGAATTTTTAAAAAAATTCTTTGAAGCAGAAAAAAGTTTTTTCCCTCAGGTGCTTGCAATATTTTCCCACGCAGGACAGATTAAACGTTCATACGATCGACTGCGAACGAATGAACGATTGCGCTCTAGCGCTTCCAACGAGTGAAGATAAGTGGTTGCGGTTTAAAAACTTTGCGAACAAAGAACAGACACCGTTCGTTATCTATGCTGACTTGGAGTGTCTGCTGCTGTCTGAGGAGCATGAAGGAGAAGGCCGTGCGGCACGCGTACAGTATCAACATCACCACGCGTTTAGCATAGGATACTACATGTGTTGTCGCTACGACGTATCGTTGTGCGAGTATCAGGTTTATCGTGATAAAGAGGGATGCGCCGCATGGTTCGCGAACAGGTTGTACGAGCTGAGTCGCAAATTACAGCCGATATTTGACAAAACGGTACCGATGAATCCGCTAACCGAAACGGAAAAGTTAAATTTTCGTACGGCCACGCATTGCCACGTCTGCGAGAAACCATTTGAAGAAAACGATATACGGGTGCGCGATCATTGTCATTTCACGGGCGTGTATCGTGGTCCGGCTCACAACGGATGCAATTTGAGCTATCAATCTTCGTACGTGATACCGGTGGTTTTCCATAATTTATCTGGCTACGACGCACATTTTATCATCAAAGAATTAGCAAACTCGTTCGAGGGACGGATAGACGTGTTACCATTGACGAAAGAGAAGTATATCTCGTTCACGAAAAACGTTTCCATCGAGAGAGAGACGGGCGAAGAGCAAAAGTATGCAAAGTTGTTGAAATTCCGCTTCATCGACTCGTTCAAGTTCTTGAACTCGAGTCTGGACAAGCTGTCGTCATACTTGGACAAAAGTAAATTACGCATCGTACGAGGTGAATTTGCACATCTTTCCAACGACGATCTCACCCTTTTGACCAGAAAAGGCGTTTTTCCATACGACTATCTGACATCGTACGATAAATTAAGCGATACATGTTTGCCACCGCGCGAAGAATTTTACAATCGGCTGTATGACCGCGAGATATCCAACGTCGATTACGATCACGCGAATACGGTTTGGTCGCGTTTCGCTATACGAACGCTAGGACAGTACAGCGATTTATACTTAAAATTGGATGTGCTGTTGTTGGCGGATGTTTTCGAAAATTTTCGCGATGACTGTCTCGAGAATTACAAGCTCGATCCGGCACATTATTACACGCTTCCCGGTTTCGCGTGGGACGTGATGCTGAAAATGACAAATATTGAATTGGAGTTGTTCACCGACGTGGACATGCTTTTGTTTGTGGAGCGAGGAATACGTGGTGGATTGAGCCAGTGTTCTCACAGATATGCACATGCAAACAACAAATATTTACCTACACATGACTCGAGTAAACCGTCCACCTACTTAATGTATTTCGACGTGAATAATTTGTACGGTTGGGCTATGTCACAACCTCTACCGTACAGAGACTTTCGATGGGTGAACGACGGGGTAGATGATTTTGACGTTGAATCCGTTCCGATCGATAGCCCTGTAGGATACATTTTGGAGGTGGATTTAGAGTATCCGAGCGAAATTCACGATGTCCATGCGGATCTTCCATTTTGTCCAAGTCACGACGCGGCGATGACCAGCTCGAGTCAAAGAAAGTTGATGGCAACACTTCGCGATAAGGAGCGATACGTTGTACATTACCGATACCTCCAACAAAGTTTGAAACACAATCTGAAATTGAAGAAAATTCATCGAATTCTAGAGTTTCAGCAGTCGCGATGGTTGCGCGGCTATATCGATTTGAACACAAAATTACGCGCAAACGCGACCAACGATTTTTCCAAGAATTTGTTCAAATTAATGAACAACGCTGTATTTGGAAAAACAATGGAGAACGTTCGAAATCATGCAACTGTGAAATTACTTTCTCGTTGGAGCGGACGGCACGGCGTCGAACGATTGATAGCTAGACCAAATTTTCACAGCTATACGGTGTTTTCCGAGGACTTTGTCGCGATTCAGCTGAAAAAGCTGCTCGTTAAATTTTACAAGCCAATCTACGTAGGCATGTCCGTATTGGATATATCGAAATTTCATTTGTACAGCTTTCATTACGAGTATATGTATCCACAATTCCAGCAAAATTGTAAGATTTTATACACGGACACGGACAGCCTGATATACGAGATCGCTTGCGATGACGCGTACGAGGCGCTGCTGAAACGTGATATCCATCGATACGACACCAGTAATTATGCCGCGAACAACGTTTACGGTGTTCCGATCGCGAACAAGAAACAGCTAGGATTGATGAAGGATGAGAACGGCGGTAAAATTATGACCGAGTTCGTAGGGCTTCGTTCGAAAATGTATGCGATTCGCGTGCAAGATGATCAGGAAACGAAAAAAATCAAAGGCATCAGAACAAACGTTACCGCTCGGGATATAAGTTTCGAAGACTATGTCGAATGCCTTCGTAATAATACGGAAAAAAGTGTTAACAGTAATCGTATAGCGTCTGTACGTCATCAGGTGTATTCGATGTCGGAAAAAAAATTGGCATTGAGTCCGTACGACGATAAGCGGTATATTTGCAGTAATTTGATCAATACTCTTCCTTGGGGACATTACAACATCGATTGAGAAGTTTTTTATCCATAAAAGAAAAAAGGTAGGGAGATTATTGCGGGTCTTTGAAGACGAGTCGGGGAGGGGGAAGCTTCCATTTTGTTGTAAAAAGGAAGTGGTGGGGGAGCGTCCTATAAAAGCATTGTATTCCGAGCGTCACGCTTCAGATTGAGACAATCTCAATCACGAAAACAGCACGATGTATTACAACCATCATTCGCCCGCTGAATGTAATCGTTCAAACACCGAGGAGCCATACAAAAAGAGGAGACTAAATAATATGTAAGTAGAAAGATGAAAAATTGTGAAATTTAGAAAAACGTCTAATTTTGAAATCTGTTGCAGGGGTTTTCCCAACAACAGCCCTATTTCATCGATGGTACAGCCGTCATCGTCGTCGAGGAGTTCGCGCCGGATCTTGGGCCGAAGATATTCAATAGCCGGCAATTATTTTAAATATCTTGAAATTGGTGTGCGCGTTGGCGACGATATTCGTGCGGAACTAGCTATAGGAGATAACCGCGGTAACGAAATCACGTTTTCCCTGGACGCATGGACGGAGTTGTTGCGCACGAAGGAGTGTATTTCCGATTTACTTTCATCGTCTATGCAGAAACAGTGTAGAAAATTGAGCGATGATTTAACATTGCAAATAGTTAATCTCGATGGTAGGAAGCTAGTGAAACTATCGAGTCAGTTCGTAGCTCTGTACATCACGGAAAAAACTATGCATAACTTGTACAATCTTGAATTCTGCGTACACAATGTGCATTCATGGCTGATCGACAATGTGAAAGCGATCGTCGAGAGCGAATCTTTCGATCAAAGTTCACTGATCGATTGCGAACTGGTGGCTTCGTGCGCTGATATCATCGCGACCGAGGCGCAAAGAAACAGATGGGTTTAAAATATTAATGTTGTGTGTGAAAATTGTCTTTTGTAACGATATTTTTAAAAATAAAAAATTATTTAAGACTCTTTTGTATTTTTTTATTGTAACATTACATACAATTCCTACAGAAATGTAATTAACGCAGAAATATCGCAATAGAAGTATAGAGAAAAAAATTAATTGTCATAAGTAAAAAACAATTAAAGTATATTCGTTTTAGATATCCACGAATTATGTGACGCGTCCATTCCCAACCATTTTACATATACTTTATTTCCTTTTCTGCGTAATATTTTTTCAACTAAGTATATGTCAGGATATTTTGCCGCGCGTATCTCGTGTTCGTAAAATCCTCCGGCGATAGGTTTGTCCTTAGAGTCAGCCAAGAGGTATGTGACAGGATTCGTTCGTTTCACCGCGGTAATCTTGAATATTTCGGTTGACCAGTTCGGCGTGTATCCTTTGTCGAATAGGGTTTTAAACTTGCTGACGCGCACGCGATCATCGATCTTGAATTTGGCAGGACCAGCAATCTTCACGTTGCTGTACACGGTCGACAGAAGGTGTCCGGCATTTTTACGGTTCACATCGACGGGTCGCATACGGATGGTACGATGTTTTCGATTATTGTAGTCCTCGGTCAACGTGGGAAGCGCATCGATCCAACGATATTTTCCGCTCAACGAGAAAAATTTCCACATGCTGTTCTTCAACGTACGATTGAAACGTTCCACGACGGACGCTTTCATAGTGCTAAACGTGGAATAATGGTGTATGTTGCGGCTCCTCAGATAGTCTTGGAACGTTGCATTGTAGAATTCTTTCCCCATGTCAGTCTGCAAGTTGTTCGGGGCTCTACCGTCCTTCTTCAACGCTGACGCGAAAGCTTTGCACACGTCGCTCGCATTTTTACTCTTCAAAGGAACCGTCCACGCGTATTTGCTAAATACATCGATTATCGTGAGAATATATCGATGCCCTCGATTGTCTCGCGCATAGTTTTGAACCTCAACGATATCGGCTTGCCAAAGATCATCGAATCCTCGCACGATCACACGTCTACGTGGGTAAAAACGTCTCGCCGGAGCATGCAGCTCTTCCACCACGTTTTCTTTACTCATCGTCGTCGTCGCTGTATCTGCGCGTATACTTTATCGAGTTTCCCATATATACTCATCTGAAAATCTTCTTTCTCAGTTATATTTCCCTCCCTCATTTTTTTCCAGCGCTCTCTCAAGGATGATCATTTCTATACGATGAATGTTACTTAGTATCAATAATACATGATAGCACAGGTACAGGTGTACAGGTCTAGAAACGATCGCGCTATTCCCCCTCCTACCCCCCCCTCGTTCACATGCAATAATTCCACGAAAAATATGACGTAATAATTCCATGAAATACCCCCCTCCTCTCGAATATGCTTGCGCAATACCGCTCTGAGGTACCCCCCCCCCCAGCCCCTCGTAATTTTTCGCGGTATTATTACATGTAAACGAGGGGCTGGGGGGGGGGGGGTACCTCAGAGCGGTATTGCGCAAGCATATTCGAGAGGAGGGGGGTATTTCATGGAATTATTACGTCATATTTTTCGTGGAATTATTGCATGTGAACGAGGGGGGGGGGGGTAGGAGGGGGAATAGCGCGATCGTTTCTAGATCAAGGGCATACCTTAGAACGGTATATCGAGAGCATATTTTGCGTCATATTTTTTTCATGGAATTATTGCGTCATATTTTTTCACCCGGTGTCATGTTACATGGGGGAATTATTGCAATAATCTTATCGCACGGTGTCATGTTACATGGAGGAATAGTGAAGCCGCCCACCAAGAGTGCGATTTATTCGATATTTCATACATTACATACACATTATGCATGAATTTTGTCTTTGCGGTGAAGGATGTCAACGCGAAGAATATCGTGAAAATAACGTATAACGAATAACGCATAACGTATAACGTATAACTATTAAAAGAAACGCGTCAACCGATCTTGACAGCCAACCGTCATACTGCTACAGCTGTACCGACAGCCAACCGTCATACTGCTACAACTGTACCGGTACCTGTACACCGGTACCTGTACCGGTATCTGTACACCGGTACCTGTACACCGGTACCTCCGGTACCTGTACCTGTACACCGGTACCTGTACACCTGTACACCTGTACCTGTGCTATCATGTATTATTGATACTAAGTAACATTCATCGTATAGAAATGATCATCCTTGAGAGAGCGCTGGAAAAAAATGAGGGAGGGAAATATAACTGAGAAAGAAGATTTTCAGATGAGTATATATGGGAAACTCGATAAAGTATACGCGCAGATACAGCGACGACGACGATGAGTAAAGAAAACGTGGTGGAAGAGCTGCATGCTCCGGCGAGACGTTTTTACCCACGTAGACGTGTGATCGTGCGAGGATTCGATGATCTTTGGCAAGCCGATATCGTTGAGGTTCAAAACTATGCGCGAGACAATCGAGGGCATCGATATATTCTCACGATAATCGATGTATTTAGCAAATACGCGTGGACGGTTCCTTTGAAGAGTAAAAATGCGAGCGACGTGTGCAAAGCTTTCGCGTCAGCGTTGAAGAAGGACGGTAGAGCCCCGAACAACTTGCAGACTGACATGGGGAAAGAATTCTACAATGCAACGTTCCAAGACTATCTGAGGAGCCGCAACATACACCATTATTCCACGTTTAGCACTATGAAAGCGTCCGTCGTGGAACGTTTCAATCGTACGTTGAAGAACAGCATGTGGAAATTTTTCTCGTTGAGCGGAAAATATCGTTGGATCGATGCGCTTCCCACGTTGACCGAGGACTACAATAATCGAAAACATCGTACCATCCGTATGCGACCCGTCGATGTGAACCGTAAAAATGCCGGACACCTTCTGTCGACCGTGTACAGCAACGTGAAGATTGCTGGTCCTGCCAAATTCAAGATCGATGATCGCGTGCGCGTCAGCAAGTTTAAAACCCTATTCGACAAAGGATACACGCCGAACTGGTCAACCGAAATATTCAAGATTACCGCGGTGAAACGAACGAATCCTGTCACATACCTCTTGGCTGACTCTAAGGACAAACCTATCGCCGGAGGATTTTACGAACACGAGATACGCGCGGCAAAATATCCTGACATATACTTAGTTGAAAAAATATTACGCAGAAAAGGAAATAAAGTATATGTAAAATGGTTGGGAATGGACGCGTCACATAATTCGTGGATATCTAAAACGAATATACTTTAATTGTTTTTTACTT
Organism: Lasioglossum calceatum; assembly: GCA_963966675.1. Classification (NCBI taxonomy): domain Eukaryota; kingdom Metazoa; phylum Arthropoda; class Insecta; order Hymenoptera; family Halictidae; genus Lasioglossum; species Lasioglossum calceatum. Next base: position 3,619,245 of record OZ016540.1, on the reverse strand, counting down.
ATGACAATTAATTTTTTTCTCTATACTTCTATTGCGATATTTCTGCGTTAATTACATTTCTGTAGGAATTGTATGTAATGTTACAATAAAAAAATACAAAAGAGTCTTAAATAATTTTTTATTTTTAAAAATATCGTTACAAAAGACAATTTTCACACACAACATTAATATTTTAAACCCATCTGTTTCTTTGCGCCTCGGTCGCGATGATATCAGCGCACGAAGCCACCAGTTCGCAATCGATCAGTGAACTTTGATCGAAAGATTCGCTCTCGACGATCGCTTTCACATTGTCGATCAGCCATGAATGCACATTGTGTACGCAGAATTCAAGATTGTACAAGTTATGCATAGTTTTTTCCGTGATGTACAGAGCTACGAACTGACTCGATAGTTTCACTAGCTTCCTACCATCGAGATTAACTATTTGCAATGTTAAATCATCGCTCAATTTTCTACACTGTTTCTGCATAGACGATGAAAGTAAATCGGAAATACACTCCTTCGTGCGCAACAACTCCGTCCATGCGTCCAGGGAAAACGTGATTTCGTTACCGCGGTTATCTCCTATAGCTAGTTCCGCACGAATATCGTCGCCAACGCGCACACCAATTTCAAGATATTTAAAATAATTGCCGGCTATTGAATATCTTCGGCCCAAGATCCGGCGCGAACTCCTCGACGACGATGACGGCTGTACCATCGATGAAATAGGGCTGTTGTTGGGAAAACCCCTGCAACAGATTTCAAAATTAGACGTTTTTCTAAATTTCACAATTTTTCATCTTTCTACTTACATATTATTTAGTCTCCTCTTTTTGTATGGCTCCTCGGTGTTTGAACGATTACATTCAGCGGGCGAATGATGGTTGTAATACATCGTGCTGTTTTCGTGATTGAGATTGTCTCAATCTGAAGCGTGACGCTCGGAATACAATGCTTTTATAGGACGCTCCCCCACCACTTCCTTTTTACAACAAAATGGAAGCTTCCCCCTCCCCGACTCGTCTTCAAAGACCCGCAATAATCTCCCTACCTTTTTTCTTTTATGGATAAAAAACTTCTCAATCGATGTTGTAATGTCCCCAAGGAAGAGTATTGATCAAATTACTGCAAATATACCGCTTATCGTCGTACGGACTCAATGCCAATTTTTTTTCCGACATCGAATACACCTGATGACGTACAGACGCTATACGATTACTGTTAACACTTTTTTCCGTATTATTACGAAGGCATTCGACATAGTCTTCGAAACTTATATCCCGAGCGGTAACGTTTGTTCTGATGCCTTTGATTTTTTTCGTTTCCTGATCATCTTGCACGCGAATCGCATACATTTTCGAACGAAGCCCTACGAACTCGGTCATAATTTTACCGCCGTTCTCATCCTTCATCAATCCTAGCTGTTTCTTGTTCGCGATCGGAACACCGTAAACGTTGTTCGCGGCATAATTACTGGTGTCGTATCGATGGATATCACGTTTCAGCAGCGCCTCGTACGCGTCATCGCAAGCGATCTCGTATATCAGGCTGTCCGTGTCCGTGTATAAAATCTTACAATTTTGCTGGAATTGTGGATACATATACTCGTAATGAAAGCTGTACAAATGAAATTTCGATATATCCAATACGGACATGCCTACGTAGATTGGCTTGTAAAATTTAACGAGCAGCTTTTTCAGCTGAATCGCGACAAAGTCCTCGGAAAACACCGTATAGCTGTGAAAATTTGGTCTAGCTATCAATCGTTCGACGCCGTGCCGTCCGCTCCAACGAGAAAGTAATTTCACAGTTGCATGATTTCGAACGTTCTCCATTGTTTTTCCAAATACAGCGTTGTTCATTAATTTGAACAAATTCTTGGAAAAATCGTTGGTCGCGTTTGCGCGTAATTTTGTGTTCAAATCGATATAGCCGCGCAACCATCGCGACTGCTGAAACTCTAGAATTCGATGAATTTTCTTCAATTTCAGATTGTGTTTCAAACTTTGTTGGAGGTATCGGTAATGTACAACGTATCGCTCCTTATCGCGAAGTGTTGCCATCAACTTTCTTTGACTCGAGCTGGTCATCGCCGCGTCGTGACTTGGACAAAATGGAAGATCCGCATGGACATCGTGAATTTCGCTCGGATACTCTAAATCCACCTCCAAAATGTATCCTACAGGGCTATCGATCGGAACGGATTCAACGTCAAAATCATCTACCCCGTCGTTCACCCATCGAAAGTCTCTGTACGGTAGAGGTTGTGACATAGCCCAACCGTACAAATTATTCACGTCGAAATACATTAAGTAGGTGGACGGTTTACTCGAGTCATGTGTAGGTAAATATTTGTTGTTTGCATGTGCATATCTGTGAGAACACTGGCTCAATCCACCACGTATTCCTCGCTCCACAAACAAAAGCATGTCCACGTCGGTGAACAACTCCAATTCAATATTTGTCATTTTCAGCATCACGTCCCACGCGAAACCGGGAAGCGTGTAATAATGTGCCGGATCGAGCTTGTAATTCTCGAGACAGTCATCGCGAAAATTTTCGAAAACATCCGCCAACAACAGCACATCCAATTTTAAGTATAAATCGCTGTACTGTCCTAGCGTTCGTATAGCGAAACGCGACCAAACCGTATTCGCGTGATCGTAATCGACGTTGGATATCTCGCGGTCATACAGCCGATTGTAAAATTCTTCGCGCGGTGGCAAACATGTATCGCTTAATTTATCGTACGATGTCAGATAGTCGTATGGAAAAACGCCTTTTCTGGTCAAAAGGGTGAGATCGTCGTTGGAAAGATGTGCAAATTCACCTCGTACGATGCGTAATTTACTTTTGTCCAAGTATGACGACAGCTTGTCCAGACTCGAGTTCAAGAACTTGAACGAGTCGATGAAGCGGAATTTCAACAACTTTGCATACTTTTGCTCTTCGCCCGTCTCTCTCTCGATGGAAACGTTTTTCGTGAACGAGATATACTTCTCTTTCGTCAATGGTAACACGTCTATCCGTCCCTCGAACGAGTTTGCTAATTCTTTGATGATAAAATGTGCGTCGTAGCCAGATAAATTATGGAAAACCACCGGTATCACGTACGAAGATTGATAGCTCAAATTGCATCCGTTGTGAGCCGGACCACGATACACGCCCGTGAAATGACAATGATCGCGCACCCGTATATCGTTTTCTTCAAATGGTTTCTCGCAGACGTGGCAATGCGTGGCCGTACGAAAATTTAACTTTTCCGTTTCGGTTAGCGGATTCATCGGTACCGTTTTGTCAAATATCGGCTGTAATTTGCGACTCAGCTCGTACAACCTGTTCGCGAACCATGCGGCGCATCCCTCTTTATCACGATAAACCTGATACTCGCACAACGATACGTCGTAGCGACAACACATGTAGTATCCTATGCTAAACGCGTGGTGATGTTGATACTGTACGCGTGCCGCACGGCCTTCTCCTTCATGCTCCTCAGACAGCAGCAGACACTCCAAGTCAGCATAGATAACGAACGGTGTCTGTTCTTTGTTCGCAAAGTTTTTAAACCGCAACCACTTATCTTCACTCGTTGGAAGCGCTAGAGCGCAATCGTTCATTCGTTCGCAGTCGATCGTATGAACGTTTAATCTGTCCTGCGTGGGAAAATATTGCAAGCACCTGAGGGAAAAAACTTTTTTCTGCTTCAAAGAATTTTTTTAAAAATTCAAAAACGTGCAACTTACCGATCACAAATATGCTTATGATTTTTCTTCTTGCTAAGCTGCGATGAAACCAATCGTGACAAATTTCGTATACACGCGTAATGACCACGCGTCTTTGCGGCATTCTGTAGAAACAGCAAGTTGACATGTCTCCTCCGTTTTTTCTCGGTCAAATGAAGCGTTACGCATCTCTTGCGCGCCCATTCGAACACGTTCACGGAAACGTCGTTTTCTCGTTCAAATTTCCGAATGTCCTTGAACAGCATGGGCGATTGGAAACCTTCGGCTCGAAGCACCGCTTTGTAGTGTGGATACGATGACAAACGCGACGGATGTGTCTCTTCTGGATAGAGACCCGCCACGACCGCCCAAAAAAAGCATGCGTTGTCGTTGCTAATCACGTTCACGACCGCTCTTTTCAGCTGTATCGTTCGAGGTAAATAGCTTGAAGCGGCGCAGCCGGCTTGCAACGGTTGGTATTTGCTAAAGTTCACAATCAAATGTAGTATCTTCGACAGCGCCCACCCGCTGTCTCGCTCTTGAAACTCTTCCAACGATGTCAAAATCGTTGGCACAACGTCTTTCTGGTACCACCGTCGTAGATTGCTCGTCCGAAACAACGCGACGTTTCGCGTGCCGAAACTTTTCACGGAAACCTCGTTGGCGCGCTGCATGAATTCCGCCTCCAACGTTACGCCAGCTTTCAGCGATGAATGTACGTTTAAAAATTCCGTAACGCGTCCCGTAATTATTCGTTTCGCGTGTTGTAAAAATTGCTTAGGATCGATATGTTCGACGTTGATAACGATGCCGGTTGATATACGATTTTTAAACGCCGACTCGACATTTTCCCAACGAAGCGTTGAGGCTCTCGCACCGCCGCGATCGTATAAACCTCTACCGACGCGCGACGATGAAATACGATGATTCAACGAAACGTTCAAAGTTTTCATACGGCACATAGTCGATGTTAAACTAAATTTCTCGCCTACCGACAATTCATCCTTCGCACAGGCTAGATAATTGATGCAACACTGCAGAGACTCGATGTACGAGCGATGCCATTCGCGATACTCGTCCATAGTTTTCAGCAGCATTGACATGCGCGTCAAACACTTCAACATTTTTTTCCACGTTTCAACCATCTTGCTACCGTTGTTAACAAAATATTCCTTTCAGCTTTGAAATTTCCAAGTCTCAATTGCACTCCAACGATGCAGCGCTCGTTTTTAATTATGATGACACCGGGTGAAACGATAAAAGCACAATACTCTCACGCTTACATGTTTCAGGAGCACTATGATTGCCACGGGGAAGTGGGAGGGAGGCCAATCAAGTAACATCTCTCTCTCTCTTACATCTCTCTCTCTCTTACAAAGGGGGTATCGCGAAACGTGTTCGAACACGTTTCTGGAGCACTATGGCCGCCACGGGGGGGGGGGGAAGTGTCCAACCGTGGGAATGACACTGGGTGAAAAGATTACTGTAATAATTCCATGGAAAAAATATGATGTAATAATTCCATGGAAAAAATATGACGTAATAATTCCATGACGTTTATTGCAACAATTACATGGAAAAAATATGGCGCAATAATTCCATGAAAAATATGCCGCAATAGTGCAAAATAATTCCACGAAACGCCGCCCTTGACCTAGAAACGATTCCCAAGAAAAATATAATTCCAAGAAAAATATGGCGCAATAATTCCATGAAAAATATGCCGCAATAGTGCAAAATAATTCCACGAAACGCCGCCCTTGACCTAGAAACGATTCCCAAGAAAAATATAATTCCAAGAAAAATATGACGCAATAATTCCATGAAAAATATGTCGCAATAGTGCAAAATAATTCCACGAAACGCCGCCCTTGACCTAGAAACGATTCCAAGAAAAATATAATTCCAAGAAAATTCCCCCCCGCTCCCCACCCCCCTCTCTAGAATATGCTTGTGCAATATCGCTCTGCGGCGGTACTGCACTCTCGTGAATTTGAAAGTGATTTAGAACCCGCCTATATACCCTACTAGCGTGCGACTTTTTTTTTTCGTTTATGACGTTATTTGACTGGTCTTTGATCGACCATTTTTATGAAATATGATACCTCTTAGGAACGAACAGGAATCTCGGCGCATGCATGGTTGACCTTGATACTGCTTAGGAATTTCGCAAAACTGTGGCGACAGGAAGTCACTGCGAAATATTATATCGAGCGTGAGAAAAAAATGCTATGTAAATATTTCGAGATATGGATGTATCGCGAGCGAATGAGACACTGAAAAATTAGCGGTTTCTGGACTATGTTTTTTTTTCAACATCGATTGGCTTTTTGCTGAGCTGTTGTTTTCGGAAGGCTATATAAGAACCGATTATGTCTACGTGGAACACGTTTGATTCCACCCTTTTTACCGTTGCAAAGTCGCGCGTTATTTGTATCAGATGACGACGAATATTGATGGAAAAATGACTGTGCCAACGTTACAAAGTTTGGCTTGGGTTCATATTATAAATTCATATTTGAACGATCGTTTCCCCATCGAGCAGAGAACGGTAATAGAGCGTTTAATGCGAAACGACGTAACGAGTCGCGTATGTTTCACATATACGAAAAGATTTAGCCAAGTCGTGGCGCGATGGCCTGCGGTCGATTCACCATCCGGGATATTGGCCTTTGTCGAAACGGGTGAACGTCGCATCGTTGAATGCGAAGTATAATTACGTTTCTGACAATTGGATCGTCAAATTAAAGTTAAAAAAAATATATTTTGTTAGCGTGCAACCGACGGCGTCAAAATGATTGTTGAAAAATATGCTAAAGTGTTTGAAAGTGAAATATTATATCAAGCGTGCAAAAATGCAATGCTGTGTAAGTGTTTCAAGATATTGATGCATCGCGAGCGAATGAGACACCGAAAAATTAGCGGTCGTTTCTGGACTATGTTTTTTTTTCAACACCGATTGGCTTTTTTTTTGCTGAGTCTGCTGTTTTGGGAGGCTATATATGCACTCCACCAAATTAGTTTTGTTCAGCCACTGATTGTGAGGCAAAGAAAAAACCATGGGAGGAATTCAGAAAATTGAACACGATTTGTGGGACCAATCTGATCGCTTAAGATTGCCTTGTCTGGGAGGAAAGATGCAACGAATGCCTCGAGTTGCTTAAAGAACATAATCGAGCAAAACGTCCTCGATTATCGATCGGTATTCAACAATCATTGATCGCCCGTATCGCCGCTCTTGAGAGTTTAAAATATTCTTTACGAAGACGTTTCATACATGAAGGTGCTGGACATACAAGCACAGGACTCATATGGCGTGACATAGACTCGGCTTTCAAGGGTCGCATATTAACAGGTGCCGTTATCAATTCCAATTACATTGAACCTCTCAGCTTCCTCCAGGACGCGAGGGAAATTGTGCTTGAAAAAATACGGAACGCTTTGGGAAAACATAAGTCTTTAAAAGTGAACGCTATGTTTAATGGTGAATTTGTGACAGGTGATCAACGCTCGCGCAAAAGTGTTGGCACAAAGAACTGTGAAATCGTTTACGCAACCGACCTCGAAGAGATGTACGAGCTATGCATCGTAGGACCGATCCTAACATCGTTGAAAGAATTTCAGGAACGTGATAGCGGATGGGCATTGTCGCGAATACTCAATCTTACAGTTGGTATCAACAAATTTAACTCGCTGCATGCAGGGTGTCAGATCAACATACCGAGAGAAATAGCGTTGAAGAAAGCTACAATTAATGTTCACTCCAAAGACAATGCATGCTTTGCATGGTCGGTGATGGCAGCTCTGTATCCAGCGACTGCTCACAGTAACCGTCAAAGTTCGTACCCAGAATACACAAATGTTTTAAACTTTGAAGACATCGAGTTTCCCATGCTGTTGAATCAAATTACCCGGTTCGAAAAGTTGAATGATATTTCGATCAATGTGTATGGTTTTGAAGACATCTTCGAGAAGAAAAAAAGGGTAAAATCATTTTTTCCACTTCGTATCACCAATCAGAAGAGGAATCGACATGTCAACTTGCTGTACATACAAGACCAGACCGATAGTATTGTGGGACATTATGTGTGGATTAAGAACCTATCACGACTCGTTAGCTCACAGTTGAGCAAAAACGCTCATATGAAATTCATCTGTGATCGGTATGTACACATTTACAAAAGTATGATGGTCTATTATAACACATGAAAATAAATTTTTTTTTTCTTTTTTTTCAGGTGTTTGCATTACTTTCCTTCCAACGAAAGATTGCGGGCCCATGAACGAGACTGTGGAGAACTGAATCGCTGCGCCATTGTATTACCTACCGAGGACGACAAATGGCTCTCTTTCGGTAACTATATGTGGAAAGAACCGCTTCCATTTGTGGTGTACGCAGACCTAGAATGTACTCTGGAGAAGATGGAAGATTGCGGGGAGGGGAAACTTCAATCACATAGAGTATTTAGCATCGCATACTATGTGCATTGTTCATATGATGCATCTCTATCGGTATATCGATGTCGTCGCGATGCGAAGTGCGTCTCATGGTTCGTTGGAGAATTGGAAAATTTAGCATATTTTGTTAAATGTGCTTTATCTAGTAATGTACCCATGAAGCAGCTAACAAATGAACAGTGCGAGGCATTTATCAACGCAGCGCATTGCCACATTTGTGAAAAGCCATTTGAGGGAAACGATATACGGGTGCGCGATCATTGCCATCTAACAGGACGATATAGAGGCCTCGCACATCAAGATTGCAATTTAAATTACAAAAATTCGTTTTGTATTCCAATAGTTTTCCATAATTTATCCGGGTACGATTCGCATTTTATTATTGAAGAAATCGCTAATGCATTTGAGGGTAATGTCGACGTATTACCTATAACTAAAGAGAAATATATTTCTTTTACCAAAAATGTTAAAGATCGGGAATCAGATTCGCGTAATTCTATTAAATTAAGATTCATCGATTCGTACAAATTTTTGAATACGAGTCTGGACAAATTAGCATCTTTTCTCGAGACAAATAAATTGACAATTTTACGTTCAGAATTTATAAATCTTTCAATAGAAAATTTCATGTTATTGACGCGAAAGGGTGTCTTTCCGTATGAATATCTGGATTGCGTGGATAAATTAGACGATCTCTGTTTGCCGCCGCTCGAGTCATTTTACAGTTCGCTGACATGCGAAACCGTATCGGAACGTGACTATGCGCATGCCGAGAATGTGTGGCAACGTTTTAACATAAAGACCTTGGGTGAATACAGCGATTTGTATTTGAAAACTGATGTTTTGTTATTGGCTGACGTTTTTGAAAATTTTCGTAAAACATGCATTAAGAGCTACGGTTTAGATCCAGCATACTATTACACGTTACCAGGTTTCACGTGGGATGCTATGCTGAAACATACAAAAATTAGGTTTGAATTATTAACTGATATCGATATGGTGATGTTTATCGAACGTGGTATACGCGGCGGTTTGAGCCAATGTTCCGGTAGATATGCTGAAGCCAATAACAAGTATTGTTGAGCGCTGACAAGAAGATCCCCGGGGGGGCACAGAGGCAAGAAGGGTCCCCAGCTAGGTCCGCCCATCCCCACCTCTGACGCTCCCGTCGTCGCCGCGTGACCACGCCTTTTCGGCTGCTACGTCACACGACGCGTAGTAGTAGGATTCCCGTATTTACGGGGGGCTACGGCGTTTCACGAATTAGAGCCAATATTCAATGCCGTGAATACGAGGGAGAGAGAGAGCGGTCTCTCTCTCTCCCGCTCTCTCTCTCTCCCGCTCTCTCTCTCTCCCGCTCTCTCTCTCTCTCTCCCGCTCTCTCTCCCGCTCTCTCTCCCGCTCTCTCTCCCGCTCTCTCTCCCGCTCTCTCTCCCGCTCTCTCTCTCTCTCTCCCGCTCTCTCTCTCTCTCCCGCTCTCTCTCTCTCTCTCCCGCTCTCTCTCTCTCTCCCGCTCTCTCTCTCTCTCTCCCGCTCTCTCTCTCTCCCGCTCTCTCTCTCTCTCCCGCTCTCTCTCTCTCTCTCCCGCTCTCTCTCTCTCTCCCGCTCTCTCTCTCTCCCGCTCTCTCTCTCTCTCTCCCGCTCTCTCTCTCTCTCTCTCTCTCCCGCTCTCTCTCTCTCTCCCGCTCTCTCTCTCTCTCTCCCGCTCTCTCTCTCTCTCTCCCGCTCTCTCTCTCTCTCCCGCTCTCTCTCTCTCTCTCCCGCTCTCTCTCTCTCTCTCTCTCCCGCTCTCTCTCTCTCTCTCTCCCGCTCTCTCTCTCTCTCTCTCTCTCTCTCTCTCTCTCTCTCTCTCTCTCTCTCTCTCTCTCTCTCTCTCTCCCGCTCTCTCTCTCTCCCGCTCTCTCTCTCTCCCCGCTCTCTCTCTCTCCCCGCTCTCTCTCTCTCTCCCGCTCTCTCTCTCTCTCCCCGCTCTCTCTCTCTCCCCGCTCTCTCTCTCTCCCGCTCTCTCTCTCTCCCCGCTCTCTCTCTCTCTCTCTCTCTCTCTCTCTCTCTCTCCCGCTCTCTCTCTCTCTCCCCGCTCTCTCTCTCTCTCTCCCCGCTCTCTCTCTCTCTCCCGCTCTCTCTCTCTCTCCCGCTCTCTCTCTCTCCCGCTCTCTCTCTCTCCCGCTCTCTCTCTCTCCCGCTCTCTCTCTCTCTCCCGCTCTCTCTCTTTTACATCGTGACAATATCAGCAGTGTTCTGAATTTTGTGCCTCCGCCGCGCCGCGCCGCCCCGCCCCGTTGAAGTTCCCAGATTCGCTCGATTCTAGGAACTTGTGACTGCTGCGGCCAATAGAACGCTCTAGTCGAAATGGGGTGCGAGCCTAGGCCCGCCCCCTCCAAGCCAACCAATCGGGCACGCATTCTTGCCTACGTCACCGCATTCCTGCCAGGGATCTTCTTGTCAGCGCTCAACAATACATGCAGTCGTACGATCCATCGAAACCATCATCATACTTGATGTATTTTGATGTAAACAATTTGTATGGATGGGCAATGTGTCAGCCTTTGCCATATGCCGAATTTCAATGGGTTAACAACATTGAAAATTTTGACATATCTTTGATTGCTGCTGATTCACCCATAGGCTACATTCTCGAGGTGGATCTAGAATATCCGCAAAGTCTGCATGATGCTCACGCTGACCTACCATTCTGTCCAACACGTGCTAAACCACCTGGCAAAAGAGAGGCCAAGTTGCTTGCAACGTTACATGATAAGCAGCGTTACGTGATACACTATTATAATCTGCAGCAGTGCACGCGCCACGGTCTTCGTATTACAAAGATTCATCGCATCCTCCAATTCGCACAGTCACCATGGCTCCGCGAATACATAGAATTAAATACCCTGTTTAGAACAAATGCCAGTAACGATTTTGAAAAGAATTTGTACAAATTGATGAACAACGCGGTATTCGGTAAAACTATGGAAAATGTTCGGAATCATGTAGACGTAAAACTCGTGACACATTGGGATGGGCGATATGGTGCAGAGGCAATGATCGCGAAACCAAATTTCCACAGCCGCTGTGTATTTTCCGAAAACTTGGCTGCTGTGGAGTTGCGCAAAGTCATGGTGAAATTCAACAAGCCAATCTATGTGGGTATGTGCATATTAGATATATCCAAAACCTGCTTGTACGAATTTCATCATGAGTATATGGTTCCTCAATATGGTAAAACTTGTAAGGTAATGTACACAGACACCGACAGCTTAATTTATCATATTATGTGTGAGGACATTTATGAAACCATGAGGCACCATATTAACCGTTTCGACACAAGCGATTATCCGATAGAGAATAAGTATAATATCCCACTTGTAAATAAAAAGGTTCCCGGCTTGATGAAAGATGAGAACAATGGGATGATAATGACAGACTTTGTTGGGCTAAGAGCAAAAATGTATACTTTGCGAGTTGATGGAAAATCTGATACAAAAAAAGCAAAAGGTGTAAAGACTAGCGTTGTAAGGACAACGATAACGTTTGATGATTACATGCGATGTTTGCAAGATGAAATTGCTATGAGTCGTACACAGACATGTATACGATCGAAATTGCACAAAGTGTATACTATATCAGAGCGCAAAATTGCTCTCAGCCCATATGATGACAAACGGTATATCATACCCAACTCAACAGAAACATTGCCGTGGGGCCATTATCAAATTCCTCCGCAGCTATAAAATTGTTTATATTCAATGTAAATAGAAGATTATATTTTTCATTAAATAGGTTAAATTGTTTATAATAAATGTTCATAATAAATATAAAATTGTTTATATTCAATGTAAATAGAAGATTATATATTTTTTTTTTTCACTAAATAGGTTAAATTGTTTATAAATGTTCATAATAAATGTTCATAATAAATATAAAATTGTCTATATTCAATGTAAATAGAAGATTATATATATATTTTTCATTAAACAGGTTAAATTGTCTATAATAAATGTTCATAATAAATGTTTATAATACATTGTCTTTATTTATCCATGAATTATTTACATTACTCAATCCTAACCATTTTACATACACCTTATTTCCTTTTCTACGCAACACTTTCTCCACTAGGTGTACATCTGGATTGGCAACGCGATGCAATTCGTGTTCATAGAATCCTCCAGCAACGGGGTTTCCACAGGAATCTTGCAGTAGATAAGTTACCGGATTAGTTGCTTGTACCTTGACTATCTCAAACACCTCAGTGGTCCAATTTGGTGTGTAACCTTTATCGAAAATGGTCTTAAATTTGCTGATGCGTACAGACTGCCCCACGTTGAATTTCGCCGGTGCAGCAATCTTTATGCTGTTATACGCTGTGTATAAGAGTCTGTTGGAAATGGTAGGGGTGACATCACACGGTCGCATTCCAATAGTTCTATGCTTTTGTGCATTGTACTTTGCAACTACATGAGGTAGCACATTGATCCATTTATAGGTTCCATTAAGTGTAAACTCTTTCCACATGCTATTCTTCAATGTGCGATTGAACCGTTCTACGATGGAAGCTTTCATAACCGAATATGTAGAATAATGATTAATGCCATGTTTCGTCAAAAGTTTATGCATCTCACTGTTGTAAAATTCCTTTCCCTGATCGGTTTGTAAATTTTTCGGACATCGATTTCGAAATATCATTCTGAACGCTCAGCTACCTCGCCCCCACTTTTAGTCTTGAGCGGTACGCCCCACGCATATTTGGATAACACATCGATAACGGTTAATATGTACTTATTACCACCATTTATGCGTGCGTGAGGCTGCATATCTACGAGATCGGCTTGCCATAGATCGTCATACCCATGGACTAAAACTCGACGTCGTGGAAAAATCCGTCTGGCGGGGGCATGCAGTTCCTCCACTAATTGCGTCTTCTCTTTGCTCATGTTCAGGATTTAGGATTAAACAAAAGAAATTTAAAATGCATAAAAATAATCGCATGATCCGATCCATGAACTTTACATTGACATTGCGATTGGTATCTTGCGAATGCATTCTCGCTGGAAACTGACATCTTTAAAAATATGTAAATATATTTATATCATTCGACGTAATGTATGAACTTTAACCATTATTTCTTTCAAAGCTTTCAGAAAAAATTGGTCCCTCATTTCTGTTCAATGATGTCATTCTTTCAATTGTATCATGCATCATCTCGAGTATGTGTTCACGTAAGAATTTGAGTTTGGTTAGTATTTCTTCCCGCAGCTTGGAACTCTTGGCATCACATGCTTTCAAAATATGTGTCATTTTTTTGTCCATGTATACCTTATTCACAGCATCGGCATCATTCGTCGGGCTTGCTAAACGTCTTATCTTTCGATCTCTCGCGTCGAAAGCATCGCCATCGAGGCAAAGTGCGCTCGATCGCACGTAATTCTTGCATGTTTCACCATCTTTATTTGACTCGTTTCGGAGCATAGCACCGAACTTGTTGATAGGCATCATGAAAAGGTACTGATGAACATGATCAGAACAGTCTTTAATTTATAATCAAACCCGCTTCTCGGAGCTCCTCGATTATTGAAACAATTTCATTATCATGTCCGGTATGCCCAGCAGCTCGCGACGACACCAGTAATCTTATTCTATCCACTAATTCATTCGGATCATCCCAATGTACATAATCAATCGCATTATCGGTAACCGCCATGTTCTCCGGTAATGTATTCATCAAAAATGACTTGGAGGCAAACCCTCTTCCAGTGCGAGGTCGTATTTCAAGCAGCGGTGCAATTATATGTTTATACTTGTATCCTCTGTTACTCAATAGGGGATTTGCAGCATTATGGTTGCGCCTGTGCGCATTTGTTGTCAACAGAATACTCTTATATTTCTGTTTGTCTGCATCGGTGTATATCGTATCGTCGGGGATTCTCTTGAAAATTAGTTCGAAAAGACCAGGTGTTCCTTTGTATTTTATATTATTGATAATTATATTATCCTCCATGTCTACGTCGAAATTCTTATCCCCAAGCATCATTGCATTTTTATCATAGTACACACCATACACATGGTCAACCTGTTTTTTCTTATCTGTGAAAAAGAAGTTCAAATATTCCTGTGACAGCGGTCCGAGATTCTGAGTCAAATATGTAGTGGCTTCTTCATGCTGTTCAGGATTCTCCACAATCTCACGCATTGTCGTTTCGAGAATATTTTGGTCAAGTGGTTCTGTTTCGTCTGTCCATACTTCTTCTGCAGGAGGTTCGGAATCTGGACAAAGTCGTTTCGGTAATCGATGAGGTGTTGGTCTTAAAGGTGTTTCCGCACGTACTCTTTTCAATCCGCGATACCGAGGTGTAGCGTTTAGCACAGGCGGCTTCAATCCACAATATTGGGGTGCAGCGTTAGGCATAGGTGATGTTGAAGATGGTCCTCCATGATATCCAGGTGTAGCATTAAAGACAGGTGATTGCTGCTGATACAATGAGGATGTTGACTCCGAAGATGTCTCTTGAAGAATTGGATTGGGAATCGGTTTTGTGTTTTCAATCAATTCTTTCAGGGGTCTTATCACAGGTTGCAAGCTATGTTCCAACGCCGCATCGGTATCCATTTTTCCAGCTTTTATTGCCAAATATTTTTTTCGTATAGCTTCACTCGTATTGGCAATCTCTTTCGTTAACACTTCTTTTTTCTTCTTTTCCTGTTTTTGTTCAGCAGAATTTTGCCCCATGTTCAATTGGAAGCGTTTTCAATGTAGTTCAATAGCCGTTCAGCCGTTCAACGTCGAACGTGTACGTTCGACAATCCGTTCAACACCTGTTCGACACCCGTTCAATAGCCGTTTGATGCCGTTCAACGTCGAACGTGTACGTTCGACAATCCGTTCAACACCTGTTCGACACCCGTTCAATAGCCGTTTGATGCCGTTCGACAACCCGTTCGACACCTGTTCGACACCTGTTCGATACACCGTTCGACAACTGTTCAATGTTCCGTTCACAACGCGGGTTTGTGGCCAAATGATACCATTATACTATGACATAGTCATTAAATCCATGTCGATAACGACCTCTGTGCATAGGACTATCCTTGTCTATAACGACAAATCCATAGTTTTGCTGCCAACATTTTGCACACAGTTCGTTAAATTGTCCAAACGTCATATCGGTATTTACATGATCATTATACACATGGCGCAAATTCATACTATCCTGTTTGAACAGTAGTAGGAGATTGGTATTATCGCGAATCAGGTGCTTTGGAATTCTTGCATATGATTGACAAAGATACAGACTGTCCACTTTTGAATGTCGACCCATGGAAAAGTACTCTCTAATCACATCTTGCTTGTCACATGCTACATCATCAAATATAAATATAGAATTCGGTAGAGCTTCGTTAGGTGGAACGACATCGGTATTGTGTGAAAAAGGAAAGTAGCCAATATTTTCTACGGATGATAGCAGCTTTTCCAAATACTGATATTTTGGCTGTTGCAACGACTTTGAATATACGTATACGTTCTCAAATCGCATACCGTTGGGACTTTCCAACATGCTAATGACTACATTAGTCTTCCCGCAATTGGAAGGACCGCACACTATACCGCGTACAGTGTTAGGTAATAGCGGTCCATGTCGTAGAACATTTTTGGTAGTATTATCAAACTTTCTGTCTGAGATTACTCGAATTTTCACAGGTTGCCTAATGATCTGCATCGCGACTGTTGTAATAATAACAGATAAGTGTGGGTATGGGGAATATTTATACAAACGTTGCCCAGAGATATCAATCAGTCTAGAAATGACTTCCATACTTGTAACATATGCTCATCCATAGACAACATATGAAAAAAAAAAGATTGTTACTCATGCATACGCCGACGTGGAGCAGGACTTCTAAATACCCTGATAAATAAATTGCCATTTGAGTTACATATATCCGGATATCAATTTTGTGGACCTGGCACACGGTTGCGCAAACACTTGGCTCGCGGTGATCGCGGTATAAATCCATTAGACTCGGCCTGTAACGAACACGACATCACATACTCTCGCAACAAAGATTTGACAAATCGTCACAAGGTAGATCACATTTTAGCTGATCGAGCACATCGTCGCATATTTGCGAAGGACGCTACGTTAGGTGAGAAGATAGCTGCGTCAACTGTTTGGGCTGCGATGAAAGCTAAGACGATGCTTGGGATGGGGATCAAGAAAAAAAAGAACACTGGTAACGGTGGTAAGAAGAGGCGAACTCTACCTATAGCAAAGCGGGGCGGTTTCCTCCCGTTCCTCTTACCTGCATTGGCTGCTATAGGGTCGTTAACTGGTGGTGCTGCCGGCATCGCGAAGGTTGTGAATGACGCTAAGGCTGCACGAAAACAGTTGGAGGAAATGCAGCGTCATAATCATGCTATAGAAGGTCATGGACTTTATCTCACACCTTATAAGAAGGGTACCGGTTTAAAGAAAAAAAAAACAAAAAAATTCACTCTATGAAAAACTAGGGATACAACCAATGACAAATGGGCAGCTTGAGGATATAGGAAGGAAAAATATACTACATTTTCGCGGAGTATACATGCGCGATAGTCTTCCGACAAGAGCAAATGTAAATGAGAGTGGCATAGTAAACTTGGATGAAAGCATCGGTCCCGGTACACATTGGGTCGCATACGTGAAACACAATCATAGTGTAAAATACTTTGATAGTTTTGGTAATCTACGACCACCTGCGGAACTTATTGCATACTTCGGATCCTCAGCAAAAATTACTTACAATCATACACGTTTTCAAAATTTCAATCAAACCATATGCGGGCAACTGTGTGTAAAATTTCTTGAGGAAAACTCATTATAAATGCACATTATCGATACATACAATTTCATTATGTGCTTTAAACCTTTCGTATAAACATGACACCCTCGACGTTGACACTAACGTTAACAGGTAAGAGCAGTACGCTCGCAGTGCAGTACTTTCCCCCGATAGATTTGAGCAGTCATGAATATGAATTGGGCCTCGTGGATTTTGAAACGTTTAACACGATACCGAATGTCGATGTTCGGAATAATAAATTTTATTTCGGAGAAAATGATGCTGAAATTGTAATTCCCGAAGGATCCTACGAACTAGATGCAATCAATAAGTACCTGAAACGGGAAATATTGCGACGATATCCCACCAAACATGATTCGGGGAACAACGACGAATACCCTCTCATCATACGTGCTAACAATAATACGATGAAGAGTGAAATATACTGTTCCTATAAGATTAATTTTGAAAAACCCAATAACATAGGATCACTACTTGGATTTTCTACAAGCCGTATTCTCCCACCTAAAATATGGTATGAGTCTGACGCTCCTGTGAATATTATAAGCATCAACGTGATTAGAGTGGAATGTAGCATAACAGCTGGATCATATAGTAATGATAAACCCGTACACATTATTCATGAATTTTCACCTAGGGTTCCTCCTGGATATAAGATCTCAGAAACTCCGCCTCGAATCATTTATCTTCCGATCGTCGTGCGAAGAATAGATGATTTAGAAATACGTTTGGTGGACCAAAACAATCGTCTGATTGATTTTCGTGGAGAAGAAATCACGGTTAGACTGCATGTAAAACGGCGAGATCCACGCATCTACGAATAAGTGCTGTATTATGCTTGTGTATAACAAAACAGACGAACCTCTAATCGCAGCCGCTACAAAAAATACGTTCATCGACACAGTAAGTCGAACAAATTATCACACAGCACCACCGTCGAGGAAGAAGAACCTGAGCTTGCAGAACATACGTTTTCTACAATCGTTGGGATTTATTGTAAAGCAATAATGTCCGACATTTTGGCCATTGGCAATACGCCAACCTCTGATAATCGTATAACTAAGATAGAAGTGCACACATATAATCCCTATGCAAATACTACTCTCGGAAATAGTGATGAAATAAGGATACCAATACATCAGCAGGATCTGTATACGCTACCGTGTGAGAGTTTCTTGTACATTGAAGGAAAAATCATTTTAGCAGAGGCTCCACCTCAAGGAACAAGCAACAATGTTATTCTCGATACCAATTGTGCTGCTTTCATGTTTGATGAAATTCGATATGAACTAAATGGAGTTGAAATAGACCGCTGTAGAAATCCTGGAATAACGACCTCGTTAAAAACACATGTATCCATCTCTCCTGGAAAAAGTAAAGCATTGGCCACCGCAGGCTGGCATCGTAAACTGGATGGCGCAGATTTCAATTTCTGCATACCATTCAATATGCTATTTGGCTTCGGTGAAGATTATAACAAGATTACCGTTAACGTGCGTCAAGAGTTGGTCTTAATTCGATCACGAAACGATCTAAACGCGTTGAATGGTTCTAGTACTTTAAGACCTAAAATCGAATTATTCAAAGTTCAGTGGCGTATGCCACACATAAGTCTGGAAGAAGTAACCAAATTGTCATTACTACGCATTCTCGAGAGAGGACAAATGATACCTATGAGTTTTCGCTCTTGGGATCTATACGAATATCCACATTTGCAAACAACTACGAAGCATACGTGGGCGATAAAGACTGTAACACAATTGGAGAAACCCCGTTTCATCATATTCGCATTGCAGAACGATAGGAAGAATCAATTGCAGAAGAGTGCTAATCAATTCGACGATTGTAAACTGTTAAACATACGGTTGTACCTAAATTCCGAATCGTACCCATACGACGACCTAAACTTGGACTTTGAAAAGAATAAGTATGCGATACTTTATGACATGTACACAAGATTTCAAAACTCATATTATGGTAATCGATCCAGTGAGCCGCCATTGGATGAATTACAGTTCTTATCACAGGGTCCATTTGTGGTCATAGACTGCTCTCGTCAAAACGAGTCTGTCAAAAGTGCAACCATTGATGTGCGCATAGATTTCGAGTGCAGAGATAATGTGCCTGTGAATACAGCTGCTTACTGTTTAATCATACACGATCGTATAGTCGAGTACAGCCCGTTGACCAACGTCGTGCGCAGAATACTTTAACAAGCGGTGGGTGATGGCCCATGTAACGTTCGTCGATCTACAAGGTTTCAAGACGGGGGCAAACGGTTTCATTGTAAAAGAAGCAGCCATTTTACGAGATGGAAATAAACTATTGCACTGGATATTCAAGCCACCATTTGAATTCCATCGATTAACTGCTACTGAAGCATGTCAGGTTCGATGGTTAACGCACAAACATCATGGAATCGGTTGGGCAGATGGATATGTTCCATACAAAACAGCCGGAAGTTGTTTGAAACTGGCTCTGGAAAATACGCAGCAGGTCATTGTCAGGGGTTTGGAAAAGAAAAAATGGTTATGGAAATTAACTGGAATAGAAGCTCTTGATGTGGATCTGGAGGATGTGCCAAGATTATCGTTAATGCAAAAGGGATTGCATAGATGTGCATTCCATACTGGCGTATGTGCCATGGAAAATGTATTTAAACTGTGTAAATTATATACTGATCGACAAGAACCATGTTTTTGAATAAAATGTATTATTTAACAGAACTTCGCTTATTTCTTCCCATATACCAAATAGCGCCTTAAATGCTGACACTACAATTTTTGCGAGTTTCTAAGGGGTATCATATTTCACCTATTCGTTGCTGAGGGGTATCAAGGTCAACCATGCATGCGCCGAGATTCCTGTTCGTTCCTAAGAGGTATCATATTTCATAAAAAAAAAATGGTCGATCAAAGACCAGTCAAATAACGTCATAAACGAAAAAAAAAAGTCGCACGCTCGGTATAATATTTCATAAAAACAATATCACACATCCTGTGGTCTCCAAAAAATGTTGACACTGCAGTTCCTGCATGCCTGTTGTCCCAAAGCTGTGAGAATTAGCGCGATGCCCCCCCACCACATGAATTTGCTATGTTTGCACTTTCAAAAACTGGAAAGAATGAGGGGTTAGCGAGAGGCTATGAAACGCCATTGTTGGTTCGATCGGCAAAGTATCAACTATGTGGTCCGCAACCGTCAACTCTCGAGCAACGCGGCAGAATAATGAGTTTAATCCTCCGCAATTACACACACAGTAAGTACTCCGGCAACCGCTAAAAATGCATTATTGTTTCTTTGCAACTGAAAAAAATTCTTTCCTAATTGTTTCATTTAATATCAGTGCAGATAATTCGGAACAGAGTATCACGCACACGGTGCGTATATTGGGCCGGAGATATCCCTTGACGAATACATGCTACAAATATCTTGACATTGGGGTTCGAATTGGTGGTTGCTGTCATGTTGAGTTGGCTATAGGAGACAATCGCGGCAATGAAATTCAATTTTCTATGGCTACGTGGAAAGATTTTCTACGAAAGAGAGAAGACATTCTGCGGAACATTGCCAACTCAGGGAATGCTGTGCATGTTGGTGATATAACTGTGGAATTCTATCAGTTAAACGATTATGTGAAGCTTGCAAAATTATCGACTTCAACTAAGTGCATACAGATTACTCAGAAAACGATGAGAAGATTGTTTGATTTGGAATATTGTGTCGACCACATGTACTCATGGCTATCTGAGAACCTATATTCTGTACAAACAAAATATTGTAAGTTTATGCAAATAATTTCTAATGTTACCGATGATTTTGCAAAAGCAATTGTGGAACATGAAGATTTTGAACGCAATTCATTAATAGACACCGAATTGTTAGCTTTGGGCTTAGATGTAATGCTAATAAAATAAATCAAAAAGTTTATTCCAAACTATGATATTTTATGTGTGATTTCCTGTCCCAAGATTCCTACCAAAAGTGCTAACGCTGCAGTTTTTTTGCGAGATTCCTGTTCGTTCCTAAGAGATATCATATTTCATAAAATGGTCGATCAAAGACCAGTCAAATAACGTCATAAACGAAAAAAAAAGTCGCACGCTCGGTATAATATTTCGCAGTGACTTCCTGTCGCCACAGTTTTGCGAAATTCCTAAGCAGTATCAAGGTCAACCATGCATGCGCCGAGATTCCTGTTCGTTCCTAAGGGGTATCATATTTCATAAAAATGGTCGATCAAAGACCGACCAAATAACGTCATAAACGGAAAAAAAAATGCTGCAGTTACAGGAAAAAAAATGTCAAGGTTGATCGAGTAACACGAATTAGTTATAACACGTTCGACATAATATTTCGCAGTATCTTCCTGTCGCACCAATAGCGTCTTGGACGAAAATATGCTGTCGCTGCAGTATTTGCATGCCCAGAGTTATTCTTTGACATATATACCAAATGTTCGCTATGTTTATGAGATCATCGGTTGGCCAAGCGGCTAATGAGTTGGACTACCAAGCGGTAGACCGGGGTTCGAATCCTGTTCAGTTTTTTTTCTTTAAAAAAAAATCGCAACCGCTTGTGACGTCACGGAAGTGGTGGGGGTTCCAGCGAAGGTGGTGGTATGCCACGCAACAGCTCGTGACGTCACGGAAGTGGTGGGGGGTCCAGTGAATGTGGTGGCGGTAGGCTACGAAACGCCATTGTAGGTATGGTTGACAAAGTGTCAACACGTCTCTGGTGACGTCACTTCCCGCGAGCTGATGTCACTTCCTCATGACCTCCCAAAAAGGGGGGGGGGGGTAAAAAAAATCGAGCAATTAC